>CM031241.1:663939341-665139341 GCA_018340775.1 Taxus wallichiana var. yunnanensis | reverse complement strand
ATATGCTTATTAGCTTAATCAAGAGCAATGTGAATGCATGATGTGTTTATGGGTAAGTGCAGGAAGTTGATGGACAAATATAGGGTCATTCGTGGATGTCATATTGCAAAAAAAGTGAAATCTCAACTTGTAGGGATTATTAGCTATATGCGCACTCAAAATTAGAAAAATTTATATAAATATGAATCGTAGCATTCGGAATCTAGTTTCTAAAATACTAATTTTTTAAAAAATAGACAAGTTTAACTATATTAAACACTTAAAATTATATGACTTAGTTTTTTTTGGAAAAAACTTATAAGATTGTAGTCCGTTTGCCCGCATTTTAGATGACCAAATCTTATTATTATTTTTTTCCTTTGGTGAAACATTAGATGTAGTTGTCTATCTTGGGATGGATTTTATTTTGTATTTTTTTGAGCAATATTTTTTTAATGATTTTTTCCGTGAAAGTGGTATGAAAATATTTAGAAAACGAAGCGCTTTCTGTTTGCTTGCCATAACTATATCAAAAATATCGAAATCAAATATATATATTTTTTAACGTATATAGAATTTGTCCACGCTTGGGATGGTATAAGTTTGATCACATTTTGATAAGCGAAACAAAAACTACAGTCTTAAACGTAGACATGAACATTCACGGAAAAAAATGTCTTAAAGACCTATTGTTAGTAAAAAATTATAAAATGATATTTATCTTATTTTAATCACTTTAAAATCAATATTTCTATGAAGCTAACAGTCTCCCCTACGCGATGACACCATTTTTGTGAAATATTTTCAGTTTTTTAGCATGGTTCAAGTTTTTGGAAGAGAAGATTTGAGATTTTTTGATCTTTTACACTTCATAATGACCTTCCATAGTTTTGGTTGGAGAAAAACAAAGATTTCCCGAGGCTTAGGTTCGGTAAATAGATCCGCGATCGTGGTTTATAAAATGTGATCGTAGTTTATAAAGAGTGTATAAAGCAGGTTCATAAATCATATTTACACACATCCCAATGTCTGAATTACCATGTGATTTTTACTCTCTAACCTTACCGTATGAATTACTGTGAAATTCTATCTTTTTCTGCACATTTTTCTTATCATCGGAAGAAAACATCATGGGAGACAAGAAACGAAGTCAAAAAAGGAAATCATTAAGTAAAAAAACACCAAACGAATTAGAGGCCAACAAAATTCAAAATGTTGAGCGAATGCGAAACTTCGTGAATCAAGAAGAGGTTCATCTTCAACCCCAACTATTATAAGCAATGAAGAACCAGGTAATGTTTCTACTGTCAATGTTGAAGTTGAATTAAATACTCATGATGAAGATGTTTTCACTGTCAATGTTGAAGAAGAATTAAATACTCATGATGTAAAAAAATATTGAAATTGAAGGAGACAATAAAAATGTGAATAAGGAAATTCATGTTGAAAGCTGTAGACAGTAAAATTTGACAAAAACACCTAGGATTTTACGTAAGAAACCTAATTTTTTTATTGAAATTGATGAAAACATTTTGAAAGCCAATGTATGACAAACTTTTTGAACGAAAAATCAGAAAAAAAGCCATTGAAATTTGGGATAATCATTTTAAAATTTTAAATGATTCCCAAAGATGTCAGTTGTTGGTTAGTTTGATGAAATTGATTAAAATGAGACCTACATTAAACACCTTAGGATTGACAACATCTAATATACGTGGTCAAACCTTTACAATTGTTGAAAACCTTCATGATGCATATCACACTGTTGGTGTCATGAGATGCACTAGGGATAGTAATATTGTGTGTCGTGTACTTGCTACTAGTGTTATAAGTGAATCAATAAAAAAATAACATTTGATTACGCAAACAAGTCAAATGTTGCAAGTTAATCGAAAAACTCTAATGAAAGCAATTGAAAGACGTAATATCCTTCAATCACTCAATAACGCCAATTTTTGGGCATTTTTTGCTAGAGCACCGCGTAAGGAAAAAAATAATTTTGATGCTATAAGAGAAGTTATTAAATTTTGGCATGATAACACTAGAGTTTCACCTAATACAAGAGATATTATAAAACAGAGAGTTGGTTCTATTAATCGTGAACCACATCTAAAGCATTTCTTAGATATGACTCAAACTCAATTTTTTCGTAAGCTTGAACAAGATAATCTAGAAATTAAAATTAGTCAACGTTTTTTTAAAATGTTGAAACCATTATATGTGAAAATCAACCACGCTCACACCACTTGTTGTTGTAGGCAACATGTTGAATTTGCGATGCATTATACTAAATTGTTACGTATTCGTTCTAATTTTCATTCTGAAACTATGTTATTGGAATGTGGTGTTCAAGTTCCACCAATATCTTCCAAGGATTTCATTCCTACTATATTTTGTGAAAAAGAAGTTGGAAAAATTTTTATCGGGATTGTTTAGATGGAAGTTGTAGTACATGCGGCGGATTACCTAAATTAGAAATTTGCATCCATGAGCAAGTTCAAGGTACAATATGACATAATTTAGTTGAGTTTGATAAATATAAATCAGTTGCATACCATTTGAAAGATGGAAAAGATTCTAAACGGTGTGAGCTAGTTATAGAACAAATATCTCGTTTTCTAATTTTTGAGAAAATTTAAGGATGAAATTATTTATGAGTATGTTAGACATACACATAGAAATCGATAGTTGGATGAACCGTTCAAGCTATGCAAAGACACATTTCCTATTGGTACTATTGTTTCGTAGTTGATTTTGCAGAGAATTACACATTGCAACCACAAATGGAGGTTCAATCGCAATATTACAACTCAGTACAAATTGTCATTTTTGTGTATATAACATTTCTACATTCTCCTGATAGTACAAATAATAATCAAATTTTTTTAAGAGAGTACCACTTTTATATCAGTGATGATCGTACTCATTCTACTTTGAATTTGTGCAAGGATGTTTCTAGTTATTTTATGGAAACTTGTTTGATAGGGACATCCACTTCAAACAACATTATATATGGTCAGATAATTACACGTCTCAGTTTAAGAATACATGAATATTTTATTGGATGAGCAGAATGCACGTCAAGATGGGTGTGTAACATATTTGGAGTTTCATTGAAATTTGGACATGGAAAAGGAGAGCATGACGGTGTAGGGGCATGTGTGAAAAGAGTTCTTGCAAGAGAAGAGTTGAAGTAAAAGATGGTGCTAAATTAAAAGATGTAAAGAGCATAGTGGAATGGTGTATTGACAACATAGTCCAAGGTTTTCAAAAATTTCACGATTCGCGAGATATTTTTGATTGATAGAGGAAAAACAAATTACTAACTACGAGGATTGTATGACACTCACTGGGTCCAGTGATATGCACTCATTTTGTAGCTCGACGCTACTTACTGTGGGTGTATGGACAAGAAAGTTAACATATTTTTGTGCATCTTGTATCGAATTTGTCACTGCTGAGTGTGATTCATAAGAATGTGTGGATGGATGGATTTGTAGACCTCTAACTCCGCTTCTTAGTTATCAACCTCTACAAGTATTACGACTTGTTTTCGTAGATGAAGTTGCAACATCTAAGGACTTTGACGAAATTTTGATTTTGGTGCGACAAGTTATTTATGATTATTTAATTTTTGTATTGAGTTATGTCCATTGAAATTTTAATATGTAATTTAAATTTGAGTTGTTCAACTTTTATTTTTGTAGGACATGTGTTTGCAGTAATTGTGACAGAAGACAATGAAGAATGAACAAACTATTTCTTATGTTGTTGCATCGAGGAAAGAAAGAAGTTGACTTCTCCTATTATAGATGGCGAAGATATTGAGTATCTTACAGGGTCAATGGTAGTTACTGGAACTTGGCTTTGACGGTATCCATTAAAAAAATCATCTGTTTGGGTGTTTGAAGACTTTGAGACACACATGAAAATACTCTTATATTCGTATCTAATTATAGCGACAAATATTTAGCTGTATAGATATCGAGGAAAGCTTTATAACAAGATTCTTTGGAAGGTTCGAGAGTCAGATCATGAAACAATCTTGTCTGCTATTCAGAGTAGATCCGATCCTGATGGTTCATTGGAATGAATTTACAATGCTCATGTCTGGTATATATAATTTCTTTGATATATATATATAAATTTGTTAGTTTAAAGATCTAGATTTAAGTTTGAATATATTTTATTTTAAATTTGTGTATTTTGTATATATAGATAGTATATGGTTTTGATTTGAAACTTAAATTTCTTTGACTAACACTTTTATGTTTATGTTAGTGGTGTCAGAAAAACTTCCACCTTCACGTGGTAACTGTTAGTAGAGAATTTTAAATTCTCGAAGCTAAGAGAAGCTTTCATTGTTTGAAAAAGTTGTAAATTTTGAAAATGTTGTAAATTTTGAAAACGACTCCTCCCCAAGTGTTTACAAGACCATACCTACGTGTGTGCACCGATCTGGGAAGGAAAAATCTGAGAGAGGATATTGTAGAGGGTCCCTACACCAAGGTGTCGGATCAGACGAGACGTCTCTAGGTGCCACAGAGTCTGAGTAGTCACCGTCGAAGTTGAATGATATTTTGGTCTCAGGGCTCTTAAGGGACTACGCCCAAACGAAGTAGCCCAGAAGCAACGACCTTGTCACGCACCAAAACACCACCTCATCTAGCGTTCACTTGGCCACCCAGACGTGTCGTGCCAACATCGGTTCGGCACCATGACCCATTGTTTGCAAAATATAGCGTTTGACAACCTTACACTCGGCTCAAATTACACTATTTTACGCGTTTGCAAATAATAGAGCAGCGAGAGCACCAAAATGAGAAGGAAAAAACAGAGAGAGGCTATTGTGAGAGGGTCCCTACACCAAGGTGTTTGATCGACGAGGCGTCTCTAGGTACCACGTGAGTCCGAGTAGTCATCCATCGAAGTTGAACGATATTTTGGTCTCAGGGCTCTTAAGAGACTACGCCCAAATGAAGTCACTGGAAGCAACGACCTTGTCGCGCACCGAAACACCACCTCCTCTAGTGTTCACTTGGCCACCCGGACGTGTCGGCGCAGTCGGTTTGGTGCCACGACCCACCATTTGCAAAATATAGCATTTGACAACCTTACACTGGCTCAAACTACACTATTTCACGCGTTTGCAAACAATAGGGCAGCGAGAGCACCGAAATGAGAAGGAAAAAACTGAGAGAGGCTATTGTAGAGGGTCCCTACGCCAAGGTGTCGGATCAGACGAGGCATCTCTAGGTGCCATGGAGTCCGAGTAGTCACCCGTCGAAGTTGAACGATATTTTGGTCTTAGGGCTCTTAAGGGACTACGCCAATGAAGTAGCCGGAAGCAACGACCTTGTCGCGCACCAAAACACCACCTCCTCTAGCATTCACCTGGCCACCCAGATGTGTTGGCGTAGTTGGTTCGGTGCCACGACCCACCGTTTACAAAATATAGCGTTTGACAACCTTACACTGGCTTAAACTGCACTATTTCGCGCGTTTGCAAACAATAGGGAAGCGAGAGCACCGATATGAGAAGGAAAAAACCGAGAGACGATTTTGTAAAGGGTCCCTACACCGAGGTGTCAAATCAGACGAGGCATCTCTAGGTGTCAAGGAGTCCGAGTAGTCACTTGTCGAAGTTGAACGATATTTTGGTCTCAGGGCTCTTAAGGGACTACGCCCGAATGAAGTAGCCCGGAAGCAACGACCTTGTCACGCACCAAAACACCACTTCCTTTAGCGTTCACCGGCCACCCGGACATGTTGGCAACGATCGATTTGGTGCCATGACCCACCCTTTGCAAAATATAGCATTTGACAACCTTACATTGGCTCAAACTGCACTATTTCGCGTGTTTGCAAATAATAGGGCAGTGAGAGCACCGATATGAGAAGGAAAAAACCGAGAGAGGCTTTTGTAGAGGGTCCCTACGCCAAGGTGTCGGATCAGACGAGGCATCTCTAGGTGCCGGAGTCCGAGTAGTCACCCGTCGAAGTTGAATGATATTTTGGTCTCAAGGCTCTTAAGGGACTACGCCCGAACGAAGTAGCACAAGCAACGACCTTGTCACGCACCGAAACACCACCTCCTCTAGCGTTCACCTGGCCACCAGACATGTTGGCGTAATCAATTCGGTGCCATGACCCACCCTTTGTAAAATATAGCGTTTGACAACCTTACATTGGCTCAAACTGCACTATTTCGCGTGTTTGCAAACAATAGGGCAGCGAGATCACCGAGATGAGAAGGGAAAAAAAAAATGAGAGAGGCTTTTTGTGGAGGGTCCCAACACCGAGGTGTTAGATCGATGATGCATCTCTAGGTGCCATAGAGTCCGAGTACTCACCCGTCGAAGTTGAACGATATTTTGGTCTCAGGACTCTTAAGGGACTATGCCCGAACGAAGTAGCCGGAAGCAACAACCTTGTCGCACATTGAAACACCACCTCCTCTAGCATTCACCTGGCCACCCAAACGTGTCGGCGTAGTCGGTTCGGTGCCACGACCCACCGTTTGCAAAATATAGCATTTGACAACCTTATACTGGCTCTAAATGCACTATTTCGCGTGTTTGTAAACAATAGGGCAGCGAGAGCACCGATATGAGAAGGAAAAAATTGAGAGAGGCTATTATAAAGGGTCCCTACGCTGAGGTGTCGAATCAGACGAGGCATCTCTAGGTGCCACGGAGTCCGAGTAGTCACCCGTCAAAGTTGAACGATATTTTGGTCTCAGGGCTCTTAAGGGACTACGCCCGAACAAAGTAGCCTGGAAGCAACGACCTTGTCGTGTAGCAAAACACCACTTCCTCTAGTGTTCACCTGGCCACCCGGAGGTCTTTGGCGTGATTGGTTCGATGCCACGACGTCCTGAGGCATGAATTCTCACTCCTTGCCTCCGTTTATTTCCTAGGACTCAAAACATTCAATGTCACTTGTTTACCTTCCATCTCTCTTGTTCTCTTTGGACTTGCCTCTGTCCTCTTAGGTGCTTCATCACTGTCCTTACTTTTCTCTCTTGAGCTATGTTGTTGTGGTGATCTCTCTCCATCCTCTACTGCCCCAACTATGTGCTTACATGCTCATTATTTTTGCATTGTAATAGGATTCTTCATCACAGATCAGTACACAAAATTAGGAGTATAAGTAAATCATCAAACAATTAAGGGAACACATGTGTGAGGACCTTTTATTCATAAGTGCAATCATTGATTGCATGAGATTAATCATCTACGCCTCAAATTCAAGCAATGTCTCCCATCGAAACTTCAACCCCCCCAGTCCATCAAGCAAGATCAAGCATTCATACCGCAAAGAAGAACATGTGACCATTGGGTGAGCATGATCCTTGAAAAAAGGAACATGATCTATTTCCGAGATTATCTATTTGTGTAGATTGTTCTTGGTCATATTTTTGAAAATCAATAGGAATAGAGTTGAGATCAAGAAAGAGAAATTCCATTGGGAAAATAATCTCCCATTTGCGAGTGAGATGAATAATTTTGATTCTCATTCCTTGGTGAGCTCAGGTGTGTTTTCATCTGACTCAGAGAACTTGTATGATATTTTGTCCCATACCATCACCTAGAGGTTTGATGCTATAAAAGAATCCATTTTTGATTTTGAATCCCATGAGGAGAATGTATTAATTTTTTTGGAAGATCTTGGCTCAAGAATGCATGAGCTTGGTACTCCTCTCAGGGAGAATAATTCCACATGAAGAATATTCAGGATTCAAATTTTAAGAATTGGTTCAGGAAAATATTTGTGACCCTTTCCTTCAATAGTCAATACTTTAGAAGCCCTCAGTAGAGATCATAGGTTATATCTCTAGAATCCTATGAAAAGTTAAATGAAAAATATCAATGTGAAAATATCAATGCCGTTCCGAGAATTGACTCAACACATTGGATCATGTGAACATCTTGGAAGATGAGAAAGTTTTATTTGTAGTTTTGATTCAACAAGATGGTCTATGGAAAAGCCTCATCATTCAAGATCTTCTGCGGAGGAAGACATGAGTTGATTCTTCATTAGAGGAGGATTCTTCATGTGATGGGTGGAACCTAAGAATACTAATAAGGGCTTACTGTCAAATTTTTACCCTTTTCAACTTGGGACATCAGAATGCACCACCACATGAAATCTCTCCCTTTCGTCACTAGAGGCTTATAACATTCTCACTAGGTATTCAATTCCTCAGCACCCCAACTTGATTATGTTTCCCCTCTCATGAATACTTAACCCCTTCACACATTATCACCCCTTTAAGTCCCTTTGTCACTTAAGGCTTGTAACCCTACCCTGTCATGCCATGTAACTCGGGTTAATCCAGAATGGTCAAGGATGAGTTAGAGGGTGAGTTAGCTAGGTTAATGTTAAGAGGCGAGTATAAACAAACACTTAGCCATTTTTTTAATCCTTTTTAATATTTCCTTTTCCTTCATTGTTCTTTAGTATTTAGTTATGCTACTAATTTTTCAAGAAACCCTATTGCAAAAATCACATTTTTGCTCATATCTCCTTGATTTTACTCCATTTCCCTTGAAATTTTGCCCATAACTTCTACTCATGAACTCCTTGAAGATGATCTAAAAATATTTTCCATTGGTACCCTAATTTTTATAGCATCCCATTTAAAATTTCGAGAAAAACTTTCCTTTTTAGATCCTTGTAATTCGGAGATCGAAAACACTTGAAATTTAAGCAGGAAACCATATGAAAATACCCGATCTAATGAAAAATTTCATCTCAATCCAAATACAAGAAGACATGATTAAATATTTATTATTAAATTGGCATATGAGCCTTACTAAAAATAATAAGTTTTGATAACAAAGAAAAAAATTTGAAACCTTTGTGTAATCTTCAATTCTAGAAATATGAAAATTGTAAAACTTGAAAATCGAGAAAATTGTAAAATCTTCAATGTTGCACCATAAGTAACGTTAAATATTTATATATAGTTCAAGATGAACTCTACCACACTTATTTCTATCAATGTTTGCATTAGTTGATATGCAATAGATTGAGTGTTAGCTTTAAAAAAAAAATAATTGTACGTAAATTTTGCCCTTTTGTAGTTCACTTAGCATGGTTTTGCTTAATGGAATAGGTTCGCTTAACAATTGTACCATATAGTGCTCCGGGACATGGTTTTTAAATTTTAAATCAAACATACATATCTAGAACAAATTTAAATGGTTATGAAAACATACATAGAAGGATATCATACATGCAATGAAATCAAATGAAATATATAGTTCAGATTTATCGTTATGAAAACCAACACACATGGATATATAAGAATCAAACAAAGTGTGCTCCAGACGCACGTCTCTGAAAATATATATGTAAATTCATAATGTATGTGTACATCTCGAACTAAGTGTGTCATAATGTATATAGGACTACATGCGGTCGCAAAAGGATATATATATATATATATATATATACAATGGACTATATGAAGAAACATGTTCACTAGGACCAAATGGCCCATATATATATCTATGTACATCTAGGTGGACTATGAATCTACACATGAAACATCTTCCCTCTCTTCGCCGCCTATTTAGAAGTAGAATGTCCATGACCTGGGGATGTAGTGGAGGGAGATGCCACTACGGATTTCATTTGTGTGGTCCTAGGTGTCTCTAAGCATGCCTGCAACCTAACCTACACATTCATAAACAACAAGTTTTTAACACCCAAAATTTTAAAATACCTTTAAAATTTAGAAACTTGTACAATTTAATTAAAATGCATGTGAAATCTTACAACAATGTCATGATCCCTATCAATTTGTTGCTTTGACGTATCGCATGGAAAACTATAGACTCACGAGGGGTAAGCTACATATAAATAATTAATTTTCAAATTAAATATTTCACATACATACAAAATTTGATATTGTAGATTTAAGTAATAAGAAATAATGAACCTCCAAAATTTAACAAATTTAAAAAATTGTACCTCAATTAGTGGATCTGCAGATGCTATGGCAGTATCTACAACAACCTCCACAGTCTGCATATATGGAGGAGTCTCTCTAGCAATCATAAACTATACAAAAAACATGTACAAATCAATATTAAAATCTACATGACTGTGCACCACATAACAAAGGTCCAAAACATGTAATCCATGTGAACTTCCAAAGTAATTAGAAACAAAGTGTACAGAGATTTACTACCTATGTAAAACTCATGTGAGGTGTGTTAGTAGCCTTAGTTCCCGTGAGCGGATGATGACCCGCTGTGGCTCACGTGTATAAAAGACAAACATATTAATATGTACAACATACACGTGAAACATTATAATAATAATCTAGTGTAATCAAATGAAATTAAAAATGTAAGTTTGTACAACTTGAAACTTACGTTTGAAACACGCCCACCTTATAAGAGTTTAGCATGTCGACGCCTTGAGATGTTTCCTTCACTGCTCTTGCTATTTAAAATAAAATAAAAAATTAGTTTTTTACATGTATGTACATGACGTACAATCAAATACATATATATTAAAATCTCAAACATGTGAATTAAACTATGTATATATATATATATATATTATTTATATTTATTTGAAATTTACCTGTGAAAGACCAATATCAGTGGCACCAGTTCCAAAAACATTCCCCAACATCTCATATATAGAAAAGAAATCCTGTGAACCAAAAAATGATGTCTCGCCCACAGTGCATATGGCACCACATGATCCACAGTGGTGTGGTGCGCTAGAACTGGTGCCTCGCCAACATCACCAGATGTAATCTGGTCACTATGTTGGGTCAGAGTGTCGAGTGAGCTCCCTCAATGCATGCGGTGTATCAATCTCCACAACCTTCTTCATTGTAGGAGGGATAACTGAAGATAGTGAGGGTTTTGGGGCATGGGGGATCCTAGGTTGACCTATGCATGCACCAGGTCTACTCTATGCAGAGCCACCTCCTTGACCAAAAAAGTCAGAAAAGTCAAAATAATTCGGGACCTCATTAAACACGAACTCGCAATATAATTTCTTTAAAAATAAAGAGGAATCTCATTGTTGTTGCATAGTGGATAATAAAAAACCATCCACCATTGGTCCCAAAAATTATTTTTGATTCGGTCATCGTGGCACCAATGGATTGGGAACTGTTTGCAAGTAACTACGGGGAGGGCATTGGTTCTAAGGTCGGTAAATAATGCACAAATGAGGTATTTTCTATTTTTTTGTCTTTTATGGCCGCATGGGATAGTTTATCCGCATACCACCGCCTGATCACCTTTAAAGGTATTCCATCTATGTATTTGGTTGGTTTACAGACTCGACTTCGCCAATCAATGTTTCGCAATGTATCAAGCTAAAGTCATGCGGGATGGATTTGTGGCATGATTTTGTCTTATAGTCTGAATTAGGTTCTCAATGACAATTTTATTTTCTCGGATTCTTCCAATGATATTATCTTGTGTTCCTGCTGGCTCAGTGGGGACAGAAGGAGCCACAAGAGGCGGATCTATGTTTGGAGGAGGGTTTTGAGGAATGTTTAGTGGGTTTTGAGGAATGTTTTGATGGTTTGCACAATTTCGAGCTTGCCGACCAATTGATAAAACAAGAAAATTGTATACATAAACAAACATTTCAAAAAACCCATGAAAATGTAAAAAAACCTAAAATACAAAAAAAAACCTAAAATGAAAAAAAAATGATTAAAATCGGGGGCTTACCTCCTTGTCTTGGTGGCATGGTTGAATCTATTACGATCTAGAAGTCCGATGAACAATTTTGAGGTGGTATTCAAATATCGAGTGAAAAACATCTAGGAGAAATCACAGTTTGAAATGAAAAAAGGGGAAAATAAGGACTCGCGGGACTGCTAATTTTTGTCTCATAGTTCCGCGATCGCGGTTTATAATGGCTTCATGTTCTAAAGCTGCGATGTCGATTTTAGGTTTGGTAATTGCCAAACCTAAAATTCAAGAGTCACAATCGCTATTTAAAAACCATGATCACGGTTTAATTTCGGGTTTTATGTCTACGAAGTTGTCCACCAACTTCGTGCACTTACCCTTATCCCATCTAGCATACCTTGAGACATGATTATGAAATAGTCTTCCTCAATCATCCAAGCATGTAAATGTTGTCACAAATAATAGAAACATGGCAACAACATAGGAGAACTCAACAAGCTATGAAAATGGTAACCATTCTCATACCTTAGGATGCTAAAGTCATGAATGCACCTTGAATTCAACTCTTCTTTTTTAACAACAAATTGCACCTTGATTCTTTGAGCACTTTGAGGACCAAATGCCCCCACTAACCCTTCCAAGGGTTCCACCATGTAGCTGGTATAAAAATTAGTCATGGGCTCTATTAATAAAGCATTTTCTCCTCTCTTTATGATTGTTGTTATACATAGTCCAACAAGCTAAAGATGATTAAAAAATATTCTCTTACCCTTTTTAGCAATCAGAAAACCAACGCTAGTACTTTGAGAGTTACTCTCCCTTCTTGCACTGGAGTCTCCAAGGAAGAAATCATGCTTGCCAACACTTGTAATCCCAAAAGACACATTTGAATTCCTTCCTTTGCTTATGAAATCAGTCACCAAGTTTTCAAAATCAGAATTGATAGTTTTGGACAATTGCAACATATTACCAAGATCCCATACCTTATAATGCCCATGAACCCTTGTATCATGTAAGGTCTGCCATCTTTGCTTCTCTTGTATCTCCTCATAAAGAAGATTATCACTCTTTGTCTTCATGATGACTTGACTTTGATGCACCAAATTCTTAGCATTCTTACCGACAATAGGCTGAATACCATCATGATAAAACTACTGTAATGATATAGGATGAAGATGATGAAATAAATCCATGCTACTACTAACCTCCTTATAAATAATATCATAAAAATGTTCACCTTTTATTGTTGATTTAGAAACCTCCAAAACACCATCCCTTAGAGTATCCTCATTAAGCTTGGTCTCTAAAATGACTTGAATTTTTTGCCACAAATCCTGAGCATTCTATTCTACAATGGGCTGAAATTCTTCATAAATCAGTGTATCAGGAGTTGTTAGTTTGGAAATTGCAACAACGTGCAATTCCACACAAGTGTCCATGTGAGGCTCCTCCTCATGTGCCATTTGCTCCATAGAGTCTTCTTTCGTGGGTGTAGACTTCCTTGCATCAATTACCCTCATCGTTTCCTTGAACTCTTGTAAGTGTTGTCTTGCTTGAGTCGCTATCAACCTAGCAGCTCTAGCTTTGCTATTCCATTCCTCACACTTTTTAAGAGTTTCCATTACATCCTCCTTGCTTGCATATACAAATTTCTTCTCCTGAGCTGGAATAATTTCTCTAACAAGAAAAGTTTCACTAATGTAATTATTTTGCTCAATAGAAATCATACCATTTTGTCTAGAAGCTTCTTCTTCAAATGAGTTCTTTTGTAATTCGGTACCAAAGCATATGATGACCTCGTTTGAGCTTACCAATCTTCATTATGCAATAACTGGAAATGACATATTATCTCTAAAACCCCTATTCAAAGATTGGTATTTCCTCTAACAAGAATCCTCATCAATCACCTATATTGGCTGCCTTTTATTACTTTCTCACCATGTTTCTTCTTGTCCCTAGATTTTCTTTGATTCACATTTTGAGTGAGCTGGCTCAAATAAAGGTTAGTGGCTTCTTGTTGTTTCACCATGTTGGTGAACATTTCCTTCATAAAACCCACATTGAGATCTTTCCAAACTACCATATTTAACCCACATAGGCTGGAGGAACAACAACTTTGATACCACTGAAATATCCCTTATGGGATACCACTTAAAAATACACCAAATATTGAAAGTTTGTAGCCAAATAAAATACTAATTTATGCAGATTTTTACAGTAAGGACAACGAACTAAATAAAATTAATATCTCCCAAAATATCCACTCAAATTACTTGAAAATTTAAAGAGAGCTTGATATTATTATAGAGGACATAATAAAATTGTCTTTGAAATTTTACACAAATTAAAATGCTTTAAAAGAGAAAATGCCCTGCCTAGGCATACTAGAAAACTTCAGAGGTTCGTAACTCTCTAAATACAAGAGCAAAAATTAAGGGTCTTTGGAAATAACATTAACAGATATAGGAAATAATATTTCCACCTTCAGTTCTATAAAGGGCCAACTAGAAAACCCCCAAATAAAGGCTACAAGTCGCCTAGCTGGGAAAAGGGTTGAAAATTGATGAAGATGCCTTCAACGTGCTGCCACGCCCTACCCAAATGGCTGCCATGAATCTCATATGGATCCCCTCTCAAGTTATCTTACCCAAATGCCCCAAAAATCCTCAAAACCCTCCTCTGAACCCTTTGCTAATATTTTTGTAGCACAACCCTGAAAGCGGCTCCAAAATGATAGACTAGGGTAGATCTCTCACTACCAAAGAATTCCTTGCTAGCTAGGGATGGGTCTCTCACCACCGAAGGTAGGGTCCTTGTGGGATTTCACTCCATAAGCTATAGTTGCGTAAACAACAATTGCACGTGAAGGATGATAAAATTTATGCGGCAAAAAGTTTCTCTTCTTTCTCTCCTAGCTCCTTATATACCTTCCAAGGAAAAACAACCCCAATAGACCTAGACATGTTTCATTCCATGGAGGGGTCAATAAAATAAAAATAACTTAAGTTACTTTTCCCCTTTAAGTTGCCATGGTCCAAAAGTGACCCTCAATGAAAAATTAGAATATTAGAACCACGTGGCCCCTTCCCAATAGCTCTTAGCGTCCATAGCCCCTTGGGTTTGACCACGATTTGGACTCGACCTGGCCCTTAGGCCTTTGGCACAGGAAAAGGGGACATTACACGGGCCAACTATTTGCCACCCCGACACCCACTCAATGCATCATTGAGCTATTACTCGAGTATCCACCTCAACATTACATAGTGCCACGTTGATTGACTAGCTTGGCGTGTCCTATTCTCCACATGCACCGAGTTATAAAATGCGGGCTTCACTTGTTGACAACCAAATTCACGCTATATCAGCCATTTGAAGTTTGAATTTCCGGCCGCCCGAGTTCACATGGGTCGCTTGTGTGCTAAAAATTTGACATGCCCGCACTACTCTATTGGGTCACCTCGTTAGCCAAGTCGGGTTGTCCAAGATCATGTTGTCTTTTCCACGGGCCTTTGACCATCTATCCATGCGTATTGTTTTCTCCTCGATGATCTCGGGTTTGTGTCGTACGCGTGTAACATGGGTCGCTTCGCTCCCCTAGCTCTAACTTCCCCGCAATACTCTTTCCGTGGTGAGTTCGGGTTTTAAACACCCTCGTGTCCCAAGTTTGCTTGGACCTTATGTGCTTCGAATGCCACATCAGCCGAAGTGTCCCTTTTATGCTCGAATCTTGCGGGCTCAACGAGTTGACTCGGTGAGCCAACTAATTTTGCTCCAATTTTTTCTAAGTGCCAATCCCCCATTTTAACTCACTTCGGCCCGAGCACAATTCTCTACACCATGACTCCAAGTTACATTCAACTCGTAATATTCCTCCTATGTTCGTGGGTTAATCTCTTTACATTTGTGCCGCCATGCCTTCATGAACTTCTCCAAAAATTTCCAAGTCCTCGTCTCTTGTGAAATATTTTGTGTGATCTGACCTGTGAGGAGCTTGTTGTTAACGCACATTAGCTCGGCCCTTGACACGACTTTCCAAAGCGGCCCTATGTCATTTCCTTGTTTCATCGGTTTGAATCCCTATCCAGATCTTGCGTTCTTCGTCACAATGGAACTAGCACGATGACCCATATTTTTCATCTTAACTCTTTTATCACATAGCTCGACCCACATCAAATTTTTGAGTCACTTTTACAGACTTGTCTTGGGGCACGAACTCCGTGAGTTCTCTGTAAGAGTTCGATACCTCCTATCTCCATTGTTGGCTCGATGGCATGTCTAATTTTCTTCATTGTTGCTACCAACCGCTTGTCTTATTGACCAACTTTTGTTGTTTTGATCGATACAAGAAGCCCGCTCCCCTTTCTAACAACCAACTCAATGGAGACAAAGGCAACTCAATGTATGAGCTTAGTACATTTTCTTTGTGAGATTGCATGTGGACTTGGCTTGCTGATTCATGATTCCCCACCTCCTTCGCGAGATCTCGAGCCGGCTCGATGTGATTTATGTGGGCTCAGCTCTTTCACTAAAATGACTCAGTTCCTTATTTGTACATCTAGGGAGCTCATCTTCACACTTTGGTTCAGTTTTCCTCAACACTACATATGTTGTTTAATGACTTGTTGGTAGTATCCCGAATCGGGCATGTTTACAAGAAGATAGCTCGATGCTCGTGGTAAGAATCTTGGTCAACATATGGTAACTCGGTGGTGTCTATTAGCTCACCTAAACACAAAACCAGCTCGTTAGGGCCCTAAAACAAAAGCTTTAGCCTATATGAAGATGACTCGAGCTGCATATTTACCAACTTGATGAACTTGATACTAGCTTTGTGTCGGATAACTCAATTCTATTTGTAACGTGACACCATGGTGGGAAGCTCGATTCATTGTAATCATGCAAGGTGATTGTGCCTCATTCAACATGGCTCAATATAGAATCCAATACGATTATCACCCAACAACTCGGTTTCATTAGGAATGGGCTCGGTCTCCACCTAGTAGCTCGAGTTATCAATCCAACTCGCCAATGATCGACCGGCCTTAGAACTGGGAGCTACTCCTTTTTTCAACTTAAACTCCATAAAGATCAAGAAGAGGAAAATCCCTCCCGTGAGTCCCAACCTTCCCAAAGACCTTGATGCTTCTTGGAACATACATGTACCTCCGGGTTAACCTATGGGGCCAATGTAACTTCCTATATACAAGGTCGAGTTATCCATTTTTCACTCGGGAATGAAAAATGGATAAAAATTTGGAGACTAGCAAAGATCATCCGTAACATCCCAAAGTTTCTTGTAAGTTAAATTAACTATGGTTAAGTCTAAACAGGATTAGATGAGATCATTATTGGATGTAAAATTCATTTGGTTTGTCGTATCATGACCCACAACTTCGATGCGAAGCATGACAACGTGGAGCGAATAACCCGGCACCCACCTTGATGATCCTTCCTAAAACATGATTAGGCCTTAATCATAGGTAAAACGGTTCATAAATGATAGTGAATCTTTCAATTATTTGTATTTTGATTACTTTATTTTAATCGGTTTGGTCGTCTTTTGTTTTGTTCGACTTTTACATGACCGTGATGATAATTGTCTTTGTTTTATTTGATAATGCTTATATCAAGCCAGACTTTATGAGAAAATTCGAATTATTATTTACGGACTTGATGATTTTCGTATTGGAATGTTTTATATAAACACTGGAAATTCAACAAATTTTTATGGTAATATATTGTTGGAAATATGTGGACTTGTATTATGAAGGTTTATTTTAACTTAACCATTAAGCTAGATAACAACTAAAGTAAAAAAAAGTATGGAATATTAATTTATATATATATTATAGAGGATTTGACATGTAAGCCAAAATTTTTATTTAGTTATTGAAATTTATGGGTTTCATAAAGTGAAACACCTTCCAAAGGCACAAGTGTGCGGCATGAACTAAAACATGTACAAAGCATTGGGAAGCCTCGAAAATTCTTCAATATGCCGCCCAACTATAGTTCTTTCATTATATCTCGTTATTTTTCTTTCGTTTATTTTCATTCTCCCCTTACGGAATACTGCGTGAGTTTTGTAGGAAAGAAGGATTCAACTTGTTGGAGTGAGAAGAGTAGAAGGTTGCGATTACGGGTTTACTTTAGGTATGAATATCTTCTCCTTTCTTTCTTTGCATTATTTGTAAAAAAAAAAGAAATACACATTTTGTTTTTAATGGCAATCAAGGAAATTGTGGACAACTTTTGATTTAATTGTTTAGAGATGAAGTATGAAAAGGAAATTGATGGATTCTATATTCTTTTTAGTTTTCTTTGTGTGGTTTTAACCTAACCCAGAAAAATACGTAGATGGGGTTTTGGGTTTTGATTAGCAAAAATAAAGTAAAAGAAATGTTAAAAATTCCTTCTTTGCATTATAATAAATTATACCCAAAAGGAAAAGAGTTGGGTTTTTCCTGTACAGGAAGAAGGAAAACGTTTTGTGAATTTGTGTGTTTAAAATCGATTTGTGCTTGTGGGTTTTCATTTTGTTAAACTAAAATTTGGTTGTGTTTTTTCTGTAAACAAATCGATTTGGGTATATAAATCAATTTGCATAAAGGAATCGACTTGGGTAACCAATCAATATGGGTATGCAACCGGTTGGGGTTTTGTATTTTTTCTTTTTGGTTGTTATATTGAGGTCGATTTTTAAATTTATTGATATCTTTTGAATGATAATTTGTGGGTGTATAACCCTCGGTATGGGGCTGCATTTTACAGAAATTTTATTATTATGGACCACTAAATCGGTTCATGTATAAATGAGGGTGTTTTGTTATGTGTGAATAATTATAAAAAAATAGCATTTAGCCTGTAACTTCCAGCCTGGCAATATGACTTGGATTCTTGTAAGACTGTGAAAAATAAATTACTTGTCTTGGTAAGGGCATGAAAGCGAGAACAACTTGAGCGAGATGTACCAAGGAGTAATTGGAGGCATGATTGGGTTTAAAATAATGATATCTTATGAAAGAAATTATTAGTTGTTCTTTTACTAAAAAGAGTATGTTTAAATGATGTAACCATGGTGCTACTATATATTTGGTTCATTTGTTTGTTTACCGGATAGAACATGTTAAAGTGATTTAAATATGGTGATATTTGTGCTAATTTGTAGAGTTGCTTAGTGACTGAAAAAAATACTCTTCTTAATCATATTGTTTTTACGAAGTTATGTAGAAATTTTAAATGTCAAATGCTTGATTGAAAGTGGAATACGGATGTATTGACCTTTGTGATTAGAGGGAATCATGATCGCTGAAATAAAAATTGGTTGTTCTATTTATGTGCATCCATAATTGTATCTTTATAGAAATCGAGTAGTAATACATTTTTAGCTATATTACCATGTGCTTGTTGATAAAACAACATGTATATCCTTTCATATTTTATTAATTAATTGCATCAAAAATGGAGTTAATATTCATGCTAGTTCATTTTGAACTAACATCATACCACTACTCTAGTCTTGTAGGACCATTAACCGTTACATTACATTCGATGTACGAAACTCATGTTTTGTAAGTTTTATCGTAGCATGGATCTAAATGAGATACTTGGATTTCAATTGGTGAAAGGATGATATCCTTGAAGTTTTGGCTAAATTATTGGGATCTTGGACCCATTGTAAATATTCAAACCTCACTATGTGAGAATTATTATACCGGTTATATATTTTGCCTTAATGGCATATGTAATATATGATTTTAATAAAGAGATGATTACTTTATGTGTAATAATATCTCAATATGAGCAAATGATGAATACTTGAGTTGTGAAATCTACTTGTTCACAAATTGTTGAATACATTTATTTGATAGTTATCAATGTATGAAGCCGATAATTAGGCAATTATTGTAACAATCAATTGTATTTAATTTCTAAATTAAATAAGTTATTTAGTGGTGTAGCTAATCGAGGGAATAATTAAATATACATGTTTTAATATATATTTAATTCGGCCTTTCGGTAAACTTGGTATTAATATGATAAGATTGTAAATCCTATTGTATAGAGAATGAAAGAGTATCGTTGTAAAAGGTAATTTAAGGTTAAAGAATCAAACATTAGGAAAAAGAGACTAAATGGGATGGTAAATAGATGAAAAGATCCATTAGGCATATTAAGGGATAAGTACATGCGGAATGCTGATATAGTTACATTTCAGCATAACAAATGTACTTATCTCATAAAGATCCTAGTTGGCCTTTGGAATCTATCTCAATATAAACTCTTGCAAGATAGGTTTAATTGGAAATAAAATAAAAACAAACTATAAAGATCTAGATAATTGTGAAAGGGATAGTTGTGAGGTGGCGGAAGACTTAAAACTCACAAGACTAGTGCGTTGTCTTGAGTTTAGCCGTAACCCTTTACGGTGGATAAATTTGGTCAAAGTAATGCATTGATGGTTATGCATTGTCTGATCACCTAGTCCTCAATTAAATAAAAAAATTGTCTATAACCTGATCATGGGAAGTTGAAATAATGAACATGAGGTAGACAATGGTCGAAGGAATATGAAGTTCGGAAACTAGCTTCATGGTAGACCCAAGGACTTTCACATAGTTCCCATGACCTTTAAAAGGTTGAGCCCAAATGCTAGTAAGCATTATCACTCGAAGTAGTGACGAAGGGAGATATTAGAGATCTGGATACACCCTTCTCAGCCGCACATGGCTTACATGGATTTTATCAGATAGATCAAAAGAACAAAATTGATTAATGAATTTGATTAAATAAATTTGTATGATTGCAGTTGTTTAATTTGATATTATGTTTATGTGTTAAAAAAAATCCTCATTTTTCAGCTCTTGTAATTTTGAGCATTACATTTTGGTATCAGAGCCAGAGGCTCAAACACTTGGACATTAATGGGACACACGTTCTAATAAAAGTATCCTCTTTTATAAAACAAGAAACTATGGCTAGGCCGACAACAAGAGCTAGTATAACAAGTGATAGTGGGGTAAATATTGATGACGTGCCGGATAATATTCTTAAGGTAGAATAAATCCTTGACCTTTTGAATGACACCCAAAACCAAGTTGTTGCCTTAAACAAAAAGGTCGGGGGTGTTAAAGAGAATGAGGATCGTAGAGATGAGAATCAGGGTGATGAGCAATATGATGATCAACCTGAGCACTTGAATGAAAGGGCAAATAAGAAAGCAAGGTTGGCTACTTTGAGTTAGCAAGGGACATTAAAAGAATATCCCCACCTAAATTTCATGTTACAACTCTTGGGGATGGTGCTGAAAATTGGCTCTCTGAAATGGAAAAGTATTTTGAGATTAGGGACTTTTCAAAGGATACAAAAGCAGTATGGGTAGCCTACCAATTGTCCCGTGAAACATCTTCCTGGTGGGATAGTCAAAAAATGGAACTAGGAATTGATTCTAGTATGATCACGTGGGAGAATTTCAAGGCATACTTCCGTCAAAGATGGCTACCTCAACTATACTTTGACCAAAAGATGGCAGAATTCTAAAATCTGACTCAAGGAAAGTACTCGATTCAGAATATTGGGAACATTTCACTCGATTTTGAAATATGTTCATTTGTATCAAAAGGATGAGAAGTTTAGAATGAGAAAATTTATAATGGGATTGAATCCTAGTATTGGTGGTGAGGTAGATGTTCATGGACCTACCTCGATGGAAATAGTGTTTGAAAAAGCTATCAAGCAAGAACTAAAGCTGCGAAGTATTTATGCCTCTAAAGAGGAAAACAGAAGGAAAAATAGTAATTTTCAAACATCAACCGCAAGTAAACCAACATGGAAAAAGGGAAACAACAAGTTCAAGCCTATCAATAAAAGAGGAATAGCGGGTAGAACTGTTGTGAATAATAATAAAAATGGGCAACAAGGAACAAGTTTTAACCAGAATAAGATTGAGAGAAAAGGACCATTGGGAGGATGTTTTAAGTGCGGTGGTGATCATTTCACTAACAATTGTCCACAAAGAGGACAATGGAATAACCAATAGAAGGGATTTACTACAAGTAAATAAAGAGGGGAAACAACATAAGATTTATGTTGCAGTCCATAATAAGCAAGTGGAAAAGCAAGCGACTCCAATAGAAACTTCAGGTAAGCTTTTTTGGAGAACCTATTTCTGTTTTATTTGATTCCGGTTCAACAGAATGTTTTGTTTCATCTAAAGTTCTTTGATAAACTCAAAATAAGAGCTGAGTACATGGAACACACTTGGACTATATAGTATGGAAATAATGTTGTACATAGAGTGAATCAGTGTTTGTTTGAGGCACCACTAGAATTACCTGAGTTCATGACAAGATTAAACCTGTATGTGGCACCTCTTGGATCCTATGATGTTGTCATAGGTATAAATTGGTTAAGTCAACATAATGCAACCTTGGATTGCTTAGGGAAAAGTGTAACCTACTACGATGATCAACAGAAAATAACAAGTGTTCAGGGTGTTAAAAGAGAGTTTGTCACTAGGCAGATTTCTGCCATGCAGCTATAAAAGGAAAAGCGGAAAGGCTGTCATCTATATGTTATAAAAATAAAAAATTCAGGATAGGAAATTGGGCCTAAAATTGAATCCGTTTCCATCTAAGGAATTTAGAGATGTGTTTCCAAATGAGTTGCCCAGGACTTCCACCTAAGCGTGAATTTGACTTCTGATTGAGGTCAAACCAACAACATAACCAATCTCAAGGCACCATACATAATGAAAACAACTTAATTAGTTGAGTTGAAAGCTTAATTACATGAATTTTTGTCCTTGGGTCTGATTAGACCAAGTATATCACCATGGGGTGCACCAGTTATCTTCGTGAAAAAGAAGGATGGGACCCTCAGACTTTGTATTGATTATCGAATGCTCAACAAGGTAACTTGATGAAGAATCGTATACATCATTACCACGAATTGATGATCTATTTGATCAAATGGGGGGTGTAAAAGTGTTTTCCAAGATTGATCTTAGATCCGGTTATCATCAACTGCAAATCAAGGATGAAGATATCCATAAAACCACTTTTAGAACAAGGTATGGGCATTACGAGTTTATAGTTTTTCCTTTGGTCTAACAAATGCACCTGCCGCTTTCATGAACTTGATGAACAACGTGTTTAGGGAATACTTAGACCAATTTGTACTTATATTTCTCGATGATATATTAATATACTCCAAGAATGAGGAAGAACATGATGAACATTTAAGGATTGTGCTGGGAATTCTTAGAAAACATAAATTATATGGAAAATTATCTAAGTGTGCTTTCTATCAATACGAAGTACAATACTTAGGCCACTTATTAAGTAAATAAGGAATCTCGGTGGACCCTTCAAAGATCAGTGCCATCATGGAATGGCCAGCACCAAAGGATGTGCATGAAGTGAGAAGTTTTATGGGTCTAGCAGGCTACTATCAAAAGTTCATAAAGGACTTCTCTAGGTTAGCAGGACCTATCACTTCTTTGCAAAAGAAGGGTAAGAAATTTGTTTGGGACAATAAGTGTGAAGAAGCCTTTAATGAGTTAAAAGGTAGACTCACAAGTGCTCCAGTGTTGAAGATTCCGGATCCAAACGGGAACTTCTTAGTGGTAACCGATGCTTCAAGGGAAGGTTTGGGTAGAGTACTACTACAAGATGGGCATGTGGTAGCTTTTGAAAGTAGGAAGTTGAGGGTGCATGAAGTAAATTACGCACCACATGATCTTGAGCTTGCTGCGATTGTTCATGTGCTGCAAGTATGGAGGCACTATTTGCTAGGAAAACCTTTTGAACTCAAAACATATCATCTTGGGCTCAAGTACATTTTTACGCAGCCATATCTAAATACAAGGCAGCGAAGGTGGCTGGAGTTCCTAGAAAATTATGACTTTGATATAAATTACATTAAGGGAAAAGATAATAGGGTGGATGATGCCTTAAGTCGTAGAAAGCAGATTGCTACTATAATTACATTAAGAATCCATTTCAAAGATGATGTTAAAAATGAGTTAACAAATTACCCCTACTACAATCATGTTAAAACATCTCTAGAGAAAGATCCAAGGGAAAAAAGGTATGATGGTTTCAAGGTGGGAACAAATGGTATTCTACGTTATAACAATAGAATATATGTACCAGAAGGTAAAGAGCTTAGAAATAAAGTCATGAGAGAATTTCATGATGCTCCCTATTTGGGACATCCAGAAGTAACAAAGATGATGGCGGACATCAAAAACAATTTACTACGGAAAAGATAAAAATGATGTGATTCTTTACATCTCACAATGCCTAGAATGTCGGCAAGTAAAGTCGAACATTTATATCCAGCAAGACTATTATATCCTCACAACGTGCCAGAATATAATTGGCAAGTTATAAGTATGGATTTTATCCAAGGTCTACCTATGTCCCAAAATAAACATGATGTTATACTTGTAGTTGTAGACAAGTTAACTAAAGTGGCACATTTTATAACAGGTAATTTAACGGATAATTCACCCATACTGGAAAAAGGTTTGTACAAGAAGTTTTCCGATTACATGGAGTTCCAGAAGTAATAATTTCAAACAGGGACTCAAGGATAACTTCCAAATTTTGGTAGACTTTTTACGTTGCCTTAGGGACAAAATTGAACATAATTTCTACCTACCATCCAGAAACTGACGGTCAACCCGAAAGAGTAAATCAAGTGTTATAATATTTACTAATAATGTATTGCATGGATCAACAATACAAATGGGAAGAGTACCTTCCTGTAGTTGAATTTGCCTATAATAACACTTACCATTCTTCCATTCAGATGGCTCCTTTTAAGGCCTTATATGGTCATAGGTGTAGAACACCTATAAGTTGGGTTAATCATGAAGATAGGGTACTGATTGGACAAGAAATGCTTTCAGAAATGGAAAAATAGGTTAAATTAATCCAAGAAAAATTGAAAGAAGCAAAGCAAATAGGCAGAAAAGTTATGCAGATTTAAAAAAATTGACATAAATTTTAACGTAAGAGATAAAGTTTTTCTTAGGGTCAAACCTAAGAAGAGTTCCATTTCATTTGGAAAGTCACCAAACTAGATATCCTAGGTTTGTAGGACCATTTGAAGTCTTAGAGGTCATTGGACTAGTAGCCTACAAGCTAACACTGCCTCCCGCTCTATCCAAGTGCACAATGTATTTCATGTATCCTTGCTTAAGAAATATGTCCATGATTTAACACATGTACTTAATTGGGATTCATTGCGGGTTCGGATCCGGGGTAATCGCGGTTGATCCTATAAGGATACTAGAAACCGGAAGTTGCACTTGAGAAACCGTGAGGTTTCACAATGTGGGTCCAAGTCGATGGGACCAATATTCGAAGAAAGTGCCACTTGGGAGAATCGGATGATATCCAGACTACTTTTCCACATCTGTTTGACTGATTTTTATGAACATGTTTTGTTAAAGTACTAAATTCAATTTTTTTGTAAAAGTGGTAGATAAGAAAATTCTGTAGATAAGCCTACAATTGAATATTGGGACTAAGATACTTTTTGATTAATAGTTATTGTTGAAGATTTTGTTAATGAACCTAGAAAATCTGTCATTTAGGCAGTAATGTATTATGTCTACAGATTATATGACTGATTTTCTATATGTACAAGGGTTGTTGTGACCTTTATGATTCAGCTGAAATAATATTGCTACAAATTCTAAGCTGATTTGAAATATATTTATGCAAAAAATGAATAGTGGGTTAGTTTATCTATTTATCTTGAAATCATCGAGACGATGATTATTCTAAGGGGTGGAGTATGTAACATCCCAAAATTTCTTGTAAGTTAAATTAACTATGGTTAAGTCTAAACAGGATTAGACGAGATCATCATTGGGTGTAAAATTCATTTGGTTCATTGTATCATGACCCACAACTTCTGCTGCAGGGCATGACATCTGAAACAAATAACCCCGCACCCACCTTGATGATCCTTCCTAAAACATGATTAGGCCTTAATCATAGGTAAAACAGTTCATAAATGATAGTGAATCTTTCGGTTATTTGTATTCTAGTTACTTTATTTTAATCGGTTTGGTCGTCTTTTGTTTTGTTCGACTTTTGCATGATGACCACGATGATAATTGTCTCTGTTTTATTTGACAATGCTATATCAAGCCAACTTTATGAGAATATTGAATTATTATTTATGGACTTGGTGATTTTGTATTGGAATGTTTTATATAAACTTGGAAATTCAACTAATTTTTATGGTAATATATTGTTGGAAATATGTGGACTTGTATTATGAAGGTTAATTTTAACTTAACCATTAAGCTGGGTAACAACTAAAGTAAAAAAATGTATGAAATAATATATATATATATATATATATATATATATATATAGGGATTTGGCATGTAAGCCAAAAGTTTTATTTAGTTATTGAAATTTATGGGTTTCATAAAGTGAAACACCTTCACATGGCACAAGTGTGCGGCATGCACTAAAACACATACCAACATTGGGAAGCCCGAAAATTCTTCAATATGCCACCCAACTATAGTTCTTTCATTATATTTTTCTATTATTTTTCCTTCGTCTATTTTCATTCTCCCCTTCTGGAATACTTGCATGAGTTTTGGAGGAAAGAAGGATTCAACTTGTTGGAGTGGGAAGAGTAGAAGGTTTCCGATTTTGGGTTTACTTTAGGCATGAATATCTTCTCCTTTCTCTGCTGCATTATTTGTAAAAAAATGAGGAAATACACATTTTGTTTTTAATGGCAATCAAGGAAATTGTGGACAACTTTTGATTTAATTGTTTAGAGATGAAGTATGAAAAGGAAATTGATGGATTTTGTATTCTTTTTAGTTTTCTTTGTGTGGTTTTAACCTAACCCAAGAAAAAAACGTAGATGGGGTTTTGGGTTTTGATCAACAAAAATAAAGTAAAAGAAAGGTTAAAAATTCCTTCTCGTATTATAATAAATTATACCCAAAAGGAAAAGAGTTGGGTTTTTCCTGTACAGGAAGAAGGAAAATGTTTTGTGAATTTGTGTGTTTAAAATTGATTTGTGCTTGTGGTTTTCATTTTGTTAAACTAAAATTTGGTTGTGTGTTTTCTGTAAACAAATTGATTTGGGTATATAAATCAATTTGCATAAAGGAATCGATTTGGGTAACCCAATCAATATGGGTATGCAACCAAGTTGGGGTTTTGTATTTTTTCTTTTTGGTTGTTATATTGAGGTCTAATTTTTAAATTTATTGAGATCTTTTGAATGATAATTTGTGGGTGTCAAACTTTGCATGGGGTTGTATTTTCAGAAATTTTATTATTATGGACCACTAAATTGGTTCATGTATAAATGAGGGTGTCTTGTTATGTGTGAATACTTATAATAATAAAAAAATGATATTTAGCTTGTAACTTCCATCTTGGCAATATGACTTGGATTCTTATAAGACTATGAAAAAGAAATTGCTTGTCTTGGTAAGGGCATGAAATCCAGGACAACTTGACCGAGATGTACCAAGGAGTAATTGGAGGCATGATTGGGTTTAAAATAATGATATCTTATGAAAGAAATTATTAGTTGTTCTTTTACTAAAAAGAGTATGTTTAAATGATATAACCATGGTGTTGGTATATATTTGTTGGGATGTTTGTTTACTAGATAGAATTGTTATCCAAAATGTGCCCCTAAACTCATTTTGTGGCTAACTCCTTTCATTCTTTCCTCTCTTGTGAAGGAGTCATAATTTTTTACTTTTCAGGCACTCAAAACCCTAAACATGGAAATGGTACCATTGGATAGAGCTCTTTCTCGGCTTTCCGAGAAAGGTAAAGTTTTCCTCAAAAATCAACTCCATGTATTTTGAAGTTATGGCTTGGAAAAGTTTTCATAACATCAAAATTTTTCCCTGGAAAAAACCACCATCACCAATGAAATGGCGCCACGTGTCCAAGAAAGTGGCGGGGGTCGGAGGTAGACTTGGATTTTTACCAAGTGTTTGATGCAAAGTTTTGAAAGGGAATATTTTCCCTGCAGCCTCGTGCACCAATCAACGAATGCCACGTGTCAGGGAAAAATTTGAAAAAAATGACTAAGTGATGGTGCATGGAAGATTTTAATGAAGAAGGCCCCCTGCCCAATCATGTTTTTCACGTGTCACCGGAGGCCGGAAAGGCGGAGTGTGGAGGTGAAGATAGAATTTTGGCGAAGTGTTTTTGCCAAATTTCGAAGAAAGGAAAGTTTTGGGCCTTTGCCCCATCCACGAATCGGTGAATGCCATGTGTACAGGCACTCAAGTGGCGGGGAGAGGGGAGTTTGAGATTTTTCCCTTAAATGTCGACGTCCAGAGGTAAAAACATTTGTAGAGGGATCTCGCGGTGAATGAAATTGTGCCACGTGTCACCTTCTCTAGAATTATCTATAGGAATTTGGGAAATTTTCCCAAAGGAAAAAGAAGAAAATTTCAAAGGAAAAAATGAATCACCTTAGCCCAATGGAATCTCACCACGTGTCCGGTGGCGGCAAAAAAAAAAAAAAAAACTCAAGGCAAGTCCTGGGCATGAGGAAAATTAAAGGGTAAAACCCGCATCCAATGGAGCTTTTAATGCGTGTCAATGGGGAAAATGATCAAAAAGTGACGGAAATGTTCAGGGAGGAAATGGAGTTTAGTAAATGATACGGCAAATCACTGTTGCCACGTGTCCTCAACTCATCGGATAGCGGAGTTTTTTGGAAATATTTCCAATGGCGAAAGCGATGGAAAATGAAGTGGAATGGTCCGCATTTTTCAATCAAAACATGCCACGTGGAACTCGGAAAGGCGGAGTGTGGGAAAATTTTGGAAAATTTTCCAAATGCAAAAAGGGTGAAAAACTTCAGGTTCGGCCATATCTTTCGATCCAAGAGCTTGGTTTTCACCTTCTTTATATCAATGAAAGTTGAAGAAATTCTCACCAAGATTGAGGGGTCATTTTTGCATTTTGATGGAGTTTCCTCGAGAGATAAAATTGAAAACACCTACTGGCACGTGATTTCTCCACCCATTAGAAATGACGTTTCAAGAAACCGTTTTAATGAAGAATAACTCGCATTTTCCCAATGAGATGGTGGAAAATGTCGGGGATTTGTAGTAAGGATGCCCATGCCATTTTACTACCTTTTTGGTTGGTGGTTGAAACTCTCCCATGTTTTCCCACGTTTCTCTCTCTTGGGCTCGTCCCTTGCATTTGTAAAGCAGATTTGGCTCTTTTTCAAAGGGGGAACATTTTTATGTATTACAGCTCCCTCTGTCACTTTGAAAAATGATTTTGTGGAAAATCAGACCTTTTCCAAACTGCAACCTATTTTACTCTTGGGGGTTGTAATGCAAATTTTTTGATGCAAAATGACAATATAGGCTTTGCAATGAATGAGTTTTAATCCTCTGTATGTATTGTTCGATTCATTTTGACCCTCATTGCAGCTTATCTTTGATGTCATGAAGTTTTGTTGCATTTTTATGAAGGGGTGTCAATTTACGAAGTAAGAAATGGGACCCTCCTTTGGTGCATCACCACATTAACATTAGCTTCATTTTCTTGCATTCCTAATCTTATGTTATCAAAACCATTGGAATTTAGAGTAGGAACTATTATTGAAACATGGACCAACTTGGAGGTTGTAAGTGATATATCGATTAAGGAGTTTGAGGAACCTTAATTATAATATTGGAAATATTACAAGCTTAATGCTAACCTGGAGATTCCTCTCCCATTTTTACAAGTCCCCACTTGGGGAGAGGATTCAATTTGTGCAATCACACTAGATATTTAAGTGTTGTCAAACCAGAAGTCTTATGTGATCTCTACATCCACCCTGATTTGCAACAACAGATAGAACATGTTAAAGTGATGTAAATATGGTGATATTTGTGCTAATTTGTAGAGCTGCTCATTGACTGAAAAAAATACTCTTCTTAATCATATTGTTTTTACAAAGTTATGTAGAAATTTTAAATGTCAAATGCTTATTGATTGAAGCTGGAATACGGATGTATTGACCTTTGTGATTAGAGGGAAACATGATCGCTGAAATAGAAATTGGTTGTTCTATTTGTGTGCATCCATAGTTGTATCTTTATAGAAACCAGGTAGTAATACATTTTCAGCTATATTACCATGTGCTTGTTGATAAAACAACATGTATATCCTTTCATATTTTATTAATTAATTGCATTAGAAAATGGAGTTAATATTCATGCCAGTTCATTTTGAACTGACATCATACCACTACTTTAGTCTTGCAGGACCATTAGCCGTTACATTCGGATGTGCGAAACTCATGTCTTGTGAATTTTTATCGTAGTATGGATCTAAATGAGATACTTGGATTTCAATTGGTGAAAGGATGATATCCTTGAATTTTTGGCTGAATTATTGGGATCTTGGACCCATTGTAAATATTCAAACCTCACTATGTGAGAATTATTATACTCGGTTATATATTTCACCTTAACGACATATGTAATATATGATTTTAATAAAGAGATGATTACTTTGTGTGTAATAATATCTCAATATGAGTAAATGATGAATACTTGAGTTATGAAATCTTACTTTTCACAAATTGTTGAATACATTTATTTGATAGTTATCAATGTATGAAGCGATAATTGGGCAATTATTGTAACAATCAATTGTCTTTAATTTCTAAATTAAATAAGCTATTTAGTGGCATAGCTAATAGAAGGAATACTTAAATATACATGTTTTAATATATATTTAATTTGAGCTTTTGATAAACTTGGTATTAATATGATAAGATTGTAAATCCTGTTGTATAGAGAATGAAAGAGTATCGTTGTAAAAGGTAATTTAAGGTTAAAGAATCAAACATCGGGAAAAAGAGACTAAATGGGATGGTAAATAGATGAAAAGATCCATTAGGCATATTAAGGGATAAGTACATGCGGAATGTTGATATAGTTACATTTTAGCATAACAAATGTACTTATCTCATAAAGATCCTAGTTGGCCTTTGACATCTATCTCAATATAAACTCTTGCAAGATAGGTTTAATTGGAAATAAAATAAAAACAAACTATAAAGATCTAGATAACTATGAAAGGGATAGTTGTGAGGTGGCGAAAGACTTAAAACTCATAAGACTAGTGTGTTGTCTTGAGTTTAGTCATAACCTGCATGGTGGATAAATTTGGCCAAAGTAATGCATTGATGGTTGTGCATTATCTGATCACCTAGTCCTCTAATTAAAAAAAAATTTTCTGTAACTTGATCATGGGAAGTTGAAATACTGAACATGAGGTAGAAAATGGTCGGATATCGGAATACGAAGTTGGGAAACTAGCTTCATGGTAGACCCAAGGACTTTCACATAGTTCCCATGACCTTTAAAAGGTTGAGCTGAAATGCTAGTAAGCATTGCCACTTGAAGTAGTGATGAAGGGGGATGTGGAGATCTGGATACATCCTTCTTTTCCGCACATGGCTTACATGGATGTTATCGGAAGATAGATCAAAAAGAGAAAAATTGATTAATGAATTTGATTAAATAAATATATGTACGATTGCAGTAAATGTAATTGGTTATTATGTTTATGTGTTAAAAAAAATCCTCATTTTTCAACTCTTGTAATTTTGAGTGTTACATCATCTACTCGTTAGATGATGTATGACCATCTGCACTGTAGCTATCCATTGGGCATGGAGTGTGACGCTCAAAATTATTAGAATTGGAAAATGAGGATATTTTGTAAAACATACATAAAAATAGATTACACGATTCAATCGTACATATTTATCTAATCAAATTCTTTAAATCAAATTTGTTCCTTTGATCTATCACGATAACATCCGTGTAAGCCATGTGCAATTTTGAGAAGGGTGTATCCAGATCTCCACGATCTCCCTTCGCCACTACTTCGAGTGACAATGCTTATAAGAATTTTGGCTCAACCTTTTCAGTCATGGGAACCATGTGAAAGTCCTTGGGTATACCATGAAGCTAGTTTTTGACTTCCCATGATCGAGTTCTTGGAAATTTTAATTTGGTGGAGGACTAGGTGATTAGACAATGCACAACCATCAATGCATTACTGGCGAAAGTTTTCCGCCGTGTAGGTTACTGGATAAACTCAAGACATCACACTAGTCTTATGAGTTTAAGTCTTCTGCCACCTCACAACTATCCCTTTCACGATTATCTAGATCTTATAGTTTGTATTTACTTTATTTCTAATTTAACCTATCTTGCAAGAGTTTATATTGAGATAAATGTTAAAGGCCAACTAGGATCATCATGAGACAAGTACATTCATTATCTTTGAAATGTATCTATTTCAGCATTTCACATGTACTTATCCCTTAATATGCCTAATGGATATTTTCATCTATTTATCTTCCCATTTAGTTTCTCTTTCCGATGCTTGGTTTTTTAACCTTAAATTACTTTTACAACGATATTCTTCCATTCTCTATACAACAATATTTACAATCTTATCCTATTAATACCAAGTTTTGAAAGGCCGAATTAAATATATATTAAAACATGTATATTTAATTATTCCTTTGATTATGACGCCACTAGATAGCTTATTTAATTTAGAAATTAAAGACAATTGATTGTTACTGATAATTTCTCAACTATCGACTTCATACATGACAAATATAAAATAAATAAATTTAACAATTTATGATAAGTATGATTTCTTACTTCTAGTATTTATCATTTACTCATATTGAGATACTATTACATACAAGGTAATCATCTCTTTATTAAAATCATAAATTACATATGCCGTTAAGCGATATATATATATATATATATATATATAGTTCTCACATAGTGAGGTTTGAATATTAACAATGGGTCCAAGATCCCAATAAATTTAGTCAAAATTTTGGGATATCATCCTTCTACAAATTGAAATCCAAGTATCTCATTTAGATCCATGCTACGATAAAACTTCACAAGACATGAGTTTCTGCATATCCGAATGTGACGACTAATTGTCTTGCAAGACTAAAGTAGTGGTATGTTGTCAATTCAAAATGAACCGCAATGAATATTGCCTCCATTTTCAGATGTAATTATTTAATAAAATATGAAACGATATACATGTTATTTTATCAAAAAAACGTATGGTAATAAAGTGGAGAATGTATTATTACATGTTTTTCATCAAGATAAAACTAGGAATGTACACAAATAGAACAACCAATTTCTATTTTAGCAATCATGTTTCACTCTAATCACAAGGATCAAGACATAATCAAACCATAATCATTCAACATCCGATTCAGATTAAACCACAAGCAAATCATGCTTCACATGGTATGATTCAACTATTATTTTTCTTACCTTCTAATCAACAAACAACTTAACAAAACTATCTCGAAATCATCATTTTCAAATACCAATTAGACATATTACCTCTAGGTAATGAGCAGCTCTATAAACGCACAATAACTTTATTTCAAACAATCCAAATACATTTATATATATTTTTAGGAGCAATCGAACTAAATAGTATAAAAACACCTCTATTAAATCATTTTAACATGTTCTTTCAAGTAATCGACGGATCAACAAATCAAATTAACCCACATACCACATGATGATAATTTTGAAGTCTATTCGCATAGAATAACAACAATAAGTTTCGACACTTCGAAGAATTTGAAATCCTTTAAGAAAAACTAAGTCATCTTACATAGATTGTTAACACTAATTTATTTTTCAATCAGGTAATAAAATTATACCTACAGGAAAATCAACTTGTACATATCCAAATCAATTCGTTCCAGCATTAATTTCTTTTCTGTTTAGAAATTATTAGAATCTGGAAGCAAATATATCAGGCAAAATGATGAAATACCTGGTAAAAACATTTTTCACACTACCCAGAAATCGCTTTGCTCATACAAATAAATTATTGTTTGACTGTAATAAAACCCAAAGGCCGAAATCAATTTAGGGTTTCCAGAAATCAAAAATAGAAAAAAAAAATTATTAGGAACACCCATCCTGGGTTTTTTCTAGGTTTAGCTAAAAAAATACAAAGAAACCTTAAGAGAATACAAAATCCATTAATTTCCCTTTTAGATTTCATTTCCAAGCAATTAAATTAGAAGTTGTCCACAAATTCATTTAATTTCCATTTAAAATAGAATGTGCATTTCCTCATTATTTACAAATAATGCTGCAGAGAAAGGAGAAGATATTCATGCCTGAAATAAACCCAGAATCAACAACCTCTGACTCTTCTAGCGCCAACAAGTTGAATCCTTCCTTCCTCCAAAACTCACGTAGGTATCCTAGAAGAGAAGAATGAAAATAGACAAAGGAGAAATAAAAGAAAATATAATGAAGAAACTATACTATAATGGAGAATTTTCGGGCTTCCCAATGTTGCTTCATGCGTCAATGCATGCCACATACTTGGTGTCAGATGAAGGTGTGTCCCTTTCAAAACTCTCAGATTTTAAATATTAAAATATTATTATTATTCTTTTAACTTTTGATTTACATGCCAAATCCTTTTAGGATTTAAATATATAATTTCACAAATTAATAATGCATTTTTTTAAAATTTTTTTAATTGATACCTAACTTTAATGGTAAAATTAATCATCATAATATAAGTCCACATATTGCCAACAATATGTTATCGTAATAATTATTCGAATTCCCATGTTCCATATAAAACATTCAAACAAATGAAAATCACCAAGTCCGTAAATAATAATTTGAATATTCTCATAAAGTTGGTTTGATATAGTATTTTCAAATAAAACAAAGGCGAGTATTCATCATTGTCATTACAAAAGTTGAACAAAACAAAAGACGACCAAACTGATAAAGTAACCGAGAATACAAATAACCAAAAGATTCACTATTATTTATGAGCCATTTTACCTATGATTTAGGCCTAATCATGTCTTAGGAAGGATCATCAAGATGGGTGTGGGGTTATTCGTTCCGCAATGTCATGCCTCGCAACAGAAGCTGTGGGTCATGATATGACGAACCAAATGAATTTTACACCCAATGATGATCTTGTCTAAGCCTGTTTAGACTTAACCGTAGTTAATTTAACTTACAAGAAATTTGGGATGCTACATGGAGTCTACGTGATCAACATGAACTGATCTAAACTTTGAAAATTTTACCCTTGGGACGTTTGGGACGTTGTTGTTCACATCCGAGACTTCCTTTTGTTGTTGGAATCTTCCAACTCAATAAGGAAATCTTGAAATGTATTTTTTGAGAGTAGAAAATTATCTTAAAACTTGAGTTCCATATTTCCTCACAATTGTGACCCATGAGGCTGAATTATGAACACATGTGACTCTTTACCTCAAAACTAACCTTGCCAAAACACTTGTCATCTTGGACATCACGGACATCTCGACACGATGCTTGAAATGTTTCGAAGGTCGATCTAATTTTTGACTTGGGTTGTCGGTGATCTTTTGATTGCTTGCATGGGTATAGAGGCTTGTTGTAATTGTTCTTGGAGGGAATCATTAAAATCTCCTCCATGACTAATTTTAGTTTCTCTACATTTGTTTTGATTTGAAGTTTGCAATGGCTACATTCAACTATGAGCTTCCTACTACAAAAACTAGAGGACATGGTGCACTGTACCACCTAGAGCAACATGAATAAAAGATATATACAAAAGGAAAATCATACATGCCTCAAATGGGACATGTAGAGTGTGCACAAAAACTTCTTCTGTTGGAAACAAACCTACTCCTACCCTACACAAACTAGAGAAATGGGAAACTTCAGACAAAACCTGCCACTGGTGAGGAGAAATAACTTCCCTTTCTCATAATTAGCAGCCATGTGAATGATTTGACATTAGAACCACCTGAAATTAGGAGTGAAAGATTGGGTGCAAAATGATTTTTCACTCCACCATACATCAAGGTATTGAAAAGAAGCAAGACATATAACTTTTCTAACTACTTTTCATTTGGTCCCAAGATCATGGTAGTTGATCCTTGGCATGTTGAAGCTCTTCCTCATACTTAGACGCATGCATGACTCCTTGGCTCCAATGAAGCTAAGTACCTAATCGGGCAAGATCTCGGTCCGCTTAATTTGCCCGCTTCTCTCGAGTTCCAACTTTAATAAGGAAGTCTTTCTTCCTATAAAATGTGACTGATCCACCCCATAGCTGAGCTCAACCCTCCGAGCTTCAATGATACTTCACTTCCTATTATGACTACCACCCTTCCACATACATCTATTGTCTTTGTTTCTATGCCTACTCCTACAAATCACTTTACCATCCCTATCAATTCCCACAGTGCCATGTTTCCTCTTCAGGTACTCATGACCTAGCCTCCTTACACAATGACTTGTAATATGAAATTCACCAATTACAATGAGCTACTTCACATTTCTCTCCATCTCTAGATTCCTCACTCCTACTTCATAGCCATTTTGCACCCATCATTTCTTCTTACCCACTACCTCCTAAACTTTTAAAACTTAAGCTTCCACCCTTAAATGGCCATGTAACCCTCGGGATCACCTTTGATCCTTTCATGTTTCATGTCTAGACTATGTAGATGACCATACATTATTGGCCAAATTATTTCCCATGACCTATCAAATTATGTTATGTGTTGGTTTTATGATCTACTTGTCCATTCGATAACTTATTTTACATATCTAGCCAATACATTCTTGTTCATTTTTGTATCAACAACATCACCAAAATATCCCATGATCAACTAGCTAAGATTAAACAAGGATTTAATGAACATTTTTTTGATTATGTGCAGTCTTTATATGAATAACCTTCTTAAATTGATTAATGTACTTTTTGATTCTTAATTACAGGACTTATTCGTTCAAAGTATTTTTCTACCTCTCTAATAAAGTGTCATCTTTGAGACCTCTCCTTCTTTCGATCAGTTATGCCATACACTTAAATTGCATGAAACCAAATTGTTGTCCATGGAAAGGTCAAATATTATGACCATCCATTTGCTTCCTCTTCTAACAAGTTCCAATCCAAATTTACATTCAAGCCATCTCCTAAGCTTACCAATGCTCAAACCACTATCAATGTTGTTTCTTTCACTACCACACTCTAATTCGCAACCCACTAGGTGAACCTTTACATAGTTGCCATGTGCACCTCATTTCCTATTACCACAACTCATCGAAAATAACCTCATTACTCTCCATCCACCACTCAACCTACATCTTTATCTCTCACGCAACCGTAACTACAATGAAAATGCACACTATGAATACCACCATTCAGAATGGCCACTCTATTGATCATTTTTTTAAGCTTAGGCATCTCATTAAAGATATTATCGATAATAATACAATCGAGCTCCCAATACTAGTTGCTTCAAAACCAATCAACAATAATTAAAAGATTAAAATATTTAATGACCCCTTACCAAATAATGAAAATCCAACTATTGATTCATCTGCTCACCATACATATCATGTTATTCCTCCTCCATCAAGACCGCTTGATTTCCTCATTGTTGTTCTTTGACATGCCACCACCAATTATCACATTCTCATATCATGATCACCATGCTACATTTTCCTCTAATTCATTGCACATTAATGCTTCTATTGGTACCTATATAGTCAATAATACTTTGGTCTATCCCTCAACCCTTACTAATGCATGCTCCATTACACTTCTCCTAGATATCGACTATCCAACCTCACTAATCAATTTTTAGTCCCTAATTCTTATGGTCATGTCATCCTTCCCATCAATTTCGGGTCCCTTACCATATTTACACTATTTCTAGTTACATATGAAATATAGGGTTGGGACATGGTCTTAGGTCTTTCCTTGGCTTCACACTACCTAGGCCATCCCTTCCATGCTTCACCTTTGTCTTAAATTCATTAATGTTTACCCATCATATTAATTTATTCTTGTAATGGATGGCTAAGCAAAGGTTCATTGTGCCATGTTGAAATAATGATTTAAAATTAATAAGAGATATAATTCATTGCTAAAGTTTAAATTTTTGTCATTTTAATAAGTTATGAAGGTATTCCAAATTTTTAATAGAAAATTATGTAAAATCCTATAATCAATTTATATATAGATTATTGTTATTTAAAAAAAATGAATATCAACATCTAATTTAGTTGTCATTCAAAGATGTATTTTCTCCCTTGTTATTGCAAATAACTCCCCATTGTTTTTTATTTCTCCCAATGGTGTTATTTAACATGAATTTTCATCCACCATAAATGCATGCATTCAAATACATATCATGGAAATGAAACTACATAAAGGCCAATCACGAACAACTCTACATGACTCTCTCGAACTTGTGTACATTATTTTATATGATGAAATGAGGTTTTGTTACAACCAAATTGCTTTCCCTTGTTGACCTTTTCCTTCGAGAGACATTCCCCCACCAAACAAAACCCTTTTTAGTAAGCACATCATTCTCATTGGAAACCTTGTGAGACTTCATCCTGTCAAGGATATACCAATATATACAGGAATTCATATGGGGTGATCCTTTAGATAATATTACAAAGAGCAATCACGTTGTGATTATCTTTTATCAACAAGATTATAACCCAACATAGGTTTTGTATCTCCATATTATTCTAAATATTTGTAATGTTGAAGTAAAATTGCATGAAAGGGAATTTCTTGTGACAAAAAAATTCTTTCGTCACCCCATTTATTCAACACGAGAACAACGAAATGTTGAGATCATTGAATGTTCAAGTTGCATGTTATGATTCTAAGTAGGAAAGATGTCACTCTTTTTGCAAACTTACCGATAATAAATTGCAATAGAATTTTTTTTCTTTGCATGGGATAATACAATGTGAATCCAATGCACCTATAACAAGGTTGTAAAACTCTTATATTTTTGGTGGAAGGTAATTTGGCATCAGGTAAAAAATGATGTCAAGTAATGTGGACCTAAAAATCAGACATATATATTTACTATAATCATTCTCAAAACTCGTAGTGGTTGTTAGACATTTCAAATATCTATAGTTGAATTATTTTTCAAGCTTAAAACATCATGTTGGCCGCGTCTACCATTTTTGTATAGGAATTTAAAATCAAACATACGATCACATCCAAAAATGTCTCACAAATTAGGATATCCACATCGAGCCCCTTCTTTTATTTTCCAATATGTAGAAAATCTTACAAAACTTAATTCGCCAAATACAATTAGATCGTGTGAATTGCATGAAACCCCTTGTAAACGTGAATTCTACCTTAAAAGAGGTAAGAAAAAGTGGTGTGTTTGAAATGTTGTTCCCCTCCTTTTTTACATTGTGTTTTTATGCAAATAGTTAACAATTTTGTTTCACTAAATAGATATGCAAATAAACATCATAACACAAACATGTAAATAAACGCAACTAAATCATATTTTTAAAAAATAGTACCTTTGTTTTTAATCGGTAAAATAGGATTGTAACATTCGTTGCAAAATTCAACTGCCAACCTAATACTCACCTTAAAAAACAAGGTGTAAAACCAATATTTATTATCAAAACAAAACACTTAGACTTGATTATCAAAAAAACACTTGACCTATAAAAAAGGGGCAACCATTGATATCTAAATGACAAAATATAGAGACATTCCTCAAAGCATGAAATTGATAAAGGTTATCCACTACCAAGGCTTAGAACATAGGTCATCCACAACTATCTCAATAACCTTTTTTAGATTTAAGTTTTAAATGGTAAATTGTGTCCTTACTTTTCAAAAAATATAATATAATCATGGAGGCATCCCCAAAAGTATTTTCCACTAAGGGAGAGTACCATCTATGAGAAAATAATTTTCAATCAAGCTCGAAGCCCAACGCCTAAGCTTCTTAGATGACGAGGTTGGGGATTCTTTGAACCAATCATAAGGAGTAACACAATGAATATGAAGATGAAATTATCAATGGAGAGACAACAATAACTCAATACGAAAATATAATCAATGGTGGCAACACCAAGACATCTAACTCCTATAGACATCTAAAGTTGGTAATTTAGCACTTGATAATGTCATTATTGACTTAATCCCTTGAATCATGACTTTTATGTTTTACTATACTTATCATGTGTCTCAATTGAATGCAACTTATCAATATCATTTTACATGTATTTTCATATTTGAATGTTGGAGCACTTATCTAGATTATTTTGATTGCATATTAGTTTCTAAGATCTCTATCCCCAATTAAGGTTTTCAAACATTAATTTGGATAAATCATTTCATGAACCCTCTTATTTATTGAATCCTTTACCTATTTGGCTTAGGTTCCATGATCCCGATTAGGCCTTTTGTTACAAACCCTAATTTCCCTAAGGTTTCTAAATGATACAATCTTGGAATGGCCATGCCTACCTATGCCTCTCATTCATTACAAGTAACTATCCCCTCTTCTATTATCGGGCCTTCTCTTATGACCAAGTAATTATGTTTTTTCTTGAGGATACACATGATATGTATGTTTTGTTGAATATCCAAGTACTTACGATCATGAGGATGATTATACTAACAATCTTAGTGATTGTGGAAATTTTGTATCTCTCATTATCCCTTCTTTTAATGTTTCAATCAAATTGAATGCTAAAGATAAATCAAATGATTTTATCTCCTTTCCCTCTCTTGAAATAAATAATAATAATGATGCTTTGGATCCCTTTCCTTCTCATCATAGTATAGGGAATGATATAATTCGATATGATTTCACTTCTCCTCCTCTTGACATAGAAAATGATACAATTAAATGTGTTATCTCTTATATTCCTATTAAAATCAAGAATGTTATAAATGATTACCCTACCACTCTTTCTTCTATCAAGAACGTTACACATAATTCTTCAATTGATGACAAATCAAATACCTTAACCAAGCCAACAATCATTTGGTCCATTGGTGAAGTTGTTAGGCTCTCAAAGAGCCCACCAAGGATCAATTCTTGCTGAGTGCAAAGGCCTAAGACATCTTCAAAAGGGATGAGGCCGGGATCGTGCCCGGGTGACTTTGGCGGAATGGATACCCCTCAGACCTTGCATCTAAGCTAAAGAAGACTAGATTTAGTCCAAACCTTCAACTAAAAATAAAAATACCTTAACCAACATAATTCCACTTCTTTCTTACCTTCAAATTTCCACAAATCATTCCTCAACCGCATACCTTTCAACGTTCACATCACCGCTTGCATGCAATTTCTAGTATTTAAACCTGATATACCATGATGCTATGCAATGGAGCGTGTGGAAGTATCATTCCAACTACCATAATGTGTGATTAACTAGAATGAGCATATTTAAAATTACTTTCATAATTATTAAATATTCATTTATTCAAAAATCTATCCCCACTTTCATTAGTAATTTTGATATGTGGTAATAAATAAACCCTATATATGTCACTACCAATGAAATCCTCATTCCATCTCATTCTCATGGAGGTGATGTTGGTAAATTTTGTCCATCTTTTATATAGCTCTTAAATGAGGGTAAGATAACGATTCAATCAATCATATGCAAGTAGAGATGACACAGTCACTTTTGTGTACATTTATACTTCTCTTAAATGAGGATACAATTATGATTCATTAGACTTCGCTTCTAAATTCATACTAATAAATTTATTTAGCATTTACCAAACTTTAAGTTTTGATGGTTGTTCACACATTTTATGTATTTTATCCATAAAATATTTTCACAATTTTGAGATAACTATCCTTTTCAATTTACAAAATTAAAATGGGAGTGTCATTCATTTTAAGACACCCCTATAAAATTGAAGGTGGAAAATACCTGGCGAATATCCCCGTAACCACTTTCAGCGAAAGGCGAATTTGACAGTATTGAAAAAAAAAAATTTCGCCTGGTTTTACAAGGTACCATGAGTGACGCGCGACAACACTAGTTCGTAACGACGCACGACATTTGCGCGACAATAGTTAGTACTGACGCGCGACACTGGCGCGACAATAGATAATATTGACGCGCGACTTTTTCACCACTGTAGTCTGACGCGCGTCAGTGGAGACAATTGTCGCGCGACATTGTTCTACACCGACGCGCGACATCGCCAACTATTGACGCGCGACATCAACTTCTATTGACGCGCGACAGCGGCCACTATTGACGCACGACATCATCTAAGACTGACGCGTGGCATTGTAATTAAATGACGCGCGACACTGTATTTAAATGACGCGCGACACTAAATTAAATGACGCGCGACACTGTAATTAAATGACGTGCGCGACAATGTAATTAAATGACGCGCGACATTATAATTAAATTGACGCGCGACAACATTCTTATTGACGCGCGACACCGTGAGTAAATGACGCGCGACACTACATTCAATTGACGCGCGACAAAGGGAATAGATGACGCGCGACAATACATTCAATGGAATAGATGACGCGCAAAGGTACTACATGACGCGCGACACTAAATCCAATTGGCCGCGTACGACAAAGGGACTAGATGACGCGCGACAACAGAATGAGATGACGCGCGTCAATTGAGGACATTGACGCCCTATTTAGGTTATAAGTAGCCATGTGCCGCTCATTTTCTCGTTTTCGTTTTCCCGTTCTCGAATTTTTGCAAGTCTAAATCTTTGACAAAGACGCTATTGCAACTACAATGTCGACTTCACATGCTTCCCAATTGCAAGTTCAGGAAGAAATTCAGGCCAATCCAACTCAATCTCTTTCGAAGATAACCTACAGGAATCCCTTATGCCCTCACATCCATACGGCTTTAAAGATGTCTTCAGAATATTCAGCTATAATGGAAGCGTGTGAATTTACAGGGCTCGTTAATATGCCACATTTCGAAACAGATCCGGATATTTTGAATTACCTTCTGTCATGCTACAATTCAGAGGACGGTATATTTTATGTTACTCTGAACGATGGCCAAATGTTCCAATTCACTATTGAACCAAATGACATACATCGGTTTACGGGCCTTCCTAACAAAAATTTACCAATGGCAATGACAAGGCAACACTCACGGAAGATGACAAGAAATTTCTCGAATCATATACGGTTTCCATTTTGATTGTAAGTATAATTCATTTTAATTCATATTTTTAATACTGCTTTTTTAGTCGATACAATTACATTTATAAATTTATACTAATTTTCACTGTTTCGTATTTGCAGCCCATGTCAATAAATCCAGGCGTGGTGTAGATACACAATCAATTGCACATCACTTTTTGGCTGCACTTATTTCGTTTTTTCAAGCCAGAATTGTTTTGCAGGGTCGCCAAACAGATATACCAAATTGGGCCATTGCATACATTTGTGCCACTATCACAAAACGAAAATTCGATTGGTGCACATTTCTATCGAAAAAAATAAGAACTGACATAGCAAATTCAAGAGTCTCAGATAAACCCTACATTTATTCAACAAACTATCTCCTCGGCTTCTACTATGAGGCACTTTTAAATTTAAAACATAAACAAATTCCTACTTGCTCTGATGAGGCTTTGAAGAAATTCTCAGTTCCATTTGCAGAACAGCAGGTATAAACTATTTAGTTTGTAATTGTATTACTATTTTCTACATTACAGTGCACATTTATTAAATCTTAAATTTTAATGTTTTGCAGAGAAGATATCTTGAAGCCATTCCCAAAAAAAAAAAGATGTCAAGAGGAAGAGGCCAACTACACGCAGAGGCTTCGGGGGACTCCCAATCTGAAATGGAAGCTCACTCCTCTCCAAACCCTCAACAGTTTGAACTCGTTAAACGCCAGAGAAGTAATACATTCTCATATATTATTTACAAATTCCAAAGTTGCAGATTTTTGTTCAATTTAAATTTTAACCAAATGATTTAACATTTGATATTGATGAATTGCAGGGATTTTGGAACCTTCTTCCCCAACTCACTCCATACATTCGCATGCATTGATATCTTCTGAACAGCCACAGAATACAACTCCTACAAGGCCACCCGTAGCACCGAGAAAAACACCCCCTCGACAACAAGGTACAACTTTTCTATAGGACATTTAGTTTCATAGTTTTGACTTTTGAATTGTTCTAACATTTTTCTTTTTTCTTGTACTTTACAGTAGCATGTCATTCATGATCAAACACGCGCGACACCAACTCAACCATTAATTTTTAAAATGCCAACCAGAGGAACAGTGAAAAAGACCATTGGTAAACGCATGACTTTTGCTCCGGCCCCCAGTGGGACACTAAACCTTGACTCCTCGTTTCGTATACCAACTCTCTCACTTGGTGGCTTGCCCAGTGCAACGGGCATATCTATTTTGAACAATATAAATTTAGATGAAGATTATTTGGGCATTGATAGCAATGACCCAACTGGTTTTTTCGATACCCGCGAGATGATTCAAGGCCAGCAGGTATACTTAAAATTTCAATTTTAATATGCTTTACAATTTTAAATTACATTCTGATTTAAATTTATTTATCTAAATCTTGATTTATTTTTTCGGAAACAGGATCAGCCCACCCAAAGACAGAAAATAGCAGTTGATCTTGGTCAAAGCCCCCACACTTCTCCAGCAAGATCGTCTGCATCAGAATCAGATAGTGAAGAGTTTCCACCTTATCCTTTGGAGAACTTAATTGGTAATGATTGTCAATCCCATGTCAGTGAGTTTATTGTTCCTCATATCGAAGAGCTAATAGAATGGGAGAAAAGGGCCAAAGTTCTTATCAATGAGATTATTAGTCGTTATGAAAATTATTGGCAACGGGACAGTTTATACGCTGCAGTCCAAAATCAACCTGCGAAGATGGATTCCTTACTTACCCAAGCAAGAAGTGGGGCATCACGTTTAACAACAAATATAAAGAGGCGACATTTTAGATAAGGTACTAAGCAGATTGGAAAATATTAGTGCGAGGCCGGGCATATTTTAACAAATGGTCAAAGGACAAGGATTTGGTATCAATCGCAAATGCCGAAAGAGATAGAGCGGTTGTAAGTACTATTACATTCAAACAATCGTTTTTGTTAATTTGAAATTTTGAATTTACATTAATATTTTGAATTGACATTACTCTTTTTGTGCAGTTGAAATATGAAAATTTGAAGAGTCAGGCGAAGGTTTTGCAAGTTCACTTGGAAACAAAGAAAGAAAAACGACTTATCCATTGCAAAAAAATATGAAGCAAAATATTGTTTTGGTTAACAAACAAAACAATACACTAAAGCGGATAATTAAAGAGCATGGTCTTGACCACGACATCTTGTTCAAAAAAAAAGCATTTGCTGATCCAAATTTGCTTGTCGCAAGGAGATGCAACAAATCAAGAGGAAAGAATTTTAAAAAATCTGGACAGTGCTGCAGAAGATCTCATATGTTCAGGGGTTATTTCTGGTGTTGGGGAAAGAGGTGCAGCTAGAGTGGTAGAAGCCGTTGGGGAAGAGAGTACAGTAGAAGTTTCTAAAGAAAAAGAGGCTTCTCAAAATTAGAAACTGTTATTATTGACTAAACTCCTACTATTGCGTATGTAATATGTTATTTGAATTTAATTATATGGTGATTAGATGGTGATTATCATGAATATGTATGTTTCTTGTTTACTTGCATTGTCATGAATTGTATGTGGACGTAGATGATGAATGATGATAATGATAGATGATGATGAAAGATGATGAATGATGAGAATTGATAATCAATGATAGATGCTGATGAAATATGATGATCAATTTAATTTCTTTAATTATCTTGAAAATTATGGCTTTGGGAAAAATAGCAACTAAGTTTTGAAACAGATCTTTCTTGTTTAAAGAGATTCACCTCTATATTAGTGCATAATCTTAAACTAGAGAGGTTGTTTGATGTAGATTTGTAAGAATTAGAGCTTGGGAAATAATGAAGACAATGGTTTAAAAGATATGGTTTTGTTATCATGGATATTGTTTTGTGTAGAGGCTATGGAGGTGGATTAATCAAAAAGATGGAATAACATATAATGGTTTTTATCATGAAGATTATTCTGTCTTTGAGTCTATAAGTTGATATAATTTTGAGTGTATATATTTCTTATAATTTAGATAGAGGTTTTTTTAATGAATGATTGATGAAATGCAATCAATCTATTTGAATCTCTATTCTTCTAGCTACAATCTTTTTATCTTACGAATAATCCCATTACGTGGACACCATTTGAGATGAAGTATGCATCTATAATTCACTCAACTTAATAGTTTAATATTTAATAAATTAAATATAATTCTAAGAAATAAAGAGAGAATCATCACTGGAAAGAAATTAAACATAATTGCAAATAAGATAGGGTTTAACTTACCTCTTGCAGTGAAATCATCAAGGGTAATTTGCTAGATCTTTGTTTTACGACATTGTAGGCAGAGGGTCTGAGAAGAAGTAACATCTTTAAATATATAGATCAACAATATCTTTAAACAATAAGATGATGTTGTAGAAGATACCTATTTAAAATTGAAATCATCACAAAAATAGATTAGTAGATAGATGGGTGAGTTGCCTGACATTGTCAGTCCCGAGAAATAACAGCTTCCTCGGACGGATGTCAACCCACGTTTTCAAAAAATAATATATTGTATTTAACCATTTGTAACAAACAATAAAATTATCACTGCCACTAGTAATGAGCTAAATCTGTGTTTCAAAAAAAACCAACACGAGAAATGGATTAGATTATAGATGGGTGAATTGCCATGGTTTACCATGCCAAATTTAATAAGATTTAACAACCTTTCTGTTTAGCATCTAAGAAAAAATACAGTGCCGACTCCAGATAAATTATAGAAGTTAAATTTGTATAGGATTCTCTTCGGGACTGCTCTTGAAGTGTTTGAATTAAAATATATCTTTTTTTTCAAATTTTTCAATAAGGTTGTTTACATATCGTATTAGTTACAAGAATGAACTTGAAATATATGATCCTTTAGTAGATTCCTGCTACCATCATGTTTTGTTTTCCTTTTCTGAAGATACAATGTTCAACTGTATGTTTGAAGACAATTTTCTTGAAGCTCCGCCATTTCTATGCCTTGAATTGATTAATCATGATCTTCTTGAAGTACAATTCATAAAATCAAGTGTCTCAAATATTGAAAAAAAAAATTTACAGCTCAATTATACATCAAGCTCAACAAGTAACATGTCTAAAATCAAGTGTCTCAGACATCAAGTACACACCAATCAGTGTCTCAATTGGCTGCATTGCAAACATGAAGGCTTCATCACTCCTTACGCGCGTCAGAGGAACGTCAATTGTTTCAATCGACGCACGACACTGGTATCTATTGACGCGCGTCACTGGGATCTATTGACGCGCGCGCATCTTTGGATCTATTGACGTCGATAAAGCCATCGACGCGTCGATGGCATTGGCGGCATTGCCGTCGGCTTAGCTATGACGCGCGCGTCGGTGACGCGACGCTTCGCCATCGTGGCCTCATTCAGATCGATTGGCTGGCGTCGGTGGCTTCATTGACGCGTCGGTGGCTTCGCTGATTGTGGCGTCGGCTTCGCTTGACGCTGTCGATGGCGTCGGTGGCTTCATGACGCGCGTCGGTGGCTTCGCTGACGCGCGCGTCGGTGGCTTCTGTTGACGCGCGTCGGTGGCTTCTGTTGACGCGCGTCGGTGGCTTCTGTTGACGCGCGTCGGTGGCTTCGCTGACATTGTGCGTCGTCGCGCGGTCGTTGGCTTGTTGACGCGCGTCAATGGCTTCTGTTGACGCGCGTCGGCTCATTGTTTGCGCGTCGGTGGCTTCGCTGACGCGCGTGGCGTCGGTGGCTTCTTGACGCGTCAATGGCTTCTATTGACGCGCGTCAGTACTTAGTAATGTCGCGCGTCATCTTGGACATTTGACGCGCGTCTATTGATGCGTTTGACGCCCGATTTAGCCTATAAATACCCTTCTACCGGTCATTTTGTCGTTTTCACCTTCGGCTCTTGAATTTTTACAGGTCTCAATGCTTCCCAACTGCTTCCCAATTCAATCGATGTTTCTTATGCCCTCACATCCATACTGTTTTAAAGATGTCTTCGACTCTTCAGTAGATAAATATTTAATGGATGCGTGTGATTTTACAGGGCTCGTTAATATGTCCCATTTCGAAACAGATCCGGATATTTTGAATTACGTTCTGTCATCCTATAGTTCAGAGGACGGCATTTTTTATGTGACTCTGAACCGCTGCCGAATTTTTCGATTCAGTATAGAAGCAAATGAAATTCATCGGTTTACAGGCCTTCCGTTCAAAAATTTACCAATTGTTACAACTAAGGCAACACTCGTGGAAGAAAAGAATTTTCTCGAATCAACGTTTGGTTTCCATGTTGATTGTAAGTATAATTCGTTTTAATTCGTATTTTTTATTCTGATACAATTTGCTGTTATAAATTTATAGTAATTTTCACTGTTTCGCATATATCCAGGCGTGGTGTCTAATATGTAGCATTTCTGAGTACATGTAATTTTTGCAATGCTAGTGTCTAAGATTAGCTTTGTAACTTTGTTTGACCTGATGAGTGCAGTGGAAAAGTTTAAACAAAAAAAAGATCTTAAGAAAACTGATGGAACCAAGAAGGGGAAATTAAATGATGTTCCCAAACTTGATGCAAATCAAGCAGTAGGGAAGAATTTTGATCAATGTACTTTAATATTAACGGAGGGTGACTCAGCCAAGGCACTTGTAGTCATTTGTAAGTGTTTGTGCCATGAATCGGGAAATGTGAATATTGAATTTGGTAATCTTGTGACATGTTTCGACATCACTTTCCAATTTAATTTTTGGAAGCAGTGTGGGAATACCAGCTACCACTCAACAAATGGAGAATAAAGAGATAGTAAATAGAAAAAAATCCTTGGTCTCTGAGGAAGATAAAAATATATGACATTAAATCTTTAAGATATGGCCATCTGATGATAATGACAGACCAGGTACATGATCTTTGTATAGCAGTGTTTAGTTTCTTTAAATGTTCCCCCTGTATATTTGGTTGTGTTTTGAGACTTTTTATATTTGTTTTCCAAGCCTCCAGATGTTTTGTATCTCCATGTCTAATGTCGGCACATGTTAATGTATTATGTAGGCAACTCACAAAAATGGAAATGTGTTATCTTTCTACACAATTCCTGAGTATGAAGCTTGGAGAGACTCATTGAGTGGATCGATAACCAGCTGGACCGTATAGTACAAAGTAATGCTAGTTTGTTTTCCTCTTTATATGTTTTCGAGTTCTGGTTTTGTTCGCTTGCCGATTAGGTATCACTTGTTGCTTGGACCATACAGGGTTTGGGCACAAGTACCTCTAAAGAGTGCAAGGGGTATTTCATAGATCTGGACAAGCACAAAAAAGATTGTGTGGGTTGATGAGAAAGATGGAGATGCTTCCTCATATCAATCAGCTTCTCCAATCAATCAGCTTCTCCAATCAATCAGGTTCTCCAATCAATTAGGTATCACTTGTTGCTTGGACCATACAGGGTTTGGGCACAAGTACCTCTAAAGAGTGCAAGGGGTATTTCATAGATCTGGACAAGCACAAAAAAGATTGTGTGGGTTGATGAGAAAGATGGAGATGCTTCCTCATATCAATCAGCTTCTCCAATCAATCAGCTTCTCCAATCAATCAGGTTCTCCAATCAATTAGGTATCACTTGTTGCTTGGACCATACAGGGTTTGGGCACAAGTACCTCTAAAGAGGGCAAGGAGTATTTCATAGATCTGGACAAGCACAAAAAAGATTGTGTGGGTTGATGAGAAAGATGGGAGATGCTTCCTCATATCAATCTGGTTCTTATCAATGAGATTATTAGTCGTTATGAAAATTATTGGCAACGGGATAGTTTATACACTGCAGCTGATCCAAATTTTCTGTCGCATGGAGATTTCTGGTGTTGGGGAAAGAGGTACAGCCACAGTGGAAGAAGCCGTTGGGAAATAGTGCAGAGTAGAATTGGATAAAGAAAAAGAGGGTTTTGAAAACTAGAAACTTCTACTATTGAATATGTACTATGGTTTTTGAATATAATTATATGGATTTACATACAATCTTTAATTTTAATTGCATTAGATTGTGATTATCATGTATTATATATATGTTTCTTGTTTATTTGCATTGTCATGAATTGTATGTGGACGTAGATGATGAATGATGATAATTGATAAGTGCCAGCAACATCTTTAAATATATAGACCAACAATATCTTTAAATAAATGTTAATATAAGGTAACGATAACAAGAGCTGAAAAAATATAAGGTAACAAACAATAAGATTATGTTGAAGAAGATACCTATTTAAAATTGAAATCATCACCTGTAACGTGCTAGATCTTTGTCTTAAAAACTTCAACACAAAAAAATTGATTAGTAGATAGATGGGTGAGTTGCACGACATTGTCGAGTCCAGAAATGTGACTTCCTCGGACGGATGTCAACCCACGTTTTCAAAAAATAAAAATATTGTATTTATCTAAATGTAAATACATACACCTATAACATCTTTAATTATAACCAGAGCTGAAAAAATGAATAGTAGAAAGATATATCTTTGTTTAACCTATATCTTTAATTATAACTATCACGCTTACTTGTGGTAATGAGATATATCTTTGTTTTAAAAATATCCAACACGGGAAATGGATTAGTAGAAAGATGGGTGAATTGCCTGACATTTTTAGTATATAGACCTGTAAACATCTTTAATGGAGATAAAGATAAAGATAAAAGATACCTACTTAAAGTTGAAACACTCCATTATCAATAGCTTTATCAAAGTCGATGTTGTCTTCTGTAGAATGTGACGAAGAGACAATTACACTCTCAAGGTTGGGAATATTTGTACCTGTAACTGTATTATTTACACCTCTTTTTTCGCAAAGGGAATTCCAGTGAGCAATTGCTCTGTCAAAATTTAAAAAGTAACAAACAAATTAACAATAAGATTAAGGGGAAAAAGATACCGCTTAAAGTTGAAATCATCTTGCCACTTTGGTAATGAGCTAGATCTGTGTTTTAAAAAAATCCAACACGAGAAATGGATTAGTAGATAGATGGGTGAATTGCCTGACATTTTTAGTATATAGACCTGTAACATCTTTAATGATAAAGATAAAAGATAAAGAAGATACCTACTTAAAGTTGAAAGCAGTCCATTATCAATAGCTTCATCAAAGTCGATGTTGTCTTTCGTAGAATGTGACTTGAGAGCCAATTACACTCTCAAGGTTGGGAATATTTGTACTTGTAGTTTGTATTATTTACACCTCTTCTTTCGCAAAGGGAATTCCGGCGCAATTGCTCTGTCAAAGCGGAAAGGTTTCGAGGAGTATCGAGAAGCGTAACACCTCATGCAACTTTCGATTTTTGTCAACTTTGTTTCTCAGTTTTGATTTTATAAATGACAATGCACTGAAAACCCTTTCATCCTCCACAGACCCCAAAATCATTGTCTGGCATAACTCATATAGTCTGAAATACTCACTGATATCTTCTTGTAAGATAGAACTTTGAAAGATTCCTCGCCACAGCCTTGTAATAGCACCACTTTCAGAAGGTTGATCTAAATTCTTATATTGGTTCCTCATTGTTGTTGCAAAATTGGTTGACTGAAACTTCAATAAATCGGCATTCAGTATACCTTTGATTTCTGTACCCTTGAGCTCTGAAGTCTTTGTAAATTGTTCCATTATTGTACCCATTGACTTATGGAAATGCTTACTGACAAAGTCTGCACGGCCACCTTCTGTATTCCAAAAATTCGGATTCATCACACCCATTGCTTCCAGAATTTTGTCTTTACAGAAACGTTCCCTAATTTCTGATGACAAGGTTTCTGAAATTTTTTTAAGCTTTATTCTTGTCTCAACTATCACAGACTCAAACAAATTACGTGTCACAGGAACATCTTCTCGTTCCGATCCTGTAATATCTTGACGTCTTTGCAAGATGTGCATTGGTATTTCCCTCCCATTAACAGAGATGCATAGGTGATCGTGGATATTAAATCTCAAAAAGGTGTTAGGATTTTTAAGATCTAATAAATCTCTCCAATTTTCAAAAACAGTGCATCAAAACTATCACGGGAGCAGATCAATATATCAAGACTTTGACATACCATTTTCCTCATCCTTATAAAATCCACGATATAGATCAATCGCCTGTGCATGCTTCATCGAGTGTATTGATCTCCTTCAACATTGGAAGAATACCAACCAATGTAAGCAAAGTCTCCAAATCGATTAAAGCGGAACAACAGGTCCCTTGCCCTATCAACTTCATGACGGTATTTGTGCATGAAACCAACCAATGAAGGATACTCCTCACGAACTCTGCATGCTGGTTCATACAAAGAGATCCATCTAGTCTCCACATCCTTCAGAAGTTTTTTGCCGTCTGTAATTCCAATTGCAAATTTTTGGAACTCCAGAAAACGCTTTGGGCTGCTTGACATATAGGCATGGAGTTCTCTTATTAGGTCTTCTAATTTAGCAACATTTTCATGGTTGCTTACCATTTTATATGCTAAATTCATTCTGTGAGCCATGCAGTGAATTGGTAGCATATATGGGGCCACTGTTGTTTGTAATCTAACACAGAGCCCTGTTCGGTGACCCTGCATGACAGATGCACCATCTGCTCCAACGCATACCAACTTCGTAGCAATTTCATAATCAGTCATACCAGCAACATCTTTCAAATGAGAAACAACTATTTTGTATAGGTTTTCAGCATTGCAGTTTTCAACCATTTTCATAACACCCAACAGATGAGGTGTCCTTATATGATTTTCTAATGTATAGATGTGGATACATACCCATGCGGTGTTGTCGACTGCTGTCACTTCATCAATTGAAAGAGAGATAAAGTTTGCTTTTTTTACATTCTCTTTCAAATCTTCCTTCTCTATCATCGAGAGGCATTTTGCCATTTCCCATCCACTACTCTCGGACCAATGAGACTGAGGTACATTCAGCATTCCGTTAAATTGATACAAAACCTTGAAATCGAGGAAATCTGACATTGCCCTTCCTTTTTTAAGTATTTGAAAAAGAGTAGAGAACTGTATGAATTTTGCTTGTAGATTAGTTTCTTTCATCTTACCAATATGCGATGTGATCGTTCCTCCCTTTTCAACGAGATGTCTGTGTTTTTACGCTCTGCCTCATATTCCATTTGCGTATCGACATGCATGCACTCCTTTTCGAGTTTTCCACCTATGTGTTTTGATTTTACGGCCATCCGCTTTATTCTTTGTTAAATATTGTTTTCCACAATGTTTTTCTATAGTGTCAAAGCTTGATTTGCATTTTTGTTGCTTTCCCAATTTCCACGTACATATTGTACATGTACATTCACATGGGATTTCTTGAGAATTAGATGATACAACGAGTTCAATAAATGGAAATTTAGCTGCCCAATCAAACTTGTATGTCCCGCCAATGGTCCACATATTCTTGTTTGTTTTGATGCTTTACTTTTTTGAGTAGAATTTGTAGCAATATCGCAATCACTGGTTTCCTCTTTCTTGGACCGAGTTTGATTTTGATTTTTGTCTTCCATTTTCTTTGAGTGTTTGTATCTGTGATATCTAGCTTTGCATACGGTTGCACCCCAACAGAACAATATCTTCAAGATCGGCATATTATCGTAGGTTTCATTTGTTTGTGTGATATGCGTGAGAATGCATGTCCACCTCAATAATACCTTCCACACAGTCAGTATTCTGATTGTTTTCGGTGGCATGTATATGATTGGTATTTACACTATCTGTACCCGCAGAGTTTCCAAAATACTTGAAGAGTGATTTCTGAGATTTCTTACTTACTTTTAGGTTATTCGTATTCTTTGAGCTGGCACCTTCCATTATTCTGAAAAGAGTCCTGCGTCAGCAAAAGAACCAAGAAGCGACTCTGTCCAGTCTCTGAGGTCTTGTCGCGCGTGAACTGTCTGAGGTCGCGCGTCAACAATGCCCGAGTCAACCCTTTCTCAGTCGCGCGTCCACCCTTCCTCTGTCGCGCGTCACTTCGTAGCCCAAGTCGCGCGTCAGTATAGCTCTTGTCGCGCGTCCGTACAGCTCGGGTCGCGCGTCAGTACATATCTTGTCGCGCGTCAGTTCAGCTCTTGTCGCGCGTCAGTACAGCTCTTGTCGCGCGTCAGTACAGCTCTTGTCGCGCGTCAGTACAGATCTTGTCGCGCGTCAATATTGCCCTTGTCGCGCGTCAACACTGCATTTGTCGCGCGTCAACTGTAATATGAATCTCTGGTGCTCAAGGGTATGCGAGTTCAAATTTCACAGTATTGGTAATTTGGTAAGCTACTTGAGGTATACTACCCGGCGAATCACATAGGTTTTTATAGGAGATGTTTTCAAATGAAGGCGAAGCCGACCCCCCAAAAAAAATATACTATATATTTTAGGCGAACAGGACACCGACCCACTCCGAAAAATTCGCCTTTTCAAATTTTCCTAAAATGAAATTTTCGCCATATTACGAATATTCGCCGCTAAAAATTGTATAGTAACATAAATTTCACGTATACACATAAAAAAATTGTAATGTTTTTCCAAGTAAAAGAAAATATCACATATTTATAAGCACATTTGATTTTTTTGGTATTGTTACCCATTCTCCGATGTAGCTCCAGATTATGTACGTGTGTAATTTGTTCTATATAAAAAGGCTAATGTATTTTTATGGATAGAGTTCATATCACCTACTCGATAAGACTAAATTAGACTTGTAATAAGCCTTGTATAAAATATTGTATTTTTGCATTCTAAGCATCTCCTACGATTAAAATTTTCCATCCACAATTATATTTTCATCCTTCCTTAGTGATAATTTAATAATAATAATATATTATATAATTATTATTATTATTTTATTATGACCATGATGTAAATTTAAAAATAGAAAAATATAGACATATTTTATTTATTTACTTTATGGAAAAAATATTAAATAAGTTTTTGAGGAGGGTGTCCACTCAAACTATTGCCTAGGGCATTTCCGACCTTTAATTCGACCACGAAAATAAAAAGAAGGTTAAATTTTTTATTTCTATAAAGTACTACAGATTTAAAAGACAATACTTAAATTTGACGTCACTTAAATTTTGTTTGATGAGCATAGCTTATCATCAAATTTAAACCTCAGCCCAAATCTTTTAAAAAAATAAGAAAAGTTAAAAAAACTACAGTAAAAACAAATATGATTTTTTTAAATGTTCAAAACCAATATATTAATTTTATTAATGTTTTTCCAAAATACTGTAGTAATACATTATTTTCAATAAACTATGCTATAATTTTTTATAAAACCATGGAACAAAGCAAAACCAAAATGCCACGTTTACTTATTTATTTAGTGAAGAGATGCATTAATAACTAAAATTTGTAAATTTGAGAATCTTGATACTTGAGTGGTGAGAAATGATACGTTCTGTTACGACTTGGTACGTGACGAGGTCTCCTTTTTCAACCATTTTAATGAAAGGAAAGAAGAAATACGTTTCATAGATTTCTTCCTCACTTGTTTTGCACCAAACAGTAAAATGCATCCAGAAAACAACATACAGAAAACTACCGTATAAGGCATCCAACTGAAGCAGAACACAACATTAAAAAAAAGTGGGGTAGCGTTCGTTTTGCACCAAATAAGGTGATATCGTCATCCTCAATGGTTGCATCGACGGTATATCAAATGTTATAGGAAAAGACAAAATAATCATAACAGAAAGTAGATATTTATTGGGTTACTTGCTTCAAGTATTTGGTGAGTACCATTACTGCTTGCTGTACATGATAAAATAATGCAGAAGAAAATAAAGGATAATAGATTTTAGCCCGTGAGAGTACAACAATCTTTTAATTAAAATAAAAGATTAAACTGGAATTTCTATATTTCAAGCTTGTTAAATACAAACAGTATCCTCTTGCTCAAACTTCATACTCAAGTACAAGAAAGAAAGTTCTATAAATATTGCAGCGGATTCAACTTCACTCTAAACTATTGTGTCTGTGTGGAAGGATAACATAATCATTCAGTGGAATTAAAGTATAAATTGAGTGCACAGTATCACAAAAGTTCATATTCCAAAAGTATCTTTATCTATAGAAGAATCCAACAATTACAATACAAGATTGTCATGATGGTGGATTAAACGCTGGCGCCACCAACGACACGGAGGAGATGTTCTCCTGCTCATACTCTCCTCCACCCAAAACTCCACTAACATCGCCCATCAGGAGCACTAAACGTGACTTTGGGAAAAGACATTTCTTCCATTACCGACTGCGAATGGGGATCCGCATATAGAGGTCGCTTTGTTAGCCTCGGAATAGCCCCCATTATACACATCATCTTCCCTCTCCCTCTCATACCCAGCAAAACCATAACTACCGCTGCTGCTATGATGAGTAACAATACAAGAATGCCGGCCACAATCCGTCTCTTCCTCTCCATTCTCTACATTCTTGCTCGGCTATTCTCTGCTGCTGCAATATTGGACTTCATTCAAATACTGCTCCCGTCTACAACCGTCAACTTTTATCTTGATCACTCCCGAATCCCTTCCTCTGCCCGTTGCCTTCACCTACTTGGGGTTTTTCTAATTTTAAAATAGATTTCATCTACGGACGCCCGTCACGCATTTCTTGCCCTTTATTTTCCAATTTAAAAAGGTTGGGTACGAATTGCAAACTACACTTTTCTTGTTCTTCTTCAATTTGCCCCCAATTTTAACTTATTTTATAAATTAACTAGAATTTATTTTCTTTGTAAATTAATAAAATAATTTAATTTAAATTACATCAAGAATTTAGTAGTTCAACCTCCTCCAAACTATCTTATTAAGTGGTCTTTTGTATTTTATGAGAAACTCTTTGTCCCACAAGTGAGAGTACTTGCATGCAAACAAAACATGTTGTGTCATGTACCTTTAATCAACAAAAAAAAAAAAAAAAAAACATGTTGTCTCATGTACCTTTATCCCACAAAAAAACTTCTTCTTTAAACTTGTGTGTATATTGAGGAACTACACTTTATTCCACAAATGGCCACATATTTCACATCTTTATTTTGATAAACATATATATTAGTCGAAGGCTATTCTCCCCACAAAATGCACCATCATACATCAAAAGACCCATAAAACATACCATACAAACATGCATGCCCATGCATGGGTGGGACCTATGCGTCAACAATCAAATCACATGTTTAATGTTTTTTGAATAAATATGGTTGAAATGAAATGGTTGCATGTGGTCTACATGCTACTGGTCTGTGAGGTTGGTAGGAACATATGCTAATAACAAGGAGGTCGTGGGTTCGAATTGGCTTGGAGGCGTCTACACACAGTGTTGAAAAACACAATATGTTTTTAAACCAAAATCGCAAATAAAAGTATTGAACCATGCGCGCCATGTGGCAACGGATGGGCATGATGGTCACATGGTACATTTTATGGTTGCACTTTATGGGTGGTGTTATGTATGTGGTGCATATCGTGGGGAGAATAGCCCTCACCTATGTATTAGTGGTGATACACATCTCATTTCCACCATATTACGTGTTTGACATTTTCAACTCTTATTGTGGGAAAGAAGCACTACCAAATTTCATTTCTTATAGCTATATCTACACTTAAAATCCAAATGTTCATAATCCAATAATTGTTTACGAAAAATTTCACCCACCTTAAGGTCAATCTCCTCATTAAAATCACTTGAAAACCAATTTTAGCATAGATTCACAAAAACTTAGGATAAGAATGGAGGAAGTTTCCTCCATAATAGAAATAATATTTCATAAAGTATTATCAATATAATTCAAAATGAGTATACCCATAACTACGAGATTAAGCTTGGCACCTTGATCCATAAAAGGGAAAGTGGATTAACCTTAAGAAGTCAAGCTTTCATCTAAAGAGAAGTCGATCCCAAGGACCTAGGTCTAGGCTACAAAATCAAAACTCTAGGTCTTTATTTATTAAAATAGCAATAAAATCCTTGGCATAGGCATAGATGAATTAATGAGAAGATTTAAATGATTTTTTATTTATTTGAATCCATGAATACAAATTTGCAAGAGAGGTCCAAAATTATGAAATATTTAGATCAAACCTAAATAACCATAGTAATATTTCTATGTTCAAAATCTCCTCAAGATTCTCAACTTTAAATTCTAAAACCAAGGTAGAATTTTATGTTGGAAATGGGATGGAAGTATCTCGCATTGTATTTCTCATTGCATCTAATAGATTTGGAATCATTGGAACTCAAGGATGGAGGTAGTTTAGTGAAAATCCTACAAAATTAAGGCTTTGGATACCACTTTAAGAGCAAAGGTCGGCCCTTAAAATTAATGACGACTAAAGGAGTTCTCATATCCCATTCATGTGGAATTAAACATGGATCGAGAAAGGATTTTGACAGTAAAAGGGAGATAAAACATGCAAGTTTGAGGTAAACATGACCCCGAAGAACTCATTTACCACCCCTATGGGAATGACCAAATATGTAGGGTTATATGAACCTACATATCCATTTAAAACTTATGAGATATCTCAGTAACTTCTTTAGCATAAGGAGGAGGTAAAATAACAAAATTCTAGTCATCATATTGGAAAACAATAAATACATCTAAAAGTATCAACTAATAATTCATTTTAACTCGGTTCAATTGCATGATTCTATAACATCTATGTACTTATCAATTGTTGGTCCAAATCATATATGATTGGATTTATGATTTATTTGTATGGTTTTTGACACATCCTCCCAACTTACTTTCGATATTTCTTTTTCTCTCCTCTTTTCACTTTAGCCTTCAATCTTTGATCTATTAACATTAGAAATGTTCCTTGACTTACTAACCCTGCTTGATTTTCTTGACTATTAATAATTTTCATGGGTCAATTTGGATGGCCCCAAAAATCATCGTATACTATTTTTGTATGATTGTTTGATGTTAGTTTGAATTCCAATAAGGTCTTAATTTAAATTCATTTTTCTTATAAATAAAAATGCATTGTAGCTCATTAATGTAGAGAGTATTTATATATCATTTAAAGCAAACTATTTGAGAATTTACAAGCATTATAGAAAAAAATAAACCATTAAATAATTTATTATCAAGTAGACAATTTCATGTTAGAGCTATCATTGAGCGACACACACCGCACACCACTAGATTCTTATGTTATTGTAATTGTTTCAATTATTTATGGTTGATATATTTTGATATTGTTATTGCCCAAGGACTTCAAAATACATCACGATAGTTGTATCATCCTTTGGTTTACTACATGTGTTAACACATTTTTTTTCATTATTTTTCAAATATTGTTTCCCTTTTATGGCAAAGATAAAAAATGTTTTGTGAGTGATCAAAGGTGAAATCTAGAAACACATGTGAAGTTAATGGACATCATAATCATTTGAATGTGATTACCAATTTTTTTTAGTCGTGTGTGTCATTCATTAGGAACATTAATACCATTTTAGACATCTATAAAGATCATTAATGACATTTCAAAAATCATATTCAAGTCATGCAATCTCAGTAGGTGCCATTATCACTTTGGAGTGTGCATTTTTACTATTAGATTGTGATGATTTTCACTAAATATTGTGATATTTAATATACACTTATAACCTTGCATGTTACCTCTTCTCATTTTGGAATATTTAATTGAGATTATAATATTATCTTGCACATGTTTATTAGGTCTAGTTAAAGGTTATATATATATATATATATATATATATATATATATATTGCATTTAATGGTAATCCATTTATCCATATAAACACATAAAGTAAACTATAGGTATTTCCATTTACTCATTAGGTTAAAAATAAAATTAATAGATGTTGATGTGCCATTTATGATTCATAACTTAAGTATTCTATACTAAAAGAAAACTTCATCATGAAACATGAAATATTTTTTGAGAAATATAAAATATATGATTGGTGATAAATTATAACTATTCTAGGTCATTTGCAATTCGTTGATCCCTTTGGATTATAAAAAAAATGTAACCATTATTTTCTAGTATACATTCTTGTTACTATAAAAATTTATAAATACGTACAAATGATCAATAGACAATAATATTTCTAAGATTATTGATACAACCCTATGCAACATATCTCTTCACAACTAATTAAATATGTAAGGTTAAGCCAATAAACTTATATACTAGTGGTGTCCACCAACTATTCTTAAGCACCTAGATAAAGGTTTCTAATTTATGTATTCCCCTTTAAAATAAATTTAGAATAACATCATTTAATTGATGAGTGTTATGTATATCAAAAAATTGTAGTGTAGATGTATCGGAACCTATGTGGGTTCCATCGGAAATCATACCAATAATTATGTAGAAGCCAAGGCTGTTCTCTAGGGCATCATGATGTGCAAAGATTTGAGTTTAAAATCCATCATTATAGAAGGTGATTCCTTATGTGTCATCAATGCTCTAAAGGATCAAAGTAAGTGCGGTGGAAACTCATCAACATCATCAAGGAAGCTCGTGTGATGTTAGAATCATTTGACAAGGTGGATATCCAACACACCTTTAGAGAAATTAATAAACCTACATATGCACTTTCTAATCAAGAAAATGCCATGTCGGATCTGGATGATGTGGCGGGGACACATATTCCTTGGAAAAACATTATAAAATTGATAAATGACACATGTCTTAGGAGGTTGTGTAATGATGGTGACCAAGACTCACATGTTTGGGATTTCAAAAAGATCCTCTTCTTTTTGGAAAAGGTTATGATTCATTTGATTTGGAATTTATTCAAGTTTTTTGATATTGGTGACTCCATTCTATTGGTGTTCAAAGAAAAAGGTGTGTTTGGAAAACAATGGGAGGCCACAGGTGGAACCAATTCTACTTCCTTCCTTCACCTGAAAAATGAATTTGTTCGTAGGAAACCGCCACTGCGTAGAGAGGGCTTCACAAACTATATTTGGTGTCTTAAAGGTAATTATCCTCTCTCTTTATTGATTTTGGCAATGTTTGGGTCCAAGGGGGCTTCAATTTTAGGGGGGTTGAAATTAGGGTTTCTAAATACTCCATAGCTGAGATAAGTGGACTTACGAAGAATGGTCTCAAAATTTATAAAGATAAAAATTGCAAAAAATATGAGATAGCCACTTTTTTTAGGCTGATGATCATATTGTTTCTTATTATGATGGTATAGCCTTGTACTTGCCTCCCTAAACACGGGGACACCATCTTCCTTTTTGTCATGAAATACTTGACTCTAGAAGGAAAATTTCAGAAGTTTTTCTCTCATCATCTCTCCATCTTAAATCTCTTCCATAGGAACTAAGCCATGAGTCTGGTTTTCTTCCTCTATGGGACCTTGCTTTTCACCATTGCTAATTTTAAAAATAAGAAAATCGATGTTCCTCTGCATCAAGGTTTGATTCTCATGTTAGTGCAAAAGAGAAAACCCATTATCCCTGTTCATCCTTTGAATGCTAGTGATCTAAAGTCGACCACGAAACCTTGACATTTTCCTTCAAACGTACGAAGAAAATTAAAGGGAAGACACCCCTAAGGGGATTGTAGATGTTCGGTGCAACTAATAAACATGGAGTTCATAATGTGGGTGAGAGTTATGGTAGTAGGGAAAGAGACTTTGTGGACTGGGAGGCTAGGATTATGCATGTTGAGTCGACTATCGATACTATTCTCACGGTCAATAAGAATTTGATTTAGGAACTAAAGGAGTGCCACCATAAAATAGAGGTCCAGAACAAGATAATTGGGGGAATACAAGATTATTTTTTCATGCAAAAACAGAGGGTCTCTATCCTTTAGGACCAAGTGGCCAAAGTGTGAAACAAAAAGACTAATATGAGGTTGGTCCTTAGTAGTTCGATAGTAAATATTGTGAGATAGATGGTGATACCGACACGGAGGTTGTGAACACGCAGATTAAGGACAAGGAGGAGAAAATTCTGAAAGAACCCGAGAGTTTGAACACCCAACTTTGTGGATAAGGAGGAGAAAATACCTAAATGGGTGATCATCAAAGTTTCTAGCGGGAAGGATAAGCAGTCGAGCACCAAAACCCGCAACAAGGCTATGGAGAACTAATGACAACACTTTTGCTTCCCTTTTGTCGGTCTTGTTCCTTTGGTCTATAGGTTGCTCTTTTAGGTTCTGTATTTTGATAGTTTGTCAAAAAAGTAATGTTTAATATGCAGACATTGTGTTGTCGGCTCTGTTCTATGGTGGTTTGCTATCAATATTTTTTGACTTTACATCCCTAGCTTTTGTTGTTGTTTTTGTTAAAAGCGGCTTCTTTTCTATGTACGGGGTTTTTGGTCTCCTCAAAACCAAACTCTTTTTATCTTATCCAAAAATTCCCAGTGTACAATCTTATTATATTTTAACGAATTTCAAAATATATAATTTTTTAAGCCATTTCATTACATTTAAGAATTTATCAATTTTAAATTTGGAAAGAGGATGTCTCATTTTTTTTTTTCCAAGTTTTAGTTTAAGTTCATTAAATATAGCTTTAATTAACACACACATTCTTACATCATGTCGTCAACATCATTCATTTGAGTCTCTAAAGAATCGCGATGAACGCCTTATACAAACTTGAAGAGTATCTAACTTTAACACTAGTCTTTCTACAAAGCTACAACGAGCACTAAATCCTATTTTCATATTTCAAAATGTGAAGTGGGCTCACTTTGTTTAGTTTTTCCCTTGCAGATGAGACACTCTTATAACATCGATTGAAAAAACATATAAATATGTAATTTATTGTGTCTTACAACATGAGAACCTTATCTAAGCGATGTGCTCCAAATTTCATTGACATGGCCAACCGCTCCCGTTATTTTGGTCAAACTAGTCGAAATCAATTATGTTAGTTTTCTCAAACCACCATCAGTTAAGCTTTCGTGCGGTCAATGTTTCCATTTGAGTAAATGTTTCATGTTACCACCTTAATTAACTGCATGGATTCCCTAGTTGTCTCAATTCTCAAACATTCACTTCCAAGTTCCAATTAATGAACTATTATAGACAATTACATTTAGAAATATATCATTTAACAATGTTGATCTTGACATTACACGCTTGTATGCAAAAATAAACTCTATGCACTATTGCTTAACAAATCATGATAGTTATTCAAATACTTTCTTATATTTTCACACCTCTCTGTCATTAGTTCCTAATTTTTTATAGCATAAAATGCATCTAAATACAATTATCCCCCAGCAAAGAAAACCAAATAGTGATTGTTCCCTTTAGATCAAAACTACTAGTTTGGGTAGGTTTGTAAAAATCTACACCCTGATCCTACTGTACGATTTTGGACTGACACATCGTGTATTAAAACATGTAATTACATCATCTTCCTATCATCTAATATTCCCTCTTGGTTGGCCTATAGACACTAAATCACACACTTTGGGTACATTTTTAGGTCCTAGTCACATACTACTATTCATATTATTCCCAAGCAAGAAAAGTACTAATTGATCAATGTCTTTGGCCTCTTTGCTTGTTTTCTATTTTTCACGTTGGTCTTACACTCCCTCTTGCCTAGTTTGTCTTTTTATACTTTGGTATTTCTCACTTTGAACATCAATGCCCAGCTAGGACACCAGCGCCAAGCACCCTAGTCCCCTTTGGGCGCCCCCGACCTCTTTGTACTTTACTCACATTTTTGGGTCCTTTCTAGCTATTTGGGCATCTTATTTTCTTGGTGGTCGGCCTTTTAGTGATTAATTATGAAATTCAAGCAAGGGAATCATATAAATATAAAGCTATGTTACCATAATAAAGGACCAAACACTAAGCATTAACTATCACCACCTAAGGTTGCATTCAAAGGTTATTACAAGAGCATTCAAGCATCTATCTACCATACATACAAGGGACAAGGGAATGCATTCTTCTGCATACACGCATAGGAGGGGAAGTTCATTCTTTCATGCACATATCTATTTACATCTTTTACATCTAGCTACTTGCTCACTATCAAGTGCGACATGCACAAGATCCACCTAGGGCACGATTTTGACACACACACACACATAGAAATACATTGGGTCTGAGATGTAGTGCACTCGATCATAATTTCACTTGTTTGACAACCGAGGGAAGTCCAACCCCTCATTTTGTATATTTATTTTTTTGGATTTGATGTAGTTCGAGGGTTTTATAGGTGATTCTATCTTATTATAAGTCTCAAGAAAATAACAACGAAGTCTAGTGACATATAAGCGATCAAATGTGACAACAAGCGAACATCTCGCGACCCTCCAAAACCAGGTTCCACACCTTTTGAGCGTCACGGGTGCCCCAGGAGGTCTCTGTAGCACTCAGGCACCCTCGCCCTTTCCTAGCGCCATGGTCTTGGCTTCCCCGACATCTTTGCATTTTTTGGGTCTAATTGCTACACTTTCGGCTCCTATTCCAACACTTTTCTAGATCGGCATAACTTTGACATCACTGCAAATTAGCTAAGTATTTTATTCCCTTCACTTACAACTATGGTTTAAAATTTAAACCTCTTAATTGCTTAGATAAAATCATGACCTTATTGTTTATATTCAACATTGTTACATAGTTAGAATTAGAGATTTATTTATTTAATATTTTCTTAATCATTTAGTGAACTTGACTCTTTCACACTTAAGATCCTCCTTACACCACTTCTTGTATTTTTCTAGGCTTTTCTCATCATGGATATCTCTAATCATTATTTCTTTCTAGATAATCATGAATGTCGTGGTAAAATCATTACTCATTTGGTTACTACTCATATTCCTTCCACTAATCATCCAGACATTGTTTATCGGTCATTCGTAGATGCATTTTTCAGTAGCATGTTACTTTTCCATCTACTATAGCTATTGATCTTTATTGTTTATGACAACGATCCTCCTCTATACATATTGATATTTTTGTGTGTTAAGCGAGTTTTATTCGATAATGGATATGAAATCAATCTTTTTCCTTTATCATTCATTGAGACTATCGATCTTTTTATTGGTAATCTTAATCCAACATCTATTTCTGTGTGAGCATATGATTCCAATACGTGTTCATGCCTAGGCACTATAACCTTACCCATGACGGTTGGTCCAAAACTATTTCATTAGTATTCTTTGTCATTGATATCCCGATTTCATATAATTATTTACTTGGTAGGCCATGACTTCATAGAATGCAAGCGTTATATTCTACATTTCACCGATGCATTAAATTATTGCATGAGGGCTTTGAATATGAAGTTCCCTTTGATAGTACACCATTCCAATATTGCGACTTTGACCCAAACACTTTGCATTACCTATTCCGATTTCTCCGCTATACATCCTATTTCCGATCCATGACCCATGAACTATCCAGACAATTTGCTTCCCTAGAAGGGACCATTTGTACACTAGATGTTGTTCCATCCACTTTAAAGTCTCTCCCCCATTATACTAATGCTATGGTACTTTATCAAGGGTCTATTCATACATTGGATGTCACACCACCTTCATTTCTTCTCCGAGTAACCTGCATCTGCACTACCTCCTTTCACATGAACCCTCTTTATGAATAATGCTTTTTGGCCACATATTCCGATCTATCCCACTTGCGCTGAAACTATGTGCACATATGACAGATTGACTTGGCTTGGGTTTACACTCGTTGATATCTTACCTCCACCGCATTCACCACATCTCTATCATGGATACATTTTCATTCTTGCTCCTTATGGCCTATGAGTATTCCATTTATTAGACTTTCTTGCATGTAATCTACGTACTTCTCCACTCACTCTTGGGAAGCCTTGAATCAACTAAATTGGTGAAAATTTAGATATTGATCATATTGACATCTCATTTCCCATGACTTTCAGCCGTGTTTTCATTTGCAATGACTCATTTCTCATCTATTCACAAAATCTTACTCATTGGTATGCACATGGATGTCCATTACCACCTTTCACTAATGAGGAATATGCAATGGGCATGTATAATCTATGTTGCAATGGATCTTTACTTGACTAACCACATACTATTTCTTATCATGTCTCTGACGCATCTCCATTTGGTTTTGACCATGACAATGATGACCTTTTAGATGATGTTACTTGATCATATCTATTATCACACACTTGGGGAAATCATGCTTATCCTCCCCCTCTTTTTTTCTAGTATTACCAAGTGTCTTGCACTTGTACTTGTTCACTCTACGCTTCACATCTAGCCTCTCACACAAACCTTGCACATCTTGATACATTTTTATCGTCATCACCCGATGATGCACTCTCATGCTTTGGTTCACACTTGAATGTTGAGGGAATATTACATACATGAACCTCACACACTACACACTTCACACTTCACCCATTCATGGCATCTCTTTCTTTTAGCTTCTATCACACATCATACACACTGCACACTATACACATTCACACTACATCTTTCTTGCCTCTTACATGTTGCACTCATTACCTTAGGACACACTCCAATTCCATGGTTCATGCTGGAATGCTACGGGTATTAATATAAAATGAACCCCATCACATTTATTAGTGATCTTTACGTTATACGCTTTCATGATCAGATCTTTTTAGCGCAAACGCTCAAACCATTTCCCGATGACACACTCTTATTCTACGGTTCATTATCAACATCCGAGGGGGAATGAATAAATTAACCTCATCTCATGCATACTCATTCAAACTCACTCGAGGAACACACGACTTCTATCACATTCACTTTACATTCCATTCCATCTCACTCACCCACAACATATTGCATATCTTGGTTGTATTTAGTCTTGCTTGCATTTACTCGTTACATGTACACCTTTTACACATGCTAGGTAGATACATTATATGTCATTATCTCTCTCTATATACACAGGTGCATTAACTTGTCTCCTAGTTATGATCATAGAATCTACACGAGATCGATACACACAACACAAATGCTTAACATAGTAACTTACTACTATTACCCCCCACGGTCCCCCAGGGGCGTCCAATTTCATACACTACATGTGCTATTGTTTCATTTTTCATAGCAAACTACTATATCAGAATATTCACGCTTTGACATATTTTCTATCTTTCTAACATTCTAATGGGCGATTCATGTGTAGTATTTGCTTTGCAGTTCTATTTGACACCATGGTTGTCTAGTAATTTGTTTACTATTGTCTTTCTACCGCTTTGTATGCCATTGTTTGTTATCTATATCTTATGTATTTCTTATTCTCTAATTGCTTGTATGCTTGTGGCCACTTTAGCCTTGATTGTCTCGTGGCATCATGAGTGATGTCTCATGTTTGCAACCCACTTTTCATGGTCTACATTGTCTTCTTGCATGTTAGCTTACACATGGTCTTCTTTCTTGGTAGCTTACATCTTGTCTCTTATATATGTGTTTATATTGTTTACACTAACACTTTTTTCCTATCCACTTTTCTTGCATGTGCCTTGGTTTCTACCAAGAAAATCATTTCCCCTTATAGGGCATCGGTTTCTATACAATGATGGTCCTCCTTTAGGTTGCATACTCCTTAGTAACATCGCATGCACCCCAAACAAGGGGGCATCATTTGGGTGAATCAGTCACCCCATTCAAGAACTTACTGATCACGGAGTTAACATAGTTTAGTACCAAGACAACATAGTCATCAATCTCAATAATGGCCTCGAATCTGACTTGGGTCCTCAGCACAACACAAACACTAGTGTCCAACACTAGAAAGTAGCACCTGGGTGCCCCTGAATCTTCCTAGACACATGTGACCAAGGGGAAGTTACAAAAAAAAAATTAGCATAGTTTTTGGTTGTTTATACAAAGGGCTTTTATAGAGAACAAAATCCTTCAAAGACCGGGCATGCATGCACTATACCTTTTTTTCTAATTTCACCTTAGATCAAACCAAATAGTACTTTTACACACCATATGTAGTGGTGTGTTTACACTTCGGGAAATAGTTAAAGGTTGTACAATGACACCAAACTTTTCTACCTACACTTCTTCCATTCTTGAAGTGAGATCACCAAAAAAACTCGCATTCAAGACAACAACTAGCGTGAGATCGTCCAAAAAAATCGTTCTTATAAAATATCTTTAGGATCATTTCTATCTCTTTCACTCATCATGGATCAGGTGCACATCTTTCTTTTTACATTTTTACATACTTGTTTTTACTTCTTACATGTATTTTACATATTTGGATCGATTTGATCACATAAACGTGACATTTGACTACTTGTTAGCTCTTCTCTTTTGCATTTTCATCCTTATAGAAAGTGGTAGTCACATCAATCACACAACATCACACAAAAATTGACATCAACAATAGGTAAAATGTGACATCTACACTTATGCTCTCACCCTAGGGTCATCATCATCATTTTTCACTTCCTCTTCTTTAGCTTCCATGCTTCACATTTTTATCACTCCATGCTTTTCTTTGTCTCTTGGAATGCTTCTCTCCATCAATCTATATGGATATCAGGTATAGATATCTTATCTACTTTATATTATCGAGAATTCACTCAAAAACATTAAGTGGGGGCAATGTAGACATTAAGTCACGTACTTTGGGTACATTTCTAGGTCATAGTCACATACTACTATTCATATGATTCCTAGTCTTTGGCCTCTTTACTTGTTTTTTAGTTTTCACCTTGGTCTTACACTCCCTTTTCCTAGTCCATCTTTTCATAATTTGGCATTTATCACTTTGGAAACCGTGCCTTAGCCAAGACACCAACTTTAGGTGCCCTCGTCCCCTTTAGGCACCCCCAACCTCTTTGTACTTTACTCACATATTTTCGATCTTTTCTAGCCATTTAGGCATCCTATTTTCTTGGTGTTCAACCTTTTAGTGATTAATTACAAAATTCAAGAAAGGGAATCATATAAATATAAAGCTATGTGACCATAATAAAGGACCAAGCACTAAGCATTAGCTATCACCACCTAAGGTTGCATTCAAAGGTCATTACAAGAGAATTCAAGCATCCATACAATGGAAAAGGGATTGCATTCTTATAAATACATGCATAGGAGAGGAAGTTCATTCTTTCATGCACACATCTATTTACATCTAGCTATTTGGTCACTATCAAGAGTGACACACACAAGAGCCACCTAGGGCATGATTTCAACATATACACACATAGAACTACATTAGGTCTGAGATGTAGTGTGTCTCTCAATCATAAGTTCACTTTTTTGATCAAGGACAGTCAGAACCCACATTTTGCATCTTTATTTTAGGATTTGATGTAGTTTTAAGGGTTTTTAGGTGCTTCTTTCTTATTGCAGCTTTCGGGTGGATTAAAAAAGTTTAGCAACATATAGGTGATCAAAGGCAGCAATAAGCGAACATATCACGACCCTCTGAAATCAGGTTCCACACCTTTTGAGCAGTCATGAGCACCCCGAGGAGGTCTGCAATGACCTTGCCCTTGCCCTTGCCTAGGCACCCTAGTCCTAGATTCCCCAAAATATCTGTATTTTTCTCGGTCTGATTGTGACACTTTGAGTTCTTGTTATAGTACTTTTCCGATCGACACAACTTCAACATCATTATAAATCAGCTAAGTATTTTATTCCCTTCACTTGCAACTAGGGTTTCAAATTTAAATAACTTAATTTCTTGGATCAAATATGTACCTTATTGTTTATATTAAGCGTTGTTACATACTTAGAATTAGGTATATAATACTTATTTCACTAAATTGGGACTTATTCTAGTCCTCTAATAACTAAAAAATATAGCCAATATCAGAATCCAATATTGCTATTTTTGGATTCCAAAATGTTAAATATTGGAATTATCTAGACTCCAAAATTGCACATATTGGATTCCAATATCACATATATTGGAATCCAAAATCACATATATTGGAATCCAAAATCACATATATTGGAATTTACTGCACTCCAAAGTCCCATATATTGGAATCCGAAAATCAAAATATTGGAATCCATTATATGGGCTAGCATCCGCTAGCCATTATTTATGATTTGTTATGTATAGAACATGTTTTTGTTTTAAAAGGTCTAGCGGCCGCTAGCCATTATTTATGCTTTGTTATATAAAGAAAAAGTTTATGTTTTAAATGGGCTAGTGACCGCTAAGTATTATTTATGCTTTGTTATATATAAGAACATGTTTTGTTTTATACGGGATATCAAACATCTTTTGTTATCCAGGAAATCAATGTTCAGCACAAGGGCTCAACGTGGTGTTAAATTTGACGCCCGTTTAGACATTTCTTTATTGTTTTTATCCTTAAAATAGTTACAAATCTTTGAAATAACCGTCACATATGACTTGCATATTATAGATGTGACCATCAATTTTTATGGAGATTTATTTATATATTAATTATATTATAAAATATTAAAAACAATTAAGTATATACAGTATAATTTTATATTTATTTTATGAACAGTGTAAAAAAACTATTTTACAAATTTTCAAGGGAAAGTTTTTCTAATAATTCACCACAGAAGTTATTCAATCATATTGTCAACTTATAATAAGTGAAAATATAATTCCTCCCAACTTATATTCCGAAAATCTCAGCATAATATAATAGAGTTACACAATACATTCATAATAACATATGAATGTATATATTATTGACAATGTTAAGTAGTACCATCATAACAACATTATGAAAAGATAAATAGCTATTTACATTTTCTTGCTCCAAATATTTGATGCCCTCTACCACATTCAATCCATGAGACACTATTTGTGATATTTTTTTGTACAAATCGGCCATCAACCATTTATATTTTGTACAATCTTTGCATCTTCTTTTCATCCCCACCATAAAATTTTCAAGAGGGTTTCCCTTTACACCTAATGTAATACACAAAGTGTTTTTAGAACTATATGAAAAATCATTTCTACTCCAAACCTTTTCTAGGTCTCTTATTGCTATTCCCTCGACTATATTGCAATGTTCCTTTCCCAAGTGAGTCTTGGATACAATACAATTAATATTTTTTTTATTGAAGCCCATTGATATCTTTTTAACATCAACATAAATGATGTTGTTGGACCAGAATCCTAGTTCACAATATGGTGATAATAATTTTATAAATGATAGGCCACCTCGCAGGTTGACATTTTCAAGACCGAACTTGAATGACATCTTCCTATTGTATGTTTTGTTTATCCCATATAGTAGGTCCTCCATATCCAAAATAAGTAAATAAATATTATCGCTACCTGTAGGAAGTAAACAAATTTTATTTTCATCACCGCATATCAATTACAACCAATTGAAATAAACAACATTTTAGCTTACGGCTAACAATTACCGATTGAGATTGTGGCTTGGATTACACCACCTTTACATGTTTGGATCCATTGATGCAAGAGCTATTTCAAATAAACAATCATCAATTCATAATCTATTTCTTCCTATTGAAAATGTGAGCATAATGTATTTGAAATAAACATTAATCAATTCATAATCGATTTCATGTTGTGGAAAACTTAAATGGATAAACATAGTGGTTTTTGTGGTGATATGGTAAGTACAATATCAATTATTTTGTCTTATAATTCAAATTTAGCGGCCATTAGGCTACGCTTATATTCAAATTTAAGCACCTCTAGGTGGAGAACAATCCTCAGCTATTGATGAGGATCATGACCGCTAGGTTATGCCATCATTGGCCAATCTACACTTAGCTAGGATAACCTTTAATGAGGCTAGCCAAGTGTTTCTTTACATACATACGAGTTGGATCAAGCCATATGTAGTTTTGTATATGATGATGTTGAATCCAAAACAATGTTAATTCAATGTAAGTATTCAATATGCAATAGTGAATAGTGAAACATTATAGACGGTATGTACTTGTAAATCAATGAGATATTGATGAATGTAAGGTTTTTTAGTCAAACCATTTTATGTATTGAACGTGGATGCATAGAGTCCGCTAAGCTCTATATACTTCATTTTAAATTGTTATCGTAGCTTACAAATGGATTTCCTTAAACTTTTTCTTGACCCTAAGCCAAGCATATAAACTAATGTTTGTTAGTTATCATTTCCTATAAATTTGTGGGCCTTATAAATAATTTTGTTGTAAAATACACATGGATATCATATCATTTCCTATAAATTTGTGGGCCTTATTGGTTGTCTGCATAATCATTTATTGTCTTATAAATTTTATGGGGCTTATTAGCAGTTTTGTTGGTAAATTCACACGATTAACATACCGGATATGATGGTGTATTCATGGCCGATGTGCCTGTTTCCTCCACATCTATCATCTGAATTGTAAAAACATAACTTTGTTAAAAAATTGAAAACCATGGAAATTGAAGATAGAGCTCATTAAACATATTTATAAAATGATTGAAAGTAAATCACCATGTTGAATTGGTTGTGTAGTGTCATAGTGAAATGGTTGTACATCAACTTTTATAGCTTTGTGGTTGTCTGCATAAACAATAATTGTATAAGTAATATATTTAGGTTAAAATCCATTAAACAAAATCACTTGTTGAAGTTGTTTTCAGAGACGAACCTTTCTTCATGTGAGAATAGTAATGTTTTAAAAACATTGCTTGACTATGTGTCTCAACAATAAAAACAACAGATAGTTTGGAATCCACCAATGCACAGAGTGCGACACTACCGCCATAAAGCACTAGTACTAGAGAATTTTTGGAACACATCAAGTGAACATCTCATCCCATAACTCATACGATATTTAACAAAGAAAAGGTTGGATGTTTCCTTATAAGCCAATTTCACTTGCAGTTACTAATTTTTGTGGCATTTTCTCCATCCAATCCATAGTGACCTCTTCTCTATAATCATTGTTATTTTTGCGGTTGTGCACATAAGATATTGTGTACATAAGACAAACTTTTGAATTTCTCATTCTATCGTAGAGTCTATAGCATCCATCTAGAATTGATACTCCAATGTCTTTAACCTTTTCCATGTATCTTTGTATTGTGTCGCTTAACATTTTTGAATAACTAGTTGGTATTAGAACAATAATAATACAATCTAACACACTGGTTCTGATAACTGTTAGAAGCTCCATTATGACATCGAAGAAATATCATTGGCCAAATTGTAAAAATCAGTGATCACACATTCAACATTAAAAGGATTAGTTGAAGGAATAGTTGATAAAGTTGATGGAAGATGGAATGGATATGCACATTTACAAGAAAAATTGTATGTGACTTTCATCCTTGTTGGTATATTTCCTTCCAGTGACATCACATAGTTGTCTAATATTTTATGAGGCATGATGACGGGAAGAACTTCTTCCACCTCATGATATTTTTTCCATTTTGCCATTTTTTCCCCAATATGGGAATCAAATTTTCTTTTTCCATTGCTCTCTTCACCCAATAGTACAAAAAATGGTGGTAGTGTGATTCATGCAATTTAAATTTTTTATTACATTGGATTCACTACAGGATGTCAATACAATATTATCCGGATGCTTATTTCTCAAATAATGTAGAACTTTTTCTCTCATTTTTTTGTCTCCTTTTATTCTCTCGGAAGTAAGAATCAAATGTCTTTGCTATTACACTAGCCTCAAAAGACCCAGTTGATTTAGTATTCCTTTTCAACCCATGTAATTTTGATTTAGATGGGTCTATCTCCAATTTAGTCAAATATGTTCACCTCAAGCATAGTAAACAACTTGGCATGTTTTGGAGGTGAAAGAAAACATTTTCTATGCAATAAATGACAAAAAAAATGTTTTTCATTTCTATACAATTTTTTGAATATTGTAAATATACCATTTTGAATGTCTTCTACATTTGAACAACCAATTTTTTCAAAATCTATTAGAATCCCCAAATTCCAACCATATTTTGAACAAGAATATGGTCTCGTTGTTTATGGAGGCATGCATTTCCCATTTCTAAACAAAGAAACATCCAACTCCATATCAGAATAAGACACTTATTGTTTTCAAAGTCAAAGTGTTCCACCTAGACATGCAGTGTCCCCAAATCAATAAATTTTGATGATAGAACAATACCAACTTCCTTGTGATTTTCATCTACAAAAAAAACAACCACATGTCGACATGGTAGTTTTCAAGGGAATTAAGTTCCACAAACCACTCCTTGTCTCTTTTCTTCCAAAAATACTCTGTGATGAATGGAATTGTTCTGAATGGAGCGCATGAACAATGGAAGACATTTTACCTATATTTAGAGTAAAATACATTAATAATTAGGTCATTTCCGAACTTTAAAAGTTTTTTTTCTCTCATTATCTATTAATTAATTTAAATACTACCCTAGAGGACACCAACCTCTAGATTTATTTACTATGTATCATAACAGAGTAATTAACTTAATGGTTAGTGACCGCTAGGCTTCGATAGGACATCTTATGTATCATTCAACTAGTTATAGTAATTCATATTTTGTGGATAAAATCAATAATAATAGATTTTTTCTAAAATTCTAAAATCAAATTATGATGCATTGAAAGATATAAAACCATTTGCACCTTTTGAAAGTATTACATATGAGTCGGACAAGCTATAACATTATATAGATGGCATTATAGGAACGTTAAAAAATACACAATTTAGTGGTAGATAGACTTCTAGTCAACATATAAAAGAACAACCTAAAACAATTCTTAAGCCATTTACACCTTTTTAATGATAAACCGTAGAGGACATTAAGATATAATATTTGGTATTTTGAAGAGAGTTTACTGGTAGCTTGGGATTTTTTGTTTTACAAGATGATGTGATTTATGTGTATATCGGTCATATTATAGTAGTGAGGATTAGATGCCTATAACAAGACTAATGAACATGTTTAAAGGATAGTGGTGGAAGATCTAATGTTTGGTATTTTGAGGAGAGTATTTGAGAAACAAATCACATTAATGGAGTTAGTGATAGCTCATCATTTTTTGTTATATAAGACAATGTGAAATATATGTATATCAGACATACTTTATTCATTATGTCTAAATGTCTATAACTACTCTAAGTATGATATTTTAAGTGTAGCGCTTGGTGGGAAATTCCATAAAAAGCTATAAAAAAAAAATGGGAAGGATTACACTTTTCCTAAACGTAAGTATGGCCCTCTTCACAATATCTTTTTGTGGAAACAATGCTCTCTATAAGGTCATGGTGGGTTAAACCTATTTGAGAAAATATTTGATTATTAACAATTTTTTGAGTACCACTAAAACAAGGGTCTATTCTCTCTTACTCTGACTATAAGTTAGATTTACAATACTAATTGAAGAAATTTATTCCAAATTGTTGAACTTATGTTAACTTATTTATAGTGTCAGTCTTTCTTAGGCTACAAACATTTATTATTCTGTACACTTTTGGCTCGTATCCATGGTGGAAACAAGTGATACACTACAAATCCTCGATAGGGATCAAGCCATATGTATTGTCCATAAAATATATTATTTTTGTAACATATAATTCACAATGTTTCGTATCAAATTTGTTTACCTAATGCTTAGTTTCATTACTTATCGAAAGTAACGACACAAACGGACGTTAGTTTCAATAGTTTCTTTTATTAGAAATTGTGGTAAAATAATAAATCGTGACCTAGTTGAGAGACCGTGAGGCTCCTACCATTACGGTCATTGTAAACACTATATGTACAAATTTGAATTGCTAGTTTTTTCATTGATTATAATTATATCATGTTGGATGGAATGTACCTGGTGGAGACAATAGCTGCATTACATACCATATAGAGGGATCAAACCTTACGTAGTTCACATAAGGTATATTGTTTGAAACACATAATTCACATTGGATCTTATGGGATAAAATGCTTAGCAAACTCTAAGCATTTTTCCTTATCGAAAGTAAGGGCATAATGGATGCTAGGTTCAACAATTTAATAATTTGAAAACAATGATAAAATAAAAGATCATGCTCTATTTTAGTAGTCGTTAGGCTCCCACCATTACTACAAATTCATTATAAATACCATACATATATAGCTTTGGGTCGCTACTATGTTTTCATGGACTATGTAGTACTCACAAGACTTATTGTTTATAACATATAATTCACATATCTTTTCGTATGAGAGAAAATTCTTAGCGAACTGCTAAGCTTTTCATACATATTGAATGGAATGCCATAACATATTAAATTGAATGGTATAGCTTAGTGGCCACTAGGCTCCTACCTTTACCTCTCATCAATATAAACACTATCTTTACAATTTTGGATCACTAGCCTTAATATGTAGTTCCCATAAGATACATAGTTTTCAACTCATATTTTATATCATTTACAATTAAAGAAAATGCTTAGCGACTGCTAAGCTCCTTTACTTATTGACAGAAATGACATATCAGACCCTAGTCTCAAAAGTTTCTTATTTTGAAAATAGCCATAAAATAACAACAAATCATGGTATAGCTTAGTGGCCGCTAGCCTCCTACCTTTACCTCTTCTCATTTTAAACACTATCATTATAGTTTTGGATCCCTGGCCTTGGTATGTAGTTCCAATGAGATACATGGTTTTCAACTCATACTTCAGATCATTTCCTATCAAAGAAAATGCTTAGTGCCCGCTAAGCTCCTTTACTTATTCATAGAAACGACATATTAGACCCTAGGCTCAAAAGTTTCTTATTTTGAAAGTAGCCATAAAATAATAAATCATGGTTTAGCTTGGCATTGCTAGGCTCCTACCTTTACCTCTTCTCATTTTAAACACTATTTGTAAAGTTGTGGATCGCTATTATTAGTATGTAGTTTTCATAAGATACATGGTTTTCAAGACATATTTCACATTTTTCTTAACAAATAAAATGCTTAGCACCCGCTATGCTCCTTAACTTATTGACAGAAACAACGTATCATAGCCTAGGCTCAAATTTTTCTTATTTTGAAAATATCCATACAAAGTAACACTAACTGTATGGTCTTGGATCACTAGCCTTATTATGTATCCCAAATAGCTTGTTTGAACTTTCCACGTGGCACATTTTAATTGGATAATTAATTTAAATTAGCGCACACTATATCTAATAATGTAGAAATCGATTTTGATAAGTAAATGTTTGTATATTATTCTAATAAACTTCAAAACTATGTTTAGGATTTATTTCTTCTATTTTCTTATAATATATTTTTTACTATGCTTGGTTCAATTATATGTTGTATATATATATTTTTATTATGTTTATATTATTATAGGTTATAGATAATGAAAAATGTTTATTTTTTTAATTTTTAAACCATGTAAAAATAAAAATAGAGAAATTTGAATTCCCTACATTTTTGGATATTTGAAATTTCAATAGCCCCCTTTTTGCTTTTAGAGGGGGAAAGTGAAAATTTGAAATTTTTGTATCCCGCTCTTTTTCTATTTTTGAAATTTCTTTCGTGGAATGTGCTAAACAAATTATTAAATACCTCGGAGAAATATTGAGTAGGGTTTCTAATTTTTTTAGTTCAATCAGAAAAGCATGTCTTCAAAATAAAAAAAATATGCATAGACCATAGATTGTAGGGATGAATGTTCAAATCCTGGTTTTTTTACATGCGATTATAATCTTGTTCATAGAGAAAGCACAAAAGAAGCACAAAAGGATGAACACAAAATGACACACATGAAGGAGGATAGCAATAGAGGTTGCGAAAATAATCGCGATGATTGTTTGAATGAGATAGTAGATGGAGGTTTCACAAACAACATAAAACACAAAATAATCCCAGATATTACTAAACTAAGTATTTATAGTAAAGGTGTACCTTTTTTATTGTGGGATCTATTAGTTTCTCTATAGTCAATTGGTTCCTGTGTTTTACATGACAATCCAATCGTGATCCACACAAGCCCTTCTTTTCCTACTGAATCGTGCTCTGTAGTCAAGCCTTGCTTTCCAGTTGCTTTTGATTTCCGTGCCAAACTGCCTTGTTCTTCATGAAAACTCACTTTTTTGTGTGTTAACAAAATAAATTTTAATTTCACTTTTTTCAAGTATTTATCTTTGTTTAATGCTTTCCCATTTCCGCCATTCAATGTCTCTCTTTGGCTATTTTCATTTTGAATTTTTCGTTCTCGTTCTTGATTTTTTTTAGGATAATGATACTTTAACAATCACCTTATTTTTAATTTTATTTTGGTTGGGAGAACCAAAAATAGTTTAATGTTGTTCATCAAGATGATGCAAAGAAACCTCGCTAATTAATGCATATTACATTTTTTACATGGTTTATCATGCTTAGATATTTTAGGAAAATATATGAGGTTAAAAATTAATTCAAAACTATAAAACTATATTAAGAATTCAATTGTATGATAATTATTTCCAATTATATACGTGTTTCCATGTAGAATTAACCAAATGTAATGTCTTCATCATTTTTATGGTATGTACATTGGAAGTTAAACACATTATATATGCAATAATATTATTAAATCTAATTTTAATCAATATGCATTTTATAATTAATATATTCTTCCTTTTGAGCCCGCTAATCTATGCCAAAAATTAACATAGCTTTGAGGCTTCCACGATATAATTGGTTATTTCAAAACCTATTTATGAAACCCCAATTCTATTTCAAATTACATATAAGATTCTACATGTATATTTATATATCCATTATATAAATTATGGATTTATTTGTTATCATTTGTATCTTTTCAATATGATTTCTTTTCTATGAATAAACTCTACCATAGGAAAATTTGTCTACCCTAAATGTCTGTTAGGCTATAATTCTAATTTGGAAAAAGCATTCATTTTCCTTGGCCCTCATGGATTAGTTGTTTTTATATAGGCAACACAACATTTTTTGGTCCTAGCGATCACTTTTGTTCTTTGTCAGTTGTTATATTCACAAAGATTAACAATTTAGATTTATAAAACAACTTCATTATGAACATGATATATTTACCTTTAAGAATAGATTAGTGGCCGCTAGGATGCAATGAGTAGATGGCGTCGTATGTAAAAACTTGTTTTATAGATTCTCAGACGCAATTCGAGTTTCCATATTTTTCATAAATGTAAAATAATTCTAGCAGAATCTTGTAAGAAGTAGATAAAACTATACATTTACCTATATAACATATTAAAGATATGATTTTACATGTATATTTATGTATCCATTATATAAACGCATATTTATTTGTTATCTTTTATAGCTTTTCAATATGATTTCTAGAAAAGATTAAGAATTTAGATTTATAACATAGCTTCATTATGAACATGATATATTTCCCTTTAGGAATAGCTTAGTGGCCACTAGGGTGTAATGAGTAGATCACGTTGTATTTAAAAACTTGTAGTATAACTTCTTGGTCGCTAGTCTAAGTTTCTTTTCTTGTCCTAAATGTAAAAATATTCTACCAAAATCTCATAAGAAATATAGAATTCTAGACATATAGTTATGTAACACATGAAAAACATGATTCTAAACATACATAGATTCATTATGAACATGATATATTTGCCTTTAAGGATAGCTTAGTAGCCGCTAGGGTACAATGAGTCCAAGTCTATACGTATACTATTATATAAATTCCAGATTTATTTTTTACCGTTTATATAAACTCCTTTTTGAATACAATCTAAATGAAAAATGTTTCCTACTCTAGTGACCGCTAGGCTATAATTCTTATTTGGATGAAGTCTTTGTTTACCTTTGTGGACACAACGATAAGTGGATTTTGTTATAGGAAAACAATTTTTTTGGGTCAAGTGATCACTTTTTTATTTCTCTCATGTTAAATACGCAAAGACTAAAAATTAAATTCATAACATAGCTACATTATAAAAATAATATATTAACGTTTAAGAATAGCTTAGCGACCACTAGGCTTCATTGAGTATATCACGTTTTATCTAGAAAACTTATTGTAAATCTTCATGGTCTGTTGTCATCTAGGCTAGGCCAAGATGTATCATTAAAACCTACATGGTGGGTTGGATTAAACAAATTAAATTAAAATATTTTGAGATAAGCAGTGCTAGGTACTTCCACACTATAATATTTCGAGCTTAGTGGGTGTTATAATCTATCTAGTTACCCAATTATATTTTGAGCTTAGTGTCCGCTAGCTTATGACACAACATAATATTTGGATCTTAGAAGTCTCTAGGTTTCAGTAAAATAAAGTAAGATATTATAAGCTTAGCGTCTAGTAGGTTACACCAAAACATAATAATACGATCTTAGTGAATACTGGGATTTAACAAATTAAATCAACATAGTTTGAGCTTAGCGGATGCTAGGTATTTAAACAATATATTATTTCAACAGAAAGATTCACTAGCATTTAACAAACTAAAGAAAGACATATTGAGTTTAGTTTCCACTAGGTTTTTTTTAACAAAACTTCAACAAATAATAGTGTAATCTTCAAAGATGCAAACAAGATATGTATAAATTAGTTGAATATATCGTATCATTTTAAGATTTTAAATTAAGATATTTCAAGCATAGCGCCCGCTAGGTTATGCTACCACATAATCGTTGGAGCCTAGCGGTGGTTAGGATTCAATAAACTAAATTAGGTATTATGAGCTTAGTGGCCGCTAGGTTATGCCACAACATATTATTTGGGTATTCAATTCACTATGGTTTAATAACTTCAATTACAATATTTCACAATATTTAGCGGCTAATGGGTTACGCCAAAACATAATATTTGGATGTTAGTGGTCACTGTGATTTCACAAATTAAATCAACATAGTTTGAGCTTAGCGATCGCTAGGTATTTAAACAATATGTTATTTAAATTATATCAACATAGTTTGGTTTTAACGGTCGCATTAGGTATTTAAACAATATAATATTTTGATATGAAAAGTAACTACTATTTAACTAAGTAAAGAAAGACATTGAATTTAGTTTTGACTAGTATATCAAGTTACTGAATGATATTTTGAACTTAGTGTCCACTAGCTTGAGTTTAGTTTCCACTAGGTTATATATCACAAACATGATATGATATGTTACCAAATGATAGTTTGAGCTTAGTATGCCTTAGCTTATGAAATAAAATAATATTTAGATCTTATAAGTCTCTAGGTTTTGTAAAAGAAAGTAAGATATTATAAGCATGGCGGTGGGTAGGTTATGCCAAAACATAATAATATGATCTTAGTGAATACTGGTATTAAGAGCTTAGCGGCCACTAGGTTATGCCACAACATATTATTTGGGTATTCAATTTGCTAGGTTATGTATCACAAACATGATATGTTATTTTAAATTAATATATTTTGAGCTTAGCGCCTGCTAGGTTATGCTACCACATAATCATTGGAACCTAGCGGTAGTTAGGATTTAAAAACTAAATTGAGGTATTAAGATATTAGAGGGCTAGCATATTATTATGCCATAACATATTATTTGGGTATTATAATTATATATATTATGTATACAAATATATATATATATATATATATATATATATATATATATATATATAAATTATTTGAATTCATTCTATGATTTTAAGATTTTAAACTAGGATATTTCAATGATAAGTCTTCAAAAAATAGTACATGAGGAACCAGTCCATGATAAGTCTTCTAGTAGTGGAATCCCATGATGATTACAAGCAACTTATCATACTAAATATATGCCAAAATATGGGGAAGAGTTGTAATCAGCTTCACTTCACCCACAAATACTTCCTATATCTATACACTTCGCTATACAGACAACCATTCCGACCCTTAATAAAAAAACTAAAGACAAATGCATCTAGGAAAGATTAGGCCATTCGACCTCTCGGCTCCACCTCATCGATGATCTTGACATCGCGTCCCCTTTAATATTATCGAGGAGGAGGAAAAATTGACACAACATTCCAACATTTTCACTTTAGTGCAAGCAGGAGTTTTATACCCTGATTTTCCACAACTTCCTCTAGACCACGCATAATCACCTACATCCCCACATCAAGGCATAAACATGATATTGAAGGATAACTAGATGTTCTTCCAACTTATCATTCTCCTTATGCAAGATAAAATACCCCAAAGAGTTGGACAATATGTTTTCCACGCTCAACCCTTGTGCCATGTCAAAAATGTTCCTCCACCCTTTGGACTGGTTCGGGTCAAGCATTAGCTTGCACGCATGCTCTCAAATATCACTGTCATCTTCTTCTTCAAATCACTCCGTGATCGACTAAACCTTCTTGAGCCAATTCCACATAGTTATGTTCCAAATTTTCCCATCCATCTAAGAAGTAAACGATTCCCCAACGTCCTTTCTTGTCATAGCTCTCCGCCTCTTCCTACTAGGACCACACTCCATGCTACCCAAGAAACCACCAACACCCATGTCACCATCACAGAGACACGGGAAACAACCAAAAATGAAAATAGGAAAGGGGTAGTGAAATGTTGAGTCGATCCGGAGATATAAATTCACCAGCGCACAACATACAAAAAGAGGTAAGTGTGACTAGTATATAAAGATCATTGATTAGATATCCTAATCATAAATATCACACTTCCCATTAAAAATCTTAAATTCCCAATGCCATATTACATGTTGCATGTGTATAACCCTTAATCAATTCCATCTATCATGCGAATGCAATCTATCGATGTCATAAATGACCATTAAATTCATGGATGTCATATCCTCTTGTCGCCACTAAAAAAAGGTTACCCCTTAGAATAATCTAACATTTTTATTAAAATATTATAATTCACTACATTTTGACAAATTAAAGTAAGTTGTTTTGAGCTTATCGACCTCTAAGTTAATCAACCATGTTAACTTTGGAGAAATGTATAGCAATCAAGATCTAATAAATTAGTCGACTTTATTGTATGATTTTAAGATTTAAAATTAAGATATTTGAGCATAGCACCCACTATTTTATGCCACCACAAAATATTTGTAGCCTATTGGTGGTTAGGATTTAATAAATTAAATTAAGATATTTTCAACATAACGGCCACTAGGTTATGCCACAACATAATATTAGGATCTTAACAGTCTCTAGGTTTCAACAAAAGAAAGTAAGAACTTAAGAATATAAATATTTTGAGCTAAAAATATTTATAGTATTTAACAAACAAAGAAATACATTGACTTTGGAGATCTTTATAGAAATCAAGACCAATATAAATTAGTTGAATTTTTGTATGCATTTAAGATTTGGAATTAAGATATTTCGAGCTTAATACCGCTAGGTTATGCTACCACATAAAATTTGGAGACTACCAATGGTTTTAGATACTTTGAGCTTAGCATCCGGTAGCCTTTTCCACAACATATTATTTAGAGATTGAATTCACTATTTTACAACAATTAACAAATTACAGGAAGATATTTTGAACTAAGATGACACTAGTTTAAACAATAACATAATATATGGAGGTTACGGTCGATAGGATTAAACAAATTAAATTAACATATTTTGAACTATGTAGAGACTAGGTACTTTCATAATATATTATTTCAAGCATAGTGGTTGCTATCATAAATTTTTGGAGCTTGGTGATCACCAGGTTTTATCAAAATAAAGTAGGATACTGTGATCTAAACATATGTTAGGTTATACCAAGACATAAAATTTGGATCATAGCGATCTTAAGGATGTAAGAAAACTCATTAATATATTAGGAGCTTAGCCACGACTATGATATGGTAAAACATTAAACTATTTGGAATTATAGTAAAAGGGGGTTTTCGCAAATGACCCACATAATTGCACAAAAAATACCTTATGGATAGATATTACAGTGAAACAAGAAGAGAACAATCCGTATGCAACAAAAAACAAAAAACCAAAAATTCCCAAACCAGACAAAAAAAAATTACATTTTATGGATATTCATGAGAGTAGTTTCTTCATCCTTAGCATTGGCAGTAGGGCTTCCTTGAACCAACACGTCCACTAACTTAATGTGTTCTAGGAATTCTTCATTGATTTTCATCCAGGTCATGTCCATGTGACTTTTCCATTCCTTGATAGCAGATATTGAGTGTAACATAATCTTCAATGGCCTCATGCGGATCAGGAGAGATCTTCTCTAAATGCTCCTTGTGTTCCGAAGCTATAGTGGGGGAGCCCATTTTCTATGACAGAGGAGAATCAGGGTAAACCAAGGAGAGATCCCGTAACACATATGGAATTTTTGATTCCATGCTAACTTCCATGCAAAAAGGTGGGAGGGAATTCGCACATGCTTCCGTGATCAGGTGAGTTGAGTCGGTTATAACCATTACAATGTCAGTGGAGATGAGAGGAGAAGCCAGAGAAGTGTCGAAAGAGGTGGAGAGGAAGTAGATGTTGGGTCCAAAAGCATTTCAAAGACCTTATAAGAGTGCTCTAAGGTGTCCGGAGGGTTACAGCTGCTCTTTAGGAGACTAGGGAGACCCAAGAAAAAGAAAGGGGGCTAATGATCATGATGTCCGAATCGGAGTTAGAACAAAGACAAAGGGGTGATGACGGTGAAGGAAATAGAGAGCTGGTTATGAAAGAGGAGGGGGGAAAGACATTTCTTTCCTAGCTTAGAGGGGAAGCGCAAGATTTATTTTTGGGAAGCTTCCATTTTAAAGAGAAAATACAAAAGGCCTTGGTGTAGGAAAGGACCTTCATCTTCTCTAGCCATTTTAAGGGACCTCTCAAGCGATTGAAATAGAAAATACACAAAGTTTACCTTCCAATCATGTCAAAGATGTGCAAGAAGAAAAATTTGAGGTCCATAGATCACTTTATAGCATCGTTGCAGCGTGAAGTACCTCCTCAATTGCTCAGCAACCCTATCCCAAGGTTGTGGAAGTGAGTCCCATTCATAGCCCGAGTGATACATTGTCGGATTTTCACCAGGATACAGGAAATCATCCATCTCCTCCTAAAGTGAGAATTTAAAATAAATTTCTCCCTCTCGTAGGGATCCCCATCGCAGCCACAATGGACTCTGTCAAAATAAGAAATTTAGTCTTTCCCACTTTGGCTCTTCCTTTCTTTTAGGTTTCCAACACACTGTAGGTTACTCGGATAGAGTGACCAGATAGTCTTTCCATAAACGACGTAACACCACCATCATGAAAAATATTCCATACTATTGGTCAGCCTTGACCTCTTCATAAGAAGAAGGCTCAATGCATTTTTGGTTTTACTATAGTAAATAGGGATATTGTGACATTGATTTCTATAGGCCCTGATATAAACGATGCTTAAATAGAGATGTTGAGAAACTTCATTCCAATATTCAAATTGTGTCTCCAATATTTCTAATTGAATTATGTCCTAATTAGTAATAGTCATTAATTGATCTCATCCATCACACGAATACAATCTATGAATGTCATAAATTCCCAAAAATCCACAAATGCCTTATCCTCTTGCCACCACCAAAAGAGGTTATGCCTCAACATAACCTAACAACTTTTAATCTTAGTTAATGTTTGCCAACCCCAACATTAATTAGTTAATGTTCTTGTAATTATTGCATTTAGTGGAGGTTGAAGGTTTGAATGTTAGTAATATTAGATGTATTTAGTTAATATATATTATAAAGGAAGAATCTACAAACAAAATGAAGCAAGGTGAAATAACTAACATTGCTAGACATGATTTCATACTATATAGATTATCAAACAAAAAATCATAAAGCAATATCTTATTAGAATTTCTTTATTGACACTTCTATTTGTTACATTTAGGTTCTCTAAGGTTGTTCATTCTACACATGGAAATGAAGTGGGTAAGCAAAAATATGTTACAAGGAGAAAAAATAGAACTTGTGATGGGCATTTGTTTGCGAGATTTGGTGAGGTGATTTCACAAAACACTGTTTGACTAGAATGAGACAGGGGACAAGTGTTGTCTCAAAAAAATGCATCCCCATGAGTCCTCCCCATCATGGGGTCTTATTTTTTTAACGGAGAGCAGCGTGTTTATTTCAAACAAAGATAAAATTAAATGTAGATACAATTACATGTACATGACAAGCATAAATATAATTATTGGGTTTGTGATCTCTTATAGGTACAATTACATTCACAATTACATGAACATGAAAAGAATAATATTTTTTCATCATTTAACTAGCCTCATGGATGTTAAAAATCTTGGGAGATTTGGCAAGGTCATCATAAGGAAAGGATGAGATTGCGCATGAAGTGGAAGAAGCATGCTCCCATGGAGGACCACTTGGACACATGGCAAGAATATCTATAGAAGATTCCAAAAGGTCAAATGGTGAAGGATGGAAGCTTGCATCTAAAGAAGCATGCTCCTATGGAGGACCACTTAGACACATGGCAAGGGATATAGAACTTCAAAAGGCATGGTGGTGCTTGAAAAAGCTATATATATGAGCACTGGTAGAAGAAAGAGGGACAAATGGAGAGACTAAGAATAGAAGGAGAAAGAGGTGAATCCATGCAAGAATATTGTGAGAGCTCCATAGGTTGGGTTTAGAGGATCTGTAGGAGTATGTTGTATTAAGGGGATGGGTCTGAACATATTTTTTTGTACTATGAAGGGCCTAAGTCTAGTTCCAATGCATGACATTGGTCTGCACTATCATATGGATTTGTGATTGCCTGAGTTAATGTAATGTGGTTATCAACATGCTTAATATGAATATATGTGTGGTTCCATTTCTACTTACATCTGTATGGATCATTTATATATATATTTCATATGAGTGGGTGTAAACCCTTGTGTGCATTTATTTTTTTCTATTATGATTCAGATCTATGTTCTGTAATGCTTTTCTTATATGAATGAACACATTGGTCTAGAAGCCATTTTGAGCTCTAAGATGAATGTATGGTTCCTTTCCAATCTATTCACTTAAGTTTCTATCGTAAATAATGCATTCTCACACAACTCACATAAAGGAGGGACTCAGTGCCTGCATGCCTTGGGTGAGCACCCAACGCCCATTGGGTGATAGGCCGACGCACATGGGATTTCCTTGTTCTTTGAGAGGGCATAAAAATGACTACATCTTGGTTCCATTTTTGGGACCTCTTTTCAAAGTTGTTGTGAGAAATGACATGCATCTTTATCTTTGTGATGTGTAATGACAGAGCGCCTGACTCTAGAAAGTGTTGAAACATGGTTCAAGAGCACGGAGGATGAGTTTTCTCAAAGATTCAACACTGGACCTGAGTTCAATGCACGTGTGGATGGGTAGAAGAGAACCTATACCATGAGCTATATGAGACATTATTTTTCTGCTTCCCAGTAGAGCTATATGAATGGCTCTCAACATACGCATCTAGATCAAGTTGGTTCTATAGATCACACATGTGGACCCAAGATGACTATCAGAGGCTGCAGGATGTAGATCTAACTTGGATGCATGTTATTGATCACTGGTGGAAGGGAGTGCTGGCTAGTTACATTTTAGAATATGCCATTTTGACATATTCTTTCCCAGAAGTTGTTGAGTTTGAGTTTTTGAGGGAGCCTAGAGGGTCATTTTTTAGTGTTATTCCTCTAGCTATGAAGATCTTGGTCATTACTTTGAGTTTAGAAGCATTCCCCATGGTCGGATAAGCTACTCGAGCACTTGGGAAGGAAGCTAGGGTGGAGGAAGATGGCGGACATTATGGTTATGAAAAGGAAAGGGAGGAGAGATGGCTCAAGTATAGTGAAGCTCATGAAAGGGAGATGACTAGACAATGTGAGGTTGCAAGTGTGATGGATCTATGGAGGTAGACATTGTGAGAGGGTGTTGAAGTTCACATGGAGGATGTGGAGCTGAGAAGTCTATGCTACCCCATCTTGGAAAGTGGGAGAGAGGCCCCTTCAACTTTTGATGAGAGTTCATCACATGGAGAAAGGAGAGTCATTGGCACACATCTGAACCCACCTGAGTGACCAACCCCTAGCACTTGGTTTTCCAAATCAAAGGAGTATTGATAACCTAGTTGGTATCGGTGGGAGTGACCGATTAACACCTAGGAGGTATAATTTTTCATTTGGGACATCCATGGCTGCACATACCATTCTGGTGTTTGGAGGAATTTTTGGGCAAAGTACAAGTACGCAAGGTTTAGGCAACGCATCTGGGAGTGGCATGGGATACACTTCTAGAAGTGGAGAAATCTCATGAGACCATTGGCACAGTAGTTTAGTGGGACATTGGGGACACTAGGCATGACCACTTCAGGCCCATTTCCGGTTACAGGAGGATCTGGAGGTGGAACTGGTGGATCGGGAGGCACATGACCTGGTGGATCCAAGTGGATCTGATTTGGAGAGGGAACACCAGAGGGAACCAAGGATCTAGATCAAGAGGACAGGGGCCTCAGCCACCTCCTCAGTGTTCTTTGAAATGTCTTTACACTTTTCCAAAATTACAAGGTATAGAGGATGTTTCGAACATGTGCACAAGTGTGAATTTTTATGGTGCATAAAGGGGATCACTACCCTAGAGAGGAAGGAAAGTCAGTTTACAACAACATTGCAAAGGATGCACACATATGGTATAGGAAGTATGACCCCTATCAGATGGTGGTAGACTACACCGCATTGAAAAATTCCTTCCTAGCAGAGTTCCATATACTAGAGTTCAAGTAGAAGAGCATCAACACTTTGAAGGAGATCCAACAGGGAATGGCAGAGAGTGTGTGGGAGTATGATGCATGGTTTAAGACTCTCCTATCAAAATTATCATATGAAATTCACCCTTCACAACATGCTCAATGGTTTTTTGGAGGGTTGATCACTCCATTTAGGAGGGCATTGTCCCATAAAACATTTACTGACCCGCGTGAGGCTCTAGAGGTTACCTTATGCACTGAAGTAGTTGGGAGCATTGATACTAGTGTGAGCCCTTTTCTAGAGGCTCAAATCACTACCATGGCCAAATAGTTAGAGAATTTGTCTACAAACTCTACACATGAGACTCGTAGTGGTCTTTGGTGCATGGATTGTGAAGTAGAGGGGCATGCCAAGGATAGTTTCCCTAGAAATTCAAGTATACATGCCATAGTGGTAGATTGTGAAATTTTTCATGGGGACCATGATGCAAGTAGATGTCCCTTATTGCAATGCATGCAATTTGGAAGAATGTGTCTTACTACTATAATATCTACACCTCTATGACCCATGATACTAAGGATTGTAGGCTTATTGACCAGATCCATGAGGCCATTGATCATGGTGTGTGCCAGACCAGCCTTTCCAGTGGTTCCAAAGAAGATGATCCATTATGAAGGACATGGATGGAGGGGCACGTGGGAGAGGTTCTCATGGAGGATTCATGGTCACAAGTAACCATGGAGGAGGAAGAAGTGAGTTCCCATGAGGAACCTGCTATAACTATGGATCTACATAACATTATAGTGTGAGTGTCAGATTTATTATAGTGCTGTGGTGTGGGAAAAAGCATAAGTATGAGGAGTGCCCTGAGTTGTTTGAGCACATGAGCCAACAACACCAAAAGGAAAAGGGTGCAGGATGGTGAGTATAAAGAAGGCCGACACACAGTGGATGCCTAGAGTGGTGCGTGAGTCAGGGTTAGAACCTATTTTGGTGACAACATGAGTAGAGGCTACACGCATGCCAAAGAAGTACCAAGGAAAAAGACTCTAGTCTCAAGAGAAGAAGTGGTGCATGGGAAGTATCCAGACCCTCCCACTAGAAGGAAGTGTATCAAGAGACAATGGATGTCATTCAGAGTTTACAGGGAGAAATCTAGTGTCTAAAGGAGTAGTCCAAGAAGCAAGAGCAAAGAAGGAATGTTGAGGCTCCATGCAGAAGGACCTGGATGAGGTCAAGGAAGTGTGCAAAATGTTAAGGCAAGAGAATATTATTCCCTTGCTAGGAGAATGGCTATGGGAGAAGATGCCATGCACTGCGAGAAGCAGAGCAAAAGGTAGGTGTTGCATGCAAACCTCCCTCCCCATAGCCTTGACTATGACAAAGAAATCACACTAAACGTAGTTGTGGATGGTTGGCTTCTAAGAAACATATTGATTGACATAGAGAAGAAGTCAATGTTCTTACATTGGATGCCTGGCATCAAATGGGAAGGCCCACATTACAGCCATCTTTGAATGTGTTGTATATGGCAAAAAAAAACTAAGGCAATGCCCATTGGAGTATTAAAGGATGTAGTGATTACCATTTAGGGGCCAAGTTTACTGGAGACTTCAAAGTCTTGGCACTCACCGAGGTAGACAATTTTCCAGCATTGCTTGGGCACCCATGGTGCTATAAGAACAACATTGACCTGAGGTTCAACAAAGGATATATTAGTTTGAGAACAAGGAAGAATGGGTCATCATCCCTCTAATGGATGGGAAGTTAGTGCCTTACACTAAACCTTTGGGAGAAGAGGTCCTTGATAGAATTTATGTGTGCTCCATCAGAGACCCAGAGATAATTCACCCTACAGAAGGAGTTATCCAATTTGAGGATGCCTAGTCTGTGAGTGATACCACAAGCATGGTGTGTGAAAATTGGGTGCATGGGACCTATGAGTTAATTGGGTGATAGTTGAGGGGGTCTGTAACAAAAGTGACCAAGGTGCACTCACTCAAGTGCCTAGGAGGAAAGAAGTTACCAAGTTACTCTGGAGGGGCATACCCTAAAATTTTCTTATGGGACATGGAAGCTCAATGGAAAAATGAGGATGAAAGAAGAGGGATGCTTAGTTATAGCCTACTAGGACTGCAACATGCTGGTGGGCTACACATCGAGAGAGCCTCCTAGAGTGGCGTGAGGTAAGAATCATGTTCTCTATAAGGTTTTCCAGAGCAACGCGCCCATGGTCATTCAAGACTACCATGGTAAAGAGACCACTTCATTTCATATCCAAGCATGTGAGAAGGCCTGGATAGAGCACATAATATTTTCCACCATCATTATGGGTACATAAGTTGTATTCCACACTACAAGGTTGTGTGCATGTGTGGTATATCCATTAGAAACACACCACTAGATAGAAATTGGCAGGAGATGAAAATGATCTCATCCAAGATTTTGAATATCGGAGCACAAAGCCATCAAGTGGATAAGGCATTGCAAGTGATCAAGTGCCTTACGATGGGGGATAGTGCCATGGCAGAAGACAGGCTACTAGATTTTCTAGGTGAGCCCAAGTTTAGAGGCACGTTTGATGAGGATGAGTCGAGGAGATGTAGTTTGAGCAAGCATGCATAGAAAAGGAAAAAGGAAAGATGGTTTATGTCATAGATGGAGAGGAAATGGAGAGTCTAGATGTTAACCACTCTATAGGTATGCATGATGTTATAGATAGTGCTGATGAAAGGACACATGCTTACCATGAGCCCTTAAAAATGAAGAAGGTTAACATTGGGTCGAGAGTAGAACCCAAGGAAGCAATCATTGGAGACTATTGGTTGGAAAAGGAGGTCTCAAAGATCATTGATCTATTACACGTGAATTCCAAGATTTATTCCCTCGTGGGTATCATGAACTCAAAGGGCATCCACCATTCCTTGGGGGAGATGAAGATAAAACTGAAGGAAGGTGTGCACCCAATCCAGAAGAGGCCATACCAGATGAATCCAAATTTTGTGTATGGGTCAAGGAGGAGATAGAAAAATGATAGCATCAGGTATCATTGAAGTTATGGAAGAATCAGAATGGATAAGCCCAATGGTCATCAACATCAAAAAGGATGGGAGGATAAGGATCTGTGTTGACTACAGGACCTGAATGTAGTATGTGTCATTGATCCCTTCCCTACCCCATTTACTAAAGAAATTTTAGAGGGAGTGGACTGGGCGTGAAGTCTACTCCTTCACGGATGGGTTCTCAGGGTACCACCAGGTGAGGATTGCAAAGGAAGACAGAGAAAGAAACTTTTTCACCACTGAATGGGGAATTTTTTCCTATACGGTCATGCCTTTTGGATTGAAGAATGCACTGTTGTGTTCTCATGCATTGTAGTGCAAGCCTTTCAGACTTCATCCATAAATTTCTTCAAGTCTATTTGGATGATTGGACTATGTATGGTCTAGTCAAGGACCATTGTGATAACTTAAGACTAATGTTTGAAAGGTGTCGATAGTTGAGGATATCCCTCAACATCAAGAAGTGTGTCTTTGCTACCCCATTTGGAACCTTATTGGGACATATCATATGCAAGGAGGGCTTACTAGTAGATCCCGCCAAGGTTGCAACCATCATGGGTTTAGGGAGCCTACTAGCCAAAGCACCATGTGCATGGATTCCTTGGGCATATGGGTTACTATAGGAAGTTCATCAAGGGATATGCCAAGATCATCATGCCCTTGGAGGAATTACTTAGACACAAGAGTGCCTTTCATTGGGGAGGTGCAACAAGAGGGAATTTGACACTTAAAGGATAGGCTTGTCACAACACCCATTCTCATTTCCCCATTTGGGATAAACCTTTCCATGTTCATGTGGATGCCCTCTGCAGTACATACCATTGGAGTAGTACTAAGACACAACCTGGTGAAGGGATTTTGACCATCCCTTGTGTTTTGCAAGTAGAAAGTTAACATCAAGAAAAAAATTACACCACTACTGAGCGTGAAGCACTATCCATGATCTACATGCATTGCACAAGTTTAGAAATATCTACTAGCAACACCATTTGTATTTTACATGGACCACATGGCATTAAAATACTTGGTAAACAAGCCCATTCTACAAGGGCACATATGTCGATGGGTCCTACTATTCCAAGAATTTGAGTTCACAAAGTGGTTTTCAAGCCAGAAAGAGTAATTTTGGGCCCGATCACTTGTCTAGAATTGACTCAGAGAGGACACGCAAAGCATTGAGGAGACCATGCCAGACGCACATGCACTATTTAGGTCAGGTGCACACCCTAGACTTAGAGGATATTGTGGTGTTTCTCAAAATAGGTATGGCACTAAAAGGGATGAAAGCATTAGAGAGGAAGTAGTTAGCCATATGCCACACCCTACATGCTAGTTAGTGGTGATTTATACAAACTAGGACGTGATGAAGTGTTGCACTGGTGCATGCTAGAACATGAGTGCTGGCTATTATGGAGGAGGCACATGGAGGAAGTGCAGGTGGACACTATGTAGGGGATGCCACTACATGCATAAGATATTACAAGTTGGGTTATGGTGGGAAACCCTATATCAAGATTGTAAAGAGTATTGCAAGGCATGTGATCATTGTCAATGCACCTTGGAAAACCAAAGGAGGGATGAAATGCCTTTGTGCCCTATTCCAAGTATAGAGCCATTTGAAAAGTGGGCCATAGATTTTGTAGGCCCCATTTTCCAGCCATGTGTAGGACAAGATCACACTATGTAATCACTTGCATGGATTATTTGACAAGATGGGAAGAAGCAACACCTACCAAGGATTATACAAATGGCTACAACAACCAGGTTTCTATGGGAAAATATTATTACAAGGTATGGATGCCCATTGAGCTTAACTAGTGATAGAGGTACACATTTCCTAAATGAGACCATCAGATTCTATTAGTAAGAGTTCATGGTGGCTCATCATAAGACTACCCCTTACCATCCACAAGCAAATGGAACTGCGAAGCATTTAATAAAATACTGAGTCATACCCTGACCAAAATTTGTGATGTTGGTAGACAAGATTGGGATGAAAAGTATCAGTAGTTCTATGGGCATATAGGAAAACCTACAAGAGGTTGAATAAAGCCACACCATTCCAATTGGTGTTTGGCATGAGGTTGTCTTACCCATTGAATTTATGTTACCTTCTCTACGTATATGCATGCAGGAGGATTGGCCGATGAACAAGCACTGGAGGAAAGGATTGAAAATTGATGAAATTGGATGAGAGATGATCATTGGCTAGGTGGAGTCAAAAGGATGAAAAGGCTAAACAAAAAGCATGGCATGATCGCCACATCAAAAACAAACAATTTGAGATTGGGTAGATGGTATTGTTATATGATTCTAAGTTTTTCGCCATCCCGAAAAGTTGAAAGTCCATTGGTTGGGTCCCTATATCATCTCGACATCCTTAAATTCAAAGTGTGCTAGTTGAGAGCACTAGATGGAATGAGATTACCAAGCCATTTCAATGGGAGTAGGATGAAGCCCTACTATAAATAAGTCTTCTTGGTGTTTGTAATAAGGTAGTTTTTCCATTTAGTATAAGTTTCCCTTTATGCAATTTTCCTTTTTTGTGTTTCCTTTCTTTCTTCATTTTTTGTTTTTTTTTTTTGCCTTGGGGCACGGTAACCACATTACTTTTTGAAGGTTGCATGTATGCAGAGGACCACACATCTATTTTAGTGTGGGGTGGAGTGATGTGAAGTATAGGCCCGTAATACAAGTTGAACTAGCAAGTAGAAGTTATGGTGAATTTCCGGTTGATGGATACAAAGCACGCAAGGATGAAGGAAGTGCATGGAAGAAGAGGTGGATGAAAAAGGTTGGTGTCAAGATAAGACTTTAGAGAAACCCACATATAGAGAAGAAGAAGAAGCAAGAACAACACGAGGTAGGTGAGAGAAAAAATCAGGTGAAGGGAAGAAGAAGTGCCTTTGGCATCATTGTTAACACATGCGCGTAAGAGTCTTCTGTCAGATGGATTGTTTACATGCCTAGAAGGTTGTAGAATTTTTCAGTGCAAGATTGGGCATGTGTAAGTGAAGGCACGTAAGGTCGGCTTGGGGAAAAAATTCACATTTAGTACTAAGTATGGTGGTAGGTAAAATAACATTTAATGCTAGAAAGAAGGAAAAGCTATAAATAAGAAGTTGGGCACTTCATTATTTACCTTGCATTTACAAAGAGAAAAGAGCTCTCGTGAACTAGGGCATCCAAAGGTGATCTATGTGAAGAAAAATTTAAGAAATTTGAGAGGACATGACTAGAGAAGATCCACAAACTAGTAGGAAAGGAGTACATGGGCATGGAGGAAGTTGTTAGTTGAGAAGGAAGTTGTTGAAGCACCATCTTGTGGAAGAATTGTTCCAGTTAGGGTTTGGTGGCTAGGGCACATGTGTAGGAGGAGGGTTTCTTCACAAGGTTGTGCATTAGGGTTGGATAAAGTGGTAGAGAAGAGAGCAAGGAAAAGATGCTTGAAGTGATAACCTAACTAGAAGAATGGCACCAAAGAAAGCAACCATCTCACCTAAAAAAAGAAATAAGGGAAAGGGTAAGGGGAAGAAAAATGGGCTCATCATCGCAAAGCAAAATGAAGAATGGTATATGGAGATGCAATACCTGGATGGGGTATTGCTAGGAAAAGAATGGGAATCTCATTTTGGAAGATGATCTGTAAGTGACTATAATCACCACACCAACACAAAAGAAAAATAAATGGCTTTGGAGTTGGTTCACCCAACAAATAAGAGGACACCAGAAGGGCATGCCCATCTACAGTGATGAAGTAAAGGTTAAATTGGAGAAGGCAAGGGTTACTACAACTTTATGAATTACCCTACTTCGAAAAACCTGAGTGCCTCTACCAGTGGCTAATGGCGCACATTCACGAAGACCATTTTTATTTCATGGGCACAAGATGTGCATAACTCCCTAGTTAATTTCCAAGTTCATAGTGCCTTATCTATGAAGGGGATAACATTGATGATGACCTAAGTGACAAGGAGGCCATCAAGGAAACAATTTCTACATATGACTATAAGAAAGGATCGTGATACTTTGACATCGCAGAGATCCTAGACCCCATGATGAGGATGGTCACGTGCTTGGTAACCAAGCTCAATGACCAAGAGAGATGGACTCAAGTGAACAAGGCATGGCTGAACGTATGCTAGAAAATATCTGAGGGGACCATCTACAACTTGTCCACTTTCATCATGGATGAAATCATTAGCAGCGTGCAAGAAGGTGAGAAGATACTATTTGGAAATGTCCTCCTCACAATTGTTTTCTCAAAGATGGAGTGCCCGATGGGCGGAAAGGTTTGTTTGGGAGTACCTAGAAGAGGATCCTCACCCAAAATGGTTCACAAAATATACTTGTGAGACCATGACAACCACTCACAAGGCATGTTTAGAGAAATGGTACAAGTGCATGAGGGATGCATTCGAGGTGGAATGGAGGATTCAGAGTAGTTACCCATGCTCGTGAAAGGAGAATAAGAATTCATGTATATCAACACTTATGCATTGGCAGATTTAGGTTGATAGATGAAAACAATGAGCCCATGGTGCAAGCTTCCCTTCTCCTTCACCGCACAATACTTCCAAGTGGGGGTGAATAGATTCAAAGAGGCCAAGAGACTAAGGTTTGACCTTAGTGAGGTGGATCAAGACCATAGAGAGAGCTGCGAAAGTTAGTTTACCCCAAGAAGTGTGCATACGTGGAGAGATATGTCTCCCACGAGATACAAATGATGAAACCAGTGACATTTCCAATCATTGGAAGGGATGCAACAAGGATATACCTTCACATCAGGCCAAAATTTGAAAAGGGCACATACTTGGAAAATGATGTATCCATCCCTGAGGACCCCATGAAGAAAAAGAATCCCATGCCAAAGAAGAGGGAAAGAGAAGAGGTGTAGAAAGCACCAAGTGTTCAAAGCTACACAAGTGGTAAGTGTGCCAAGAGACAAGCTGCTAAGCCCAGTACTTATGCATGGAGAAAGAAGTCCCTAGTGAAAGAAAAGACTCCTAGAGGAAGAAGCACCAGAGCATGAAGAACCCATCACCCAGGAGAGGTCACCAGAGGAGGAGGAGAAGGAAGCAGAATCTCCTGCTAGAAGAAGTAGAAGGTGACAAAAGAAAATGATTCAGAGGATACAAAGAGCTTGGAGGCCTATAGAGGTGAGAGAGATGATGATGATGAAGATGAACTAGGAGGTGAGGACCATCCTATCTATGAGGTTCATGACTGGAGGAGGAAGGAGAGGAAGAAGAAAATGAGTACATATTTGTCAAGAGGAAGAATGACAAGGAAGAAGAGGATACTCAGGACAAAGGGGTAAGTGAGGAAGTTACAAAAGAACAAAGGACCCCAAGCCTCACTAAGGAATAGATAGATGAGGCCGTAGAGAAAGAAGTAGCCAAGATCATCGAAGACCTAGTAGAGCAAGAGATGGAATGCAATGTGGACCTAGTGATGAAGGAAGCAGAGGAGGAAAGCATAGAAAAGGAATATGGCAAAGCATGGGAGGGGATCCCAGTTTGGTTGTGAGCTTTCCTAAGGCCACGCGCATGGGGAGAAAAAGCACAGAGGCATCATAAGTTTAGAGGATGGGCTATATTGATGATCCAAACAAGGTGTTATGCATGCACACTTTCAAAGCACCATACCAATGGAGAAACTCTTGGCTATGACATCATTTGATGAGGAAGGTGCATACCCTCGATGAGGAAAATGATTTCTTGGGCATTTGAGTCCCACATCGATGAACCAAGAATTCAAAGTAAGCCAAGGGGAAATAATGAAGGTACCAGAGTCAAAAGGTGACAACCCCTTGGTAAATGCTCAACAATATATTAGAAAAGAAAATTTGCAATGCATTGAACAAGGTTTGGTGGAAGTAGAGGCTAGACTCTTTGGGAGGAATGACAGGTGAAGTTCCTAGAGGTAGAACTAGAGAAGAAGGAAGAAGAGATGGAGAAAAGAACCAAGGACTTAAAGTGAAGGAGGAGCTAATCAATGTGCAACTAAGGCATGAGTTGAAAGAAGAGAAGGAAAGGGTGCATGAGGTCTACAAGAAAGTAGAGATGATCACAGATGCCATTTTCTTGAAGCATCTAGATCTAATGCCACCAAGCAGAAGTATGGATCCACCCTGGAGTGTCTAGAGGACTTGACCCATGTCCTCACAATGGAAAGATGACCACTAGCCTTGGAGTCTGTAGAGGAGGCATCAATGCACGCAAAGAAAAGGAGGACAAGATGAAGGTTGTGGAAATTTTTTCCCAAGTACAAGAAAGTCCTCGCGGATGTGAAAGCCACCACCCAAGTCATTGAGGCCGCTTATGACAAACTACACCGATAGAGATAGAGTGGTGAGCATTCTGGTCACCACCCATGAAGCAGAGCTCAAGGAGTTCTAGGAGAAGAACAAGGGGAATAGGGTGGAATGTGACAAAATTCTAGCCAAGGTTGAGAAGAAATCAGAGGCTATTGAGACCTTGTGGGGCTCAATCAAAAACCCTAGCTGAAAGAGTTGTATCCCAGATCACTCAAAGGATGGACATGCTCGAGGATTTGGGAAAATAGTTAGAGGGGATCGTGGAAACAATGAATACCCAAGGAGAAGGGCTAAGCTTTGAAGAGGTGAGCACCTTAGTTGGTGACCTTTGTCAATAGGCACAGAGAGTGAGGTCAATACCTGGAATAAGTTGGAGGTAGACTTGATGAAAGGATTTCCTCTCCTCTTGTAGAAATAATCATAGTTTCCCCATTCTTTCATTCTTCCCCAAAATTCTTCATTCCTTTATTCTTTCTCCAAACTATTCAAGGACAATCATTCTTTATTCTTTGAGAAGGTGTTCCCGAGGGAGAGAATAGGTGTAGTGTGGGGTGATGTTGGGCCCCTAAAATATTGGCTAAGTAATAAGAAGGCGCGTGGGCACACAAGGCCTATTTGAAAGAAGGGGCGTGTAAGGAGAAAGTGCAGACAAGGTTTTAGGAGGGTTTTAGTAGAACCAAGTGGCACGCGTGCGCAAGGTAGAGAAAAGATCTTGGGACTTAGCCATATTTGGCATATTGGGAAAAACACGAGGAAAGCATGACCCGAATGCATGCATGCAAAGTGGATAAGGTACCAGCCTGGCAACTTGGTGCCCACGGAAGGAATATACCTTGTGATAGAAGATTCCAGAAGGTCATCATGGAAAAGGATGGAGAGCTCACATATGAAGAAGCATGCTCCCATGGAGGACCACTTGGACACATGGCAAGTGATCTACAACTTTAGAAAGGCATGGTGGTGCTTGATAAGGCTATATATATGAGCACCCTAGTAGAAGAAAAAGGGAGGATGGAGAGATGAGAGAGATAGAAGGATCGAGAAAGAGAGGCAAAGCCATGCAGGAATATTGTGAGAGCTCCATAGGTTGGGTTTAGAGGATTTGTAGGAGTATGTTGTATTAAGGGGATGGGTTTAAACATTTTTCTTTGTACTATGAAGGGCCTAAGTCCTAGTTCTAATGCATGACATTGGTCTGCATTATCATATGAATCTGTGATTTCCTGAGTTAATGTAATGTGGTTATCAACATGCTTAATATGAATATATGTGTGGTTCCAGTTCTACTTACATCTGTATGGATCGGTTATATATATATTTCATATGAGTGGGTGTAAACCCTGTGCATTTCTTTTCTGTTATGATTCAGATCTATGTTCTATAATGCTTTTCTTATATGAATGAACACATTGGTCTAGAAGTCATTCTGAGCTCTAAGATGAATGTATGGTTCCTTGTTAATTTCGTAATGAACTTCCACTTGGCTAGAGGATTGAATTGATATAACAAAAAATGGTATAGTATTTTGGAATTGAAGTGAGATTTGTAACCTATTTTTAAATTTATTTTGCTCAAATGTAGTGCGACTAATGTCGCGGATGTTAGAACTTATTATTATTAAAAGGATTGAAATATTTTTAATTACTACAAAATTCCTTTTATGTTGTATTTATAATATGTTTTTGTTTGAATAAAAAAATATTGAAGATGTTTCTAAAATAGTCCGGTGTGTTTTAAACATCCTAGATAAATTGCTTTCACAAAAACACCTTTCTTACATGCATTTATGGAGATCAATGACTATAATGCTTAAGTATAACACGTAACATATCATTTATTGGACCAAACATATTTATACTCATTATTTTACCCTCAATGCTTATTTCTAACCCCCGAGCACGTCGCCTACTACCCAAAGATATGATGGGCGCTCACCTAAGGCATGGACGAGCACCGAGCCCCTCCTTTATGTGAGATTTGTAAGAGAGTTCCACCATTAATGGAGGATTATTTACAAAAATAGAAATACATGCATCTACTTAAAAGGAAGAAGATATAACTAATAGATGTACACATCAATGCATCACAAAAGCTAAATAAACATTGTATGAAGCACAAGAAACGAGATATGATTCATGAAAAGTTAAATAACAAGCAGTTTACATCCATAAACAAGATGTAAAAATAGATCCATGTATATTGATTTAAAAATAGTCTCTAGTAGCCATACTACATTCAAAAGGGTCATCTCAGACCATATACAACAAATGACAAAGATCCAACCCCTACAAATTTATCTCGATCAAAGATCCTAACTATGCTTTCCCATTATAACCCTTATTACAGACCCCAATACCCATATATATGCTTAATGATATCCCTTACAACCCTCTAAAGCACCAAGAATTCTAAGATCTAGCATCATGAGCTCCAAACCCTTAGCATTTACCAAATTTTTGTAGTAGCACCTAACTACCCTCCTTCTCTCGGACTCCCGTACCTTTTAGTGACCTCGCACTATCGTCTCCTCTTCTCTCCTCCTGTTCATGTCCCAAGAACTTCCTTAAATAGGATCGGCTTCCACCACCATGACTTCTCTCCTGAGTAGATCTCCTTCCAAGTGTTAAAGTGGTCCTCCATTGGTGAATGCTTATCCTCCTTGAAAAAACTACCACTAATCGTAATGATGCCTCCGGGAATATTCCCTATGTGAAATATCCTTTTTTTGGCCTCTAAGGTTCCAGCTTGCACCTTATCCACTTATCACGCCTAGTAGGGTCCTCATGTTTTTCCTTAAGTGATTCCGTGATGCCAAATATGGATAAGTCCTTTAAACCCTTTCTCTGTCTCCCACTCGTGCCCTGGTTTCACTTATACCCTTCTTAAACCCTTTCTCCTATGTGTTTTTCCTTGAGATCTCTTCTATGTAATCGATCCCGCACGTGTGTGCCTCTTAGTACTTAGCCAATATTTAGGGTCCAACATCACCCCAAACTATGCATGTTCTCCATCCTTGGAAAAAAATTGCTCCTTCAGAGAGTAAAGAATAGCAAGATTTAAATAATCTAAAATAAAAAATGAAAGAATGGAAGAATATGCTACTATTGCATGAGGAGTGGGAACTCCTTCTTTATGGATGCCTCAATCTTCTCCCAGGCATCCACTTCTCCATGATCTTCTGAAGTAGGTCACCCACTAATGTGCTTACTTCATCAAAACTTAGTTCATCGCCCATAGATTTCAGCATATCTACAATGTTTTCCACTGCTTGCTTAAGATCACCTAGTGCATCCATCCTACGAGTGACTTGGGGGTATAGTTCCTTTAGCCTATTCTTAATCAAACCCCACAAGGTTTTGATTGCTTCCAACTTTTTCTCAACTTCAGCTAGGATCTTATTGTGCTCGCCCTATTGCCTTTTTTCTTTTCCTAAAATTATTTCAGATCTACCTCATGTGTAGTAACCAATATGCTTGTTACCTTGTCTCTATCATAGCACAATTATCATACATGACTTCGGCCATCTGCGCATAACGGTCTTTACTACAAGTAAGGAGCTCAGAGTACTAAGTCATTGTCTCCTTAATATTCAACTTTTCCTCCTCCTTATGGCATGCCATCACCTCCTCTTTTGACTCTAATGCAAGTGGCTACCTTTCCATGGTGAGGATGTGGGTCAAGTCTTCCAAGAAGTGCATGGTTGACTCATATTTCTGCTTAGGTAGGGCTAGGTCTAGGTGTTTCAAGATAATGACATCTAAAATGGCCTATATATTCTTGTGGAATTTACACACCTTCTCTTTTTCATCCCTTAGTTCACGCCTTAACTGCACACTCATCAATTCATTCTATTTTATATCCTTATCCCACTCAATGATCTCCTCATTCTTTTCTCAAGCTCTTCCTCCAAGGCCCTTATTCTATCATTTATGCCAAAAATTCTTGCTTCCACTTCCACCAATACCTTTTTGAATGTATTCAAAACTTGCTCATTTGATTTGCTAGGAATTTACAAGAGGGTTTACTCCCTTGGCATCTGGTATCTTCATCAATGCATCATGGTTTACCTTGAACTCAAGTTCATCAACATGGGACTCAAAAGCCCAAGATAGCATTTTCCTCATACACTGCAGTACGTACCCTCTTCATCAAAAGAATACCAAGTGAGGAGTTGGTTGGTGGGCATAGTACTTTAGAAGCATGCATGGAGTACCTTGTTTGGATTATTAATATAAGTCATCTCATGTTCTGTGCCACTATGGTTCCTTTTCCACTTGTGTGTCTTTGTCGTTGGGAAGCTTCTTTGCTAAGTTGGGGTCTCCACCCATGCTCCCATACTCCTTTCCTAAACTTACGATCTCCTCGGTTCTGTCAACAATTCTTCGACACTTCTCTCTACTTCGTGCTCCACTAACTATTGGATAATACCGCCACCTCCCTCTCTATAGTGTTATCCATTTACTCCTTAGTTGGGGTCAAGGTCTTCTGATATTTCATGTTTACTTCCTCACTCCCCCTTTGTCATGAGTGCCTTCCTCATTCTCATCCCTCTCTTCATTTCCTTCTTCCTATGACTTGTGTACATCGTACATAGGATGATTTTGAGCCTCACCATGCTCTTCATCATCTTCATCACCCTTGTCAGCCTCCATGATTTCTATTTCTCCTGAGTCCAACCCTTTTGTCACCCTTTTCTTCTTCCTTATTGGTGACTCCAATTCAGGGTACTTCTTTTTCTTCTCTTTCAAGTGACTTTTCCCTTACCAACAAATCTTCCTTCTATAGCGACTCTTTTCTAATGGGAGACCTCTTCTGGAAGACATAAGTACTTATGCCCATGCCCAACTCCGTGTCCTAACTATCATCTGTAATGTCTCGCACTCGAGCCTTTTTTCTCAAGATCCTCTCCTCTTTTTCTTTTCCTAGGCACAATCATTTTCCTTGCGGTGAGGTATTTAGGGATGAAGACACCATCTTCAATATAAGCTCCTTTTTCATACTTAGGCCTTAGGTGCAAATACACCCTCGCTACTATCCTCCCTCCAATAAGAAAGGTTACTAGTTTTAACATGTGCACGTCATGGAAGACATAATTCTCCACATAGGTGCACTTCTTAGGGTATATTAACTTCCTACATAGCTCACGGTAGTCTTTATCCACTACACTTAGATCAACTTTGAGTTTCCTCACCCCTTTGAATCTATTGACCTTGACACGAAGTATTGTGTTGTGAAGGAGAAAGGCAACTTACACCAAGGAATCTTAGTGTCATCCACCAAAGTAAATATGTAGATACAAAAATGTTGGTTTATGTCAACTCATCCCCTCCTTGTACTAGTGAAGGAAATTGCTTAGGTATTCTCCATTCAGCCCCGAATGCATTGTGCATCCACTTATACCACTTTTCCAGGCATGCCTTATGAGCGTCCATCATGGTGTCATAAGTATATTGTTCAAACCTCTTAGTGGGGGAGGGGTTCTCATCTAGGTACTCCCAAACAAAATTATCCGGCCCATCAAGAACTCTAATTTTTGAAAAGACAATGGTGAGGAGGAAATTACCAAACATGATCTTCTCTCCATCGTGCATGGAATTTATAATATCATCTCAATGCAATAAAAGCTGAGAGCTTATAGATGGTCCCCTCTTAGATATTATGGCATACATTCAACCAAGCCTTGTTGATATGTGTCCATCTTTCTTACCCATTCATCTTTGTCACCAAGTGCGCGGTCATCCTCATCACTGGGTCAGTAATTACAAAAATGTCAAAGTAGCATTAACCCTTCTTATATTTATAAGATTCAACAGTCTTCTTAATGGCTTATTTGTCTCCAAAATCATTGTCAATTATTCTCCTTCACAGATAAGGCCGATGAACCTAGAAATCAGCTGGGGAGTTATGCACATCCTTTGACCTAAAAATAGAAGTGGTCTTAATGCATACAAGAAAAAAACTATTGATATAATCAATTAGGCTTACAAAAATAGGGAAACTTGTAGAGTTGCAACAACCCAACCTTCTCCATTTTCACCTTCACTTCATCGTCATAGATAGGCATTCCATATGGTATCCTCTTCTCTATAGGGTGAACCAGTTCTAGGGTCATCTCATTCTCTATGGTGCTTGTTCGATGGTTGTAATCACTTATGGCCATCTTTCTGACATGAGACACCCATTCCTTACCAAGTAATACGTCATCCAGTTAATGCATTTCTGCATACCATTCTTCATTGAAATTGGTAGAAATGACTTGTTTTCCCTTGCCCTTTCCCTTCTTTGGTGAAATGTTTGCTACTTTCCTTGGTGTCATTCCTTTGTCAGTCCTTAAAACTTCTTCCTCTCTCTTGGCCTTGGCTCGCTCAACTTAATGACTCTACTCCTTTGCAAAAATTCCTTCAAACCTCGTGCCCTAGCTATGCAACCCTAACATGGAAAACCCTTTTTCCATAAGACGACGTAACACATGGGATTCTTCCACACAACCTTCTCCGCTTACACCTATGAACTCCTTTCCACTCTAGTTTTTGAAAAAATTACTTATGCAAGAAAATATTCACAACTCTTCTCAAACCTTCTTTGTAAGGATTCCCTAGTTCGAAAGATCTCTTTGATAACTTAAAATGCAAGGTAGGAAATAACACACCCCCAATCTTCTATTTATAACTTTTTCTTTTATCCATAATAAATTTCATGCCACCTACTAATGTACTTTCACAATAAAGGAAGATTTTTCCAATGCCAACCTTCAACACTTTTCATCTGCGCTCAATCTTATGTGAAAAACTTGGCAACCTTCGAGCACACAAAAACCCCTTAATAACAATAGATACTTACCCACGCACGTAAATCACTTGAAGGCATTCTTTCTCTATGTCTTAATATTGGTTCTTGACATCTCCTACCTCATGTTGTTCCCACACTTTTCATTCTTGTACGTGGTTTCTATAAATCCTTTTAAAACCATCATTCCCTCAGGTTCACCTCTTCTACGCACAATCTTCCAATCCACGTGTTTTTGATTTTTCAACCTAGGCCATCAATAACCATAGCTTTCAACACTTGTCATATTACTCCACCCCACAAAAAAATGGATGCGTGGTCCTCTGTGCATAGAATTTTTTTGAAGACAATTAGTGGTTATCGGGCGCACACACGTGCACAAAACAATGTAACAAGAAAGGGAAACAAAAAGAAAGGATACTGTATCAAAGAAAATCCTAGGCTAACTGGAAATACTGCCTTATTTACAAACACAAAGAAGACTTATTTATAGTAGGGCTTCAACCTACTCCCATTGAAATATCTTAGCAACCGTGTTCCATCTAGATCTTGTAACTAGAAATTGATTGAATCAAGTATATATGATACAATGTATGGGCCCATCCAATGGAATTTAAATTTCCTAGGATGGCACAGAAAATTGGAATCATATAAGAGAACCATCTTCCCAACCTCAAACTACTTGTTCTTGATGTGTCTATCATGCCATGCCTTCTACTTGGATTTTTCTATTTTTGACTCAATGATTAACAACTTGCCTCTCATCCAAATGCATTAACTTATCAATCCTCTCCTCAAGCACTTGTTCATAATCTAACCCTCTTGCGTGTGCTATACACAGTGATGGTAACATGAATTCAATAGGTAAACACAGCTTCCATGCCAATCACCTATTGAAAAGGTGTGGACTTGTACAGTCTCTTATAAGTAGTCCTATTTGACCATAACACAATAGAAACTTTATCATCACAATCCTTTCTTCCTACATGACAAATATTGGTTTACAGTGTGGTTCAATTTTTTTTTAAATGCCTTAGCAGTCCCATTATCTTATGGGTGATAAGGGGTAGACTTGTTATAGGCCACCATGAATTATGTCAATAGTATTCTAACTGTCTCATTTAAAAATGATTACCCATATCACTTGTTAGGCTCGTGAGCATCCATATCATTGATTATATTTTTCCACAAGAACCTAGCTATTTTTACCATTATGTAATCCCTTGTAGGAACCACTTCTATCCACCCCTTAAGGTAATTTATGTATGTAATGATATAGCGTAAACATGTCCTTTATGTGGATGGAGAAATAGGGCCTACGAAGTCAATTTCCCACTTCTCAAATGGTTCGCACCGACAATCGGTCTTAATGGTTCATCTTTTTCCATGATTTACCAAGGCAATGACAATGGTCACATGAGTTACAATACTTGATACAATCTTGGTAAATGATTTCCCACCAGAGACCTGCTAGTAAAATCTTCTGTGTGGTGGCATTTCCAGCATAGTGTCCTCCTGCAATTCCACCATGTGCTTCCTCCATGATTGCAACACACTCATGCTCTAACACACACGGTGCAAGATATCATCATGACCTAACTTGTATAAGTCTCCACCAATTAACATATAGGGTGTAGAACATATGGATAACTTCTTCCTTTCCAAAGTATTCATTCCTTGTAGCGCCATACCTATTTTGAGAATCACACCAATATCCTCTAATTCGGAGGGTACGCACCGCAATCTAAATAGTTTCGCATATGGAATTGTATCCTTAATGCTCTGTGCATCCTCCCATGAGTTGTTCCTTGATAAATGGTCGAGGTCCCAGTTACTTTTATCAATTTTATAACAACTATAAACTCAAACTCTTGAAATAATAGGATCCACTTGCATATGTGCCATTGTAAAATGGGCTTATTTACCAAGTAGTAAAATGCCATGTGGTAAGTGTAGACTATAAAGGGTTTTTCCAACATATCTTTGTATGAATTTTTGTAGTACGTAGATCATCGAATATGCCTCGGGCTTGATAGTAGTATAGTTATGCTCTGTTGGTGTCAACTTCTTGTTTACAAAACAAAGAGGGTGATCAACAATCCCCTCACCAGGCTATGCCAACACTACTCCAATTTTCATCCATGAGGGATCAACATGTACATGGAATGGCTTATCCCAATAATGAAAGCATAATATGGGTGCAGTGATAAGCATGTTCTTCAATGTATGAAATGCCATCTCTTTGTGCTTCTCCCCAATGAAATGTACTTTTGTACTTTAGCAGTCCTTCCAATGGCACAACGATCTTGGAATATCCCTTAATAAATTTTTAGTAGTACCCCTTATGCCCAAGTAATTCATGCACCATGCTCTAGCTGGTAGGTTCCCCTCATCCCACAATAATGGAAACTTTAGCAAGATCTACCAACATACCTTCCTTACATATGATATGCCCCAACGGGGGTTCCAAAAGGAGTAAAGCAAAAACACATTTATTAATGTTGAGAGATATACTCAATCACATCTCTCAAAACTCAACCGTAGATTATCGCAATGGTTTTTACTAGTCCATAAACCATCCAATCATCAAGGTAGACTTGAAGAAACTTATGGATGAAGTCCTGAAACACTTGAACCACAATGCATGAAAGCACAATAGGTGTGATCTTCAATGCAAAAGGAATGACCGTATAGGAAAAAATTCCCCATTAAATGGTGAAAGTTTTCTTTTCTTGGTCTTCCTTTGCAATTCTAACCTGCTGATATCCTACGAATCCATCTATAAAATAATATATCTCACACGCGGCTACTCATTCTAGGATCTCCTCAGTGAAGGGGGTTGGGAAAAGGTCAATGACACATACCGCATTCAAATCCCTGTAATCAATGCAAATCCTTATCCTTCCATCCTTCTTAATGTTGATGACCATCTGAATTATCCAATTTGATTCCTCAACAACCTCAATGATGTTTTATGTAATCATCCTATCAATCTCCTCCTTGAATTTGACGTGTAGATTCAGATTTATTTAATAAGGTCTCTTTTGAATTAGGTGCACACCTTCATTTAACTTGATCTTCATTTCTCCCAAGGAGTGGTGAACTCCTTTAAGCTCATGGTACCCACATGGAAATAAATCCTGGTATTCGTGCAACAGATCGATGATCTTTGAAACCTCTTTTTCTATCTAGTAATCTCCAATACTAGCCTCCTTAAGCTGCTTCCGAACCAATGTTAACCATTTTGGTTTTTAGGGGTTCATGGTAGGTGTGCACTTTCTCATTAGCACTATCCATAACTTCACATGTGCCCATAGTATGGTTAACATCCATGTTTTCCGCTTCTTCACCATCTATCACGTAGACCAATTTTCCTTTTTCTTTTTCCATGCATGCGCACTCAAGTTATGCCTCCTCTGATTCTTCCTCATCAAAGCACGCTTCCAAGTTAGGTTCACCCAAAAATCTAGTACTTTGTCCTCCGCCATGAAACTATCTCCCATAGTTAGGTGCTTAACATCCTGTAATGCCTCATTCACTAATGGCTTAGTACTCTAATACTCAAAATCTTGAAGAATATCAGCCGTCAAATCCATCCACTTTCCTGATTGACGGTATAATTTTGAGTGAATTTACCATGTGTGCGTGTAGCCATGTAAGGAGAAGTAAATATTATGCACCCATAAATATGGTGGCAAGGTTTCCACACCTTCCATATAGGCCTTCTCATATGTCTGGACATGAAATGAGGCAGGTTCCTTCCCAGGATAATCTTCTATAAAAGTAGGTGCATTGCTTTAGAGAAACCTAACGAGAGAATGTGATTCTCAACTCACACCACTCTAAAAGGTTATTGTGATGGGTCGCCCACCAACGTGTTGCAGTCCCAAAAAAATATAGCTAAGCATCCTTCTCCTTTTGATCTCATATCTCCACTAAGTCTCCATTTCTCACATGAAAACATCAAGGTTGGCTCCCCCAATGTAACTTGGGAATTGTTTTCTCCCAAGCACCGACCGAGTGTGCCTTTGTTACTCGCATCATGAGCCTCTTAACTACCTTCCAACTAACTCATATGTCTCATGCACCAAATTTTCACATGCCACACTAGTTGTATCACTTATAGATTGAGTGTCTTCCCACTAAATAACACCTTCTTTTGTTGGTTACATAACCTCAGGGTCCTTGATAGTGCACACATAGATTCTGTCTAGGTCTTCTTCTCCCAAGGGCTCAAGACAGGTGTTGAATTTCCATATATTAAAGGGATGATAAAATGTTCCTCCTCATTCTCAAAACTTATATATCCCTTATTGAAATGTAATTAAACATTGTTCTTATAGCACCAGGGGCACCCAAGTAACATTGGAAAGTTATCTGCCTCAGCAAGTGCCAAGATCGAAGTCTCCAGTGAATTTTTCCCCTTGGATAGTGATAACAACATCCTTTAAAATACCAATGGGCATTGCCTTTATCTTATTAGACATATACAACACATTTAACGATGGTTGTAATGGGGGCCTTCCCATTTGACTCCATCTATCTAGGGTGATAACATTAACTTCTGCGCCCATGTCAATCAAAATATTATTTAGGAGCCATCCATAGACAACTACATTCAAGGTAGTCTCCTTATCATATTCAAGGATGTGGGGAGGTAGATTAGCATGCAAAACCTTCCTCTCGCACTCTTCTCCAGTGCTTGGTACTTTATCTCTCAACCATTATCCTAATAGAGGAATGATATTCTCTTGGCACAACATCTTACACACTTATCTGACATCATCTATATCTGACTGAGGGACCTCAACACTTTTCTTTTGCTACAACTTCTTGGATTGCTCTTTTAGAAACTGAATTTCCCCTTGAATAATTTCGATTACGTTCATGGTCTCTTGATAGAATTCCTTCTGATGAGTAGGGTCTGGCTACTTCCCATGCATAACTTCTTCTCTTATAATCAATGGCCTCTACTTTGGTATCTCCCCAACGTATGCATCCTCAACTTGTGTGGTCACTAGTACAAGTTATAACTCTAACTCATGCACTAATCTTGGCATCCACTATTGATCAGCAAGCTTTACACTCACCATCCTAGTGCCCTTATCCTTCCACTACTTTTGGCTCATGTGTTCAAAAAATTCTAGGCATTCCTCATACTTGTGTTTTTTTCCACACCAAGAGCACCTGTAGTAGATCGAGAATTCACACTTATAGTGCTCCATAGACCCATACTTAAAACAAGTCCCATGTGGGAACTCACTTCTTCCACCTTCACGGTTGCAATGACCTCTAAATCCTTCGAAAATCCTCTTTTGTGACTCCCTCCATCTACGTGCCCTTAATAATGATGGCCCTCATCCTTGGAACTGCTTGCAATACTAGTCTGACACACACCAATATCAATGGAGTCATGTATTTGGTCAATCAATCTACAATCATTGGTGTCATGAGTAGTAGAGGAGTGAATTTTGTAATAGCAAGACACATTCTTACGGATCGCGCTACTGAGAGTGAGACACCTACTTGCATCATGATATCCGTGGCAAATATCACAGTCTACCATCATCACACATACCGATTTTCAAGGAAAAATATCCTTCGTATGCCCTTCTACCTCACAATCCATACACCATAACCCGTTGCGAGTCTCATGATCCGAGTTCATAGAAAATTTCTCTAGATTATTTTCCATTGGAGAAATTTGGGCTTCTAGGAACAAACTAACTCTTGTATCAATGCTTCCTAATGCTTCTGCACACAATCCAACCTCTAAGGCCTCGTGCGGATCTATGAAAGTATTTTGTGAAAGCATCCTCCTAAATGGTGTGATCAGTCCTCCAATGAACCAATGAGCATGCTACGAAGGGTGAATGCCATAAGAAAACTTAGATAGTAGAGTCTTGAAACATGCATCATACTCCCGCACACTCTATCTCATTCCTTATTTAATCTCCTTCAATACATTGATTTTAAAAGTTCAAACTCAGGTATGTGGAACTCTGCCAAAAAGGCATTACGTAATGTAATATAATCCACCACTATCTAGTGTGGGTCATACTTCCTATACCATCTATGAGTGCATCCTTACAATGTAACTACAAACCGACTTGCTTCCTACTGCGGTATAGTGATTCCCTTCACATGCCATAATAACTCACATTTTTGTACATGTTCCGTGGCATCCTCAACGCCGTTGTAATCGGAAAGTAAAGTAACATCTCATAAAACACATGTTGATGGTGTTTTGGACCTTGTCTGCTACATCCATGACCTTGATTTCCTCTGATGTTACCTCCACTATAGGACCCACTAGATTCACTAGTTCCAACTCCTCTAGATCCAATAGATCCTCCTCCTATCAAAGGTAAGGGGCCTAAAGTAGTTGCCCCTTACGAACCCACCGCCATGCTAAACTATATGCCGATAGTTTGTGATACCGAACCACTCCCAGATGTGTTTCCCTTTCCACTCCTAGATGTGATACTCAAACCTTGTGATCCCACACCTTATCCAAATATTCTACTAGAAAAAATACCCCCAAACATAGGAAATGATTATGTAGTCATAGATGTACCAAATGGAAAATTATACCTCCTAGGTGTTTCTCAACTACGATATCTGCTACCAACTAGATTATCAAAAATTATCTCAGAAGGAAAACTAAGCACAAGGATATGGTCGTCATGTGGGTTAAGATGCATTCCTATGGCTCTTCTCCTTTCTTCATATGATGAGCTCTATCCAGAATCTGAGGGGGTTTCTCTTTTACGCTTTCCAAGATGGGGTAGCTTAGATTGTTCGGGTTCTAGATCCTCCGAGTGAACCTCAAATCCTTCCCCTGGAACGTCTTCCTCCATAAATCCATCACTCCTACACTTTGCATTGTCTTTCCAACTCTCTCTCCCAAGATTCATTATACTTGAGCCGTCTCTCCTCTCTCTCCATTTTTACGCAAGGTCCGCCATCCTCTACCACGCCGACTTCCATGCCCCGCACTTAGCAGGATTTTATCTAACCACGGGAAAGGCTTCCAAACTCAACATAATGAATAGAATCTTGATATCTAGTGAGATAGCATGCAAGAATGATCCTATATGATCCCTCAAGAATTCAAACTCAACGATCTCCAGGAAAGAATACGTAGAAATATCGTATTCTAGGGTATAACTAGTCAACACTCTACTCCACCAGTGATCAACAACATGGGTCCATGTTAGATCAACATCATGCATTGCTAATATTCATCCTAGGTATAAACACGGGGTCTATTATAGTGCCCACTTCCCTTTGGCACTTTTATTACGGTCATAATCTTGTAGACTCTATGATGAACATCCTTATAGTTTGAATTTAGTATGGTGTTAGATGTTAGATCTGGATTATTGTTGAATACGATCATGCATGGTGATTATTAGAGACACTCATATGTGGATGATGATATACTATTGACATGGATGTTTAATGGAAGTTATTCGGACATGTGATTTTGGAAATTATGAGTAAACCTAGAAAAGGGAAATTACTTGATGATGATATAGATGATATAGTTGTCGATATGAATTGTAAATGATTTCGTTGATTGCCTTGATGATTGTTGTGATTCATATGTATAGATGATTTTGTGATTATATTATATATTCATTTTGGATGTTCTGATATGGCCATGAGGCCGAAGGAGGTATTTTTGTTTTGCAAGTTTAAAATATCACAACAAACATCGGGGATTGGAGACTAACCAAAGTGGAATTCTAGGTGAATTCGACAAGGTCACCATGGCAACTTGTTTTGTGTGTGTGTGTTGTATTTTGTTAGAGATTCCCATGGGGGGGATCATCTTTACATGTGACCATGGGTTTGTGTATTTTATTAATGTGGTAAAATGTTTATTTATTGTTGTATGTATTTTATTAGTAATGTATTCCTTCCTTTAATTAATTAAAGTTGTGGTAGATTAATGTGGAAATCTTATGATTAAAATTTAAATAAATCAAATGGGGATATGGGAAAATAATAATGGAAGTTGTTGGTTTGTGTAAGAGTATGTTTAAGTCTATTTTGGAGTATGAAACACTCCACCTCCATGACAAATTCGAATTTGTCCTTGGGAGTTGTTTTTGGAGGCTTGTGGGACAAGTAAAACTTGTCCCATGCCTCTAAATTTAATATACCAACCATACTTATGGATGGAGATGTGATTTGTGACTTTTAAAATGCATTTTATTCATCTTGTTGCTTGTTTTGGATTGCACTCTCTTACATTTTATTAAATTGCTGTCCCTTGAGGTGTGGGCTCTTTTTGGAGTGTCCAAGTAACCTATCATATTTTCACCCACCTCTTTATTGTGCTTGGGAGAATGGATTTTTGTCTTTTGTGTTTGAATTGGTGGATGTTTGATGTGGCATCCTACATGGATCCACATCATCATCTTCTCTCCCTCTTCTATTTAATTCAAACACTCTTCTTGTTTTGGGTTGTTGAAACATTTTTTGCATGCATTCTTGGGCGCATTTTTTTTGTGATGGGAGTTATCACTTTGGAGAATCTTTGATGAATATTGTTGCTTGGTTGTTGAACCTCCCCTGCATTCATCCTTGGGCACATTTTTCTATGATTAAAGCTCTTGTTGGTTTGGAGGATATTGGAGAGCATTTGATACTTTGGCACTGTTGTTTTGGGATTGTATTTTTGACATTCAAAGCTTGTTGTGTGGAGAAAATATTTCCAGAGAGGTAGGAGTTTATTCCTTCTTTTATTGTTGTTATTTTCTTGTTGTGTTGTGTGTATGAAGAATGTTTTATTTATTTTTTGTTGGCTGGTTGGGTAGACTACCTTAGGGAAGGTGTAGGAGAAGGAAATGGGGAATCCATGTGGGAACATAAGGAATGCCATGGCATAAGTATCATTTTGGAGGGAGTTTTGGGTTTGGGATCCACCATGGAAAATAAATAGCTTACATTTCTTACTTGTGGGGGGGCATAAGGAGGGGTTGGGAGGCATAAGGTTTATGGGATATGATATGTTATATTAGCGGTATGATTATAGGTGGATGCCCAATTCCCAATTGGGAGGCATAAGTAGCTTCCCCCATAGTCCTTGCTCCTTTGGCTTGCATGATCAAGCCTGAGTTGTGATTTGAATGTTTGTTATTGTAGTTGTAAACTACTGTTTTGTATTGAGTTATGTTTTATATTGAAATGTGCATGTGTGAAAGAATGTTGTGTTGTGGAAGCAGTTGTTGCCATGGTTGAATTACACCTTTGATTGTATTTTGGTTGGGGCTCGGGGCAAATGATGAAGGAAGGCTTCTCCTTTCATTGGATGTCTTGGTTGGGTGGAGAGCATTTCCTTTCCCCTCTTTTGTTGTGATCAACTTGGAAAAAGGAAATGAGCATGTTGTTGTCTTGGAGCAAAAGAAAATACAGTTTGACAGTCCCTTCTTGTGAGCAAGTTTATTGAAATCCTCCCCACTCTGAAGTGGATGAATTGTATAATTATTTGTAATAAGAAAATACTTGTGTTGATGAAGAAAGATTGAAATTGAAATGCAAAATGTAAAAGTTATATTCCATCCTCTATTTTGAAAAGGAATGTGAAGAATTGTTATATGTATTGTATATTGTATTTGAAGTTAAAAAAGAAAGAGATAATTTGTAAAGTTGTTGTTGGAAATCAATAAAGGAATGCACGAATTTTCCTAAACTTGCATTGATTTTTTTGGAATTGAATTGCTTTTGTAAATTAAAATCTCTATTTGAAAGAAGAATGAGTATGAAGGAAAAAGGCAGTGCTTTGTTCTCTTTGAAATGAGTTGAAATTTGGAAATTAGACTTTGCTTATTGATTGTTAAAATGTTTTGTGAATTTGATGGAATGTAATAGACTTGCATGGAATGAACTCCCACACTTGGAGAATGGAAAAATGTTTAAGAACCTTTAATGTTTGATCTCAATCTTATTTTCTAAATCTGGCAATCAAATTTATCAAAGAAATGAGTAGCTCAAACTTGCACCAAGAAATAAGACATGAGACATTGAATTTGAGACTTAACAAGTCCTAAGGAACTTAATTTGACAATAAAACTTAAGAAAGTCCTTTCAAGATTACTTTGTAAAATCAAAATCAAAGTCAGGCATCATTTCATGTTAAGTGATGAAAAATTTCAATTGCAACTCTCCTAAACAAATTGAATCTTGGAACCTTCCTAAATTCATCTAAAAACAAGTCTCCATGTCTGTTTGACATGTTGAGAAAGTAGGAATTCAAAATTGAACAAAAAAATTATAAGTTAGAAATTTCCAGTTTGCTTTGCAAAACCCTGCAGATTTTTTCTCAAAATTAACCCTTTAAAACTTATCAAAAATAAAATTATGATTTCTTGTGCAAAGAGGGCATTGAGAGCTTTCGAAAAATTCCTCGTTTTCCCAAAACTAGCTTTCTAGCTAGAAAAAGTTATGGCACTTTGAAGTTTTTTGTGCCTTGGCGGGAGAATTTGGGAAAAATTTTTAACTTTGGAAAAATTTCACAAAACCCAAAAATTTCCCGTCATTTTGGCCTTAGAAATTTTTTTGGAAAAATTTTGGTTTGGGAAATTTTTTCCATTTTCCTCTCATCCCGGCCCGTAGCCAATCAGAGGGCACCACGTGTCCTCTTGGAGCTACTATGAGAGGCACGGTTTCCTTTCAACCCTTAGACCTTTTGAAAATTTTGGGAAAAATTTTCACGTTAGCCCGCCGGCCCACTGACTAATGAGAACATGCCACGTGGCACCTTGGGGGTGGTAGCGGGAGGGTGGACCCTTTTTTTTTCGGTTTTAGCCTTTGGAAAATTTTGAAAGTTTCCCCTGCGGCTCCATTTTTCCACCCCGCCTTGGAATTTTCTTCTTCCGTGGGCGCATGCAGACCCGCGCATCCCTTTTCCCTTTTCATTCTCCCTTCGGAGAAAATTTGGAAATCTTCTCCGCCGCTCTGCCAACCCCTCACCCCTTTCCCGCTTTGTGCTAGGACTCGACACGTGTCCACCAGGACCCATGGAGGCATGAAATTTTTTTCCTTTGTGCCTGTGCGATGAAAAAAATTTCCCAAGCCACCCCGTGACCACCAACCCATTGAAGGTGCTTTCCCCACCTCTTGACACGTGTCCCCCTAGGGGAAAATTTGACCTAAAAACTCGCCCGCTCATATCTTGAGTTCTACAAGGAGTTAGGAGGACTTATTTATATCACCGGAAAGGTGAGAAAATTTCCTATCCAATGGGAATGGTTTAGGAAAATTTTGGAAGTGTTAAGTAGGAGAAAAATCTAGTTGAAACTCTGAGCCTGTTAGAGAGTTGGGTATGGGGGTAAATTACTCCCTGAACCTAACTGAAACTTCTAGCCCTAAGTTTTGGACCTTGTGACCTCTGTGAATTGTTAATAAAAGAGAAGTTTGTTCTTGTGGATTTGAGTTGTTCCAAAATCTGTTAGTGGTAGCTGTTGTTGCCTAGCAACCTGGTTGTAGACACTCCTAATCAAGTTTTGGGAGTGGGTAAGTGAGACCTTACTCTATTGATTTTAAATATGTATTCCTTTCTCTCTCTGTAATTAAACCCTACTCTTGTCTTGATCTAGTGGAAATTAAATACCTTGGGTATTTAATTGTTTTGGGTCCCTTAACCCTAAAATTTAATCAGGGAATATTTAGCTAAAATGTCAATGTAATCAGTAATTAAATTAATCCCTAGAGAGATTTGAGCTAGGGTGGACTTATTGCACTTGTTGCTCTATAATGAGAAATTAGTAATTATTATAATGGGAAAAGTTATCAGTTGAATTTAATTGTCTTTGAGACTTTGGTCGTTAACTCCTAATAAAAAAAAATTATTCCATAATTTTCTAACTAAACCTAGGTTGTTCATGGGTCTCAAGTGGGTTGTTTTAATGGGCATCACACTTGGTATCAGAGCAGTGGTTTGAAATCTTGGACCATTGGGCACACTAGAAAACTTGAGACATGAACTGTAAACCTAGCACACTTTTGAATCTAAGAAAACAAACTTGTTTGAAAATTGAAGAAGAAATAAGCATGAAGAAATATTACATTACTCTGTTCATTTGAACTGCCATAATTAAAATGATAATAAAATAATAATAAGTTGTTTGAGTTGTTGTGCTTGCTTAGTGACATTTTGTCTAAACCTGGGTAACTAAGAATGTCAGATTAAATTGATTTTGTGAACTTCTAGTATAATGGAAACTTGGTTCCCCTTTGAAAATGTGTTGTTTTACAAGTCCTAAAACTTGATTTAATTGTATGATGCATTAAGCCCTTTGTTGAGACCCTTCCTTATTGGAGTTGTTGGAATGATGAGTTGTAATGATGTGACCCTTGTGGTTGGACAGTAGTGGTTGTGTTCTGGGTTGGGAAGAGTTAATTAGAAGTTGTTTAGAGCTTCCTTCCTTGAGTGGTTAAGAAAGAGGGTCTGGTTGTCATTTTTCCATGTTGTTACCTGTATGAGAGGGTGGACACTAAGTTTGGGTGTCGTCTAGGACCCAATCCTGTGTATGTGTTCTTGGAACTAACCTCGAGGTAGAGTACCCCTATTGGTGGCCATGAAAGGTTGTGGAGTGAATGTGGTGTTAAATTTTTGTGTTTTACATTCGTAATCTTGTGTATTTTATCAAGGACCAACATCTTATTTTATGATTGGATTGAGAAGCTCTGAGAATCTTTTATTTAATTATAATTCTTGCAAGAATTTTCAAACTTTGTAATGTGGCTACTTAGCCACTTTTATTGATTGTCGATATTTCTTGGACTTTATTTGATTTATGACTCAGAGCTCATGATGTTGTTGGCTACTTGGCTAAATGTTACGTGGTTTCCTTCTTGCATGTTGTTGAGCTGGTTCTATGCTTTATGTATGGTGACAATTTTCATATGGGGGTACACCCTAGGTGTCTTGAAGGTCCTTTTAGGTGCTTAAAGTCATGCCTTGGTTATGGATGCATGGAACCTTGAGTGTGTCTAAGATCTTAGAGTGACCCTTTTTGTTGCTTGACCTTGCTAGAAAGAAATTTTGTTGTGTAGTATGGTCTAGAGGGTAGTCTGACAGTGGTAGTGGTGATTCTATTTCAATCTGGTAAGAGCTTGACCCTCGTCGGAGTAGAAGTGTTTATTTATGGGCTTTTAGATTTTGTTAGGATTGGATTGCCTCTTTGGTTGACTATAAATGTTACTGGAAAAGTGTTTGTTTTGATAGTGACTTTTCATCGATGGCATGTTAAATTGTATCTTGGGTTCCTGGTTGCATCATAGAAAGTTTTGACTCATGGAATGTATGCATCTTGGTAATTATGGATAGATTTAAGCCTTTCAGGTAGTGTGTTTATTTAAGTGTACTTGTTTTACTCTCTTGACTTATAAATAAGTTTACCCTTACCTTAAATTTCCTTTACTATGAATAACATTCTATGACCTATTAATCTTTGGGTTACTTGGAAACACTTATGGATGCTTTGGGTCTTTTGGACCTTTCTCTTAGAGATGTTAGTTTGGTAGATCTTAATAGTTAATCTTGATGGTGCTTATATTGTACTTCCTCTTTTAAAAAAAAAAACTGTAACTCTTGGCTGTTAAGTTCATGATTTGGTAAATTATTTGGTTTCCCCATTGCATTTGATGCCTTTTAGTGTGGATGTGGTTCCTTGGAGTATAAAGTTGCATTGTCATCTGGTTGCTTGGCTGGTGGTATCTTGTGGGGACATGAGTATTGATTGGAAAACCTTCTTTGGTTATTAGGGAGTAAAATGTTACCATCCTAAACCAAAAAAAAAAAATTGTTAAACCTTAATAGATTCGTAAAAGTAAGATTAAACCTCTTTAATGAGCCTTCCTTGAAAATTTCTTATGAAACTTGTGGAGACCCACTAAGAATGTTTAATGATGCTTGAAATTATTTGGTGAATTTTTGAAATCTTGGTGTGATTCATGTTGGTTCATTGTTTCCTAGTTCTTACAGAAAATTAATAATGTGTTTTCTATGTTGAATGTCTCTTGTTCCTTTAGAATCAAAATGTGGTGTGTTGATTTGTATCTCCTTCCCATAAAAGTAATTTTGTGATGTGTTTGAACCTTCCTTCTCATCAAAATTTGATTGATAAGATGACTCAACCAAAACACCATAAAACTATAATTAAGGAGATTTGACCTTGGAACTTAACAAATAAACTGGAGCATAGAAAAGGGAAGTGATCCTTGTTATACCCTTGGTAGATTAACAAAAGAAATAAAAACCATGTAGAAGAATAGAAAGGAAAATCTTTTCCATCCACCTTCCTTGCAAGTAAACTAAATGCTCTCTGCCTATACATAATGGTGAGACATCATGCCCACCTTAGTGGTGCTCTTTATAATGTAAACTGATGATGTCATAAAAGAAAGAAGTTTGTAACTAAGGAAGCATGAAAGGAATGTTCTTATCAAGCAAAGCTATAACTTTTGACTTAATAAGTTGATTTATAAAATGGGTAAAATTTATGTGTATTGAGTGCAATATATAGTTGAACTTGTAGTTTTGTCACCTACCTAAAATTGTGAAACACCCGGTGGATAGTAATGTGTTCTAGTTTCTTATTACTTCTTTTCCATGGATGTATGTGCCTTTCTTGTGGGAGTTTTGGGTCATCACACCCTTATCATCCCATAGCTCAATAGATGTGAGTTGTGGTCCTTTTGGATTGAGACTTATCTATTTTTTGAGAAGTAACCTCGTGTGTGTTGTCTTGTCCTTGGAGACCTAAGTTATTGTAATTTTAAGGCAACATATGTTAAGGATATAAGATAACTTTGGGAAGTCTTCTTTTCTTCATATTTTCTTGGGTCACCTTGTTGTTGAAGCCCTTCTTCCCATTAGGATGGAAAGTGCAAGATGATGTTATTCACCCTTGGATTTGATTGGACCCCATGTTACTTGCTCTTCTCCCTAGCAACCTTGAGTGGTCCTTGGTGTTCCTTGTGCTCTCTTTATGGTTATTCCGAGCTTGAGTAGGAAATAAGATAGATAATCCCCATTGTGCTTTAATGTATGGTGCTTGAATTGATATGTTAGTTGTTAGGGGAGATATATATATATATATAATATATATATATTTCTTTTGCTATATGGTTGACTTCTTTAGATTTGGTTGGTATGGTGTGTTCGATTCTTAAAACAAAAGTGTAAAAATAGACTATAGAAAACCTTGTGGTCTTGACTTCACTTGTATTACCATGAAAATTTAATTGTGCCCTCTCGAGTTATAGAAGTGCTTTCCTTGAATAGTTCCTTGATTGTAAATTTTTTCTGATTTAGGTGTCCTTGTTGATTAACCTCATCTTGTGTGATCTCAATTTGTGGGACCTTGTGTAGACTTTTTCCTCGTGCAATCTTGGCCATGGTTGATTTTTGCTAGCCTTGTCTAAACAACAAACTATGAAATCATAATTTAAACCTAGTGGAAACCTCAATTTTTGTTAATGTGGTATGTGTATCAGTGGGAAACTGTGTGGTCATCTCAATTTATGGAAATTTTCCCTATAATTCCCTTACTTGGTGGTTACTCTTGATGATCTTTTGGAACTCTTCTTGTTATATTGTTATGTGTTGTATCTTGTTTGATAGCGTAAAGTTACTCCTTAGATTCTTATGTTTGTAGCCTTGCATGCAGAAAGTTTAGAATTCATCCCTTGAAATCTCCCTTCTTCTTGTTAAATTATATTGGACCAAACTAGAGTTTTGTAGACCCACACTTGTTAAAGCAAACAATCCCATAATGGGAGTGATCCTTTTTCTGTTGCAATTATTCCTATCTCTCTTTCCTTGTGACTTCCAGGAGGAAGTCGAGTCTAAGGGGAGGGGGATGTAGTGCCCACTTCCCTTTGGCACTTTTATTTCTATCATGATATTGTAGACTATATGATGAACATTTTATAGTTTTGATTTAGTATGGTGTTAGATGTCAGATCCTGGATTATTGTTGAATTTGATTATATATAATGCATGGTGATTATTAGAGACACTCATATGTGGATGATGATATACTATTGACATGGATGTTTAATGGAAGTTATTCGGACATGTGATTTTGGAAATTATGAGTAAACCTAGAAAAGGAAAATTATTTGATGATGATATAGTTGTCGATATAAATTGTAAATGATTTCGTTGATTTCCTTGGTGATTGTTGTGATTCATATGTATAGATGATTTTGTGATTTTATTATATATTCATTTTGGACATTTTGATATGGCCATGAGGCCGAAGGAGGTATTTTTGTTTTGTAGGTTTAAAATATCACAACAAACATCGGGGATTGGAGACTAACCAAAGTGGAATTCTAGGTGAATTTGACAAGGTCACCATGGCAACTTGTTTTGTGTGTGTGTTGTATTTTGTTAGAGATTCCCATGGGGGGATCATCTTTACATGTGACCATGGGTTTGTGTATTTTATTAATGTGGTAAAATGTTTATTTATTGTTGTATGTATTTTATTAGTAATGTATTCCTTCTTTTAATTAATTAAAGTTGTGGTAGATTAATGTGGAAATCATATGATTAAAATTTAAATAAATCAAATGGGGATATGGGAAAATAATAATGGAAGTTGTTGGTTTGTGTAAGAGTATGTTTAAGTCTGTTTTGGAGTATGAAACACTCCACCTCCATGAAAAATTCGAATTTGTCCTTGGGAGCTGTTTTGGAGGCTTGTGGGACAAGAAAAACTTGTCCCATACCTCTAAATTTAATATACCAACCATACTTATGGATGGAGATGTGATTTGTGACTTTTAAATGCATTTTATTCATCATGTTGCTTGTTTTGGATTGCACTCTCTTACATTTTATTAAATTGTTGTCCCTTGAGGTGTGGGCTCTTTTTGGAGTGTGCAAGTAACCTGTCATATTTTCACCCACCTCTTTATTGTGCTTGGGAGAATGGATTTTTGTCTTTTGTGTTTGAATTGGTGGATGTTTGATGTGGCATCCTACATGGATCCACATCATCCTCTTCTCTCCCTCTTCTATTTAATTCAAACTCTCTTCTTGTTTTGGGTTGTTGAAACATTTTTGCATGCATCCTTGGGCACATTTTTTTGTGATGGGAGCTCTTACTTTGGAGAAGCTTTGGTGAAGACTGTTGCTTGGTTGTTGAACCTCTTTGCATTCATCCTTGGGTGACATTTTTCTATGATTAGAGCTCTTGTTGATTTGGAGGAGATTGGAGAGCATTTGATACTTTGGCATTGTTTTTTGGGACTATATTTTTGACATTCAAAGCTTGTTGTGTGGAGAAAATCCTTCCATGGAGAGGTAGGAGTTTATTCCTTCTTTTATTGTTGTTATTTTCTTGTTGTGTTGTGTGTATGGAGAATGTTTTATTGCTTTTGTTGGCTGGTTGGGTAGACTACCTTAGGGAAGGTGTAGGAGAAGGCTATGGGGAATCCATGTGGGGGCATAAGGGAATGCCAGTGGCATCAATTTCATTGTGGAGGGAGTTTTGGGTTTGGGATCCACCATGGAAAATAAATAGCTTGCATTTCTTACTTATGGGGGGCATAAGGGAAAATTTTGGGGGCATAAGGAGGGGTTGGGAGGCATAAGGTTTATGGGATATGATATGTTATATTGGTGGTATGATTATAGGTGGATGCCCAATTCCCAATTGGGAGGCATAAGTAGCTTCCCCCATAGTCCTTTCTCCTTTGGCTTGCATGATCAAGCCTAAGTTGTGATTTGAATGTTTGTTATTGCAGTTGTAAACTGTTGTTTTGTATTGAGTTATGTTTTATATTGAAATGTGCATGTGTGAAAGAATGTTGTGTTGTGGAAGCCAGTTGTTTCCATGGTTGAATTACACCTTTGATTGTATTTTGGTTGGGGCTTGGGGCCAATGATGAAGGAAGGCTTCTCCTTTCATTGGATGTCTTGGTTGGGTGGAGAGCGTTGCCTTTCCCCCTCTTTTGTTGTGATCAACTTGGAGAAAAAGAAATGAGCATGTTGTTATCCTGGAGCAAAAGAAAATATAGTTTGATAGTCCCTTCTTGTGAGCAAGTTTATTGAAATCCTTCCCACTTTGAAGTGGATGAATTGTATAATTATTTGTAATAAGAAAATACTTGTATTGATGAAGAAATATTGAAATTGAAATGTGAAATGTAAAGAGTTATATTCCATCCTCTGTTTTGAAAAGGAATGTGAAGAATTGTTATATGTATTGTATATTGTATTTGAAGTTAAAAGAAAGAGATAAGTTGTAAATTTGTTGTTGGAAATCAATAAAGGAATGCACTACTTTTCTCAAACTTGCATTGTTGCTTGGAATTGAATTGCTATTGTGAATTAAAATCTCTGTTTGAAAGAAGAATGAGTATGAAGGAAAAAGGCAGTGCTTTGTTCTCTTTGAAATGAGTTGAAATTTGGAAATCAGACTTTGCTTATTGACTATTAAATGTTGTGTGAATTTGATGGAATGTAATAGACTTGCATGGAATGAACTCCCACACTTGGAGAATGGAAAAATGTTTAAGAACCTTTAATGTTTGATCTCAATTTATTTTCTAAATCGCAATCAAATTTATCAAAGAAATGAGTAGCTCAAACTTGCACCAAGAAATAAGATATGAGACATTGAATTTGAGACTTAACAAGTCCTAAGGAACTCAATTTGACAATAAAACTTAAGAAAGACCTTTTAGTACTTTGTAAAATCAAAATCAAAGCTTTGTGCAGTCATCCTGTTGTCAAGTGATGAAAAATTTCAATTGCAACTCTCCTAAACAAATTGAATCTTGGAACCTTCCTAAATTCATAAAAAAACAAGTCTCCATGTCTGTTTGACATGTTGAGAAAGTAGGAATTCAAAATTGAACAAAAAAATTATATGTTAGAAATTTCTAGTTTGCTTTGCAAAACCTTGCAGATTTGTTTTCAAAATTGACCCTTTAAAACTTATAACAAAATAAAATTTATTATTCTTGTGCAAAGAGGGCATCGAGAGCTTTCCAAAAAGTCCTCATTTTCCCAAAACTGAGCTTCCTAGAAAAAGTTATGGCACTTTGAAGTTTTATTGTGCCTTAATAAAAGAATTTGGGAAAATTTTTTTAACTTTGGAAAAACCCAAAAAAATTTCAATGTCATTTTGGCCTTAGAAAAGTTTTTGGAAAAAAACTTGTCTTTTTGTTACCCTTGGGAAAATTTTTCCATTTTCCTCCACCGGCCTGTAGCCAATCAGAGGGCACCACGTGTCCTCTTGGAGCTACTGTGAGAGGCATGGCTTCCTTTCAACCCTTAGACCTTTTGAAAATTTTGGGAAAAATTTCATGTTAGCCCACCGGCCCACAACTAATGAGAATGTGCCACGTGGCACCTTGGGGTGGTAGTGGGGAGGGTGGACCCCTTTAATTTTTTCAGTTTTTGGCCTTTGGAAAATTTTGAAAGTTTCCCCCATGGCTCCATTTTTCCATGCCCCACCTTGGAATTTTCTTCTTTCAGGGCGTGGACCCACGGATCCCTTTTCCCTTTTGTTCTTCCTTTGGTGAAATTTGCAATCTAAATTCTCCGCTGCCCCTGCAACCCCTCACCCCTTTCCCGCTTTGCATCGGGACTCAACACGTGTCCACCAGGGACCACGGAGGTGTGAAAGAACTTTTTCCTTTGTGCCCATGATGGAAAAAAATTCCCTAAGCCACCCCGTGACCCACCAACCCGTTGAAGGTGCTTTCCCCACCTCTTGACACATGTCCCCCTAGGGGAAAATTTGACCTAAAACTCCACCCGCTCATATCTTGAGTTCTACAAGGAGTTAGGAGGACTTCTTTATATCACCGGAAAGGTGAGAAAATTTCCTATCCAATGGGAATGGTTTAGGGAAATTTTGGAAGTGTTAAGTATGAGAAAAATCCAGTTGAAAACTTTGGGCTGTTAGAGAGTGGGTATGGGGTAAATTACTCCCTGAACCTAACTGAAACTTCTAGCCCTAAGTTTTGGACCTTGTGACCTCTGTGAATTGTTAATAAAAGAGAAGTTTGTTCTTGTGGATTTGAGTTGATCTAGAATTTGTTAGCGGTAGTTGTTTCCTAGCAACCTGGTTGTAGACACTCCTAATCAAGTTTTGGGAGTGGGTAAGTGAGACCTTACTCTATTGATTTTAAATATGTATTCCTTTCTCTCTACAATTAAACCCTGCTCTTGTTTTGATCTGGTGGAAATTAATTACCTTGGGTATTTAATTGTTTTGGGTCCCTTAACCCTAAAATTTAATCAGGGAATATTTAGCTAAAATGTCAATGAAATCGGTAATTAAATTAATCCCTAGAGATATTTGAGCTATGGTGGACCTACTTCACTTGTTGCTCTATAATAAGAAGTTAGTAATTATTATAATGGGAAAATTTATCAGTTGAATTTAATTATCTTCTAGACTTTGGTCGTTAACTCCTAATAAAAAAATTTATTCCATAATTTTCTAACTAAACCTAGGTTGTTCATGGGTCTCAAGTGGGTTGTTTTAAGCTGGGCAAGACATCTATAGTAGCAACTTTTCCTTGATGCATATGATGATATCCATTCATAAAAGTCTATTGGGAAACAACAAAAGAATGTCTCATACATTCATGATACCATTTTCCTCCACCCATTTTCATGCATCAAACTCAGATCTAGTACTAAACCTCTAAGAAAACTCATCCTCTATGCTTTTAAGCCAAGTATTGACGCTGTCCAAGGTTAAGCGCTCCGTCATTACACATTTCTCTCACAAATATCTTGAAAATAGGTCTCAAAAATAGAACCACAATGTAGTCATTATTTTACCCTCAATACTTATTTCTAGCCCCAAGCATGCCAACCTATCACCCAACATACGTTGGGTGCTCACTGAGTGCGCACAGTGCGAACCCCTCCTTTATGTGAGATTTATAAGAGAGTTCCACCATTAATGGAGGATTATTTATAGAAATAGAAGTACATGCATCTACTTAAAAGGTAGAAGATATAACTAACAGATCTACACATCAATGCATCATAAAAGCTAAATAAACATTGTATGAAGCACAAGAAACTAGATTTGGGTCATGACAAGACAAATAACGGGAGGGTTTATACCCATAAACAATATGTATAGAATATATCCATGTATATTGATTTAAAAGAGTCTCTGGTATCCATACTACATTCAAAACGGTCATCTTAGACCATATACATCAAATGATAGAGATCTAACCCCTGCAAACTAATTTGATAAGAGATCATAACTATGTTTTATCCATTAGAACCCTTTTTATAGACCCCAGTACCCATACATAGGCTTAATGATATCCCTTATAACCCTCTAGCGCCAAGAACTCTAAGCCTTAATGTCTTGGGATCCAAACCCTTAGAATTTCCCAACATTTCTACAACACCTCGTTACCCTTCTTCTCTCAAAGACTCCCATACCTTCTAGTGACCTCGCACTACTGTCTCCCCTTATCCCCTTCTCTCCTCTTATTCATGTCCTGTGCACTTCCTTAAATAGGATCAACATCCTTTGCCATGACTTCTCTCTTGAGAATATTGTGTGTCAAGTGTCAATGTGGTCCTTCATTGGTGAATGCTTATATTCCTTGTGAAACCTTCCACTAATTGTAATGATGCCTCTGGGAATATTCCCTACATGGAATATCCTTTTTTTGGCCTCTAAGGTTCCAGGCTAGCACCTTATCCACTTATCATGCCTAGAAGGGGTCCTCATGTTTTTCCTCAAGTGAATCCATAATGCCAAATATGGTTAATTCCTTTAAATCCTTGTTGTGCCTCCCACGTGTGCCCTAGTTTCACTTAAACACTTCTTAAACCCTTATTCCTATGCACTTTTCCCTGAGCACCATTCTATTTATCTTGATCTTGTGTGTGCGCACCTCTTGGTACTTAGCCAATATTTAGGGTCTAATAATATTCATTCTCAAAACATATGTTTTCTTGTAAAGGATTTTTGGAGGAAAAATTGGACTAAGTATTTACTCCTCGAGGTCAACAACATGGAGACTACCTGCCTTAACTAGAATTGAATTGTAAAGATTGGAGGAAAAAAATTGTATTTATCTAAAATATTTGCTACTTACTACAAAATACCTTTTATTTTGTACTTATAATAGGTTTTTGTTTGAATGAAAAATATTGAACGTGTTTCTAAAATAATTTGATGTCTTTTTAACGTCATAGATCAATTGTTTTCACATAATTCTTTTACTAAATACTTTTATGGATATCAATGACTATAATTCTTAAGTATAACACCTGAAATATTAGTTCTTGGACCAAAAATATTCATTGTTTGAACATATGTTGTCTTGCAAAGGATTTGTAGAGGAAAATTTTGATTAAGGATTTACTCACCAATGTCAACATGTTTTTCTAGTTAGTTGTTCAAAACAAGATTTTAACACTTGACAATGTGAGAAAGGATACAATTAATAATTAGACCATAAGCAATATCCTTAAAGATACTAAAGAAAATTTGCTGAAAGAGTTTGATAAATGTAATTATTCATACCCCTAGAAAGGGTAATAAATGTGTGGATTATCTTGCCAAATTGGGGGCTAAAGGTAGTAATTTTAAAGTGTGTGAGAGGGGAGATGATATCACCAATGTTATTAATCTCATTAAGAACATTAATTACTGATGTTTTGGTGGTTGTTTTCCCTCATTGGGATGTCATCCTTGTACTTATGGTTAACAAGACCCTTCCCACATGCAGGATATATGGCGGGATTTGTATTAATTTTTTCTTACAATTCATTTTGACCATTGTTTCTTCCATTTTCAATCTCAGTCAACTAAAACCATGGGAGGTGGTTATTTGAGAATTTATCACATAAGCTATGGTCCCCCTAAGGACAACCCCTCATTGTGGAAAATTTTTAAAAATTGGGGGTTTAGGAATTTCATCTCAAAAATCATGGGGTATGATTCTTATCTTGCATTGGAGTTTGGTCGGGCATGGAACAATGACAACACGGTGATTCACAATATAGAAATTTAGGTTTCAGAGGATTTGATAGCACAGGAGACTAGAATGGAGACAGAGGGCTTAAAAATATTCAAATACCACACCAGAAACAAGCACAAAATTGAGACTTTCTTTCATGATAAATAAATGGTTTACTTGCTAGTAGATGGTATAGCTAGATTTTGCATCCCATGATATTTGGAATACGGTCTTCCTCCACCTTATGAGGTACATTAATCTTGAAGAGAATTATAGAAAGATATTTACTCACCATCTCACTATGCTTAATATGTTTAGGCATAAGATTTCTATGAGCCTTCCTTTTTTTCTTGTTTATGTCACTCTCTACGTTGGTGAATGATTTTCAATAGGAAATATTGATACCCCAATACACCATGGAATAATTATTTTTATTTTTAAGAATGGTAAACCGGTGGTGGAAAAGGAATTAGAGCCCAAATCTAGGGATTTAGATGAAAATTGTACTCTTATAGACCATATGAACAAACTAAGGAGAAAGAAGAGTAAGGAACCTCAGGGGAATGACAATCTTAGTACTGGAGCTACAGGTTCTCTGATTGATACAAAAGGGGAGTCATCTAAAGGGAAAGAGAGAGCGGAGCTAGGTTGGAATGTGACTTTTGATAAAATTTCTCTCAGGGTGAGTCAAGTGGAAATGGATATGGAGGCCTTAGGTGAAGTTGGAACAGGATATGGGAAATAGTGTCATGCATTGCATCGATGCCTCTAAGAAAATTTACATCACCCAAAACTCTATCAGGGCCAATATGGTAGAGATCAAAAGTTTGGTTTTGGATTTGTAGGGAGTGTGGTCAAGCTAGAGTAGGGACACAAAGTTTGCAGGTATAATCTCCACCTTAGTAGTTCTGATGAGGAAAAAGCAGTTGAAGACCACATCCCTATCACAAGTGAGTAGGATGATAATATGAAAGGACAAGAGGAGCATCAACCGGAGGAGTACAAATGTTTGAAGACTAAATTTTCCATTGACTCTTAGATATTTTGTTTGACTATTTGTGGATTATATCATTTGGGATGTTTTCGCCTCCATGTTTTGCAATTTTTCCTTGGAATGATCTATTGGATGTAGTTTGGAATAAGTTGTTTTAGCCACTTTTTTCCTGTTTCTTTTTTGTTCATTCTTGGTGATGCTCACGATGCATTCTATTGTAAGGTTTTTAGGTGCCTTAATCCCTATATAAAGTATCCAATCATTATGTTCATGTATATTTAATAAACCTTGTTAATATTAATTTTGTTAACGACATTTTAAATTAAACAAGACAACACATTAAGTTCATGTCTCACGGATGGGAGATGTGCTAGTTGTGAGATCATGTTAGATGTGCTAGTCGTGCAATTGTTTACTTAGAATTATGATTTTTATTAAATAGAATAAATCAATGTTGCAACAAGGCCTCATATTTGTCAAATCAATACTAACTAGCAAATAAATAAAAATATAAATAAGTTTCATAGTTTAAAAAATTATTTAAATAAATTACAAACATTAGAAAGTTGAAAATTTATAGAATTTTTTATTTTGATTGGTGGATTGAGGAGAAATTTTAAGTAATATGTTTTGAGCTTAGCGTCCACTAAGGTAACCTAATACTTCCACAATATAAAATTTTGAGCTTATGGATTGCTAGCATTTAACAAGTCAAAGAATATTATTTTTAGCTTAGTGTCTGCTAGCTTATGCAACACCATAGTAATTGGATATTATCGATCGATAGGAATTAACAAAATAAAGTAAGATATTTTCATCATAGATTCTGCTAGGTTATGCCACAACAACATATTCCAATGTACAAAAATATGTCCATTTTTTTATAAGGGTTAATATGGGGGTTTTGAAAGGACCCGCATCCTTTTACAAAAAGGTCCTTAAGGAAGAATATGACATTGAAGCATAGAAGAGAGAAATCCGTAGGCAAAAAAAGATAAAAACCACATAGCCACGATACAAACAAAGAAAATTTACATTTTGTGAAATTTTTGAGGATAGTTGTTGCTTCCATAGTAGAAAGCATCTTATATTTTCCTTGTTCCTCAAATTCTCCTTTCACAAATTTGTATTCATTCTTTTGTTCTCCAAAATCTGTTTGGTTCTCCTACTCTTGCATTACCATATTTTTTCGCAAATAGGTCATTGTAATCCAACACCAACACATTCAATGGAAACTCATTCTTAACATGAATATATTCTAAAATATTGTCATTGACAATGTCAACGATGTCATAGCCATTGAATTTTGTTGAGTATGTGCAGCGGAGGACTATTTGTGGACAACAATAAGGCCAACAAAATAATATCAATTTTATAAAATACATATACTCTTCTATTCTTGTGCACCACCATGTCCATAAATTGATTCCGATATTCACTTTTTTATCATGCAAATTGAGACACCATCCATACCACCAAGCTTCTTTTTCAAGACTCAACAAAACAAGTTCTTAGCAGGTGTTTTTGGTTTTAAAAATTTTGTAAATCTTCCTCTCATGTTATTACGTATTAAGCTATTTTTTTCTCTGTCAAGATGTGATCCATTCCATCCTCTTTCATTGCTCTAACAAATGTTTACTATATTACAAAATTATTTATTTGATAAACAAAACTACCTTCTACAAAATATTGAATAACAAACTTGCTTCCATTTAATTATCTACAAAAGCCCTACATGGATATAAGCCCTAATCAGCTATGGAAAATTTTACATGGATATAATCCCTAATCAGCTATGGAAAATTTTACATTAACAAAATTTTGTAATTTTGGAGGGACTGAAGGTGAGAATGCATACCAATTTTTTACATAGAGAGGAAATCAAAATATTTCCAAAACTCGAGCATAGAATTTTTGATGCTTACGCTAATGAGATTTTTCTATTGATGAATAAGCTTACACAATGATAAAGAGAATAGAAAGGAAAATGTTAAAAATATAAACTCAAAAACTGTCTACTTATAGTGATATGTAAACAAATCCAACCACCAATTTTGTTGGCACATGAATTTAAGAGGGCATGTGTATGATTTTACATTGCTTTTCATTAAATGGATGATTAATGGCTGACAATAGTTACATGCTCCAAAAGGTACACATATTTTGAATGGCGCATGTACTTTTAAATGGAAAATTTTACATAGCTCGAATTAATGGCTAATTAATGTTGAGGAAAATGCAACATTAATTAGCATTTTCCTTACAAAATGGTTATCATTAATACTGTAAATACTTGTAAATATTTGTAATAAATGTCACACGCAAATTGCATATTTAATATTTAATGCATCAATTATTAATATATATTTATATATAAATTACAAAAATTATAAAAATTTACATCAATATATATTAAAAATAATGAAATTTATATAGAATAATTGGTATAAATAAACATTGTTTTGTATTTTTAAAGGGTAGTGTTGACAAATTACCGTTACCCAAAAATTGTTTGACAAGTGAGTTATCACACTTAGTTGTGTGAATCAAGACTTGCACTTAGCGGTGCGAATCAAGAATAGAACCTAGAAGTGCAAGTCAAGAGATATGTAAGTCGAGGCTTGCACTTAGTTGTGTGCTCAATCACACTTGTAAGTGTGATCACTCGCACTTATACACTACTTACAAAATTTATAAATGAAAATTCAGATTTTTAACTATGCTTAATATATATGAATAAATTATTTATATAAATGTATATAAATATTTATGGTCACCTTTTAAACATGCGAGTCACACGTGTTAGTTCTATAAAATATTTGAAAGTATGTTACGTCTAAAATCATGAAAAATGTCTAAACAACCGTCAAATTTAACACCATTCAAGGAAGTTCAGGGAAGGGATTTTCAATGTCAACGTTTATTGATTTGAATAAGGTATGCATGAATAGTCATATATGTATGATGATATTAAGATTGATATGTGGCATAAATGACAACAATCACTTACGCACTATCTTGAAGTTAGTGATTTTTGGCATATGTAAGTTAGCGGCCGCTTGGCTTATGTAAGTTAGTAACCACTTGGGTTATATAAGATAACAACCGCTAGGCTTATGTAAGTGGGTGGCCATCAGGATTATGTGGCAAAAATGGAATCTAATAACACCATTATTGGAATTCAAGTAATAGCAAAATTGGAGTCCAATAATAGGGAAATTGGAATCCAATATTAGCGAAATTGGAATCCAATAATAGAGAAATTGGAACTCGAATAAGTTTGATAATGACAATATTGGAATCCGATATTACTACTAATGGAATCCAATATTGCTACTAATGGAATCCAGTATAGCCAAAAATGGAATCCAATATACGTAAAAATGGAGATGGATTTCTTCCAATACTTGAAATACTAGAGTCTCAATTCATTAGAATGTGTCCCAATTTAATGAAATAAGTCTTATATGTATTTATTCAATATTTACTTAATTAGGCCTTTCATAACATAAAAATCATGAATCCTATACAAACAAGTCAAAAGTCAACCATACCTCATTTAGGGTCCCAAAACATATATTCTCTCGTCTTAAATAAAGCACAAAAGGCACTTATTGATCCTTAAAAAATGAAGTAATTAATGAAATTCCATTAGGGAAACACCCTCTAAAGATTTGAAGTCTCTTAGTATGTATAAGAGTCTCAATATTCTCTCCACAAGAAAGCAAAGTGACCCTTCCCAAGTATTTGAGAACATGTGAAACTTAAGAAAAAGGCATTGCAAAGCATGGTTGTCAAATTATGATTGCATTACCATAGATATCACACGCCTGGGAGAATGAAGTACGGTTTGAGACCTCTTGAGTAGTGGTGACATTAATGATGCACAACGGTTCCCAAAACCCACATTATTTTACAGAACTCTATCTTATACTAAGAGGGTTTGAGGGTTTAAGTGGAGTTACAAAGACATTTCGAAGGAGAGTGAAGAAGACGAAAGAAGAGTGAAGAGGGATTCGGTTCTTACTCAAATACTTGGGGTAGTATGAATGTTTGAGATAAAAAATCACATACTTGTACCACTTAGAACTCATTAGTTTCTCAAATACATCTATCCTTCCTTCTCCTACCTCATTTACCTCAACAGTTTGCAAGTTTCTCTTAGCCATAAGCTTAGCCAAGCCCAAACCTCTCACCAACTTCATGGTTTGGATATCCATGTCATATCCCTGCAACTTTTTCACCCATCTGTATCTTTTGCTTGAGACTTCCATCTCTGATAAGATGTCTTTCACCATGGTGTGGGGAACATAAGAAACAATCTTAGAACTCAAAATGTAAGGCCTAAAAACCTTTGTTGCTTTTACCAAGGAAAATTCTTATTTCTCCATAATAGTGTATTTTAGCTCATCTCCTGCAATGCCTTATTGAAAAAGGCAATTGGCCTCTCAGCCCCTTCATCATCTTTCTACAATATGATAGATGCAATAGTTTTCTCGAAGAAAAAAGAGAACAGATTAAAAGGGCTTCTTATAATTTGGAGCTCCTAGAACAGTGCATGCTTTAGTGCCTCCTTAATCCCATTAAAAGCTTGAATGGCATCCTCCTCCCACATGATGACCTCGTCCCTTTTTAACATGGAAGTAATTGGAATGGTCAACTCAACAAAGTTTGATATAAATCTTCTAATGAAGTTTATCTACCCAAAGAAGGACTGAATTCCTTTCGTGGTTCTTAGGATTTGAACCTTGTTGATGGCATATACCCTTTCTGGATCAATCATCACCCCCTCTTGTGACACAATGTGACCAAGAAAATTTTCCTTCTGCACTCCAAAATGGAACTTCTTTGGATTGAGTGAAATGCCATATTCTCTGCATCTTATCAGCATCTTTTCATAGAAGAAAAAGTGATCACTTCTCTTTTTGGAGAACACAGTTACATCATCTTGGTAGACAACAATAAAATCATTGATGTAACCAGAAAAAGCAACATCCATTTCTCTTTGAAATTTTTTTCCAACATTCATCAGTCCAAAGGGCATCCTGACATATACATATGTTCCCCAAGGGGTGGTAAAGGTTGTTTTAATCCTTTCTGATTCCTTCACCACAACTTGGTTATAACTAGAGAAACCATCCAGGGTAGAAAGAAGCTCAGAACCAGTCACTAGCTGCAACATGTTTTCCATGTTTGGTAAACGATAATTATCCTTCATTGAAGCTCTATTCAGATTTCTAAAATCGACACATAACATGATGTCACTATTCTTCTTTTGGTGGTACTAGGTTTGCAACCCAGGAATAATACCTTATGGGCTGAATAATCCCTCCATCCCTCAGTTTCTTCAGTTCCTCTTGCATCTTAAGAGATAGGAGTGGATTGATTGGCCTTTGTTTTTGCTGAATGGTTTTGCATTAGATTACAAGGGTATATCATGTTGAAACAAATCCTCTCTGTATGCCTTCAACTCAAAATAAGTCTAAGCCATGCAATCTTGATACCTTTTCAACAATTAGATGTAGGACTGCTTATCCTCCTTGCTGAGATTGTTGCCTAACTAAATCTTGCTTTGTTCCTCCTTTGTGCCAAGGTCATGCTCCTCAATATCCCTTGAGGCTATGATGCATTTGTTAATAATGCGATCAACATTATCAAAATTGGACTCAAGAGCAACCAGCCCTCTGGGAATGGTATTAGTCTTTAGTTGGATGATGCCTTTGCCAAACAAGGTTTCTTTACCCTCTGCTATGCACACCATTGGCTCCCAATCAATATTTTGATTAGAAAACTCTCCTTTATTCTGTAGAAATATTCTAACCTAAGCATCATCATCAAAAACTGCCAATGCTTAATATTGTTAGGTACAGATGGCCTTGTTAACACCTCAACATCATATTCACAATATGGGGACACTGCACAATTATCAAACCAAGATCCTAACACTGAAATTTTGTCTTCCAAATCATTGAACTTCTTATCATGATCCACAATGTTAAATGAAATCCCAAATTTGCATGCTTGTATTGTTTCATTTGCTGATTTTTTGTGGCATACAATTTTTGACTTGCTTTATAATTAATTGAATTTCCCTTCACAATGATGTCTTTAACACCATATTTCCAAGAAATCCTCAGATCTAACAATAGTGCCTCATACTCGTAATGGTATTAGTGCACTCAAAGTTTAGTTTGAAGGAAAAGAAAAACTCTTCTTGGCCTAGCGAGATCGAGAACAACAAGTAGCACCATTTCTGAACTTAGAGCGAGCTCCATCAAACAATAAGGTCCACAGAGAGCTTTCCTGTTCAAGACACTTACATTATTCAATCTTGTTCTCTTTTCCATCATTAAATCCTACAAATTTATCAGCATCAACACTTGTGTACAAAACTTCATAAGATGCATTGTTGGGATCTTCAATAAGGTGTAACATCTTCTTTTCCCCATACAACTTGACAAGGCTTCCCTCAATTGGGATGGTGGCATAAGACATATCCATTTGAACACTCCCACCAACACTTGTAGCCCATTTTCTAGATAAAAACATACCTCACTTGGCTGGGCAATTAACAATAACTACATCAAGCTTCAAATTCATGCTGGATAGCCAACAAGTTGTACCACCAGACCCTTCACACATCCCACCACTGGCACCTCTCTGAAATCCATGGCAAAGATTGCACTTCCCATATGTGGTTATTACTTTGATATTTAGTTCATTCATAACTTCTAGAGGCATAACATTGAATGTTTCCCCTGAATCAAACATACAGTTGTGCAGCAATCTATCCTTAATGATCATAGTGGTAAAGAATGGATCCACATTCAGCTAAGAATCTACCAAGGATGTTCCCAAATAAACCTCAGGTGGTTCATCTAGCTCTTTTGATGTTGGTGGTTCTTTTAGTAATTTAATAACCGCGGTGGAGTCTCCCACAGTGTTTATGTTTCTACCTAGGCGGTCTTCTCCTCTTTCGAGTCCAAAATACTCCAATGCCCTTTTCTTATGCTCAGGGATCCTAAGAAACTCAACAATTGGAACTGAGATCTTGATATAACTCAAGACTTGGGCAATATCATAAGGGACATAATTTGGCAAGTTGTCATTGAAAGGAAGGTTGTTAGACTCATTAGATGGCACAGGATTTTTGACATCTTGGGCATGAGGCAGGGTATGAGTTTTTTTTGGGATAACAAGGCCCTTGGTAGATGCATATTTCTTAGGAGCCTCTTTAGGAAAATTTATAACCAATGGAGTTTTTGGCTTAGCCTGAGGCCTTGTCCCTTTGACAACCCTACTTCTTGTGTTGCATTCATTTTCTTGAGCCACAATAGCATTCATCAACAATTTCCTGTCCTCCTCAGATGGGATGCCTCCATCATACTTATTTATCATTAAGTCCCTCAAATATTCAAAGTCATTATGAAGAAATTCAAAATATTGTACAGTATCTACTTATAAAGTATGCGAGGGAAGAAGAATAGGTGCTTGATAGATGCAATCCCAAAAATCAGCAGCAGTTCTAGCACTTATTACCTCAGTTGAAGTTGCCCCTTGTTGTGAGCTCATGGAGCAACCCATCATGCAAACATCATCATCATTATCATCATATGCTTCTTCTTCTTCCTGCTGATCTTCCTCACATGGAGCATGGGGCATGAAACATCTGTCACACCAATCAATGATATTTTCTCCTCCACAACAACTCTGGTAGCCAAAGGATTAGGTACCATTCTATTTTCCCTAGCCTGGGACTACCTATTTCCAAATCCAATAGGTCCCTTGCCTCTATCATCATATCTTTGGTGATTTATAAACCTGTCTTGGCCTTGTTGCTTGTGTTGACCTTGTGAACTCTGCCCAATCCCTTTTTCTACCCAAGCTAATTTGTATGATATTTCTTTGTACCCCCTGCCAATTTTTTCACAACTTCCTCCAAATCATCAACCTTACTTGTTTGAGGCTTTTCAGTTAATTAGTTTTACACCCTCCCTTTTGGAGGCTTTCCAATTTCCTTGATGTTGTTCTCTATTTGTAGGGCCATGGTGAATTCCTGCCTAAAATTAGTAGGGTTTTTGTCCCTCAAGTAGTAAGCAACATTTTTATCAAATGCATCTGAATATTTGATCAAACATGATTCATCACATGGCCTTAAGCTAACAGGAAATCTCCTCAAGGTCTTGTTAAACCTTGTGTTGAAATCATGTATTGACTCATTAGGATTCTTATTGATGTTTTCAAATTCTAATAGAAGAAACCTAGGGTTAATTCTATCACCATACTGCAATCTAAATTCATTGTTCATCTTTGTCCAAGAATCAATGGAATTATCTTGAAAAGCTTTATACCAGTTCCTTTTATCCTCTTCTAGAGTATGGATAAATAGTGTGATATATAAATCTTCATGTTCAATCTCAAATTATTCCATCATATTGATAAAAAGCTTTAGATGTTGATCACTAGTTATAGTGTTGTTTCCTTTGAACTTGGGTAATCTAGTTCTTACATCACGGGGAGCTGCATTTGGGTAACCAACCATCCATGTAGAATTTATAGGACCAAATGTGTTTACAACAAATAGAGGTCTAGGTGGGGGCAGGGCCATGTTTTTTTGAGGAGGTGGCCCTAGAGGAGAGACAAATTGATAAGGGGTAGTGGGCCTTTGAAACACAGGAGTATAATTTTCAAAATGAATATCCCCTAAAGGCTTTGTTTCTTGGAAATCCCTATGAACTTCGAAAAGACAGGGCCAGAATGAGAAGAAAAATTTCAAAATCAAACGAAGGCCCCTCTCCAGTTGGAGAATTCAATTCCACAAAGAGGCTACCTGATTTAGAAGCACTTGAATGGCAGTATTCAATGATAGGTCGATCACTTTCATCAATGGAGATCCCTCTTCTTGTCTGTTGATCTCCAATAACTCTCTAGGATTTTCTTCCTTCGAATTTGTTTTTCTAGCTTTGGAAATAGTTTCCTAAAGCAGGATCCCTAGCAAAGAAAGACCTTCTTCCTTCTAGATTTGCAACGATTAGTAACAAATCTTACTTGACAGAGGTTAAGACACTAGTATTCATTAAGAATCAGATCAACAGGGAGTCGCCACTAAGGATTTCCACCTTATTTGTGCAAATGCACTAAAATATGATTTGTCAAATGTCTGTCAACACTAGAAATTAGAAATGGTAAGATTCTAACTTTTCTTTACCTAGATTTATTAATGAAAGCTAGTGCACTAGGTGTGGAAACTGAAAGAATTGCACACAACACTTGGAGCATATAAGAAGTGTTTTACAGGGTTTGAATATGAACTGTAACCACTATATCCATAGTAACAGTGCCAGTAAGGTGTTGGTACCCAAATTGATTCTCCCTCAGAAGCTGAGCAACATCATAGGTTTGGAAGGAAGCTTAGAGGCAAGCAAAGCATGTAATGTGTCATTTTGTAGCGGGGATGAAATGCAACTTGCTCTTTGTCACTCAGATGTGGAGAAATGGGTAGCACCCTCAAGAGGATTTGACCTATCCTCACTACTTTATGGTTGTGCCTTTCAACCAAGGTGAGAGGACCCTTTTATAGCCTGTTGTTTATGGAGGAGATGGAGATGTCCTTCCTTGTGAAGTATTAAGAAGACCTTGAAGAAAATATGATCAATGCAACAAAACCTAACTCTCACGAGTTGTCACTCTAGATAATGGAGATATTTTCTAGGCAAGGTTTAGGCCACTAAAGACAATGAAAACCTGATTGTTTCTACATGTTTTGGTAGTAAAAATTATGCATTTGTATACATACATGACAAACAGGGGTAGTATGGGTATGATTAATTGTTTTTGAATGAATTTTGGTGGGAGGTGAAGCAAGATAAAGTTGATTATACCAAATCTTTGAGAACTTTTACAAAAATGGAAAGCTTGAACAACAGAATGCTTTTAGAGTAGCTAGGGTGTTCCTTTAACCAGAATATGTGCTCCAATGGAGGCCCAAATCAGCACTTTTCACACAAACTTCAAGGATCCAAAATGAAGGCTCAAATTGGAAAACTCAACTGAACATTATCAATCTCTATTTCATCACGCCTAAAATACCCTCAAAGGCTAACAAAAAATATTATAGTCATGCTAGGAATCACAGTGATTTTAAATTTGTTTATTTTACTATCAAATGAAAGCTCTTTTGATAAATAAAATTGCAAATTCCACCAAACTATCACAAGGATAAGATATTGTGTGATTCACACAGATTTCAATGTAAGAATGCAACAGAACAAGAAAAACTACTTGCAGACATTCAAAAATGAAGCAAACACAAATTTTTCTCAAGAATAACATAGATTAACTTGAGTTTGGTTAAATTTATCAGTAGGGGAAATTTTCTCGAACAATCTCAGAGCTTGTCAATGGTTGTACACTCAACCACCTTGACATGATCAAATTTAACACAAAGGAGATAAACAGGCTTCTTCAGATAGTTTCTCAGAAAGACGGGCTCTATCAAACTTTTCTCTTAGGAAATCAGTTTCTGACTCCTAACACTTCTACCTTCACAAACTCCCAACCCTTTTCACGGAAAAATCATGCCTATTTATATCATTTTACAACAGAGCCTTTTCCCCCAAAAACCAGAGACATTGAGTGTACCAGTGCTCGCCATGATCTCGATCGTGATTCCCAGAATCAGATCTATAAAAATTTGTCAGGTGCTCAGGGGGAAGATCTCTTTGAACATCTCCCGCATTCAACTCCTTCCTCTGGTAGATCACTTTTCCCTTTACTCGCCAACCACTTCCACCCCTATTCTATCTAATCTGGTTCTTTGCATGCCAGGAAGAAGAAATGGAAGATCAGATTGAGCCCAAAGGTCAGGTCTCATCTTAATGGTAAAAAGGCATCCCCAGATTTTTCTCACCAAACCCAGATATCAATAGGTCTTTCATGTGCCAAGGAAAGAAAAATCAGGTTGAATCTGATAGTCAGATTGCATATTAATGGTGAGATACATTTACAAACCTTCCCCACTAAACTAGGATATGAGATTAATGTTCCTCTTCATTTGGCGTGCAGGAGACTCCAAGAAATGATAAAAAATCATAAGAATACACATCCCAGGAGCTCTAGAGTGAAAATGGAAAAATCAGATACAGAGGCACAACTACCATTTATTTCTATTTTGAATTTGGACCGTCCACATGGGAGATCCAATTTAGAGCAGGCATACGGGTTCCTTTTTTCCTTTTACAACTTTTGGAAAAATGTAAAATTTTCACATTTTCTCCGCACCTCCGCCCTTGAGAAATGAGCCTGAAATGTGTCCTAAGGTGGGTCCCAAAGGAACCGCGGCCAAATTCTACTATTTCACTCTTTTTTTGGAAAAGGAGAATTTTCCAAATTTTCTCCACAACACTACCCTTCCTCTTCTAGTCTCTGATGTGGGTCCCAACGGAACCATGCTTCCCTTTTACTTTTAACTCCCTTCTCCACAAAAGAAAAATTTTCCAAATTTCCCTCGGAAGTCTGCACCTCCGCCGTTGACCGGGGAATTTTTTTGACTATTCTCTATCGGGTCTATGGGCCATTTTGATGTTTTAATCCTTTTGGTAATAAGAGGTGAAAAATATAAGTTACCTCGATGGTCCGCTTCCCCGTCCCTTTGACTTTTCAAACTACCACGCGTCACAATGGCACATCTTGAGATGGTCCCCAAAATTTGAGATCTTGAATGAGTGTGGGCTCACCACGTGTCCTAGCCCAACAAAATTTGTTTGAAGGCTTAAAGCTTAGTGGAAGGCACCATGTGTGTCGAGTCCGAGGCAATCTCCTTTGGCCGTTGAAAAGTCCAAGCAAAATGCAAAGTGAGTGGAGGCCTCCAAGTGTCCTCCTAGCACTTCTTTAAAATGAAATTCAAGGGCCAGTCCTCAAACATGTGCAGTCCCTCCACATGTCCTAGGCCTCTCAAAACCTTTTGAAAAAGACTAAGTATGGGAAGCCCGGCAGAAGCCTCCACATGTCTTCATGGCACAATTTCAAAATGGTGCCCAAGAGCTGGAGACCCTGAATGAGCGTGGGCTCACCACGTGTCCTTGTTCCACCAAACTGTACCAGTGCATAAAAATTTGTCTAAGTTTGGGAAAAGTAGTGGAAACCTCCATGTGTCCTCTGGCGTAGCTCCAAAACCAAACCAAAAAGCAAATATTCAAATGAGCGTCATTCCTCCACGTGGACCAATTTTGGGTCAAGGTGATCCATAAATTTTAGAATACCCCACTGAGCTGCATCCAACCAAAAGAGGCCATGTTTCCTGTTGATGCAAAGATGTAAATTTGACTAGGAAAAACACCCGTCAAACCATAAAATGTGGAAAAATGACCATTTGAGCTCGGAGATGAAATTTTCTCCAAGGACAAGAGAATTTAGAAATGTTACAAGGCTCAAATACATTCCTCCGAGCTACATCCATTCATTTTTCTTCAAGTATTTAGGGTAAAAATGAAAAGGAAAACAAATCTCAACTGTGGAAAATGGAAAGAACAGGAGAGCCCAAGTTTTTAGATGAACAGAGAATGGGGGACCCTAATTACAGACCCTTTCTAGATAAACAAATAAACAAGGAAATAAATATGGATCCATACGTGACCCTCGGCCCAGGAAGGATTGGTTATGGAAACAAAAGGAAGGTAGAGACTCCTCAGGCACAACATGGGGGGATAAAATGTGGCAGAGGCCATAAATTGATAGATTTTAATGGAAAAATGGGGCGAGACTATTTTGAGCACCAACATCGGCTCTAACTCGAGGATGGGCACTCCCTGCGAGTGCCACAAGAAAAAGGTAGACCAAGTGCCAAAATATCCATTGGGAAAAGGAGTCAACTTGCAGAGCACAAAACCGAACTATCCCCAAAAAGAACCCAGAAACTAGCAAAAAAAAGCCACTAGGGGCCAAAACAAACAAAAACATGAAAGACAGAAAAACAAACCAACAAACTATACACTATATAGATGATGTTCACCTTGATTCTAGGGAATCAATCTAATAAATGTTTCAAATTCCTACCATTAATAGGTAGTTTGAGCAATTCCCCATCCAAGTCCTTCAAGAAGAAGGTATGTTCACCAATTCTAATATCAATGGAGTAAGGGCCCATCCATAAAGCATCAAATTTTCCATGTTTTCCCTTATCTTCATGCCTGCTATCCCATAGTAGCATGAGATCTCCAACATTAAAAGCTCTTGGGGTGACCTTCTTGTCGAACAAATTCTTCAGCTTCTCTTTGAACTTTACATGCCTTTGGTGGGATGCCCTCCTTTCTTCATCAAGTTCAACAATCTAGTTAATGTGGGCATCATATGGACTTACTTCTTGATCTTCCATTTATTGCATGAATGATACAAGGATAATTGCATATATGTAGGGGCAGCAGGGCATGAGTTCCATACACCAACTCAAATGGACTCTTTCCAGTGGCTCTTTTAACAGTAATTTAGTCTGCCTAGATAGCAAACTTCAACTACTCACCCCATTTTCTCTTGTTCAGCTCCAAGGTTCTTCTAATAATCTTCAAAAATTTTTATTACTAGACTTAGCTTGTCCATTTCCTTGGGGATTGTAATTAGAATCATATGTCAAATTGATCCCATATTCTTTACACATTTCCACCAAGGGTTTAGCTCTGAAGCTCATGGCATTATCAACAATAATTTTGACTGGCACCCCAAACCTGCAGATGATATGGTTCAACATGAAGTCCATGACAATTTGGTGTGTTTCCCTTTTGGTGGGGATTGCCTCCACCCACTTGGTGAAGTAATCTATGGCTACAAGAATCCACTTATGGCCAGCACTTGAAGGGTCTAAAATCTCACCAATGAAATCCATTCCCCATTGCTTGAATGGAGCTTTAATTGATACAGGCTACAAAGGAAGGGATCCTGAAGCTTTCAGTCTTCCAGAGAAGTGCTGACAACTCTCACATCTTCTAACCAAAATATTTTCATCCTTGAAAAGAGTTGGACACCAATAACTAGCCCTCAGGATCTTGTGTGTTGTGACCCTTCCAGCAAAATTCCCCCACAAACTCCTCCATGGAGATCAACAATTATCTTGGGGCTTTATCTTCAGTAATGCACCTTAAGAGGACTCCCTTAGGGTTTTTCCAAGCTAACCCATAATTAGTAATGACATATTTCTGGGAAGCCAACTTAAGGTCCCTTTTCTCGGTTCTTACTCAAATACACAGGGTAGTATAAATGTCCGAGATAAAAATCACACCCTTGTACCACTCGAACTCATTAGTTTCTCAAAGACATCTACCCTTATTTCTCCTAGCTCATTCACCTAAATAGTTTGCAAGTTGCTCTTAGCCATAAGCTTAGCTAAGCCAAACCTCTCACCAACTTTGTGGTTTGGATATCCATGTCATATTCTTGCAACTTGTTCACCCATCTACATATTTTTCTTGAGACTTCCATCTCTAATAAGATGTCTTTCACCATGGTGTGGGGAACATAAGAAACAATCTTAGAACTCAAAATGTAAGGCCTAAAAACCTTTGTTGCTTTTACCAAGGAAAATGCTTGTTTCTCCATAATAGTGTATTCCATCTCAGCACCCTACAATGCCTTACTGAAAAAGGAAATTGTCCTCTCATCCCCTTCATTATATTTTTACATCAGGACAGATGCAATAGTGTTCTCTGAAGTGAAAGAGAATAGTTGAAAGGGTTTCTTATAATCTGGAGCTGTTAGAACATGTGCATGCTTTAGTGCCTCCTTAATCCCATTGAAATCTTGAATGGCATCCTCCTCCCACTTGATGACTTGGTCCTTTTTAACATGGAAGTAATTGGAATGGTCAACTCAAAAAGTTTGATATAAATATTTTGATGAAGTTTATTTGCCCAAAGAAGGACTGAATTCCTTTCTTGGTTCTTGGGATTGGAACCTTGCTGATGGCCTCTACCCTTTCTGGATCAATCATCACCCCCTCTTGTGACACAATGTGACCAAGAAACTTTTCCTTCTGCACTCCAAAATGACATTTCTTTTGATTGAGTGAAATGCCATATTCTCTGCATCTTATCAACATCTTTTCCAAGTGCAACAAGTGATCACTTCTCTTCTTGGAGAACATAGTTACATCATCTTGGTAGAAAACAATAAAATCATTGATGTAACCAAAAAATCAACATCCATTGCTCTTTGAAAATTTTCTCCAAGCATTCATCACCCAAAGGGCATCCTTACATATACATATTTTCCCTAACGGGAGGTAAAGGCTATTTTAATCCTTTATGATTCCTTCACCACAACTTGGTTATAACTAGAGAAACCATCCAGGGTAGAAAGCAACTTAGAACAAGTCACTAGCTACAACATGTTTTCCATGTTTGATAATGGATAATTATCCTTCATTAAAGCTCTATTCAGATTTCTGAAATCCACACACAACCTAATGTCACCATTCTTCTTTCTCGACCGGTACTAGGTTTGCAACCCAGAATAATACCTTGTGGAACCGAATAATCCCTCCATCCTCCGTTTCTTGTTTCAATTGCATATTAAGAGATAGGAGTGGATTTATTGGACTTTGTTTTTGCCCGAATGGTTTTCATTGGATTTCAAGGGAATATCATGTTGAAACAGATCCTCTCTCGTATGCCTTCATCTAGAATAAGTCCAAGGCATGCAATCTTGATACCTTTTCAGCAATTAGATGTAAGATTGCTTCTCCTCCTTCTTTGAGATTGTTTCCTAACGAAATCTTCCTTGGTTCCTCCTTTTGCCAAGGTCATGCTTCTCAATATCCCCTTGGTCTGCTATGCATCTATTAATAATGCGATCAACATTATCAAAATTGGACTCGGGGAGAAACAAACCCTTTGGGAATGGTATTAGTATTTAGTTGGATGATGCCTTTACCAAACAAGGTTTCTTTATCCTCTGTTACGCACACCATTGGCTCCCAATCAATATTTTGATCAGCAAAATCTCCTTTATTATGTAGAAATATTCGACTTTGAACATCATAATCAAAAACCCTGCTAATGCTTAATATTGTCAGGTACAAATGGCCTTGTTAACACCTCAACATCATATTCACAATATGGGGACACTACATAATTATCAAACCGAGATCCTAACACTGCAATTTTGTCTACCAAATCATTGAACTTCCTATCATGATGCACAATGTTGAATGAAACAAACATCTCAATGAAATCCCAAACTGCATGCTTGTATTGTTTCATTCACTAATTTTTTGTGGCATACAGTTTTCTGACTTGCTTTACAATTAATTCTAAATCTCCCTTAACAATGATGTCTTTAACACCATATTTCCAAGCAATCCTTAGACCTAACAATAGTGCCTCATACTCAACAATGTTATTAGTGCACTCAAAGTTGATTTTGAAGGAAAAGACAAACTCTTCCTGGCCTTGGAGAGATCAAAACAACACCAACACCATTTATGAACTTGGAGCAAGCTCCATTAAACAATAAGGTCCACGGAGAGGCTGCCTCTTGTGACAAAATGTGACCAAACAACTTTTCTTTCTGCACTCCAAGATGGAACTTCTTTGGATTGAGTGAAATGTCATATTCTCTGCATCCTATCAACATATTTTCCTAGTGCAACAAGTGATCACTTCTCTTTCTAGAGAACACAGTTACATCATCTTGGTAGACAACAATAAAATCATTGATGTAACCAGCAAAAGCAACATCCATTTCTCTTTGAAAATTTTCTCCAGCATTCATCAGTCCAAAGGGCATCCATGACATATACATATGTTCCCCAAGGGGTGGTAAAGGTTTTTTTAATCCTTTCTGATTCCTTCATCACAACTTGGTTATAACCAGAGAAACCATCTAGGGTAAAAAGAAGCTTAGAACCAGTCACTAGATGCAACATGTTTTCCATGTTTGGTAAAGGATAATTATCTTTCATTGAATCTCTGTTCAGATTTTTGAAATCCACACACAGCCTAGTGTCACCATTCTTCTTTCTAACCGGTACTAGGTTTGTAACCCAAGAAGAATACCTTGTTGGCTGAATAATCCCTCCATCCCTCAGTTTCTTCAGTTCCTCTTGCATATTAAGAGATAGGAGTGGATTGATTTTCCTCTATTTCTTCATGAATGGTTTTGCATTAGATTCCAAGGGAATATCATGTTGAAATAGATCCTCTCTATATGCCTTCAGCTCAGAATAAGTCCAAGCCATGCAATCTTGATACCTTTTCAGCAATTGGATGTAGGATTGCTTCTCCTCCTTACTGAGATTGCTACCTAACCAAATCTTCCTTGGTTTCTCCTTTGTGCCAAGGTCATGCTCCTCAATATCCCTTGAGGTTGTCATGCATCTATTAATAATGTGATCAACATTATCAAAATTGGACTCAAGAGCAACCAACCCTCTGGGAATGGTATTAGTCTTTAGTTGGATGATGCATTTTCCAAACAAGGTTTCTTTACCCTCTACTACACACACCATTGGCTCCCAATCAATATTTTGATCAGTAAACTCTCCTTTATTCTATAGAAATATTCTGACCTAAACATCATCATCAAAAACCTACCAATGCTTAATATTGTCAGGTACAGATGGCCTTGTTAACACCTCAACATCATATTCACAATATGGGGACACTGCACAATTATCAAATCAAGATCCTAACACTACAAGTTTGTTTGCCAACTCATTAAACTTCCTATCATGATGAATAATTTTGAATGAAACAAACATCTCAATGAAATCCCAAACTGCATGCTTGTATTGTTTCATTCACTGATTTTTTGTGGCATACAATTTTCTGAATTGCTTTACAATTAATTCTAAATATCCCTTGAAAATGATGTCTTTAACACCATATTTCCAAGAAATCCTCAGACCTAACAATAGTGCCTCATACTCAACAATGTTATTAGTGCACTCAAAGTTGATTTTGAAGGAAAATACAAACTCTTCATGGCTGGAGAGATCGAACAACACTAACACCATTTCTGAACTTGGAGCAAGCTCCATCAAACAATAAATTCCACAGAGAGCCTACCTATTCAAGACACTTGCATTCTTCAATCTTGTGCTCTTTTCCATCAGAAAATCCTACAAAGTTATCAACATCAACACTTGTGTACAAAAATTCATAAGATGCATTGTTGGGATCTTCAATAAGGTGTAACATCTTCTTTTCCCCATACAACTTGACAAGGCTTCCCTCAATTGGGATGGTGGCATAGGACATATCCATTTGAACACTCCCACCAACACTTGTAGCCCATTTTCTAGATAACAACATACCCCACTTGGCTGGGCAATCAACAATAACTACATCAAGCTTCAAATTCCTGCCTGGATAGGCAGCAAGTTGTACCACTAGACCCTTCACACATCCCACCACTGGCACCTCTCTGGAATCCATGGTAGTGCACTTCCCATATGTTGTTGTTACTTTGATATTCAGTTCATTCATAACTTCCAGAGGCATAACATTGCATGATGCCCCCTGAATCAAACATATAGTTGTGTAACAATCTATCCTTAATGATCAGAGTGGTGAAGAATGGATCCATATTCAGCTGAGAATCTACCAAGGATGTTCCCAAATAAACCTCAGGTGGTTCATTTAGCTCTTCTGATGCTGGTGGTGCTTTTAGTTCTTTAAGAACTTGTGGAGTCTCCACAATTTTTATGTTTCTACCTAGGGAAGTCTTCTCCTCTTTAGTCTAAAATACTCCAATTCCCTTTTCTTGTGCTCAAGGATCCTAAACAACTCAACAATTGGAACTGAGATATTGGTCCAACTCAAGACTTGGGAAATATCATAAGGGACATACTTTTGCAAGGCATCATTAGAAGGAAGGTTGATAGACTCATTAGATGACACAAGATTTTTGACAGCTTAGGCATGAGGCGGGGTATGAGTTTTGTTTAGGACAGCAAGGCCCTTGGCAGATGCATCTTTCTTAGGAGCCTCTTTAGGAACATTTTGAAAGCAATGGAGTTTTTGGCTTAGCCTGAGGCCCTGTACCTTCGACAACCCTACTTCTTGTGTTGTGTTGCTTTTCTTGAACCACAAAAACATTCATCAATAACTACCTGTCCTCCTTAGATGGGATGCCTCCATCATACTTATTTATCATTAAGGCCCTCAAATATTAATATTCATTATTGGGAAATTCATAATCTTGTACAATATCTACTTCTAAAGTATGAGAGGGAGGAATAATACGTACCCGGTGGATGTAATCCCAAAAATCAGCAGCAGTTCTAGCACTTATTACCTCAGTTAAAGTTTTCACTTGTTGTGAGCTCATGGAGTAACTGTTATGCAAACATCATCATCATTTTCATTATCATCGCTTCTTCTTCTTCCCGGTTATCTTCCTCACATGGAGCATGGGGCATGAAACATTTGTCACACCAATCAATGAAATTTTCTCCTCCACAACAACTCTGGCATAAAGAAAAGGATCGGTACCATTCTATTTTCCCTAGCCTGGGACTACCTATTTCCAAATCCAATAGGTCCCTTGCCTCTATCATTAGATCTTTGGTGATTTTTAAACCTGTCTTGGCTATGTTACTTGTGTTGACCTTGTGAACTCTACCCAATCCCTTTTATTCCTAGGTTAATTTGTATAATATTTCTTTTACACCCCGCCAAAGTTTTCACAACTTCCTCCAAATCAGCAGCCTTACTTATTTGAGGCTTTTACGGGTTAATTAGTTTTACACCCTCCATTTTTGGAGGATTTCTAATTTCCTTGATGTTGTTCTATATTTGTAGGACCATGGTGAATGCCTACCTAAAATTAGTAGGGTTTTTGTCCCTCAAGTAGTAAGCAGCCTTTTTATTAAATGCATCGAATATTTGATCAAACACGATTCATCACATGGCATTAAGCTAATAGGAAATCTCCTTAATGTCTTGTTAAACCTTGTGTTGAAATCATGTCTTGACTCATTAGGATTCTCCTTTATTTTTCAAATTTTGATAGAAGAAACCTAGGTTCAGTTATATCACCATACTACAATCTAAATGCATTTTTCATCTCTGTCTAAGAATCAATGGAATTATCTAGCAAAGCTTTATACCAGTTCCTTTCATCCTCTTCTAGAGTATGGATAAATAGTTTGATGTATACATCTTCCTATTCAATCTCAAATTCTTCCATCATATTGATAAAAAGCTTTAGATGTTGATCACCAGTTATAGTGTTGTTTCCTTGGAACTTGGGTAATATGTTTCTTACATCCAAGGAGCTTCATTTGGGTAACTAGTCATCCTTGTAAAATTTATAGGACCAAAGGTGTTTACAACAAATGGAGGTCTAGGTGGGGGCAGGGCCATGTTGTTTTGAGGAGGTGACCCTGGAGGAGAGACAAATTGATAAGGGGTAGAGGGCCTTTAAAACACAAGAGTATAACTTTCAAAATGGATATCCCCTAAAGGCCTTGTTTCTTAGAAATCCCTATCAACTTCTGAAAAGATAGGGGCAAAATGAGAAGCAAACTTTTCAAAATAAAATGAAGGCCCCTCTCCAGTTAGAGAATTCAATTCCACAAAGAGGCCTCCTAATTGAAGCACTTGAATGTTAGTCTTCAATGATAGGTCGAACACTTTCATCAATGGAGATTGCTCTTCTTGTCTGCGATCTCCAACAACTCTCCAGGATTTTCTTCCTTCTGACTTTGCTTTTCCTAGCTCTAGAAATAGTGTCCTAACAAGATCCCTAACAAAGAAAGACCTTCTTCCTTCCAAGTTTGCATTTATTTCCCTCCCCAAGTCCCGTGAACTCCCTCATGTGTGTTATTGGACCTTCAACGCATGTTTTTCTTTGTGAATTTACTTTCGCACTCCTCTTTGTATGTGCTCTCTTTTCTTCTTGGAATCCTTGCATACACACCATTTCTTCCCATGCTTCCATGTATTCCTTTGATGGGCCTTCAAACATTTTCATATTTTTATGCCATTATAGATATGTATCCTTGTCCCCTGTGCCCCGTACATTTGTGCATGCTTATGAGTTTCCTATGCATCCTTGCATCCTTTTACAATATTACTTATTTTCCCCAGCTCCACGTGCATGTACCTTAGTCTTAAACCTCCACACTAATCATAGTGCAACACGTGTCCAAATCTAGTGATTTGGCAATTAAAGTACATATTGTAAGTGTGAATATCAAGGTGTCGATTGTGATCGAGTTTCATAGTGAATAAAAATGTGACACGTGGTAGAGACTCGGCCTACAGATCAACCATCAAATTTCCATGATCAATTGGTGATGCCATGTGTTTGGCATGTTGTTCAAGTACTACATATCTTTAGACAACCATATATTTTGACTCGTATATTCAAATCATGTGTGGTTGGTCTCATTAGAAAGATCTTGATGTGGGATACACTATAGGATCATCGAATTAGATTTTTATGGGATTTGGTAGGTGAAAATATGAAAACATGATTCAGTGATTAATGTTAAGCTATAGGTAATTCAATCACTCAAATTTAATGAAACAAGATCTCTTTCCTTCTTCTATAAGCAACTTGACGTTGGGGAATGGATTGGACAGATCTCCATAATTTTTACAATGAGTTAATGCATCTTATTAGTGGTTGCAACCTTAAATATGAGTTTTCCCTCTCTTTTTCCTCCTCCTTTCTCTCTCATTCTCAATATATTATAACATAATTCCCATTTATAAGGGATGATCCTCTTGGAATGCAAGGTAATTTGTTCATTGAATTTTCTCATTGTTGTTTCAGATTAGTTAAATGGTAATAAAGAAAATAAATAAATCCAAGAATAAGAGGGTTTAAGGCTACCTCTAGATGAGATGATGATGGATACGGGCACAAAATATCCTCCTTGTAGTGAGCTTTATTTCTGCACAACAAAGATAAAATCAAGAAAAAAATTGGATTAGTAGATAGGATGGTGGGTTTCTCAGTAATTATGGTCATGAGAAGTGAAAACTTCTTAGGATAGATGTCAACCCACTTTTAGATAAAATATGATAATGGATAAATTATAAGATGTAATAGAATCTGAACTGAAATAGAGAATCTGAAATGAACTAGATAAGATAATATTATAGAAAATATTAAACTACACCAAACCTAAGGGTATCACTGGTAACCCAATAATGTTAGGCATAGTAAATGATGGCTAGGGTGGTATAGACCAAAAATAAATTTAGAAAAGGTAGATATGAAAGCACTAATCCAAATATGATCTAAGACTAAGGCGATGTTAAAATGATGCGAGAGATCTTGGATTTGAGTAAAATAGAAAGGATGCAAGAAAATTGATAAATCTGATTATAAAGGTGATAAATGTTGATCAAGTAACAATGAATGGGGTAGATTGATGGTGATTTGGTTGTGATGTAAGTGAAATATGAAGAAAAAGGTGTGTAGAATGGAAATATTTGGAGATCTAGGGACTTTGGAATCAGAAATCAAATAGTTGACATAATAAATAACAAAAAATCAAGTAGAGGTGGATCGGGTCGATGATGATGAGTAGGATGATTTGAAGGAAAATAGGGAGTGATATATTTTTGATGGATGAAAATAGATGAAATGATGATCTACAAAGAGAGATTGATGATGACTAATACAAGGATAGATCTCTAAGATGGTTGATGAAATTGCAAGGTTGATGCAAAAAATGATAAGATGGTAATGGGAAATCTAAACATGAAAAATAATGATACAAAGTGAAGATATAACTTCAAATATTCAAAGGTGATATGTAAGATGTCCAAATTAGCTTCAAGGTTGTGATAACAACTTGCAAGAAGAGCAAGAAACAAAACTAAGATTCAAGAAAGCTCGAAGTCTCAAAAATTACATCCTAAAGAGAGGAGGGGTATGGTCATATATATAGGGTTGACAATGATTATGGAGGTCCATTGATTTTGGTGGTGTAAATGTGATTATATTTATGTAAAGAGCCCCTATGCGGTAATATTAGGGTTTTGGTCATTAATATAAGTTAGGGGTGCTTTGGAAGGATAAAAGTGGTTAGGAGATACAAAAGTATTAAATAAGGGTAGATGGGAACCTAGGGATATAAAAATAAGGATTATGGAGGATAAAAAGATGAGATGAGTATTTAGGGATAATTAATGGTGATTAGGGATTAATTAAATGGGATTAAGGATGAATTAGGGGAAATAAAATAAATGATGGGGTAAGATAGGAAGGTGGGAAATTCAAATAAATGGGATTTAGGAGGGAAAGGGGAAATTTGAATGGGAAGAGAGATATGTATGTGAAGAATGACGATGAAGGGGAGAGGATATGGGATGAGGGACAAGGGATACCAAAAATTGGTGTCTACATTTTCCCCTTTTGTTAAGTGGTTTGTGTTGGGAAAGCCATGAGACAAAAATGAGAAGTGATAGAAGATGATGATGGTTGAGGTGCTCCCCCTCAAACTAGGGATCTATGATATAGAGGGGAATCAATCATTCATTTTAAAGAGATATATGAAGGGATGAAGAGTGGAAATGATGATGAAATAAAATTCCCCAATTGGAGAAGGATAGAAACAAAATATGGCGGTGATTTTGGAATCACTTTGGTAAGGAACACATTATGATCTCAATGTAGATGAAAACAATGTCCTACAAACTTATGAATTATAAAAAATCATGGAAATATGGAGGGAGTGTAATGGGAATCCACTCAAATAGATGTGTAAGCCACGGGACCAATGAATCAAAGGCATACATCAAAATTTTGTGCAAACAAATGCAAGGATGGTCGAGAAAATGGCTTTGTGAGAATGTTGGGCCAAAAGTGATTCGATGTCCTTCATATATGAGGAATTAAAAATATGCATCCAGGTGGGACAAAGATAAAATATGGCCATAAAGGTGGGCTTAGGATGAAATATGGTTCCCCAAGAGGGACACAAATATGATGACATAATAGAGCTGTTGGATGTGATTAAGGATGCATAATGTGATTAGAGATATTGAGAGAAGTCGACAAGAAAAAAAGGTGTGTTATGAACAAAACACAAATCAAAAGTGGAAGAAAAGATAATTTGGAAGAGGGATTAGGTGAAAATAAAGGGGAATGAACATTTAGGGTTGGCTATGTGGTGACTTAGTTAGGTCGGTTGTGGCTGGGGTTGGGTGGACGGTGACTAGAGCTAGTCAACAAAGTGACCTAGGTCGGTGGCCTATATAAGCGATTGGGGTAGTTGACTAAGATAATTTTCATTGTTTGAATGTTTTAATCAAGATCTGTAAGTGAAAGATAATTTGATATTTGGAGTGAGATTTGAGCCCGGAGGAGAGTGGGAAGAAGCACCAAAGGACTCAAAGGATGGTAAGTGCCTAAGCCCTAACTTAGTTTTTAAGTTATTTAATTTTTTTTATTATTTTTACTTTTTCTAGGTTTTGAGATCATCATTAAGGGCATTCGATGGCAGACTGGACACAACCACTAAATAGGAACCTAAGGGAGGTGACCCAAGCTAGGTAGTGTTGACACTGATTAGTCGGTGTTGGATCGGGAAAACATGGGAATTTTTATTAGATCAGTTGAAAATGATGATTTATGGATGTTTGGATGTTAATGATTACTCGTTCAATTGATTTTGTAGGCCAAGGATACATTGTATCTCATAGACAAAGTTAGAAGATGTATGATTGCATTAGAGGGGATGTGAATGATGCGAGAGAGGGATCACTTGGAGGTGGTAGGATTGGGTGAATTCTGCCATTATTAGAGCATACATAGGGAGGTAGGAATGATGATTGCATTGATTGACAACTACGATGTGAGGACTAGTACATTATGGTTTAGGGCGGGGAGATGATAGTGATATTGGAGGATGTGTATCAAAGTTTGAGGCTCTTGATATAGGAGAGGTGATAGATCCCATCATAGCTAAGAAAATATTAGGTGTAATGACATGGCTATTTGGATTTGATGCCCTGCAAATCAAATTAAAATCAAGGCCTTTCATATAGAGGTATGATATGTGGCAAGGATACCTAGGATTAGGTTGATATGTTTGGCTATGATGGAAATCTCATGGTATATGCTACCATATTCGGTAGAGTTGGGTTTGCATGGACATTGATAGGGTTTTTAGCAAAAATTGTGGATTACATCATAGTGTTATCATTTGGTACATCATTTTTGGCTCGATTTATCATGAGCCATGGATATATGGTATGAGAGAGGATACTGGATTTGATTTGGGATTTTTACTTCATTTCTAGGCTTATAAGCACATAAATATGATTAGGATACTAGGGCTTCCATGGTGGATGAGGACCACATAGAGCTATCTATTGGATTCTTGAGATGGAGGGCCAACTAAGCCCACTGAGAGAGAGAGGATAGAGAGGAGAGAATTAGTATGTGGAAAGGTTAGGGGATTAGATGTAGAGGAATTTAGATGGAGGCCATATTGAGGGTTTCTTGCATGACCGAGGCATGGACATCCAACTATTTGGTATGAGGAGGATCAGATGAGTATAGTGGCGAGTGTGGAGATGGTGGAGGAAGTTTAGTTTCCACAAGTGATGAGGAAATTTTGGGTTATACAAATAGTGTCAAGGAATCCTATCGAGATATAGAAGTGATGAGGCGGCGACATACTTACCTAGTCCTATGATGGTCAATCCATTGGAGGAAGTGGGGTAACCATGGGATAGTGATGATGATGTGGGAGTAGGGGCATGACTTTTGGAGTGGATAAAAACACACGGGAAGCCCAGTATTAGAGTAGAGGAAGAGCTAGGATTAGAGGAGGAGGAGGCGGTTCGAGAGGTTGAGGAGGAGGCACCTCCGGGAGGAGAGGAGGGTGGAGATGGAGGGGCTGCATTGGAGATATTACACTTATAGGTGGAGTTAGATGTCACTTGCTAGGAGGATACATGATTACGCCTTGAGAGAGACTTGGTTGTATAATAGAGATACATGTATCATAGAAAGAGGGAGGCCTACGAGAAGAGATTTGGAGATCTTGGACCTCTAGTTATAACATCAAGGAGTGAGGAACCCATGGCTTCAAAGGGAGCCATACATATGGCTATGATGATTACTATATCACTAGAGCAAGTATGAGGTACTAGATGTAGAGTTGCACTACTATGAGTGCATAGTTACGTCGAGGCTACCGGATGTGTTGCAAAATGTAGTATACCTAGTGGAGGAGTGGAGTGCGGGGAGATCAGTGTGACAAGTATTGTCCGAGAGTATGGCTAGCATGGAAAATTTGAGGCAAGATCCAAGTACAAATTGTGGAGGATATGATGGATAGAGAGAGATATGTGTAGGCATCTTCCCTAGAGGGAAAGGCTCGAGCTCGAGCATTTGATATGCAATTCACCACCTAGAGGGTGAATGTTGTATATTGATTTTTGAGATAGATCTCATAGAGGCATATTGTTGATGTATGGACACGTTTTTATGAGGATATATATATATATATATATATATATATATATATGATTTTTCATGGTTTATATGTGTTGTAAAATGATCAATGTGATTATTTGATTATGGATGTTAGTGTAGATGATAGATGCATATTGATGATGTGATGGCTTGATTACTTGATGTGATGTTTTGATTAAAATATTTTGATGTGGCGATATGATAGATGCTTATTTTAGATGACATGATAGATGCAAGATGATATGACTTGGATTAAAGTAGATGTGATTAGATGGGAAGTATATATTAGATTAGATGTTGATGTTAGATATGACGATAGGAATGATGGATTTAGATATGATTAGATATAGATGATGATGTAGATGATCTTAGATGTTAGGCATGATGATAGTTTATGATTTTGGATAATTAGGAATATATGATGGATTGATAGATTGGATATAAATGTTAGACATATGATTAGACAAGACAAAATGATGATGAGATTAATTAGATAGGGAGTAGATAGGGGTTAGGAGAGTGTACTTGGATAGGATGTGACCTTGATAGGGTGATCAATGTATGAGAAAGTGAACTTTGTCATTGGAAGGAGCATACGTAGAAAAGTATGATTTTGAATGGGATTGGAGATAAAAATGTGAAAAGGGAACAATGAAAAGAATTACACTTGTGACTATTAACTGTGTTAACACACAACCAACGATAATTAGTCATACTTAAGATCATGAGGGAAGATGGGAAGCTGTGCTTATAGACCCACTATAGACATGAAAAAGGGGGTAAGATGGAGATTGTATAAGGAAAATAGGTTCTCCTTAGGTAGTATTCCTAGGTTTATGTCCCAACTTTAAGAAATATGGTGCAAATTGATCAATGTGGTAAGTTTGCTATAAATGGGAAAGTTGATCGATGCATGAAGCTTTCCGGGGATACTTGCTTTTGATATTTTGCTTATGATTTTAGAGATTTGGAAGGTTGATTAATGCAGAAAGCCTTTTACTATCATGTTATAAGAAAGTAATCATCCTTTGAAGGAGTGTTCTACATTAGAATTTTTTATTTTGATATTGACTTTTAACTTTTTAGATGTAGGATAAGATGTGTATGATAGTTGTCCTTTGAGGGATCTAAATATACTTTTGGCATTATTTTTTCTTTATATGGACCACAATTGTCCTTTGAGGGAGTAGTGTTTTTGGATATGATAGATTTTTGGTATAAGCATCCAAAGTTTTGACTTTAGGATAGATTTAGGGATAACTAAGTAAGCCACTTGGGGAGTGGATGATAATATGTACAAGAGACATCGGTGGACCCTTAGCATGGGTCTAATAGGTAGATAATAGGGTGATAGATTTAATGATTGCGATGTTTCCACCTAGAAGGAGGAAATTTTCCATAAGGAATATGTTATGAGAAGAGACATGGTGCCCACATTTAAGGTCATAGATAGGAAAGTGACTGTAGACCACATAATTCCAAATAATTACAATGAGATATGGAGAGGTGATGAGGGATATAATATATTAGGAGTGACCAAGATCACATTGGTAGGCATGTTAACAGTAGAAAGGTCACAAGTGTAGGGCATTAAGAGGTTCCATTTCATGTTTACCATCAAGAGACACTAAATGATAGGCTCCAGATCCATACTTATGTGTGATAATTTATGGTCCAATCCAGTTGGGAACAAACTTTCCACGTTGGCTCCTTTTTAGAGTATTGGCATTCTATTTTTCTTTCAAGACTAGGTTACCAATATTCACCCATGTTCTTTGATTTTTTATAAGAACATTTGATACACTCATTATAAACATGGTTATGTTGAATAGGGATTAAGCGACGCTCATCTAACATTTCAAGTTTTGTTAGACACTCTTGATGATGATAGTCCTCGTAAAAGATGAAGTCGCAAAAAGAAATATGCAAGGATGGAATTTGGAATTCAAGAGGAAGAACTATCTCAGAGTCATAGACAAGAGAGAAAGGAGTATTTCCCATAAAGGTGTGGATGATATTTTGATAGGCCCAAAGATAAAAGGGGATGTGAAGGTGCCAATTTTTGAAAGAGGGATTCACAAGAACCGATGTCGAAACAATGCACCACAATGAAGTTTCACTCCGATGGTAACGTCATAGCTCCAATGTAATAAGAAAGATTCGAACAATGGAAATAATATGCAAATAAGAAAACTGGTTTGCTCATACTCATAGATCGAAAAAGGAAGTACAAATAGGGGTGTTGTGTAACCCCCATGCCTAAATAAGGAAAGAACTTCAATGACACCAATGACACATATGACATGACTGACACATATGATGCCACTAAAGGAGGAGTTACAATTCCAAATAAGGAATGTAACTCCTATGACACACTAATGCAAATGACAATGACAGATTCTATGATAGAATTTGACACTTGTCATTTGACTTCCTAAGACCTATGACTCTCGCAAGGTGAGATGAATCACCAGGTGATGTGGATGATGACTAGGCATGTCACACACACCAACACCCCCCTTCATCGAAGCTAAGGAAGAGGTCATGGTAAGCTAGAACAAAAAAGAAGACTCCCTTAGACAACTAAGAAAGATGTGTCAATGGGGCCCGACAACTAAAGGCCTGATAAGGTGCCCATATACAAACAACATCTTTCTAGAAAGAAGAAGAGGAGAAGAAGTAAAGAGAGCTATCTAGCTCCTCCGAAGATGATTTCGATGGAATCCTAATGAATCTGAAGGGACCAAAGGTTTGTGATCAGTGGAGGAAGGAGGAGGAGCATGGAGTGTGCCTGATGGTGGCCCAATATGGGAAGAAGATAATATATCAAGAGAAGCGGTGACAATCCTATCAATATCCATAAGGTGGGAGTTCTAATATAATATATATATATATAAATATCATCAAGAGATTTGAGTTGTGATGAAGGAGAGCCCTGAAGGGGAAAAGGAACCTGCTGTGGTAGAGAATCAGTGGAAGTTGGTGTGATGGAAACTCTAATCTCTGAAGAGGCAGTAAGTGGAAGAAGATGCTGCACTGTGATATTGGTATCCTCAAGCATATCATCCAAGTCTAAGTCAAGGAAATCAATGTCCTATTGTGGAGGATTATATGAACCCTTTGAAGAAGCAATCTCGAGGTCTGTGGAAGCAACAGGGGATGGTAGAATCTCTAGGATAGAATCAATGGAATTAGTAGATGCTCGTGAAGGGGAAAACCTAAGATCCAAGGCAGCATGGTGTGTAGGTGAGAATTCAACCGAAGAGTCCTGTGGAGGAGAGTTACTAGGAACTATGATAGGAGCAATACTAAGTTCTGAAGGAGCATGCACATAAATATGTGTGGGTGGCCCTTCGTAAGAAAAAGTATTGGTGAACTCACTTTCCTCCATGGATGTAAGATCATCATAAGATCCATAACCAGATGGAGGATCAAAGTCTCCATGAAAATTCTGAATGAAGGTCCAAGCTTGGTGCGTAGACTCTATGAATTCTATTCGACGTTGAAGGTCCTTCAGTATAGTAAGACAAAGAAGCCCATATGCCATGTCATTCTTGTTCAACCAATTTTGGTGATGAATGCGGTCAATAGGTTTAGGTGCCATCCCAAGAAGATGTGGTAACAAGTTTTACATAATGTAATGATCAAGTATTCCATTCTTCCATTATAGGTAGTTTCCTAGTCCTAGTTGAACAACGAGTGATGAAATTCAATGTCCATGATGAGAGGAGCCTACAAGGAATACAAGTTTAACTCCCCTTTTGTGGAACTTTATATTTTAGTGCGTTGATTACAATCAGATGTGACTATGTGCCGAGAACCAGTCTGTCACTCACCTTGTAATCAACATAATAATGTGCAAGAGTGGAGACAACAATCAAGGTTCATTGGGCGCAATAGTTTGACACCGTAAGCAAGCACAAGAATGAGTGAAAACAAGAAGGGGAAGAGAAGGCCTTGTGAGAAATAGCGTCTCACATTGCATGAAATAATCCCTTTCTTTGTAAGACTATGGCGGACGTGCTCACAAGTCCACAAGTAATAAAAGGGATAAAACAATGCTCAAGATGATTGAAATGAGCTGAAACAAGCAATACAAAGACACCCCTAGAATGTGGCACTTTATAAAATAGTGTGTTTACAAAAATGATAATCCCATCATCTAGAGTGTGAAAAAACATGTAACTTTGACTAAAGAAGTGCTCAAAACCGAGCAACGAGTCAAAAGTTATAGCAAAAAAATGATTCCCGCAACTGATGGAAAACACCAATAAGCCCTGTAAATGGATTAAAAAGGGCCCTAAATGCATGCAAAGGGTGTCATATGTATGCTCGTTGGAAATGAAATCAAATTTTAGATAGGGTTTATTTTAATTGCGAGGGGGGATTAGCCTCCTGCCAACCCCGAGACCTCACCCTCCATCTTGACACTCGAAGGAAGGATAATAATACAACCAAAATATACCCAAATAAGGTTTACAATGCCAATGAAATAAATGTTTTTAACCTAAAAACTTTAAGGGAGATTGATTTACCAATAATAAATTCTAAAAAAGGAAGGATATCACCTGAGCTAAGGCAGTGTTGACCGAGACAAAAAAATCCCACGTGGTCAAGTGTAATCCGTTGCAGGTAAATGAAACCTGAGTTGTTTTAACACATACACTCCCGAGTTGACAAGATTGACATTGTTTGAAGAGTGAAGCCACATGTGTAAACTACTGAGTTGGTGATAACCATCAAGCTGAGCCACCAAGCCACATGCCGATGAAAAGTGAGGCCACTGTGCAAAGGAACAAGCATAAACAGATAACCTACAGTGTAACCATTGTGACATAGGTCAAAGCGAGGTCAATTCCATGAGGAGTGCCGAGTTGGTTAGAAACAACACATCAACGTCAGGCTCCAAGTAGTTGTGCTAGCTAGAATTCGAAGTGGAAAAATCCATTGCCAAAAGCTGGACCGAGATGTGAAAACAACGGTAAAATAGAGAGGAATGAGCATGGATAAGAGGTCGGCGACAGAATCTCAAATAGGAGAGAAAACCAGAGATCCTTCAATGTAAAAAAATGATTCTCCAAGCTAGAGATCAGGGCAGAATGATGGCAAGTCAAAATGTTCACTAGAGGAAGAAACTAAGCTTCTAAGGAAACAAGAAACGGTGCAGGGTAGGTGGGCACGAGGGACTCAAGCTACAAAACCAATGCAGAGGTTGACGAGCCAACAAAACAATCACGTAGATGTTTGAACAATAATAGTGCTATGAGTTAATAAAGGCAGGCCATGAGCACTCAACACGAGCCAAAGTAAGGCACCACTGGTAGAGGCTACAAGCCCATTCAAGCAAGGATCAAGGCACAATGTAAAAACCCGAGAATCCAATGTAAACACATCCACGCAGGAGCATAGTTTGAGTTGTCAATCAAAACCAGTGCAACAACCAACCAATGAGTTAAATGCTGAGCGGGAACAAAACATGAGCCAACTATGAACCATAGGTCCACGCCAAAGCAAAATCCGAGCTCACAAGAATATAAGTAATCACAAACTCAACAACCATGATAAAGCAAACCAACCAAATACTCTCAAACTTGCAACTGCTGAAAAACCTTAACACGAGGTGAGCAATACAATTCCAAAGTAATAATCAAAAAACTTGCATGAGGAAATAAGAAGAAACCAGAAATAATAAGCAATTGATAAAAAAATAGTGCATGTTTTATCGAAACCATCTCTGATACCATGAAAGAGGGATTCACAGAACCAATGTCGAAACAATGCACCACAACGAAGTTACACTCTGATGGTAACATCATAGCTCCAATGCAATAAGCAAGATTTAAACAATGGAAAGAATATGCAAATAAGAAAACAGGTCTACTCATACTCATAGATCGAAAAAAGGAAGTACAAATAGGGGTGCTGTGTAACCCCCATGCCTAAATAAGGAAAGAACCTCAATGATGCCACTAACACATATGACGTGACTGACGCATATGATGCCACTAAAGGAGGATTTACAATTCCAAATAAGGAATGTAACTCCTATGATGCATTGACGCAAATGACAATGACAAATTCTATGATAGAATCTGACACTTTTCATTTGACTTCCTAAGACCTATGACTCTCGCAGAAGGCGATATGACTCACTAGGTGATGTGGATGATGACTAGGCATGTCACACACACCAACAACTTCATCCTACCTTATCACCGGTTTTGGAAAGGTAAGTGCAAAGATTCTTGTTAGTGGCTTCATCTTGGCCATTAGCTTGAGGATAGTAAGGAGATGAGAAGCTAAGCTTGATGTTGAAATATTCAAAAATATTCTTGAGATATTTATTTTTGAAGGACTTTCTATTATCTGTGATGATTTAATCAAGAACGCCACAGTGATAAATGATATGTTGATAGACAAAATTGATGATTTTGTTAGCTTTAGTGGATGTGAGTGGAATGAATTCCACTCACTTGGTAAAGTATTTAGTTATGGTGATGATATAATGATCACGTTAAGAGGAAAGTAGATTTATGAGACCAATGAGGTTGAGACCCCACTATGAGAAGGGCCAAGGATCTTAATCGGCTACAAATCGTGACTAGGAATGTAGATGAGATTAGAATGTTGCTAGAATTTTACACACTTCTTAACATACTCACAATCATCTTGATTGAGGGTGGGCCAATAATAACCCATTTGGAGAATGTGTTTGGCAACATCCAAACTACTAAAGTTTCCACCAAAGATACATGTTTATCTAATTTTTTGTTCCTTTTCAAATAAATGATCTAGTACTAAAGAAAACAAGGAAACCTTAGATGTGATTTGATGGATATGGGCACAAATTGAATTATAGATCCTTCTTGTAGTTGATAACTTGCAAACAAGATAAATTGAAATTAGATTTATTAGATAGATTTATGTGGGGTTACCGAAAAATGTCAGCTCAAGAAGTGATTAGCTTCCTTGGTGGATGTCAACCCTCATTTTAAAGACAAAAGAAATATAAGTGATGGATAATCTGATAGCATGTAGAAACTAAAGAAATACAAAATCTGAAAGTGTGAGATCTGATCTAGATAATGATTTAATTGAAATAACTATAAATTAAATGTTTCTTGGTTTGGGTTGATGGTGACCAGATTGGATGAAAGGAACTGCAATAAACCTATAATCTCTTCTCGTATTTGGACCTAGATTTAGAAGATGGTTGAGTTAATGGCGATTGGGAATGGATTGACTTGATTGGGTGGGTTGTGAAAACTAGACTAGGCTAACAACAACGAGTGCAGGTCTATGCAACTAGATCTCATTCTACACCAATTGGATGCAGGTCAAGCCCGACTATAGCGAGAATGTGATAATGTTGAGGATGGATGGATGCAAAAGGAAACCTACAATAAAATAAATTAAAAGAGAAGGTTATTGGAGAAGTTGTGAGTGTTGTTGAAGTTGATATGAACCTATAAAATATTAGCTATAAGAAGAGAAATGATAATGTGATAAAAAATTGATTAAAGAAATACAAAAATAGATATAATCTCATGAAGGATGATCATGAGTGATGCAAGAACATTGAAACAATGTTTGAGATATATGTATTTGTTTCAAGAATGCTCAGGCGAGAGAGAAAGCTCACTAGGTTACATGAGAGCTCAGATGTTTGCATGCATCTAATTGAAGAATGAAAGAAAGGACTTAGTTTTATAGGGTTGATGGTGACCATTATGGGTTACTGCCGATTGTGGGGAAATTTTCCCCAAATGGGTTTCTTTTGTGATTTGATCGGGATTTGGTGTATTTAAGAGTTGGAAAAGTTTCTTTAAAGTAGGAAGGCGGGATTGGGTTTTTGATGAGTCATGGGTAGTTAGGGGATAAGGATAGGTAGGATAAAAGCATAGAAAAGAAAGGGGATTTAGATATAGAATAAAAGCATCTAAAATAGAAGGTTTATTAGGGATGTGGATTAATTAATTAATTAATATCAATTAATTAATGTGGATACTAATTAATTAATTAATGCGAAATAATAAAGATTAAATTAATATTTAATTAATTAATGGGGAATAATTAATTAATGTTGATTGATGAGGATTGGATAATGATCGTATAAATGGGAATTTAATTAAATAAGGAGATGGATAAAAATAAGCACACAAGGGAAATCAGGGTATAGATACCAAATTTAGGTGTCTACAACACTATCGTGGACTTCTTGGATTTCACGGGTAGATTCATGATATTTTAGGCAACGTAGCGAGAATTCCATTAAACCCACATTTGTAAAGGATTTCACCGAGGATGACATAATGGTTGGAGCATTGAATAAAATACCTCCTACCATTTTTAGATAGATGGTAGGGGACTTTGGATACAAATAGATAGTCAAATATTTGAGAATACCGAGAGATCGATTGATCATTGTCTATATGATTGATACAAGGAAACTCATGGACATGGGATTGTTGATCGAGACGATGAACACCAATAGAAAGCTTGGATTCCTCTATTTCCCATGGGATGAGAGATTCAAGAGATGTCATTGTATCTACAAAATGATTAGATGACCGAGGAATGGTTTGGATGGTGTAGAAATTAAAATCCTCAAGAAGAAATTCAATGATGTCCTTTATATTTTTGAAGGACTTCATTTTTACATTGATAGGTTCCTTTGAATTGATTGATGATAAGTTAAGAGTCACCATAAATATCAAGGATTTTGATGCCAAGCATGACAACGGTTTTGAGACCCAAGATGAGGGCTTCATACTCAGCCATATTATTAGTGCATTCGAAATTAAGCTTTTAAGTGATGGGGATAAGAGTATCCCAAGGAGGAGTGATGATAACATAGTGCCTCCCCTTGCCAACACTTAGATCCATCAAAGAAGAGTGTCATCGAGGGGATAAAATTCATGATCAAAGGTGAAGATAGAATCATTTAGAAATTTCTTGTGGGGAAGATGATTGTCAAGAAGAGGGGCTTTGACTAGTTGATTAGTGATAGTATCTTGATAGATTTATGAGAGATGAAATATATGTCAAAATAGTTCATGAGCATGAGCCATCGAGTGATTCGGTCATTATGATAATGTTTTGAATGCATCATTTTAAGAGGATGAAAGTTAGTGATGACATAAGTTTTGTGATTAATGAGATATTGAAAAATTTTGGAGGTGGCAAAGAAGATAGTAAAACATAGATTTTCATCTTTAGTGTAACGAGTCTCATAATCATGAAGGGTGTGAATGATGTAATAGATGACATGTTCCCTTCCTTTGTCATCACGGTGTGTCAATATGGAACCCAAAGCATGATTGGTGGAAGAGATGTACATATAGAAATTTTACCCCTCGTGCAGAGGTGTGAGCACAAGTGGGGATAGAAGATACTACTTGATATCATCAAAGGCCTTTTGGAAATTTTCATCCCAATTAAAGTTGATGTCTTTGTGAAGAAGATGTTGAAAATATTGGCAACGATTAGAGATTTGTGAGATGAAGTGAGAAAATGATTGAAGTCAACCTTCAAGACTACAAAGTTTATTTAGATTAGAAGGAGGAGGAATCTCAAGGATGGATTTGATTTTGGCGGGGTCAACTTCAATACCCCTAATATAAATGATGAAGCCAAGGAGTTTTCATTAGAAATCCAAAAACACACTTGGCTAGATTTAGATGAAGGAAGAATTAGATAAGATGTGCAAAGAGGATTTCAAGAATGAAAAGGTGATCTTGTTGATGTTTGGATTTACCCAAGAGTTCATCAATGTAATCATTGAAAATTTTATGGATAAGGTCATGGAAGATGTAGGTCATAAAAAACTGATAGGTGACCCTGTTTTTTTTAAACTAAAGGTCGTGACACGATAACAGAAGGTCCCCTAAGGGGTGATGAAGGAAGTCTTACTCTAGTCTTATGGTGTGATGAGGATATGATTTTAACTTGAAAAACCATCCATAAGAGAAATCATATCATGGCCTATGGTGTGGTCAATGAGTTGGTCAATGTTAGGAAGAATAAAGTCATCTTTTGGGAAAAAGAGATTTAAATATCAAAATTTGATGCAGATACAAATATTTCTAGAGGATTTAGCAATGGGTACGATGTTAGAAACCCATTTCGGATAGTCAATGGGTATGATGAAATTGACAGAGAGAAGTAATTGCAACTCCTCTTTGCAAGGAGCACAACACGAGGATTCATGTGTGAGGTTTCTACTTAAGCAGGTTAGAATTAGGGATGATAATGATGCTATGAATGATGATATAATGGTCAAGGTCCAACATGTTGACATAGGACCATGCAAAGGCTTGACTATATTTAGATAGGAATGTGGTAAAATAATCAAAATCTTGAGGATCAACTACCTCAAGCTCCCGGAGGATCAAGGGATTGACCCACTTTGAGGATGTAGGGCTCTTGTAGAGTCCTAATGTTGACATTGATGGTGGATTCATTAAGGAGAGTGGATGTGTCCAGAGGTAAGGACTTATGAAGATAGGAATCCTCTTCCCCCATATAAGAAAGAATGGAATCTTCATCAGTGCATTGAATAATGTCAATGGTAGGGGAGTATTCCTCTACCATATTGGGAAGATTAAAGAGGAAGGGACCTAATTTCACCTTCACACTAATAAGTGAGTAGTTCCGAGTGATTGTGGAGGTTAAAAAAACATAGAATAAATGGAAATGGTATCACCCATAGCCATGGGTTCATTGGATAGGGAAGAGTTAGATGAGGGTTGGATGTTCATAGGAGATGAATATAGAGAAGGTCTGAGAGGACCGATTGATTTATCCTTAAACACTAACCTGAACTTTTCATGGGGCTTACAAGATTGGTCAATGATAAGATTGTGCATCCCTTATTCATAACATCCCATACCACATCCTTTTCATTTACAACTATGGAGGTAGGTGTAGTACAAGATTTATTATAGAGGAAATCAAATTCATTGGTGTATGACTTGGTATGAGGTTGAGTGTCGATGTGAGAAGAAGGGTGATCGATGCCACCATATATGAGATTGGTTTGAAGATGAGGTGGTCTAAAAGAAATGATATCCTCCATATTAGGTTGGTACATTGGTGCTTTATTGGGTCTACCAGTCAATTAGGTGTAGGAAGATCATTGAGGGTGAGAAGGCGGTATTCCCCCAATGAAAGGTGCTGCATCACATTGTCGATAGATTTGTTATTAGGTAGCTTAGATGTAGGGATAGATGAGCTAGTAGATGCTTTAGATGAATCTTGTTTAGGGAAAAGCACATGATTTTTTCAATAAGTCATATGACATGCTTTGAAGGGTGAAATGTTTATGAGGAGTGTTAGGATCCTCCTCTCATGCTCATATTTTATGTAGTGATGGAGAGTGGAAGGGACACAATGTATGACATTGACCCATGGTCATCCAAGTAAGATATTATACGTGAATTCCCCCTCAATGATGTAAGGATAAATGTCCCCAAAACGAGGTCCACAACATCATTGAAAGAATGAAGGACCATGAGTGATTGAGCGAAAATGGATTTGGGAAGCTTGTGTTGGTGAAAGGTATGGGATGATATGATGATAACACTAGCTCCATTATCTATCATTGAATGTCAGACGAATGTATCATTGATGTGAACAATGATGAAAAGATGGAGATCATGGTATTTAGTGAGATATCAAAAATTTCGGAGTCATCAAAATAAATAGTGGTAAATGTTGTGAGTGCTCCAAAAAAGGTCGTAAAAGTTTTTGTCTCATCGCTAGTGATAGGGACATCTTTGTAAAACATCAATGATAACTTTTCTATGATTGGGGAGCTCTAGATAAGCTCATAGAGTGACCTTTTAAGAGGTGTTTGAGGTAGCTACTTCAAAATACTTTGTTTGATGGCAGCGGGTTGTTGGGTACATGGGGCAGCTAAGATAGATACCTTGGATTTTAAAGGAGATGATGGAGTATGATCACCATATGGGTGGTGATAATGAATTTGGTCTTAGATCAAGTAGGTAGTTAATAATAAGGAATATAATGTGTGGTGATATGAATGACATCGATTGATAGAGGGGTAATTTATTTGTGAGAAATGTTTCTTGGAGGAGGGATTATATCAAAGGTTTTGGTAAAGAAGATGATTTATAAGCATCAGGTGATGAAGGTCTGGTTGAAGGATTGTGATTGGATGTGGATGCACTAGTAGATGGAAGGGGATGGTCTTATTTAATGACAAGATCATCCTCTTCTATAAGATTTTGGATGAGGATTTAAAGATCCTTATAATGTTTAGTATCATTCCCGGGGTTACGATGATAAGCGCGAATGACATTAGAATTGAACCACGTTGGTTTTTGTACATGCGAGTCAAAATATTTGATGCGAGGAATATTGAAGGAAGATTCCTAAAAATACATTAAATTTTTTATAATAGGATCTGATGGGATTTTTTAATGATGGGGTTGTGTGGAATGTAGATGAATTCGGTTTAGAAGCAAAGAGATGAGGGTAAAAGAGGTGTTTTTATTATATGAGGTTTTTGGGTACCTTTAATTATGACTTAGTCTTGGAAGAAAAGGAAATGGATGGTCATGATTATGATTTATATTTTGGAGGAAGAATAGGTGGATTTGATTCAAATTTACGATGATAGGGATTTTGGATGAAGGGTGCAGCCCCAAAATAGATGAGATTTTGGATGGCTTAAAGTGATGGGGTTTTGAAGGAGATAACTCCAAATTTTTGTGTGGCTGAGTGAGAGATATATGAGGAATAATTATGAGGTATTTAGGTTTTGGTTGTGAAGGTTTTACCTTACCAGGGAATAACAACGATCTTTACAAGGGATGGTCCTTAGAAATAGGGTTGGATGATTTAGATGCAAATTTTGTGGATATGGGAGTTGAATGTGAAGGGGATGTTTGGATAAAATGTTTATCAAGATGGGAAGAGGTCATGGATCATATAAATTTAAAAGGTGTTAATGTATGAGGTACAATTGATGTGGGTGATGTGGATGAGATGGGGATGTCGTTCATGATTTTATGGGGGAATATGTCTACTTAGTAAGTTTGGATGTTGATATGGGAGTGGTTATAGCCATATATGTGGTGATGGGTAAAGTAATGGAAGAGGAAATAGATAGAGGGCTATGTGAGGAGGATGTTGTGATAGATTTCGGGTAGGTACGAGTAGAGAGTTATATGTAATGGGTATTGATATGGTAGGTGTAGATATGGATGAGGAAGAATATGTGGTTAGAGTGGATGTGGGTGGAATGGTCATGGGTATAGTTGATGTAGATAAAATGGGTATAGAGATGGGTATGCATGTAGGTAAGATTGTAGAAGAGTCTAAAATAGACATGGATGTAGTAGGTGAAGGGATGGTAGGTGTAGGTGATGATGTTAAATCTTAGATTAGAGTGTTGATTTTGTGGGCATTGGGTGCTTGAGACATAGGAGGAGGAGTCTGATTATTTTGTGGATGGTTGGGGAAAGGTTGTTTGAATACATTGAGAGGATGATTGGGAGGTATGTTGGGGTTATCTAATTAAAGGTTATTGTGGTCTATGATCCATTGCACAAGATCTTTGAAAGTTTGGTATTTCTCAATGTCATGACCATAGACTTGGTGATATTTTCAATAGTGCTCCTTGTGATACCATGCAGGTTTGGGTCATGAGTCATCAAGAGGTCGAATAGGGGAAGTTGGATGAGATGCACAACCATTAACTTGTCAAAAATAGAACTGTAGGATTCCCCGAGAGGGGTATAGTTGGGGGTTGGTCTAGGATGCCTTTGGAGAGGATCTATGTGGGATGTGGACATAGAAGAATATTTTACTATGATAGTATTAGCCACGTTTTTAGATTTGTCACCATGGGTAGATGACTTAGTGAATTCAAGTTTTGGTTTATTGGATCGAGTTTAACATGGCCTTTCTCAAGGGTGTGAAGTTTAAGTTTATAAGCCATGGTGAATTCCTCTTCAAAAGTTTGGAAGGATTGGATATGAAGAGTGAAGGAAATATGCTTCACATAAGAATGTGAAAAGAGTTTGATTAGTTTGCTATGTGGAAGGGAGAAAGATAATTGATTGATTATGCCACGCCATCTAGTGATGAAATATGTGATAGATTCATCATCAAATTGTCTAATGGCATAGAGATATGTAATGGTTATTTTAAATGCAATGTTAATAGAAAAGTTCTCTAGGAATAGTTACGAGTTGGGTGAAGGAGAATAAAGAATGTTGAGGAATACCGTTATACCAGTCAAAGCGGGGCCAAAAAATGACATAGGGAATCTATGGAGCATAAGATCTTGGTCATGAGAAATAAGGTAACATGCGTACCCAAAGGCACAAAGATGTTGTTATGGGTCCTCCTTACTGTTAAACTTGAAAAAATGGGAGATCACAAAGTGTGAAGGATAGGGTTTTATGGGAATTGATGGATTGATAGGATTGTTGCAAATATATTCATAAGATAAGGTGGTTTTAGACCCTAAAGTAGTGGCTTCAAGGTTGGCCATTCTACTTAGGAAAGCGTGAAGAGGGTCAATATATGTGTGAGGATTAGAGATAGGTGGATGAGACCGTGGGACATGAGAAGTGGAAGTGTGAGGTGATGGATGAGATTGATATTATTTTGGAAAAGTACATGATTGATGGTGTGGTTGATAAGGGGGAATATTGTTGAAGGGATGTGATTGAATGGGTTGGGAAATAGGATGTTTTTGAGAGGTAGGGATGTAATTAGATGGATAATTTTGCATTTGTTATTGTTGAGAGATGGGGATGTTGGATTAACCTTGTAGTAGGGGTGTTGGATTAACCTTGTATGGGGTGAGTGGAGATATAAGTATGGGGCAGTTTAGATGATTGGATAATTTGATAAAGGAAGATGTATAAAAGGCACCTCTAAGGGGAGGTTAGTGATTTTAGGTAGAATCAGAAGGATTAGGTTATGAAGTGATGACTTTTTTTGGACACGGGATGTAGAGATGGGGACCAAAGTTTGATCATGTTGTTTGGGTGGTGGAAGGAGTAAATGGGACTCTTTGTTGAAATATTTAGGTAGGTGCCCTAATAATGATAGAGGAATTTGGTGTGGCATTGATACGAGGAATATTGGGAGGAATGGGGATAGCCAGTTCATTGGATTGGTGAGTTTGGGGATTGTAGAGGAATATTGATACGAGATGAGTTCAAGTTGCACCATAGCAAGATCATTCATAGCTCTAGGGAAGAACATAATGAGTTGTGATGTGAGGACTTGGGTGGACTCGGGGTGAGAATGATAAGCATAAATTTATTGAATATGGGGTCCGTTTATGGGGAGATTGGTAGATTTACGAAGAATGTAGTCATAAAGAGCAACTGGGTTGGCATAAAGTATATCTTGGAATTACACACATCCACGAGAGAGGGTAAGAGGTCCAAAAGTCTCTAAGAAAATGACTTATGGGGGTGTATCCATTCTAGAAGGAACAAAAAAATGGGTTAGTATCAACATAGGGGTTGTTTTGGATATTTATGACTCATGGAAAGGAGGAATGGAAACCGTAGCTTAAGTAACTACAAAAGAAGAGACCAAGGGGGTATAAGAGATAATAGAAAGAGATGAATTTTTTTGGGAAGTAATGTTGGAAGTAGGAATGTTGTTAGATGACATGGTTTGTTCCATTTTTCTTTCTTGAGAATGTGTAATAATGGGCATGAAACAATAAAACAAGAAACTATGCTGATTTTTAATATTTCAAACAAGTCACATAGTAGAGTTTTAATTATCTTTCTTATTAGAAGAATGTGAGAAAGAAAATAAAATGGGCTCAAAGGGGAACCTAGGAAATGGCCAAACTATGGATGGTTTCAGGTTGTTTTGGCTAGCATCCTTGATATACCGAAGGTACATGAGGCTCAAATATGTGATGACTATCGGTACATGGCCTGATATTGGGGCCTACCACCACACTTCATGCACCAAAATGATAAGGGTGTCGGGCACTTAGCCAATATATCGATAATAAAAAAAATTATAACATGGTTAGAACATTGGAGTGGATTTCCTATTAGGTGATGAAATCCCAATAGCTCTACCTAGAAGAAAATGTTTAAGGTGCAAAATTTATGTGTTTGCTTTGGATATGTGTAGAAGGAGTGAATGCAAAGAATTGGCCTCTGAATTATAATATGTTTTCAATCAATGAAATCAAGAACTTAAAGAAGGGAGAGAAACGTAAAAAGAGCAAATAGGAAAAATGAAGAATACCTAGATAACACTATTTTCCTTTTTTATTTTATTTTAAGCAAGTGTGTTGTTGATCCAAGCAAGAAATCCACAAAATATGAAATCAAGTGAAGCTCCCACTTGTGAGGTTATTAGAAAGAGCAAAATGCAAAATGGAAATGAAAATAAATGAAAGAACTCACCAAAGAAGGGTGGTCCCATCGGGCATGCCAGATTGTTGATCAGATTTTCTTGTTCCTATTTTAGATTAGTGAAATGGTAACAAATAAAATTAGAAACTCCAATAATGAGAAAGTTCAAAGCCACCTCTATATGAGATGATGATGGGTATGGGAATATATTTCTCCTCATAGTGAGCTTGATTACCTACACAACAAAGAGAAACTCAAAATGAAAATGGATTAGTAGATAGGATTGTGTGTTTCCCAAGTAATGCGATCCCAAGAAGTGAAACTTCCTAGGATAGATGTCAACCCACTTTTTGATAAAATATGATAATTGATAAATGACAATATGCAACAGAATCGAATCTGAAACAAAGAATATGAAATGAACTAGATAAGATAAGATTATAGAAAATGATAAACTAAACCAAAACCGAGTCGGTCGATAACAAACTAAGACTGTTAGGCACATTCTACGAAACCAGGGTAGTACAAACTAAAAATAAATATAGAAAAGGAAGATCGAAGGCACGATCCGAAGCTGATCCGACGATCAAGATGATTTTGAGATGATGTAAAGAGAATAGATCTGAGTGAAACAAAAAGCATGAAAAAAATCAATAAATTTGATGATAAAGGTGATAATTGTTGATTAATTCAATGATTTGGGTGTGATGTAAGTTAAGTTTGAAGCAAGAGGTGTGTATAATGGAAAGATTAGGTGATCTAGGGAACTATGGAATCGAGAAAGCAAATAAGCGGTAGAATAGATAATAAAAAATAAAATAAGGGTGGATCGATTTGATGATGATTGGGTTGAGTCAATGGTGACCAGGGGAGGGATCTAGGGTTTGATGGATGAAAATGGATTAAATGATGATCGTAGATAGATTGATGATGACTAATGCGGGGTAGATATTTGAGATAGATGATGAATCAGTAATAGTGATGCAAAATAATGATAGGATGGAAATGAGGGCTCCAAACATGCAAAAGACTGATACCAAGAAAAGAGATAACTTCCAATATCCAAAGGTGATGAACAAGATCACCAAAATAGTTCTAAGGTAGTGATAACATCTACCAAGAAGAGCAAGGAACGAAGCCAAGATCGTAAGAAAGCTCAAAGTCTAAATAATTAGATCTTGAAGAGAGGATGGGTGTGATCATATTTATAGGGTCACCAGCAACTATGGTGATCCATTGATTTGGACGGTGGAAATTTTATTATCTCAATGCAAAGATCCCCATGTAGTAAGATTAGGGTTTTGGTGAGTAATATGGGTTAGGGGTGCTTTTGAAGGATAAAAATTTGTTAGGAGATATGAAAGCGATTAAATAAGGGTAGATGAGAACCAAGGGATGATACAAATGAGGATTAGGGAGGATAAAAGGATTAGATGAGGATTTAAGGCTAATTAATAGTGATTAGGGATTATTTAAATGGGATTAATGATAAATTAGGGGAAATAAAATAAATGATAGGGTAAGATAGGAAAGTGTGTAAATCAAATAAATGGGATTTAGGAGGAAAGGGAAATTAAAATGGGAGGTTAGATATATGTGTGAGGAATGACAATAAAGGGGATTGAATGCAAGATGAGGGTTAGGGGATACCAAAAATTGGTGTCTACAAAATTATTAAGAGTAGTGGATTAGTGTTTTGAGTTACTGAGGCCTCAAACGGACCTTTGCAAGGTGATTTTTCCTCCCTTCTTCATCTTAATGGATTGGACATCATTATGAATTAATAAAATATGTGTTTTGTGGCTATTATCTTCCCTAAAAAAAAATTATGACACATTCTTGCCTCTTTATTATAATTTTGGTGTGTTGTGCATGTTTTATGCTTGTTCTAGGGTTTCTTTTTTCTTTTTGTCCACAAAGATGGACGTTTTAATGTTGTTCTAGATTATGGCACTTGTCTCTTCCCTCTCCTTCTTTATTTTCCTCCCATTTTTCCTCATGTAAGATTTTATTTCCCCTTATTTTTTTATCACCTTCCCTTAGCTTAGGATTTTAGTTTTATACATCTCCTTCTCACACTAATCCCTTACAATGTTAGAATAGAATTAGAAAGTTGTGTTTCATTCCATAGGATTAGTTTAGAATTAGGAATAAGTAGAGGAACTAACATTTTATAGAGGTTGATCTCAAAATGCAACACCCACATTGTAGAGATCATCCCATGTTTCCTCAAAACCCTAGATCATCTTGATTCGATTCTGCAGAAGTGTAAATTTGAGCTCCAAAAGTTCTTGCACACCCGGTGGGATTAGATAAGGTTTAAATTTCAGTATTTTGCTAAGTTTTGGTTTGTGAATTAGTAGTTTCTAGACTTTATATGTTTTTTTCAACACATTTGGTGAATTTAATCATCATATCTATTAGCTTTAGCAGTTAAGGAACTCATTTAATTAGATTAATGCATACAAGATGAAATGCAGCAAGTGAAGAACCTTTTGAATATCTATAGTTACCACCACGAGATAAGCATAAGAGGAAGAGTATTCTATAGATCACCATCTCCTCCAAGTAGAGATCTTTTCACTCCTCCTCCTCCTTGTAGGCCTTTTATGCACTCCTTTAGAGTCTTAAGGCCCATTCCAATCATGGTGCATCAGATAAATCTTCCTTTTGTAAGTTTCAATGGTGGTACCCCTTTGGCTATGAATGTGCAACATGACATATTAGTGGATGCACTTAAAAGTACCCCTTTCTTCATTGGTGAGATTCATACTACCCTTGTTGATAAAATCCAAGACATTACAAATTTATGCTCATCCATCTAGTCATAGAATATGATGTTGTAGTCAAACTTCTTACATCTTCAATCAAGGAAAAAACACTTACAACGGTATAGAAGTATGATACCTACCTCTATTCATAACCATTATGATATTTAAATAAATATTTGAAACCAATTTGAGGAGAAACCAAATAACATATCTCTGTTAGAATAGCTAATAACCATTAAGAGATCTCCCAATGATAACGTGTTTGACTTCATTTCAGATTTCAAAAACATGGGACAAAAACCCAATTCTCTTAAGACCAACTCCACAAGGTTCCTTTCTATATTTCTCAAAAACATTGAATTATGATATTACGGTGATGATACAATATAAGGGTGTTATGTAGTTACTTGATGCTTATCCAATAGCCATTAGAACTAAAAATTATTTGATACAAGTTGAAAAGATATCCCTTAGATTATCTATGCCTTTGTTTCTTGGATTTCCTGAAGCTACTTAGTCTTCCATTACTCCCATTCCTGAGAAAAATTCACAACCCATTGCCTCTACATCTTATTCTCCCAAAAATAAATATGGTGATGAAATGAGATCCTTTATTAGAAATTTGTCTAATAAATTCATATCCTTGGAAAAACAACAAGCCCAATCCTTTAGAAATTATTCTGGTCCAAACTAGTGAAAACCTTCCAATCAAGGATTCAATCAAAATTATTAGCCTTTTAAAAACTAGTATTCAAATCAAAATTTTGGAAAAACCAACAAAATGATAGATGGCAAGGTCAAAATCTACATATTCTTCTTGAAATTGTTGACAAAATTTTCTTGTTCCTATTTCATATTAGTGAAATAGTACTAAATAAAATAAGTAACTCCAAATATGAGAGGGTTTATGGTACCTCTATATGGGATAATTATGGATACAAGTGCAACAGATAGATCCTCCTTGCAACAAGCTTGGTAACCCGCACAATGAAGAGAAGCGCGATAGAAAATGAATTAGTAGATAGATGGGTGGGTTTCTTGACAATGTCAGTCTGAGAAGTGAAAACTTCCTATGATTGATTTCAACCCATGTTTTGATAAAATATAAGTAGAATAATGATTGATAAATTAGATGTAGTAGAATCTAAGATAAAATAACAATCTGAAATGTAAAAGATGATAGGATGTAGATATGATATAATTAAGTGTAGATCAAATAAAACCTATCGGGTCAATTGTGACCCATGATTTCAAATCCCAAATGACAATGACTGGATCAAGCCAAGTGAAACAGTGATAGAAAATACGAGATCTAAAAACTTTGGAGGCAGATATGGAGTTGGTGATGAGACCCGAGATGATAAACAACAACATGCAAGATATCTTAAACTGGATTTGATAAAAAGGATGTAAGAAAATTATGAAATATGATGGTGGATGAAAATAACCCTTATATGGTCGATGGCAGCCTAGATGGATTAGTGGTGACTAGAGCTGATAGAATAAATATGAAGAATCAAAGAAGGAAGAATGATAAGATCTAAGGTTTGAAGGGCTCTAAAATTAGAAAGCTAGAGATGAAATGGGTAAAGGGAAGATGATGAAGTAGACACAAGCAAGATTGATAGTGACTTGGTAGGGTTGATGAAGACCTAGAGAATTATAGGGTTTTGGATGAGGATAGGTGGAAATGATGATCTACAAAATGGAATTGAGAGTTTCGATGCGGTGAGAAATATGTGGAATGGAAAAACCCCTGTAAAATTGATGGGGATTGAAGGAATGGTGATGGTAGTGATAAGGATGGATCCAAGCATGCAAGGGAGAGAAAAGACTCCAAATCTCCAAGAATGAAGCACAATATATCCAAGATATATCTAAGATGACTGTATATGACTACAAAGACAAGCTACAAATGAAGGAAATGTTCAAAAGAAAGCTTGAAGACTCTAAAATTGCATCATGGAAAATGAAGCGGTATGTTTGTATTTATATGGTTGATGGCAACCCGGATGGGTCACCGCCGATTCTAGAGGTTTGTCCATTTGGGTGGTGGAAGAGTGGTAAGCTTGAGGAAAAGAGCCCTTATGAGGAGGGATTAGGGCTTTGAGAGATAAGGATGAGTTATGATCACTTAGGATGGATAAATGGGTAGTTAGGAGATGAAAAATATTAAATAAAGGCCATAGAGAGATAAAATCATTAAATAATGGCCTAAGGAAGAAAAATGGAGCATTTAAGGAAAATAAATTAATTAGATGGGGTTTTAGGACTAATTAAGGGTGATTAAGAATTCTTAGGGAAGATTAATTAAGGGTGATATTTAAGAGGGGATTAAAGTAAGAAATAATGATTAAATGGATAAATTTAATTTACGAGGGAAAGAGGGGATTTGAAAGGGAAGAGAAGAATGTATGTAAAAGATGAAGGAAAAAGGATCGAACGTGGGATGAGGGACAAAGGATACCAAAAATGTTGTTTACATCTACCCTTTTTGTTGAGTGGTTTGCATTGGGAAAGCCATGAGACAAAAATGAGAAGGGATGAAAGATGGTTGATGAGGGTGCTCCCCTCAAACTAGGGTTGATGAAACTAAGGAGAATCGATCGCAAGTTTAAAAATATGGATGGAGAAAGAAGAGAGAAAGAGAAAGGAAAGAGAATATGCGAAGAGGAGAAGGATAAAAATAAAACAAAATATGGTAGTAATTTTGGAATCACTTCAATAGGGAACAAAGTATGACCTTAATCGAGACGTCGGTAATGTCCTATGGACCTGTGAGTCACCAAAAACCATTGCAGAATGGAGGTAGTCCAATGGGAATCCACTCAAATTTATGTATAAGCCGAGGAAAAACGGGTTGAAGGTAGACATTAAACATGCATTAGAAAATGTGAATATGGTCGGGATAAAATTTAGGATAAAACGTGGGGAAAGAAGTAGATGTGATCTCCTTTATGAATGAGGAATCATAAATATGCATCAGTGGGACAAAGATAAGAAATGGAGACAATGGTGGACTTAAAATGGAAGATGATGCCCTAAGAGGGACATAGAGATGGTTGCAGATTGATCTGTTAGATGGAATGATGACATGGAGATGAGTATGAGGGGGACAAATAAGGTGTGTGAGGAACAACACAAGCCAAAAAGTGAAAGATAAGATAATTTAAGGAAGAAATGGGGTAACATGAAAAAATGATGGAAAAGTAAGACCGGTTTGATGGTGAACTACTTGGGTTAGTGGCAACCAAGATGGGATGGTGGAGACTAAAACGGGTTAGTGGTGACCAAGGCTATGATCTATATAAGCCCCAAGATTAGTCGGCCAAGCTGATTTATACGATGCAAGTTAACGATTGAGAGCTATGAGCTAAAGAGAGAAAGTAAGATTTTGAGAGAAATGGAGAGGTGGTGGAGTAGTGAAGAAGTGCTATAGGACATGGAGGATAGTAAGTACTGAATTCTTATCTTATTTTTAATTTATTTAATTATTTTATTTTATTTTTGGCATTTTTAAATTTTTACCTAGGCACCAAGGGTATCGGTGCCAAATGGACAAGGTCTTCGTTGACTAGAATTTTTAGGGTAGTAACCCAAGTTGGGAGGCATCGACTCGAAGCGTAATCGAGTGTCAACTAAAAGTAGATGTGCATATTGTGATTGTGATGAGATATTGGCTTATGTGTGGATGTTAATGAGTGATTTTTGATGGGTTTTACAGGCCGGGGACACGTTGTGTATGCGTGAGCAGGTGTCAGCCATGTTTGATCAAAGTTAAAGGAGATGTGACTAATACGAGTGGAACCAATTAGCCACAATAGGGTTAGGTGAATTCTGGCACTACCACTAGATTATGTGAGATGTCGGTTTGATGATTTCATTAGTAGAGATATGGGATGTTCATACTAGCACATTTTGGTTTAGGACTAGAGAGATGACAATTACATTCGAGGATGTATACCATATTTTGAGGATTAGAATATAGGGGAGCCTATAGTTTCGATTACTATTGAGATGAGATTAGGTGTGTTGACATGATTATTTGGATCGATGCCTCTAAAATCACATTCACATCTAGGGAATTTCATATTAAGATGAGGCATGAACCAAGGAAAACTAGGATTCAATTGATATACAAAGTGATGACAACCATATCTAGTTACGCACTACGATTTAGGGGAGTGAAATTCCTATGGACATTAACAAGGGTGCTTGAAGACATTATTGAGCACAAGAGGGTATTTTCCTTTGGTACAACATTATTGGTTCAGGTATACCATGAGCTTTGGATGTACATGATTGAGTGGAGTTCGGGGATAGATGTGGGATTTTATTACACTATTGTGCTTATGAGCATATTGAGGTGATTCGGCCACCACATCTTCCATGGATAGTAGATTAACACATTGAGATATCATCGAGGATTCTTGGGATGAGGATCCAACGAAGCTTACGGTGATATAGGAGAGAAGGATGGGGTGTTGTATGTTGACAAATTGAGATATTTTGATGTAGATAATATTAGTTGGAGGCCACATCATGATTTTCGTACATGGTTTAGGGAATATGTTGAGTTAGTTGGGATGAGCAGATTAGATAGGTGTCGGACAAAGTCCTAATATTTTGGAGGTAGTACAATTTCCATGGGTGATTTGGTAGTTTGGAGTCATGCGAGAGAACTTTGGGGATCCCATCGAGATAGAGACGAGACGAGGTGGAGAGGGATCTATTGGGCCCCATGATGGTTGATCCTTTCGAGGAGGTAGGATATCCCTGGGATGAGGGTGATGATGTGGGAGTAGGGGTTTGATTTGATGAGTGGATGACCACAACATGGGTGGTCCGAGTAGAAGAGAAGAGAGCCGAGATTGGATTAGATGAGGAGGAAGCACTAGGAGGAGAGGAGTATGTAACTCCTAGAGGTGAGGAGGATGAATATGGGGAAGTAGTAGTAGATATGGTCCATCTAGAGATGGATAGAGACACTTCCATTTAGGAAAAAAACATAATACACTAGAGGTATCGAGATTGTGCTAGGAGAGAGACACGGAGATTCAACAAAGAGATAGATATAGGAGGAAGTGGGAGGCCTACGGGGCCGTTTTAGGGACCTTATTCCTATTATTGCTGCAAATTTGGAGAGTGGAGCACCGGTGGTGTCGTAGGCCACTAGAAATATGGCTCCACCGAGTACAATTCCTTTGGATTAGTTAAATCACTTGTAGTAGGCGTGCTACTATGATCACATTAGGACATCCAAACTATCATGAGTGCCAAGATATGTAGCATATCTCATAGAGCGAGGGGAGATAGGGGGTGTAACATGATTAATTCCATTTGGGAGCACAACCATGATGATATCTAAGCTATGATAGAGGAGATGATGGCCGGTGAGATGTACATACACCTACCCGGGAAGCGAGACTTGAGATTATCGGATGTACGGTTTACCAATTTTGATGATATATCACCTTGTGAGAGAGGCCTTAACATCCTATCTTGGATGTATTAATAAATTTTGATGATTATGTATAAATACATATATATGATTTTTTTCATGATTTATCATGTGTCATGTGTTGATTTATGGCTTATGTCGTGGATTATTTTATTATAGCATGGGTGTGAGTTTTAGATGTGATGTGATGACTATTTGATCATTTATGGTTATTTGATGATGTGATGACTATTTGATCATAGATTTAATGTATTTAATTAGATTTATATGTTTTATGATGATTTTGGATTTGATTACGATGTCATTTTATGGTTTTGAAATATGGATGTGGTAGAAGTGATGTAATTACTATTTGGTGGTGGGATATAATGATTATGGATGTGATGTTTTAATTTTATGATTTTATTATGTTTGATATGATTGATGTAGTGATTTGATATTTGATGATGATATGTTTATGTGATAGGACCGATGTTAGATGTGTTTTTGATTAGCTATAAAATGAGATGATTTGATATGTTATACTAGAAGTGATGGATTTTGATGTATAGATTACATGATTGGAATGATGAATTAAGATATAGCTAGATAATGATATGGATGAGTGTAGATAGAAATAGAAATTAGCCAAATTCAAATAGGGGAAGATAAGGGTGTAATTAGATAGAATGTGATATCTAATGAGATGACCAAAATGTGGGAAAGTACACATCATCGTAGATAGGAGTGTACAGAAGAAGATGCTTTTGAACACGATTGGAGGTAAATGTGAAAAGAGAGAAACACAAAACATTTCACTTGCGACCATTATTAAGTGTTAACACATAGCGACAATAGCGATCAAACCTAAGGTCATGAGGAAAAAATGGAGTGTAAACCCATAAAACCTATTGTAGACATGATAAAGGGAGCAAAATGGAGCTTATACAAGGAAAACAAGTTCTCCTTAAATGAAAGTCCTATGTATATGCCTAAACTCTAAGAAATATGGTACAAATTGATCAATGCGGGAAGTTTTCTACAGATGGGAAAGTTGATCAATGTGGGAATATTTCCAAGAATTATTTCTCTTGATTTTAAATTTTCTTATTGGAAGGTTGATCAATGCGGAAATCATACAGTACCATGATATACAATGTAGCCATCCTTCGAGGGAGTGGTCTATATTAGGATTTTTAGATATTTTAGATTTTTTAGATGGCAAGGCATACGGCATGCATGATAGTTTTCCTTCAATGGTTCATTCTATACATTTTAACAATTTTTACTTTATATGAATATCTTTCCTTTGAGGGTCATTCTATTTCTTTGGGATATGATAGATTTTTTTATAAGAGCATCCAGGATTTTGAATTTTTAGAATAGAAATGGGGATAATCAAGTAAAACACTTTGGGAGGGAGAGGACAAGATGTACAAAAGACACCTATAGACCCTTAGCATGGTTATAGTAAGTAGATAAGTGGGTGACATATGTAATGATTGTAGGGTTCCCACCTAGAAGGAGGAACGTTTCCATAAGGAATATGCTATGAGCAGAGCCGTGGTGCCCATATTCAAGGTCATAGATAGGAAAGTGATAGTAGACCACACAATTATAAATCATTACGATGAAATATGGAGAGGCTTATGATGGAAGCAATGATCTTAAGAAACTATTAATACTATGTTGGTAGATGTGTTAACAATAGAATAGTCACAAGTGCAAGTCATTGAGAGGTTTTGTTTCTAGTTTAACATCAAGAGATGTTAAACAATATGATATAGACCCATAATTATGTGTGATAATGTATGGTCCAATATAGTTAGGGGAAACATTTCCACGTTGCATCCTTTCTAGAGTAGTGACATTATGATTTTCTTGAAGGACAAGGTCATCGATGTTAAAATCCCTCTTCTTGAGATGTTTTTGTAAACATATTTAATACACTCTTGATAAACATGATGATATTGAAGAACTAGAAGAAGATGCTCATCTAGGAACTTGATTTGTGCTAGAGGCTCAGCGATAATCTTCAAACATAAATGAAGTCACAAATAGACATGTGCGAGAATGTAATTTGGAATTCAAGAGGAAGAATAGCTTCAGATCTATAAACAAGAGAGAAGGGAGTAGTGCCTATAGAGGTGCATATTCTAGTCTAATAATCCCAAATAGTGAAGGGGATATGAAGGTGCTAATTATGATCTGATTTTTCAATAGTCATGGCAAGGATATTACGAATATTCTTGTTAGAGTCTTTGTCCTAGTTGTTATCTTGTGGATAGTTTTGAGAAGAGAAGCTAAGCTTGATATTGAAAGAGTCACAAAGATTCTTGAGATATTTATTTTTAAAGGAATTTTTGTTGTCCGTGATGATCTTATGAGGATGCCGAAGTGGAAAATGATTTGTTGATAGACAAAATTAATAATTTGGTTAGCTTTAGTTGACACGAGTGGAATGACCTCCACCCATTTAGTGAAATATTTGGCTATGGTGATGATGGAGTGATGGTGTTAAGAAGATCATGGATTGTTGAGGCCTAGAGATTGAGTCCTCACTATGAAAAGGCCAAAGATCCTAAGTCATTGTAAGGCGACTAGGAATGCACATGAGATTGGAATGCTCTTTGGATTTTAACACACATGCATCGAGTCTTGATTGATAGAGAGCCAATAGTAACTTATTTGAAGGATGTGTTTGACGACAACCAAGCCGCTGAAGTGACCACCACATATTTCTTTGTGGACTTCTAGATATCTCAATTTGATTAATGAGACTTAAGGAAATGAAGAAATATGTCATCAAATCCACACTTGTATAGAATGCCACCAAGGATAACATATCGGTCAAAGCATGTTGAAGAAATGAATGTCTACCATTTTTGATAGGTCGGGGGGATAATAGACTTAGATAGATAGTCAAAGATTTGAGAGTACTAAAGATTAAATGAATCGGTATTGGCGTGATTGATGAGAGGAAGATCATGGACATGAGATGGTTTATCGATATGGAAGAAAACAAAAAAATATTAGATTCTCTGTTGCCCATGGGATGTGAAACAATAGAGATGTCATTATGTCCACAAAATACTTAGATGATCGAGGAAAAATTGGATGGTGTAGAAATCAAAGGCCTCAAGAAGGAATTCATTGATGTCCTTATAATTTTGAAGGATTTCATTTTTTCATTGATAAATTCCCTTGACTTGATTAATGATGAGCTGAGAATCACCATAAATGTCAAGGATTTTGACTCTGAGCATGATAGTGGTTTCAAGGACTAATATGAGGGATTCATACTTAGCCATGTTGTTATTACATTCTAAATTGATCTTATAAGTGATGGGCATAGGAGTATCCCAAGGAGGAATGATGATGACGCCAACACCTCCCCCTTGTTGACACTTGGATCCATTGAAGAAAAGTGTAATTTTGAGAGGAGAGAACACATGATATATGGTGAAGATGGACTCATATGGAAATTGTTTTTGAGGATGATTGTTGTCAAGGAGAGGGGCTTTGGCCAACTGATCAGTGATGGCATGCCCCTTAATGGAACTCTAAGAGATGAACTCTAGGTTAAACTCGGTCATGAGCATGAGCCATCGAGTGATGTGATCATTATGATAAGGCTTATAATTCATTGTTTTGAGAAGATGAAATCTAGTGATGATGAAGGTTTTATGATTAAGGAGATAATGGTGAAGCTTATAAGTGGAGAAGAAAAGAGTGCAACGAGGATTTTCAGCTTCTATGTAGTGAGTCTCATAATTGTGAAAGGTGCAACTGATGTAATAAATGGAATTCTCCCTACCTGGTCATCACGATGTGCCAACATGGCACATAGAGCATTGTCGGTGGTGGAGACATAAATTTAGAAAGGCCCCCTCACATGGAGGTGTAAGCATAGGCGGGGATATAAGATATTACTTTAGATCATCAAAGGATTTTTAACGGATATTATCTAAATGGAAGTCAATATATTTGCGAAGAAGATGGTCAAAAGGTTGTGTACAGTCAAAAGTTGTGAGATGAAACAAATAATTTATTAAAGTCAACCTTGAATCTTTGCTAAGCTACTTTAGATTAGAAGAAGGTGACATCTCAAGGATGGCTTTCATTTTGGTGGGGTAAGCGTCAATACCCTTGATAGAAATGATGAATCCAAGGAGCTTACTAGTTAAGACTTTAAAAAAACACTCAGATGGATTGAGATGGAGGAAGAAGTGAATAAAGTGCTAAAAGAGGACATTAAGGATGGAAATATGGTCACGTCATTTCTTAGACATACCCAAGAGATCTTTGATATTCTTATTGATGAAATCATGAAAGATGTAGGTTATGTCTCATGGATAAGTGGCTCTTCTATTTTCAAACCAAAATTCATGATATGATAGCAAGTCCCCCAAGGAGTGATGAAAGAAGGTCTATGTCGATCTTCTAGTGTTATGAGGATATGACTATACCAAGAAAAACCATCCATAAAAAAAAAATCTCATGGCTGCGGTGAGGTCAATGCGTTGATCGATGTTGGGAAGAGGTAACTCGTCTTTGGGGAAATAAAGATTTAAATATTGAAATCCATTGTAGATATGGATCTTTCTAGAGGATTTAGAAATGGGTATGATATTATAAACCCATTTTAGATAGTCGATAGGGAAGATGGAATTTTTAGAAAGAATGTGTTGTAACTCCTCTTTGACAAGAAGGGAAACAAGGGGATATATGCGGTGAAAATTTTTCTTAACCAACTTAGTGTTAAGAAAGGTAACAATGTTATGGAAAATAATGGAAGGTTCAAGGCCTAGAATATTGGTGTGTGAATATGCAAAGGCTTGGATATATTGAGAGAGGAAGGTGGTGAAAGATTTAAGCTCATTTGGATCAAGGGAATGACCCACTTTGAGGATGTGGGTCTCTTTTAGAGGCCTTATGTTTATGTTGATGATGGATTCATTAAGGAGGGTGGATGTGTCTGATGGTAAGGACTTATGAAGATAAGAATATTGTTCCCCCATGTAGGAAATGATGGAGTCGTCATTGGTGCACTAAACAATATTAATGGTAGAAGATTCTTCTTCAACCATATCAGGAATTAAAGAGGGAGGGACATAGTTTCACCTTCAAATTGATAAGTGACCATCCCAAGGTGATGGTGGAGATTAAAAAGGTGGAGGATATGGACATCTTTGTCATTCGTATCCATAGCCTCATGGGATGGAGATGGTGGAGGCTCAATGTCCATGAGACATAAAGATGGTGGAAGAGGATCGATAGATTTCTCCTTGAACCATAGGCCAAACATTTCATGGAGTTTACATGATTGATCGATGACGATGTCATCCATGCCTTGTTCATAGTGCCCCTACGGACACTAAAACTAGGTCACACTCCCCCTTCACCTCATTAGTATTAATTTAATTAAATTAATTCATTATCCTCACCATATTTATTATTTAAATATCTTTATTTAGATAATATCCACACATATAGTTCACTTAGACACCTCACCGAGCTAACTCAACTTAAGACCTATTCTTAGCAAGTTACCATAACTAACTAAAACTTACCCAAACCCTAAAAATTAATGCATATAATCCCTCCAACCACATTCCCGCATGATCAAAGATGCTCCCAGTCTAATCTATGGAATAAAAACACAAGATTTGAGGAAATCAAGAGGATCTCCCTAAGTTTAGTAAACCTAGAAAATCCCACCTTGACCGACGTCGGTTACCCCTAACCATCACCGGTTAAGTCAGACCGTCGTCGGTTACCCCTTTTAACCCAAAACAACCTTATTTCTCAAGATTGGAACTTGGAAGAAAGAGGTGGGCAAATTAAACAAGAAGGTTGATGAGAAAGAATACATCTCAGAGAGATAACGCATCTTTAGAGAGTCAATTCCAACAAAAACTCACATCCAAAGAAGGAGATTGAACACCTTCTCCTGCACAGCCATCCCAACCACCTTATGAACTATCCAAGCAAAAGAGGAGTGTGCATGCAGCCCATGTAGAATATTTTCTTCAGTTGGTAATCACTTGCAACCTTCAAAACTCACCATCGGCACCTCCATCCATCACACACAAGCCTTCAGGAATGAAATCCAAGTAAGTACAATATCATACTTTCCTGGTTATTTCATTTCATCATTGTTTTATCACCCATTGTTTATCTTGCTCCTTATTGACCATCTCCAACATTTTGTACCTCCATAGACCCATCAAAACCTCATAAAAACCTATCCCAGTCACCTAATACCTCCTCCCAACCAACTAAATCCTTTGTGCAATCACAAAGGAGACCAAAACCCTGTTCTGTGACGTTTCCAAATCTCACGAATAAGTGCAGTTATACCTAACCGCATGATCGGTCACCCCGAGCAGCGTCGGTCTCCATGGTTGCCTACACAACCTTAAACAAAGACCTATCCACCTAATTTCACCTCACCCTCACTCACTTGTGACCTACGAGACCTTTAGCAAACCTACAGAACCCAGAACCAACCATTTGGCCTGTGGATTCTATTCTAGCTTAGCTTGTTAGATTAGATCTATTTATTATTGTGTTTTAAGTGAGATACCTAAATCATTTTTTAAAAAAGAATTTACTTTGTTTACAACATTAATTTGTTTAAAATAGTGTCTTGTGACCATCTAGGAAGTACCATACTTCCTAGATATAGCTCATGTTAGGCGGTTCATTGCCCATATTGTTTAATTCTTTACGGTGGTCTTGATTTTATTACAGGTAGTTCCTCCTAGCCAAAAGGAATCTCCCACAATCAGTGTGGATTTGAAGTCATACACGCACAACAACCCATCAAGCTGACATTTGAGCAGGTATTCCTCCTACGCTCGTTACCCTATCTGTTTCACCAACGATTCAAGGAAACAATCTAAGAAAAAGGTGAAACAACCCCATTCCAAATAATTTCGATACACAACAATGGAGATAGATTTAGATGAAGGATTTTTGTAAAGGAATTAAAATCCATTGGTGTATGGTTGAGCTTCAATGTGAGAAGAAGGGTGATCAATGCCACCATAGACAAGGTTGGAGAAAAGATGAGGTGGTCCAAAAGAGATGACTTCCTCAAAATAAAATTAGTACATTGTAGATTTATTGGGTCCACCATGTTGCTAAGGTGTGGGAAGGGCATTAAGCATAAGAATTTGATTCTACTCCAATGAAAGACACTCCATCACTGCTGTCAGGAGTCATCATTGGGAATCTTAGATGCAGAAATGGATGAGCTGGTGGATGCTTCAGAAGAGTCTTGTTTTGGGATGAGCACGTCGTTAGGTCGATAAGTCATGTGACATGATTTGAATGGAGGAGTGTCTATGGGGAGAGTTAGGATTTTCCCCTCATGTTCATATTTGATGCATCGATAAAGGGTGGAAGGAATGCAATGCATGGGTAAAATACATGGTCATCCAATTAGGATGTTATATTGAAAATCCTCTTATATAATATATAATACCTCATGGAGGAGCTTTTTCTTGACATGGATATGGAGAATGACCATGCCTAAAGTAGGGAAAGGGCATCATTGAAGGTGTGAAGGACAGAAAGGGATTTGGAAACAATGGAATTTTGGATCTTGAGTTGATCAAAAATTTAGGATGAGATGATATTTATGTTGGCTCCATTGTCTATCATAAAACACCGAATGAATGTGTCGTTGATACACACGGTGATAAAAATTGGATAGTCATGGTCCTTTAAAAATATGTCGAGAATCTTGGAGTCATCGAAAGATATGTCGCAGAAGCACTTGAGTTCTCCAACAAGATCCGCAAAATCTTTGAGTCTCATTGTTAGGGGTAGGAATATGCTTTAGAGATTCCATGAGGGATTGCTTATGATCGGGGAGATTTGGACCAAATCATAGAGTGACATCGTAACTAGGGATTGATGAAGTTGTTTCACAATAATTTTGCAATGATGGAAGGTTGAGGGTAGCTAAGATAGAAAATTTATCTTTTGACGAAGAAGGGGGATTAATATCACTAGAGGGAGTGGAGACAAAAAAATTAGGTTTGGATAGAGGATGTGATTGAAAGTATCGGGGACGAGGCGAGTGGTAATATGAACAACATTGATAAAAAGAGGAGGACCTCTTTTGGATGAAATAGTGTTCATATGAGGAATGGCCATGAAGGTTTTATATGAATGTAGAGACTTAGAAATCTTAGAAGATGAAAATTAAGGTGAAGCAATGGAATTGGGTATGGATGAACTACTAGAGGGAAGAGGAGGATCCTCCTAGATGAGAGATCATATTCTTCAATGAGATTGCAGATGATAGTTTGGAGGGCCCTAAAATGTTCGATATCATGACCATGGGTATGATGGTAAGAACAAGAATATAGGATCAAACCATGACGGTTTTTGTCCATGAAATTCAAAGGATTTGATGGGTATAAGTGTAACTATGGATGCTTATATTAGACGTTGAATGACATCTACGTAGGAACCAATAAGAGCATTTAGAAATGAGGGGGTGTGGATTTTGGATGATCTATATTTAGTGGTGGTGGAAGAAGATAAGAGAATATTTTTGCTCTTATGAGGTTTGGCGGGATATATTGACTCGAGATGAGGATGTGGATGAAATTTTTGTGATTTGGCTGTATATTGAAGAGAAGTATTGGATGATTTAGATTTAGTTTTGTTGATTGAGAATTTTGATGATTTTGAAGATAGACCTAGTTTGAATGGAAACAAATTGTTTTAATTTGGATTTGTAAATGAAAGGCGTTAATGGGTTGTTGTCACTTTCAATCATTTAACCACAAACATATTCAGATGTTGGTATCATTATGTTATCCTCTCAAAATTTCCCCTCTTTTGAAAGTCAAAAAAATTGAAAATTTTGGGTTGACAGTGTTTAGTGATGTTCTAGTGAAATAAAAAGTTGAGGAGATAGTAAAATTCACATTATTTGGAGTCATTTTGGTGATTTGCGGGTTTGTCAGACATTTTTTCCAGTATGTCCCAATTTACGTCGGGCCTTGTTCCCCAATTAGCCACATTCCCTGAAAATCTTTTAACATTGGTTATGTCGAAATTTTCAGTCTGTATGTTCCAAGTTTGTCCAGGCTTTTCTGTTTCGCGATCACTGTATCGGCCAGATCGGGTTCTTCATGTAATTTTGTCCCATCTGTCCAAAAAGTGTATGTGCCTTCTATCCCGATTTCCCACACCATGCACATCAGCCAAATTACGTCTTCGCATCCCCGCATCCCTCGCATTTCCAAGTTTCTAGACTGCCTGTGCTCATTTGGCCTGCTTGACCCGCATCACCTGCGTTAGCCGGATCACGTCTTTGCATCCCTCATGTCCCAAATGTAAAAAATACCATCCGGGCCATTTTTTCACTCTTCCGATTCTTATCTTTTTGATTGAGTGTAATATGAATTTAATGACCTTATCTCTCCTAAATGGCTATTTAATGGGACTATCCTCTATGCATTTGACACACTACTCACTTGCCATCATTTGCTCGAATCCCTACAATTAAGATCATTTTCTCGTGCTCCTATTCCCTTTGCATTTTTCATTATGAATTTGATCCTTGAAGGCTATTTCTCTATATGAAAAAAACATGAAGATTAAATTCCAAGGTCAAGAATAAGTTTCACCTCTCGAGTCCTCTGTTCCCGATATCGGGGATAGTGAGGTTTGGCACCTAGATTTTGGGGATTTTTGGAATAGATTGACTAGCCCTAATCCTTCCCCCATGGCATAAATGATCAATGACAATGGTCTTGCATATGCGGTGGGCTTCCCTATCTCTGTACAATGTGCCGACACCGTGCTCACCTATGGGGCTCATTTTAACTCGGACACCAAAGAATTGTCTAATGTGCATGGGGAGCTGATTGCCAAACTGGATGTTGTTGCCATTTCTGCTGCTCTATGGATTCCAGAAGTTGAAGACTCCATCATTATCACTCAGGCTCAAGCTTAGACTCTATTCAAGTAGGACAATGATAAATATAAGGCAAGGATAGAAAAATCATGGTTGAAGAACCCTAAGAAGGGAGCGTCCCGACTTTCCAAGGCATTATTTAGGGCTGATTTCAATGAAGAGCTGTTTGATTTCATCATTTTGCTAGCTCGTGTCATGGGATTTCCCTCTACCAATGAATTTCACTTTTGGATGTTCCCTCTCATCAACATCGTCTATGAAGGTAGTTAGAGCATAAATTGGGTAGAAATCATTTGTATAAATTTGACCGAGCAATTGTCTAATGTACAATAGACTAAGAAGTTCTATATGACTTCTTATCTCATGTATTCCCTAGCAACTTCTGGCAGTGGTTTGGATTCACATACATAGAGGGCTAGAAGGATGAACCCATTTATGCATACTGCCCTCAATTCACCCTTGAAACTAGCAACCATAACTTCAGGAGGGTTAATGATGCCTTTACCATGTATATTGTGAGGCTCTTAGAAGGTGATACTGCTAGGAGATTTTATGATGAGGCCATGGACCTGATAGCTAAGTATGGAGATTTCTTCATTCAGTTCAAAAGGTTTTCATATATCAAGTTGGCTGGTTATGAAAACACACCTCTCAAGCTCCCCATGTTTTGTAATGACAAGATGGCTCTAATTGAAGTGTGCAAGAAATTGGATAAATTGCATAGAACCTACAGGGACAAGAAAATCTCTAGTCTACATTTCCCTATTTCCTTGGGTAACTATACATGCAAAACAACCTTGGATGCTCAAAATATAGAAAGGGCCCTTGCTCCCATCACTGTCCACTTTTTTAGGCCTAGGACTTGTTTTGATTTGAAGAAGTTCATTGAGAAAAACCTCAGAATTAATTATCATCACAGGTCAGATACTGAGGACTACTGGGCCGATTGTGTAGATGATTTTGAAGCAAGGCGGAGGCACTATGGTAGATTCTCTCTGCAGCTGATAAAGGAGCTCAATCTTCACCAAATTCTTGAAGGGTTCCAAGATGATAATGAAGACTTGCTATCTTATGAATATGAGACATTAATCAAGCATACTCCTTTGGAAGATCTAGATTGGTACAAGAAGGAGAAGGATGACTTGGTTGAGATTTTGGCCCCTGTCCTTGTAAGAACCAAGGTTTGGTTTGATAGAAAGGTTCAAGAGCTTAGGAAGAATCAAAGTGGATCTTCTTCTAGAGATACTTCAACACCTAGGAAGGAATCACATACACCCAACATGGAGGTACTTGTACAAACCCCTCCTCCTTCCTCAAATAAAGAACCTGAATCATCTACTCCCTCTTCTTCTACTCAAGTGTACCAAAAGAAGATAAAAGAGGTTAAACAAGAGCCAATTGAGGAAGAACCCCTTTTGGGCATTCAGAACTACATTTAGGGCCGAGAGAACGTTATTTTTCCAAGTGGAATTGATGATGGTGAAGTACGGACCTGCAAGAACCCGAGAAGTTACCATAGAAAAAGAGAAGGAAGTGCCTAGCACTAAACCTCCAAGTACCACTGATTCCTCTACTCAAGAAGCTCCAGATGCCTCACTCACATCTCTACTGGAAGCAACAATGGTGAATACTTTAAGTTCCATGAGCTCACTTGCTCTTAGACCTCTTGTTCCTTCTTCTTCTTCCTCTACTTTTGCATGGGTGCAACCCCTAGTTGATAGCAGGAAGAGGAAACCTTCTTCCCATTTGGTAGGACCAAATTTTGATGTTGTGGCAGCCTTGTTAGGCACTACTCCTCCTCCTCCAGCAAAGAGAGCTAAAACAACTTCAAGAATAGTGACAGATGCTCAAGGCCAACAATTTTTAGAGGTTGCAAAGCCTAGAGTTGATAAGGCAGAGCAAGATTTATTAGCCTCTGACCTAGAGCTTTCTAGGATTCCAATGGGAGAATCTACTCCTGAGAGTGAGGTGCATAACCTCCAGGAAATAGTAACCAAGGTTATTGAGAGAGTGGAGAAGGGTAAATAGACTATAGAATAGTTGGAAGAACAAAATCAAGTTCTTTCTAGCTTCATCAAGTCATTATTGACTAAAGATAAGGTTTTGGATCCTGCTCCACTGGCTGCCCTTCCACCCCTATGATTCTCAATCAGGATGAAGTTCAGAGTATCAAAGATATACATAGATATTCCACTTATGGAAGGGCTATGGAATCCATGGTAGATGACATGATCATTGCAGGCTTGAATTTTATTGTAGAGGCCTTCAAACTCAATGAGAAGGTGGCCAACCTGCAACAAAAACTCTCCTCCTCTATTGGAACTATGGACAAAGAACTAAAGCTTTGGAGTAGTTGCATCATAGATATTCACCTAATGGAACATGCTGATGAAAATATATTGATGGCCAATAAAGTTTTTGATGATGTCAAGGACAACTTTTCAAGGTCATGGGTTTTCAGTGTTGAATGGAAAATAAAAGTTCTAGAAGAAGCCTTGGGAGAATTGAGAAACAGTTGGCAAAAGGGAGAATCTTTCAAGACTTGTGTTGTATCTGCCTTCAAGGATATTCATTGTCATCTTCATCCTTTCTCTCTTCAAGAGATTAAAACTCAGTTCAGGGCATTTGTTAAAGAAAACCTATTCAAGGAGGAATTAATTACCAAAGAGAAGATAAAGGAGATTTGCTCACTTCAATCTGCTATTGAAGAGGCTAATAAAGAATACCTTGAACATACTAAGTTTGATAAGGACATGGAGAAATTTCTAGGAACTTGGTCTCAAGCCACTACCAACACATCAGTCCCACAAGGCAGGGAGATAGTTGAAGCATTGAAAAGATTTAGGAAATGGATTCTCAAGTCGGTGGGCCCTCCTCAGCAATAAGTGGATGTTTTCTCTTCTAGCTTCTCCTCTCCTCCTTATTCTAAAATCAAGCTCATTGTAAACTAATTAAGGATCTTGTGTTGAGCGATTCCTTAATTAACATTTTAGTTAAAAGAAACGGTTACCAAGTGTAACCAATTTGTAAGCTATATAATGAGCTCTCTACACCATTTTCAGGGGCTGGAACTCTGTTTATTTTGAAAGTGTAAAGGAGAAAAAAGCTATCAATACAAGAAGATCTCTCTTACTGTTTCCATCTGCTCTTGTTCTTTCATTGCTATCTGTTAAAAGTTATTGAATCATTAGTCATTTTACTTTAAGAAACTTTGTATTCTTGTGGATGTCATCTTTGGAACTTTGTGTCTATGAAATAACATCTTATGGTTTTTAAATGCAAATGATTATGTTCTATATGATTCCATTCTGGTGTGCGTAAGGAATTATTTTGTTATCTATATTTCCTGAGAGTGCTTTTCTGCATCATCCCATTCCTTAATTCTTCTATCCTTTTGTATTGATGATCTGTTATATCAAACACTTTCATGATATCAGAGTTCCTCATTAAAGCTAACCGTTGTACATTTGTAAATAAGTTTTTCCTTTAAATAAGGGAACCTCTCCCATTAAAGAGGAGGAATTTGTCCCCTGACTATTGCTTTCAATAAAGTCCTTATTTGACAACCAACAATTTTTGGCGACTCTACTAGGGATTCATTTTGAACGTATTCCATTTTATGAACATTTTCTTGATCATTCTTTGATCTAGCAACTCTATGATTTACTCGTGGTAGGAGAGCCCTTGGTATTGAAGATTCTCAGTTTCAACTCTTAGAGTAGCAAGGTTTCCCTCTTCCTTCAACAGGGAGAAATAGAAGAGCTCGTTCCACAAGCATACCCCTATTGAAAATAGAACTCTTGGAAGTAGTATTCCTCAAGGGAAACTCAACCCTAATCTTCGTGCTTTAATTCTTGTTGGTGTTTCAGTTCCCCTTCAAGTAGTCTTTCCAAGGATGGTAGTTCCATTACCTTGGGGCCATCATGTTGGGCCTCTTTTCCTTCCTCAGCCTTTGTATGAGTTACCCAGGGGTAACAGAAAGAACTTCCCCAAGTTTAGAGGTGATGGCAAGGTGCACCCTGATGAACATATTGCAGCCTTCATAGTTGCATGTGGAGTCCTCGGAGTTGAACATGAAGATGTCTCGGTGAGGCTTTTTGTAGAAACTTTGCAAGATAATGCAGTAGATTGGTTCTATCATCTTCCTATTGGGGCCATTACTAGTTGGACCATGATGAGGACAAGATTTGAGAACTGTTTCAAACCTATAGAGGATGTGCATGCTTTGTTGGCCCAGATTTCTCAAATAAAGAAAGAATCACACGAGCCCATGAGGGAATTTGTGGCCAGGTTCAACAAGTTGATTAACAAGATCCCACCAGATACTCAGCCTGTAGATCAAATTCAAAAATGTTTCTTCCTGAATGCTCAATTTCTGAAGTTAGTTATGCATTGAGAAGAGCCAACCTTGCAACATTGGCTAAGGATTAGAGATTAGTTGTTAGTGTTGAAGATGACTTGATCATGTCTGGTAAGTTGAAAAGAGATCCTTCCAAATCTAGAGCTTCTTCTTCTTCTTCTTCTACTCCTGGAGCTAATACAGATCCATTAGTGCAAAATCTTGCTAATGACCTCATTGCCATCAAGAAACAATTGGCTCAACACGCTCCTTATGTAGATGTTCCAAGGAGGAATTTTCAGCCTAGAAATCATTTTCCATCCTCTTAGACAAGGCTGGAAATTGAGGGCCACCCATCAAGGTCCTTGTTAATGCAACTTATGAAGATTGTGAAGAACCTAAAGAAGAGGTTGATGAAGAACTGGAGGAACTTGAGGGATCTCGAGTTAATTTCTTCACCACTGAAGGTGTTGATGAAGAGGATGATTATGATGAAGTAGTAGCAGATATGAATAGTGAATCATATCGTTGTCATGACTCGAGAATAGACAAATAAGAAGGCTAAAGTGATATAACCACTAAGAGGTCAAGGAACATCCCACAACTATCCCCGTTGTTGCAAAAAGAGGATCTCCTATTCCCACTGCATCCACACAGAAGGTGAGTTCTGCTAATTCTTCTTTTCCTAATTCTACTACTAAATCTTTTTCTTCTCCAACTCCTAAACCTGATAAGCCTAAGATTCCTAGTGATGATATCCCATCCACCTCTGGATCTTTTGATATCATTGATCACCTTAAGAAAATAAAGGTTCAAATTTCAGAGGCTGAGTATTATCAAACCCACCCTAAAGCCTTTGCCAAAATGGTCCACTTTGTCAATTCCCATTCCAAAACTACCTCTAAAGGCCTTTTGCCTACTCCATCCTCTGCACCCCAACCTAACCTTGTAGCTGCAGTCACCTCACCTAATGAGAAAATCAAACCATTTTATGTGACTCTTCTTATAGTAGGCCATAAACTTAGCAACTGTGTCATAGATTCAGGAGCATCAGATAATGTAATGCCTGCCAAAGTGGCTCATGCTTTGGGTCTTACTCTCACATGCACTTATGGGTCTTGCTATTCTATGGAGAGTAAGGAGGTGCCTTTGGTTGGAAGGATTAAAGATGCACAAGTAGCTTTTGCTACTTTACCAGAGAAGAAGGTTTTGGCTACTATTCTGGTAGCTGATATCCCTCCTTCATATGGTATGTTGTTAAGTAGGAATTTTTGTAAGGATGTGGGAGGAGAGATTCAAATGGATTGGTCACATGCCCTTATACCAGTCAATGGAAAGATGAAGAAGTTGTTGCCTGAGAAGCAATCTGAGTATATTGTGTAAAAATGGATGATCCTAAAGCACAAATACTCTATGAGGATATTGGACATGGTAACTATATGATTATGTCTCGGAGGAAACTAAACTTCCCAAAGAAGTACTTCATGATCCTAATGGTGTTTGGAATCTAGAATTTGATGGAAGCTGCTCCTCAGTTGGTTCTGGAGTAGGTGTGGTGTTGATATCTCCTGAGGGAAAAGTTCATCCTTTCTCATTCAAGCTACAGTTTGAAAATACCAATAATATGGTAGAGTATGAAGCCCTCATCCTTGGACTTAATGTGGCAAAAGAAAAAGGTGTGAAGAATCTTCTGGCTCGTGGAGATGTAGAACTATTTGTTAAATAAGTCAGATACCTTTTCCAAGTAAAGAATAGAAGGTTGAAGCATTACAGGAATCAAGTTTGGGATTCTATTGAATTTCTTGATGCCTTCTCCATTGAAGTTGTACCAAGAGAAAAGAACACCAGGGCTGATTCACTAGCTGTCTCAGGATCATTGTTGATACCTCACCCTGATTTCTCAGGAAAAATTCACCATTAAAATGATCCATAGGCAAGTGTGCTTGATAATACAAGTAACTAGAAAATTTTCAACGATGATCAACATTTGATTTCTTTCTTAGAGCTCAGGGATAACTTTGAACAATTGTACTTTGAAGGAAGTAACAATTTTCCTCGTGAGAATGTATCTTCCCATGAGGAGGGTGTCAAAGAGGAGACAGATCAAGATGGGTGCATCAAACTCAAAGGTAACAAGATTCCTAAAGGGTTGGTGAGTTTGGAGGAATTGTTTGATAAACATGATAGGTATGTTAATTCTAAATCTTTTACAAGAGTACGGAAATCTGCTGAGTATGAAAAGATTAACATTGGGAGCTCTACTGACCCCAAAATGGTGAACGTTGGAAAATGTTGTACACAAGAAGAAAAGAAGAAGGTGGTGAACCTCTTTAAAAAGTATAGGGATGTTCTTGCATATTCATATGAGGATCTAAAAGCTTTCCAACCAAAGGAAATGCAACATTTCATTCCTCTCAAACCTGGGATTAAACCTTTCAAGTAAAAGAAAAGGCAGTACAATCTAAAGATTGCTAACACCATTTTTCAGGAAATACAAAAATTATTGAAAGCTAAGATTATCTTCCCCATTCATCATTCGATGTGGATTGCCAACATTGTACACACATCGGGAAGGAAAATGGTGAGATTCATATCTGTGTTGACTTCAGGAATCTGAATCATGCCTCTTTAAATGACAACTATCCTCTACCCATGATGAATCAAGTTTTTCAAGTTTTTACAGGGTCTGAAATGTTGTCCATGCTTGATGGATTCTCATGGTATAATCAAGTCGAAGTTAATACCACGAGATCGGCACAAGATGGCCTTGACCACCCCCTAGGGTAATTTTGTCTACAAGAGGATGCCTTTTAGACTCATTAATGCTGGTGCCACTTTTCAAAGGGCTATGGAATTGGCTTTTGGAAGTTTGAAAGGAAAATGTATTGTTGTGTATCTAGATGACCTGACTATGTTTTCCAAAACTAGAGCAGATCATTTTCAGCATCTAGAAATAGTTCTCTTGAAATGCAGAGAACATGGGGTTTATTTGAATCCTAAGAAATCTATCTTTTGTGTCACAGAGGGAAAATTGTTGGGGCATGTTGTCTCTAAATATGGAATCAAAATTGATCCTGAATGAGTTCAAGCTATTCAACATATTCCTCTTCCCACAAGTAAGAAGGGAGTGCATTCTTTCTTCGGTAAGATCAACTTCCTAAGAAGATTCATTCCTAATTTTGCAGAGCTAACTTTGAATATCTCTCAAATGATGAAAGGAAAAAAAAATGTTTGGCTGGTCCTCTAAAGGGAAAGAAGATTTTGAAGGTATAAAAAAGGCTATTGCTAGGAATCCTATCTTAGCATGTCCAGATTTTAGTAAAGATTTTATTATTTATTGCTATGCCACAGAAAGCACCCTAGCCATTGTATTAACCCAGAAATATTCTAATGATCATGAACTCCAATTGCATTCATGAGCTACATTCTAAAAAATCACGAGTTGAAATACACCATGATGGAGAAGCATGCTTTCACAGTGGTTAAAGTTGTCAAGCAGTTTTGATTTTATATTCTTAACTCTCACTTTGTGGTGCTTGTGCCTGATACAACCATCAAGTCTATTCTTACGCAACAAGAATTTAGAACTAAGAGAGGAAACTGGGTAGCAAAGGTTCAAGAATATGATATTGACATCAGACAAACCAAACTAGTTTGGGGTAAGGGCTTGTGTGAACTCATTCTGAAGGAGTTGGTCATGAATTACCTAAGGAGGAGGTTGATGTTCCTATTGTTCTATTTCTCAATTCGACACGTGAATGATATGCTGATATCACTCATTTTCTCACTTATGGGGATTTTCCTCTAACTTGACTGCCAAGGAGAAGAGATCTATCAAGCTAAGATCAGCCCAGTACGTGTTTTGGGAGAATTCTTTGTTCAAATGTGGAATGGATGGAAGATTTTTGAAATGTGTTGACAAAGAACAATAGAAGAAGCTTTTCTCAACTTTCCATGATCATGCATGTGGAGGTCATTATTCATCTGTTATTACTTCCCACAGGATTCTTCATGCTGGATACTATTGGCCTACCTTGTTTAAAGATGCATCAAAATGGGTTGATAAATGTGAAGCTTGTCAGACTTTTATGGGAAGACCCAAATTGGCTACCTTGCCGCTTAAACTAGTTGTGATTGAAGAGCCCTTTCAATAGTGGGGTTTAGATTTCATTGGAACACTCAACCCATCTTCAAGTGTAGGACATACTCATGTGTTGACTACCACAGATTACTTCACTAAGTGGGTAGAAGCCATTCTAGTAAAGTACTACTTCTGAAGTAGTATGTAATTTTATCAAAGAAAACATCTTGGTAAGGTTTGGAGTGCCAAGCAAGATTGTGACTGATAATGCTTCAAATTTTTATTCTGTTGAGATGATGGATTTCTATTATGGATATGGCATTTCCCTTGCTCACTCTTCAGATTATTATCCTCAAGGGAATGGACAGGCAGAATCAACAAACAAGAATATGGTGGCTATAGTAAGGAAACTGGTTAATGAATCTCAGAGGAACTGGCACAAGAAACTCTATGATGCTCTTTAGGTAGATAGGATTACACCTAAAAGAGCTATTGGGATGTCCCCTTTTCAAGTGGTGTATGGTGTGGAAGCTCAATTACCAGTAACAGTGGAGCTACCAGCTTTGTACTTAATGAAGGCCATTGAAGACACTAGCTTCAATGATTCTTTAGATAAAAGGATCATGTATCTTCATAAGTTGAATGAAGATAGGCTGTAGGTTGTTGATAGAATATCTTCCCACCAGTCAGAAGGTGAAATCTCTATTTGACAAGAAGGCCAAATCTAGAGATTTCAAAGTTGGAGACATTGTTTTGTTGTGGGATAAAAGACATGAGCCTCGAGGAAGCCATGGTAAGTTTGATTCTCTTTGGCTCGGTCCTTTCAAAATCAGGCACTTTGCTGGTGAGAACTCTTTCTATCTTGATTACATGGATGGTTCCTCTCTCCCACTTCCTTATAGTGGGCGTACTTGAAATTGTTCAAGTCCTAGGTGAATAGGAAGTCTCTTTGTATATTATGTATAGGGTGTGTTGGCTTTCCCTTGCCTTTGGTGTGTTTATTTTCCCTATTTGTGTGTTTTCTTCTATATTGGTTTGCTTTTGGACTCTATGGCCTAATGGATAGGGCACTGGTATTCTTCCCCTTAGGTTTTCTAGAGTTATTTCCTTATCTCATTCTTCTGATCTAGCCAAGTCATCCCCAGAAAGAGCCAACTGTTGTCCTCTCAAAATTTCCCCTCTTTTGAAAGTCAAAAAAATTGAAAATTTTGGGTTGACACCCTTTAGTGATGTTCTAGTGAAGTAAAAAGTTGAGGAGATAGTAAAATTCACATTTTTTGGAGTCATTTTGGTGATTTACGGAGTGCATCAGGACATTTTTGTCTTGCATGTCCCAAGTTACATCAAGCCTTATATTCCCCAATCGGCTGCATTCCCCAAAAATATTTTAACTTTTGGTTATATCAAAACTTTTTAGTCCGTATGTTCCAAGTTCATCCAGGCTTTACTGTTCCCTAATCGCGTGTGTCGGCTAGATTGGGTCCTTCACGTACTTTTGTCCCATCTATCCCAAAAGTGTCTATGCCTTCTATCCCTGATTTCCCCACATCACACACATCGGCCAAATCACATCTTCACGTCCCCGCGTCCCTCACATTTCCAAGTTTCTAGACTGCCTGTGCTCATTTGGCCCGCTGGCCCGCATCATCTGCGTCGGTGGATTGTGTCTTCGTGTCCCAAATGTACTAAAGACCATTTTGGCTAATTTTTTCTACTCTTCCGATTCATATCTTTTGAGTCGGTGCAATATGAATTTAATGCATATTTAATGACCTTCTCTCTCCTAAATGGATATTTAATGAGACTATCCTCTATGCATTTGACACCTTTGTTCGCTTGCCATCATTTGCTTGAATCCTGCGATTAAGATCATTTATTCGTGCTCCCATTCCCTTTGCATTTTTCATTATGAATTCGATCCTTGAAGGTTATTTCTCTGTATACTAAAAACATGAAGATTAAATTCCAAGGTCAAGAACAGGTTTCACCTCTCGAGTCCTTTGTTCCTAATATCGGGGATAGTGAGGTTTGGCACCTAGATTTTGGGGATTTTTGGAGCAGATTGACTAGCCCTTCCCTCATGGCACAAATGATCAATGATAGCGGTCTTGCATATGTAGTGAGCTTCCCTATCTCTATACAATGTGCCGACACTGTGCTCACCTGTGGGGCTAATTTTAACTCGAGACACCAAAGAATTGTCTAATGTGCATGGGGAGTTGATTACCAAACTGGATGCTGCTGCCATTTTTTCTACTCTACGGATTCCAGAAGTTGAAGACTCCATCGTTATCACTTAGGCTCAAGCTCAGACTCTATTTGAGTAGGACAGTGATAAATATAAAGTAAGGATAGCAAAATCATGGTTGAAGAACCCTAAGAAGGAGCGTCTGAATTTCCAAGGCATTATTTAGGGCTGATTTCAATGAAGAGCTGTTTGATTTCATCATTTTGCTAGCTCGTGTCATGGGATTTCCCTCTACCAATGAATTTCACTTTTGGATGTGCCCTCTCATCAACATCATCTGTGAAGGTAGTCAGAGCATAAATTGGGTAGAAATCATTTGTATAAATTTGACAGAGCAATTGTCTAATGTACAATAGACTAAGAAGTTCTATATGACTTCTTATCTCATGTATTCCCTAGCAGCATTCTGGCAGTGGTTTGGATTCACATACATGGAGGGCTAGAAGGATGAACCCATTTATGCATACTGCCCTCAATTCACCCTTGAAACTAGCAACCACAACTTTAGGAGGGTTAATGATGCCTTTACCATGTATATTGTGAGGCTCTTAGAAGGTGATACTACTAGGAGATTTTCTGATGAGGCCATGGACCTGATAGCTAAGTATGGAGATTTCTTCATTCAGTTCAAGAGGTTTTCATATATCAGGTTGGCTGGTTATGAAAACACACCTCTCAAGCTCCCCATGTTTTGTAATGATAAGATGGCTCTGATTGAAGTGTGCAGGAAATTGGATAAATTGCATAGAATCTACGAGGATAAGATAATCTAAGTCCGCATTTCCCTATTTCCTTGGGTAACTATACATGCAAAACAACCTTGGATGCTCAAAATATAGAAAGGGCCCTTACTCCCATCACTGTCCACTTTTTTAGGCCTAGGACCTATTTTGATTAAAGAAGTTCATTGAGCAAAACTTAGAATTAATTATCATCACGGGGGATATGCGAGGACTCTTTGGGCCGATTGTGTAGATGATTTTGAAGCAAGGCAGAGGCACTATGGCAGATTCTCTTTACAGCTAATAAAAGAGCTCAATCTTCACCAAATTTCTAAAAGGTTCCAAGATGATAATGAAGACTTGTTGTCTTATGAATATGAGACATTAATCAAACATACTCCTTTGGAAGATCTGGATTGGTACAAAAAGGAGAAGGATGACTTGGTTGAGATTTTGGCCCCTGTCCTTGTTAGAACAAAGGTTTTGTTTGATAGAAAGGTTTGAGAGCTTAGGAAGAATCAAAGTGGATCTTCTTCCAGAGATACTTCAACACCTAGGAAGGAATCACATACACCCAGCATGGAGGTACCTACACAAACCCCTCCTCCTTCCTCAAATAAAGAACCTGAATCATCTACTCCCTCTTCTTCTACTCAAGTGTACCAAAAGAAGATAAAAGAGGTTAAACAAGAGCCAATTGAGGAAGAACCCCTTTCAGGGCATTTAGAACTACCTTTAGGGCCAGAGAACGTTATTTTTCTCAGTGAAAGTGATGATGGTGAAGTACCAGACCCTGCAGAACTTTGAAGTTACCATAGAAAAAGAGAAGGAAGTTCCTAGCACTAAACCTCCAAGTACCACTGATTCCTCTACTCAAGAAGCTCCAGATGCCTCACTCACATCTCTACTGGAAGCAACAATGGTGAATACTTTAAGTTCCATGAGCTCACTTGCTCTTGGACCTCTTGTTCCTTCTTCTTCTTCCTCTACTTTTGCATAGGTGCAACCCCTAGTTGATAGCAGGAAGAGGAAACCTTCTTCCCATTTGGTAGGAAAAAATTTTGATGTTGTGGCAGCCTTGTTAGGCACTACTCCTCCTCCTCCAGCAAAGAGAGCTAAAAAAACTTCAAGAATAGTGACAGATGCTCAAAGCCAACAATTTTTAGAGGTTGTAAAGCCTAGAGTTGATAAGGCAGAGCAAGATTTATTAGCCTCTGACCTAGAGCTTTCTAGGATTCCAATGGGAGAATCTACTCCTAAGAGTGAGGTGCATAACCTCCAGGAAATAGTAACCAAGGTTATTGAGAGAGTGGAGAAGGGTAAACAGACTATAGAATAGTTGGAAGAACAAAATCAAGTTCTTTCTAGCTTCATCAAGTCATTATTGACTAAAGATAAGGTTTTGGATCTGCCTTACTTGGTTGCCCTTCCACCCCTATGATTCTCAATAAGGATGAAGTTCAGAGTATCAAAGATATACATAGATATTCCATTTATGGAAGGGCTATGGAAGCCATGGTTGATGACATGATCATTGCAAGGCTTGAATTTTATTGTAGAGGCCTTTAAACTCAATGAGAAGGTGGCCAACTGCAACAAAAACTCTCCTCCTCTATTGGAACTATGGACAAAGAACTGAAGCTTTGGAGTAGTTGCATCATAGATCTTCACCTAATGGAACAGGCTGATGAAAATATATTAATGGCCAATAAAGTTTTTGATGATGTCAAGGACAACTTGTCAAGGTCATGGGTTTTTAGTGTTGAATGGAAAATAAAAGTTTTAGAAGAAGCCTTGGGAGAATTGAGAAACAGTTGGCAGAAGGGAGAATCTTTCAAGACTTGTGTTGTATCTACCTTCAAGGATATTCACTGTCATCTTCATGATGAAACTTCAGGTGTTCCTTTCTCTCTTCAAGAGATTAAAACTCAGTTCAGGGCATTTGTTAAAGAAAACCTGTTCAAGGAGGAATTAATTACCAAAGAGAAGATAAAGGAGATTTGCTCACTTCAATCTGCTATTGAAGAGGCTAATAAAGAATACCTTGAACATACTGAGTTTGATAAGGACATGGAGAAATGTCTAGGAACTTGGTCTCAAGCCACTGCCAACACATCAGTCCCATGAGGTAGGGAGATAGTTGAAGCATTGAAAATATTCAGGCAATGGATTCTCAAGTCGGTGGGCCCTCCTCAGCAATAAGCGGATGTTTTCTCTTCTAGCTTCTCCTCTCCTCCTTTTTCTAAAATTGAGCTCATTGTAAACTAATTAAGGATCTTGTGTCGAGCACTTCCTTAATTAACATTTTAGTTAAAAGAAATAGTTACCAAGTGTAACCAATTTGTAAGCTATATAATGAGCTCTCTATGCCATTTTCGGGCTGGAACTCTGTTTATTTTGAAAGTGTAAAGGAGAAAAAATCTATCAATACAAGAAGATCTCTCTTACTATTTCCATCTGCTCTTGTTCTTTCATTGCTATCTATTAAAATTTATTGAATCATTAGTCTGTTTTACTTCAAGAAGCTTTGTATTCTTGTGGATGTCATCTCTGGAACTTTGTGTTTGTGAAATAACATCTTATGGTTTTAAATGCAAATGATTTTTTTCTATATGATTCTATTCAGAGTGCGTAAAGAATTATTTTGTTATCTATATTTCTTTAGAGTGATTTTACGCATCATCCCATTCCTTAATTCTTCTATCCTTTTGTATTGATGATCTGTCATATCAAACCATTTCATGATATCGAGTTCCTCATTAAAGCTAACCATTGTACATTTGTAAATAAGTTTTTTGCCTTTAAATAAGGAACCTCTCCCATTAAAGAGGAGGGACTTTCTGTCCCCATTTCATTGCTTTCAATAAATTCCATATTTTACAACCAACACATTTACAAACTAGGGTTGTGTTTAATGTTGTATGCGAGAGAAGTGGATATAAAACTCATTTTTAATGGTGGTTCTCTGTTTTGGGGGATTTGGTTTAATTTTGGTCTCATGTCTATGCTTCCTAACTACGAAAGTAAATACGGTTATAAGCCACTAAAATGGAAAGCAGTATAAAAAGTGTGTCTAAGCTACGGAAACAACATTTTTGAAATGAAATGCTTTCATAAGGAAATAATGATCAATTGAAATACTTTCTCAAAGGAAATAAAAATTATTATTTTTGCTAAAACAAGGAAACACATGATTGCATTCAAATAATCATTCAAACCAAGATACTGAAACTGAAACTTAACAAATATAAAGATCATGCATAAAATACCAATCCTCCAATCTCCTCGGTTGAGTGGGCCCTTTCTCTACTTTGGGATTAATGATATTAACATGAAAAGATACTTAAGACAAGTCTTATAGACACAATGTATTATAACTTATGCCACGAATGTAGGAAACAAATTAACTAATAATAAATCCATAAATATTCCATGACTTAATTCTGCTAAAACAGTGGTCCTCGTTTCTAGATTGTTATGAATAAATTATCTAAAAATGGCGTAATGGAAAAGGACTCGGTCTCCCTAGTTGCCTTTGGTCAAAAGTGGTGGAAAATACATCTTATCAACCTACACATGTCATCAAATCGAGTTAACAAGGCGAGTTAGTGGAATCTCTAGTGATCATTAGTTAACATGAGGTAAAATAAGGAGAAATGGATCACTTTTACTTTGGATATAACTACTTAGAATCATCCCCATGCATTAATTAACGTATTTAAGAGAAAATTATATAGTTATATGGATGCCATAACAAGTAAATTCATGGACTCATCGGGGTCTTAGATGAAGGGCTTGGTCCTAAGATGGATGGAGATGCCTCAAAAAGTGATGATGTATCATTAGAAGGCTTAGGGGATTGGATTCAAGGGTAGGGAGCTCCAAATTTTTGTGTAGATGTGTGAGGGACATATGAATGGGCAAGCTGAGGTTCTTGTATTTTATTTGTGATGATTTATCTTTGGAATGAATGATGACAATTTTAACCGAGAGGGTATTTAGAGGTAGGACAAGGTAATTCGGGTTGTGTGGTAGATGCGAGAAATTGATGATGGAAGTGGTTTTTATATAATTTTTTTGATGAGATCAAAAGGGGTTGTGTATCCCTTAGGTTTATGATTTGTTATGCAGGCATAATTTTATTAGAAGAAAGGGTATCATTCATAATCACATCAAGTGAGAAAGACAGTGTTGTAAATGTTAAACGATGATTCGGATGTTGGTATGGATTCAAATGTTGATTTAGGCATGATCATAGTAGTAGGCGTGGTTGTAGAAATAGTTATGGATGTAGGAATTTTAGATGAGGGAGTTATTATGGTTGTTGGAGGAGATGTGAGTGAAAGACTATATATGATGGATGCGAGATGTAGTGGATGGGGAAGTAGGTGTAATTGAAGCGATAGGGGTGTTGTTGGTGCCCATTTTAATCCTCTGTTATATTTCCATTTTTCCCCTTTGTTCTGTGTGCTCTAAGACATTTTTCTTCGAATTTGGTGATTTGCAAATTTCCCCATCTAGATTGAATGCTTTGAAACACTCACAAACTTATCATTTTGCCCCAATTTGAAAGAAAAATACATGTAGGCTATGTTTTATGCACTAAATTTCCAAATCCACGGGCCTCTGTCATTTTTCCATTTTTTCCCATGCTTTGCAAGCTTGTGGCTGCTCGTTTTGTGCTTATTTTCCCTTGAAAATCAATCCCCATGGTCGAATATTGCCTAAAATCAATTTCCCTTTGTTTTTGACCAAAAATCCTTCACCCACGAAGAAAAAATCAAATTCGAGGCATCTCTGGTAAATTATGTGTTTTTTGATGGTAGTACGGGTGTCATTTGCCCATCAAAATTAATCCCAAGCCTCTCCTCCTACGTGGCCATTTTTCGTTGGTCAAGGAATCGGTGGGTTTCTTTGAAGACTTAGTGTTTTTGAGTTTTGCAAAAAATCCAAATTTCCCTCGCAACTCCGCAGGAGGGAAACGTGTCACATTCTCATTAAATGGAATGATGGAAGGCTGGCGGGGATTTAGGTGATTTTTTCCTTTTTGGTGAAAAGGGAAAAAGGGTGAGGAAGGGGCTGTGGGTCCGCAATGGATCAAGGGGAGACACATGGCAGGCGTAGACGAGGGTGCGGGCCGCCGGGGGCAGAAGTGAAATTATTCCCTTTTGGTAAAAAGACTTAGAATGAGAATTTGAGGCGTGGCTTTGTGACAAATCAGAAGGCAACACATGACGAGAGAAGAAATTAGAGGTGTGGGCCCGCAGAGGCAAAGTGAAAAATTTTCCTTTAGCGAAAAAAGGGGTTAAAACATGAAATAAGCCCACGGATCCTCAGTGATAGAGAAGTGGACACGTGTCAAGGACAGAGGCGGAGGTGTGGGCCCGTAGGGGAAAAAAGTGAAAATTTTCCAAATTTCCAAAAGGAGTGGAAACATGTAGAATTGAGTCGGGACTTCAATGGGACCCACCATATGCCACGTGTCAGCTCCAAATTTCAAGGGCGGAGGGGTGGAGAAAAAAGTCAAAATTTTACATTTTTCCAAAGATGTTAAAAAGTCAAAAAGTGATCCCAAATCCATTCCCAATCATATTTTGACATGTGGAGGGCCCAGATTGAAGGGAAAAGGGAAAATCAGCAGTAGAACTATACATTTTTCATTTTGGCCACCATTTTAGCCGGGAAGTGTGGAAATGTGAATTTTGCATCAATTTTCATCAAATTTTTGGCAAATTTAGTACGTTTGTGCTTACACGGACCAATGCAAGCGGTTTTAGGGATCAATTTACTGATTTGAGGTGTTTTGAAATAATTTTTCCCTAGCCGTCAAAAGCGTGAAATATCAAATCAAGAAGTTACAGAATCAAATTTTTGAGGGATAAGGATGAAATAATGAAATGAAAGGGGTCTGCATGCTTGGAGAATGAAAAATGTACCTCCACAATGGATAATGATGAAGGATTTGTAATGATTCACCTTTTTTGAAACACCTGGCAACTTTTGTTGTAAATTTGTTAAATGTCCCTATCTGCGAATCATGTTGAAATTCTGTAACAAACTTGATGTTGGGCATATTATTTTTATCGAAAGAAGGATCAAATGTAATAGAATGTTATATAATGAATGTTTTTGACATGCAAAAGGTCGGAGAAACTTACAATTTCATGGAAAATCGGGAAGAAGCCTATTCTCGAGAAACTACACGAGAACCATTTCTAATTCTTTTTGCATCGATTTGTATCATGTTGAGCTGGTTTCAGTTGTAAAGCCATCAACAAGCTCTAAGCTTGTTCTTATAACATTCCCTGCTAATAAATTTGGTCATTCTGGATTATTTTGTGTTGTCTCTTGGCAAAATTTGCATGCACTTATGTTTCAAAATGTTTTCAATTTGTGTTTCTTGCTCCTATTACATTCTTGTATTCAAAATCTCTTTTGATCATACATGGTCTCATTTCTTGTTGATAGTTTAGTGACATTTGCAATCTCACATTGAGAAGAGTTTTCATCTGATAAAGAGATAAACAAATTTAAAATCACTTTACCTTGAATTTAGAGATTGTTTGTAAACCTTTAGGTGCACCTTAGGTCATGATAAAATAGAGGTTTCTGGATGCTTTGTTGGTTCATCTACTTCAATATTTTGTGGCAGGTTGTCAAAGATTATGTGGAAGAGTGTAGATCTGGGCTTCCATTTATTACACATATCCTGGTTGAAGGAGTACCTTAACCCATTTGAAGCATTCTGTTGTTTAGGTCTTACAAATTTCTTGCAAAGGTCCTCAAAGAATCTAAAAATTCTGGTTAGTCTTGTCTAAAATCTCCCACCAAAAATTCATTCAAAATAACTAATCCTACCCCATACTACCCCTACATTACATTGTGTGTCAACAACAAAATATAATCCATCTACAAAAATGCACAAAGAAAATCAGGATCATGCAATGTCTTTAGTAACCCTTTCCTTGCATTGAAAATATCTCCATAATCTGGGAGTGACAACTTGTGAAAGTCAGATTTGGAGTGTTGATCATATTTTCTCAAGGCCCTTTCCATACCATTTGCACAAATTGAGGGATATCTTCATCTCCTTCACCATTTGAGGGTTACAAAATAGGTCCTCTTACCTTGGTTGAAAGGCACAACCTAAAATAGTTGGGACAAGATCAAGTCCTATTTGAGTGTTATCCATCTCTCCACAAATCTGAGTGCCAGTTAGATCACATCCCCGGCTACAAAACAACACACATCATGATCTATCTAAATTCAAGATTCATGTCATATCTCTGATGCTACTCATACCGAAAAGGAGAAAAAATTTGGGTACCAACACCAATGGCACCATTTCCGGGGACATTATTCAGTATTTAAAATCCCTGGTAATACTTCTTATGTGATTTTAATGTAATTACAAATCTGATTATCATCTTTTGATTAGATTTTTAAGGCTGGAATGAGGGGTAGAGTTCTAAGTTTGATATTTTCTTAGTTCAACCTGATCCATGTGCATACACATTTGAGATATTTGAATGCATATAAAACCCTAGTGATATCCCTTGCAAATTCTTCATGCAAATACATTGTTGAATCATCATTTTATAATCAGATTTGTAAGGTGAATACAAAGGTTTCAAGTTCTACCTGTAATTTTATCAGTTTCTAGTAGTTGTTGCACTTCATTTGCATTTGTGATTGATATATTTGGGAAAGGAAGGTCTGAGCTATAAATTTTTGCAAGATTGTCAGTCTTTGATAGGTATTTGACAAAGTATTTTAGTGCATTTACACAACTAAGGTGAAAATCCTTAGTGGTGACTCCATGTTGTTCGATCTTGATAAATACCGGTGTCTTAAGATTTCTATCATTTATTTTTGTGTTGCTAATCTCTTCAAAATTGGAGGGAAGAAGATATCTCTTCATTAGGGACTCTTCTAAGAAGTTGTTTACAAATTAAAGGAAATTAGAGTTAGAAGGGAGAAGAGTTTGGAAATTTGTTAAAGGTCAAACATCAGGAAAAGATATATCCAATGGTGAGAGAGATCAACCTTTGGTAGAGGATTATCACTCTTCTTCTAGTGATTCTGATTCAAGCAATCCTCTCATAAAATTGTTTACCTCATCTAGTGAAGGTCCTTCTACTGTACCTGGTAAGTTCCTTCTTCAAACTACACCTCTGTGTTTCAATTCAAATAGAACTTTCTAAGAAAATTAGCACTTAGAGAATACCAATCTTGTGAACCACATTCTTGAGCCCCAAAGACCTTGCACTCCTCATCAGCTTGTGTCACCCCCAATATCACCTCCACCAAACAATATGGCTCAGCCTAGACCTCCATTTGTTGTTAACACCTTTGGTCCTATAGAATTTAGAGGAATGGATGGTTACCCAAATGTTGTCCCACAAGATGTCAGAAATAGGTTGCCAAAATTCTAAGGTAATAATGCTATAACTGGTGATCAACATCTCAAACTTTTTGTTAACATGATGGAGGATTTTGAAATAGAGTTTGAAGATGTATATGTCAAATTGTTCATTCATACACTAGAAGAGGATGCTAGGGACTAGTACAAGGCTCTACCTGATAATTCTATTGATTCATGGACTAAAATGAAGAATACATTTAGGTTTAATATAGTGACAAGACTAATCCTAGATTTCTCTTGTCTGAATTTGAGAATATCAAGAAGAACCCCAATGAATCAGTTCATGACTTCAACACAAGGTTTAACAAAACTTTGAGAAGGCTTCCTATTAATTTGAGGCCTTGTGATTAGTCTTGTTTAATCAAGTATGTAGATGCATTTGATAAAAAGGAATCCTATTACCTAAGAGACTAGAACCCTACTAATCTAAGACAAGCTTTCACCATTGCACTTCAAATTGAAAATAATATCAAAGCAATTGGGAAACCTCTTAAGAGAGATGGTGTAAAGTTGATAAACCCTAAAAACCTCAAGCTAGCAAGGGTACTGATTTAGAGGAGGTTATGAAGACTTTGGGGAGGGGATATCAAAGAAATATCATACAAGTTGGCAAGAGCTGAGAAGGGAATTGGGCAAACTTCATAAGGTCAGAAAAGAGCACAAAACCATGATAGATTTTTCAATCATCCTAGAGGTGATCAAAGGGCAGATGATAGAGGGAAGGGACCCATGGGGTCTGTAAATAGACATCCTCAAGCACATAAAGGAAGAGTGTTGCACGATCCCCTAAGCGTCGGGGTTGCTCTTTGTTGAGGAAGTTATTGATATTGATTGGTGTGATAGGTGTTTTCTGCCCCATCCTCCATGTGAAGTGGACCAGCAAGATGGTGAAGCTAATAATGATGATGGTACTGATGATGATATTTACATGATGGGTTGTTCTTCGAGCTCACAAGGAGGAGCAACATCTACTGAAGTGATAAGTGCAAGGATAGCTGCTACTTTTTGAGATTGCATCAAATGGGTACAAGTCTTTCTTCCCCCTCATACTCTTGAAGTTGATGTAGTGCAAGATTTTTAAATTCCTAACAATGAATTTGAATACTTAAGAGATTTGATGATTAAGGAGTACAATGGTGGTATCCCTTCGGATGAAGATAGACAATTGTTGATGAATGTTATTGTAGCTCAAAAGAAAGACTATAACACTAGAAGTAAAGTTGTTAAGGGATCTGGGCCTCAAGCCAAACCTAAAACACCCTTTCTCACAAGCATTCCCAAAGAATCTCCTAAAAGAGAAGCACTTTCCAGAAGCTCTACTATCCCAAGCAAAAATTACAGTCCTCCTCATGCCCAAGCTGACAAGAATCCCTTGCCATCTAATGAATCTGTTTGTCTTTCTTCCAATGTTGCTTTGCAAGGAGTGTTCCCTATGACATAGCCAAAGTATTAAGCCAAATAAAAGTGAGTGTTCTAATCCTTGAGTTGCTTAGGATTCCTGAGCATAAGAAGAGAGCATTTGAGTACTTGGGATATAAGGAGGAGAAGACTACTCTAGGAAGAAATGTAAATGTTGTTAAAAATCCTCCTCGAGATCATTGTTGACCTTGAAACACCACCAACAAGTAGAGGATCTTGGAGAAACACTTGAGGTATATTTGGGGACATCCTTGGTTGATTCCCAACTGAATGTTGATCCATTCTTCACAACTATGATCATAAAGGATAGGCTACTTCACAATTGTTTGTTTGATTCTAGTGCATCATGTAATGTCATGCCTCTAGAAGTCATGAATGAGTTGGATATCAAAGTGACAGCAGCCTATGGAGGGTGTACTACCATGGCCTCAAGAGAATTTTGGTAGTTGGTTGTGTGAAGGGTTTGGTGGTGTAGCTTGCATCTTATCTCGGGAGGAATTTAAAATTGGATGTTGTGATTGTTGATTGCCCTGCTAAATGGGGTATGTTATTATCAAGAAAGTGGGCTACAAGTGTTGGGGAGTGTCCAAATGGATATGTCTTTTTCCACTATCCCCATTGAGGGAAGCCTTGTCAAATTATATGGAGAGAAGAAAATGTTGCATCTAATTAAGGATCCAAAAAATGCTTCCTATGAGGTGTTGTTTGTTGATGTAGATGCTAATAATTTTATTGGGTTTGCTAATAGAAAATAACACAAGATGGATACACAAGATGGATCAGTCAAAGTTCCTTGAATAGGTAGGTTCTCCTTGGACCTTGCTATTTGATGGAGCTTGCTCCAAATTTGGAAATGGTGCTGGTATAATGTTGATTTCTCCTAGCTTGGAAGAATTTGTTTTTTCCTTCAAGTTTAATTTTGAATTTACTAACAACATTGCTGAGTATGAAGCCTTGTTGTTGGGTATGAGAATTACATGGAAGTATGGTTTCAAGGAAATCATTGCAAAAAGGAGATTCAGAGCTAATTGAGATGTTTGATTCTTTCAATATTGTACATCATGACACAAGTTCGAATGCTCTGTTGATAAGTTGGCGAGTGTTGCGCTCAAGGTTTGGAGATTGCACCATTTCATCTTATCATGAGTATAATGTTGAAGTATTAATTAGGCCAGTTGTCCTGACAACATCAAACATTGGAAAGTGTTTAATGATGATGCTCAAGTGCAGAGGTTCTTACAAAATCAAGGTGAGTTTGTAGATCAAAATATTGATTGGGAACCAATGGTATGTGTGGTGAGGGAAGAGAGAATTTGTTTGAAAAATATATTATCCATTTGAAAACTAACACCATTCCTAGAGGTCTTGTTGCACTTGAGTCAAATTTTAGCAATGTTGATTGCATCATCAATAGAAACATATGAACATCAAGGGATGTGGAAGAGAATGACTTGGGAACTAATGATAAACCAAGAAATTTTTGGTTGGGTAGTAGTTTAAGCAAGGAAGAAAAACAATCCTACCTCCAATTGTTAAAACAATATCAAGACTGTCTTGCTTGGTCATATTCAGAGTTGAAAGCATATAGAGAAGACTTATTCCAACATGAGATCCCTCTTAAGAAAAATTCCAAACCATTCAGATAGAAGCAAAGGTAAATTAATCCACTCCTCTCCATGAGAATGCAAGATGAATTGAAGAAGATGAAGGAGGGAGGGATCATTCATCCCACAAGACCATGATGAGGAAAGAAGAATGGAGATATCAGACTTTGTGTAGACTTCATAAATATGAATAGAGATTCATTGAAAAACAATTATCCTTTGTCAAACATGAAGAACATGTTGCAGTTAGTGTTTGGATCTGAATTGTTGTCCACCTTGGATGGTTTCTCTGGCTACAATCAAGTTGTTGTCAAGGAGTCAAAAAGATTTAAAACTACCTTTACCACTCCTTGGGGAACATATGTTTATGTAAGAATGCCTTTTGGTCTCATGAATGTTGGAGATACCTTCCAAAGAGAAATGGATGTTGCTTTTTTTGGTTACATAAATGAATTCATTGCAGTTTATAAGGATGATGTGACTGTGTTTTCAAGGAGTAGAAAATATCACTTGCAGCACTTGGAAATAATGCTGATCAGATGTAGAGAATTTGGAATCTCTCTCAATCCAAAGAAGTGTCACTTTGGAGTATAAAAGGCCAAGCTGCTTGGTCATATTGTTTCAAAGGCTAGTGTCATGATTGACCCTAAGAGAGTAGAAGTAATCAACAAGGTTCCAATTCCAAGAACAAAGAAGGGCATCCAATCTTTCTTTGGGCATATCAATTTCATTAGAAGGTTTGTGTCCAATTTTTTTGAGTTGACTCTTCCTATCACATGCATGTTAAAGAAAGATCAAGTTATCAAGTGGGAGGAGGCTGCTATTTAGGATTTTGAAGGAATCAAAGAGGCATTGAAACATGCACCTGTCTTGGTAGCTCCGAATTACAAAAGGCCTTTCCAAATATTTTCTTTTTCTTCTGAAAATACTATTGCATCTGTTTTGCTCCAAAAGGATGAAGATGGGGCTAAGAGGCCTATTTCTTTCTTTAGCAAGGCCTTACAAGCTATTGAGTTAAAGTATACAATCATGGAAAAAAGAATTTTCCTTGGTGAAAGCAACAAAGGTTTTTAGGCCTTATATCTTAAGTTCAAAAGTTGTTGCTTATGTTCCCCACACCATGGTAAAAGAAATTTTATCAGAGATGGAGATCTCAAGCAACAAATGTAGATGGGTGAACAAACTGTAGGAGTATGACATGGATATCCAAACCACAAAGTTGGTAAGAGGTTTGGGTCTTGCTAAGCTCATGGCTGAGAGTAACTTGCAGAATGTGGAAGTGAATGAGGTAGAGGAAGAAAGGGCAGATGTTATTGAGAAATTGGTGAGTTCTGAGTGGTACAAGGATATAATCTTTTACCTCAAACACCTATGTTGTCCTAATCATTTAAATAAAAATAAAAAAAGAGCCCTCAAGTTGGCTTCTCAAAAATACATCATCACTGACTTTGGGCTAGCTTGGAAGAACCCTGAAGGTGTCCTCTTGAAATGTGTAACTAAAGATGAAGCTCCCAGGGTAGTTGTTGATTTCCATGGGGGTGTTTGTGGAGGACACTTTTCTAGAAGGGTTACAGCACACAAAGTTTTGAGAGCTGGTTATTGGTGGCCTACTCTCTTCAAAGATGCAACCATTTTGATTAGAAGATGTGAAAGTTGCCTACGTTTCTCTGGAAGAATGAAAGCTTCAAAATCCCTTCCTTTGCAAGCTGTATCAATTGAAGATCCTTTCAAACAATGGGGGATGGACTTAATTGGTGAGATCTTAGACCCTTCTAGTGCAAGACATAAGTGGATCCTTGTAGCCACAGATTACTTCACCAAGTGGGTAGAAGCAATCCCCACTAAGAAAGCAACACACCAAGTTGTTATGGATTTCTTGTTGAATCATATCATATGTAGATTTTGTGTGCCAATCACGATTGTGGCTGATAATGCCAAGTGTTTGAGAGCTAAACCTTTGATGGCAATGTGCAAGGAGTATGGAATGAATTTGATTTATTCTTCAAACTATAACCCCCAAGGGAATGGACAAGTTAAGTCTAGCAATAAGAACTTATTGAAGATCATTAGGAGGACCTTGGAGTTGAACAAGAGAAAATGGGGTGAACAACAAGAATTTACTGATTTGGGTGATAGAATCATTACCAAGAGAGCTACTGGTAAGAGCCCATTTGAGTTGGTGTATGGAACTCAAGCTCTACTACCCTTATATCTGCAATTATCTTCATTTTAGTTTGTTCAACAACTTGAGGATCAAGAGGTTAGTCCATATAAAGAAAGGATTAATTAGATTATAGAGCTAGATGAAGAGAGAAGAGCATCCCACCAAAGGCATTTCAGATTTAGAGAGAAGTTGAAGAGGTTGATTGACAAGAAGGTTACTCCTAGGGCCTTCAATATTGGAGATCTGGTTTTGTTGTGGGATAGCAGAAATGAAGATAAGGGAAAACATGGAAAATTTGATGCATTGTGGATGGGCCCTTACTCCATTAATATCAGAATTGGTGAGAATAACTTTTTTCTAAAATACTTAGAAGGGGAATTACTTGAACTACCTTTTAATGGCAGGCATCTGAAGCATTTCTTGGATTAATCCCCAAATTTGAGGTATGCACCAATTTGTATAGTGTATAGTGTTTAGTTTTTTGCTCTATTTTCTGGTGTTTTGGTGGTTCTTGGTTTGCCTTGGTGTGTGGCAGCCATTTTTGTCAGTTTGTTAGCTAGTTTTTGGTGGCTTTGGCTCATGACTTTGTTTGCCCAATGGCTTATTTTGGCACTTGGTCTACGTTGTTCTTATGGCACTCATTGGGAGTGCCCATCCCAGCAGGAGCCAATGTTGGTGCCCATTTTAATCCTCTGTTATATTGCCATCTTTCCCCTTTGTTCTATGTGCTCTAAGATGTTTTTCTTTGAATTTGGTGGTCTGCAAATTTCCCCATCCAGATTGAATGCTTTGAAATGCTCACAAACTTATCATTTTGCCCCAATTTGAAAGAAAAATACATGTAGGCTCTATTTTATGCCCTAAATTTCCAAATCCACGGGCCTCTGTCATTTTTTCCATCTTTTCCCACCCTTTGGAAGCTCGTGGTTTCTCGTTTTGTGCTTATTTTCCTCGAAAATCAATCCCCATGGTCGAATATTGCCTAAAATCAATTTCCCTTTGTTTTTTGACCAAAAAATCCTTCACCCACGAAGAAAAAATCAAATTCAAGCATCTCTGGTAAATTCTATGTTTTTTACGGTAGTACGGGTGTCATTTGCCTGTCAAAATTAATCCCAAGCCTCTCCTCCTATGTGGCCAATTTTTTTGGTCAAGAATCAGTGGGTTTCTTTGAAGACTTAGTGTTTTTTGAGTTTTGGAAAAAAATCCAAATTTCCCCTACAACTCCACAAGAGGGACATGTGTCACATTCTCATTCAATGGTGGGATGGAAGGCTGGCGGGGGACTTAGGTGATTTTTCCTTTTTGGAGAAAAGGAAAAAGGGTGAGGAAGGGCCGCTGGTCAGCAATGGATCAAGGGGAGACATGTGGCAGGTGTAGAGGAGGGTGCGGGCCGCGGGAAAGCGAGAAGTGAAATTGTTCTCTTTTGGTAAAAAGACTTAGAATGAGAATTTAAGGCATGGCTCTATGACAAATCAGAAGGTGACACATGGCAGGGAAGAAATTAGAGGCGCGGGCCCGTAGAGGTAAAGTGAAAAATTTTCCTTTAGCAAAAAAAGGGGTTAAAACATGAAATAAGCCCATGGATCCTCAGTGATAGAGAAGTGGACATGTGTCAAGGATAGAGGCAGAGGTGTGGGCCGCAGGGAAAAAAGTGAAAATTTTCCAAATTTCCAAAAAGGGTGGAAATGTGTAGAATTGAGCCGCGACTTCAATGGGACCCACCATATGCCACGTGTCAGCTCCAAATTTCAAGGGCGGAGGGGCAGAGAAAAAAGTCAAAATTTTACATTTTTCCAAAGATGTTAAAAAGTCAAAAAGTGATCCCAAATCCATTCGCAATCGTATTTTGACATGTGGAGGGCCTAGATTGAAGGGAAAAGGGAAAATCAATGGTAAATGTACATTTTCATTTTGGCTGCCATTTTGCTCAAGAAGTGTGGAAATGTGAATCTTGCATCAATTTTCATCAAATGTTTGGCAAATTCATGTCGTTTGTGCCTCAATGACTAATGCAAGTGGTTTTAGGGATCAATTTGTAGATTTGAGGTGTTTTTGAAATAATGTTTTCCCTGACCCGTCCCTAAAACGTGAAATATCAAATCAAGAAGTTGCATAATCAAATTTTGGAGGGATAAGGATGAAATAATGAAATGAAAGGGGTCTGCATGCTTGGAGAATGAAAAATGTTCCTCCACAATGGATAATGATGAAGGATTTATAATGATTCACATTTTTGAAACACCTAGAAAATTTTGTTGCAAATTTGATAAATGTCCGTATCTGTGAATCATGTTGAAATTTTGTAACAAAATTCATGTTGGGCATATTATTTTCTTGGGAAAGAAGGATCAAATGTAATAGAATGTTATATAATGCATGTTTTTGACATGTAAAATGTTGGAGAAACTTAGAATTTCACAGGAAAATATGGGAAGAATCCTATTCTCTGAGAAACCACTTGAGAACCATTTCTAATTCCTTTCTACATCAGATTTTTATCATGTTGAGTTTTTTCAGTTGTAAAGCCATCAACAAGCTCGAGATTGTTCTTATAACATTCCTTTGCTGATAAATTTGGTCATTCTTGATTACTTTTTGTTGTCTCTTGGAAAATTTTGCATGCACTTATGTTTCAGAATGTTTTCAATTTGTGTTTCTTGCTCTGTTGCGATCTTGTATTCAAAATCTCTGTTGATCATACATGGTCTCATTTCTTGTTGATAGTTTAGTGGCATTTGTAATCTCACATTCAAAAGAGCTTTCATCTGATAAAGAGATAAATAGATTTAAAATCACTTTACCTTCCTTGAATTTAGAGATTGTTTGTAAACCTTTGTATGCACCTTAGGTCATGATAAAATAGAGGTTTTTGGATGCTTTGTTGGTTCATCTACTTCAAGCTTTTGTGGTAGGTTGTCAAAGATTGTGTGGAACAGTGTATATCTAAGCTTCCATTTATTGCACATATCCTAGTTAAAGGAGTACCTTAACCCCTTTGAAGAATTCTTTTGTTTAGGTCTTACAAATTTCTTGCAAAGGTCCTCAAAGAATCTGGCAAATTCTTGTTAGTCTTGTCTAAAATCTCCCACCAAAAAATTCATTCAAAATAATTAATCCTACCCCATACTACTCCTGCATTGCATTGTGTGTCAACAAAAAAATATAATCCATCTACAAAAATGCACAAAGAAAATTAGGATCATGTAATGTCTTCAGTAACCCTTGCCTTGTATTGAAAATATCTCCATAATCTAGGAGTGACAACTTATGAAATTCAGATTTGGAGTGTTGATCACATTTTCTCAAGGCCCTTTCCATACCATTTGCACAAATTAAGGGATATCTTCATCTCCTTCACCATTTGAGGGTTACAAAATAGGTCCTCTTACCTTGGTTGAAAGACACAACCTAAAATATTTGGGACAAGATAAAGTACTATTTGAGTGCTATCCATCTCTCCACAAATCTGAGTGCTAGTTAGATCACATCCCTGGCTACAAAACAACACACATCATGATCTATATGACTTCAAGCTTCATGTCATATCTCTAATGCTTCTCAGACTAAAAAGGAGAAAAAAATTGGGTACCAACAGGTGTGATAGTTGTAGATGTGGTTGATAAGGCTACGATAGTTGTAGAGATAGGTGGAGATAGTGAAGGTATGGGTGTGGAAATAATGTTTACATCAAACATGGACATCATAGATGAAATATCAACATGTTTAGGTGACGATTCTTGGTTTATAGTATTGATCATATGGGCATTAGGTTCTTGAAATGTGGGAGGTGTGGTTTGATTGGTTGGTGAGTGATTGGGAAATGGTTGCTTAAAGACATCAATGGGATGATTTAGTGGTGCATTAAAATTATCCACTTGAATCTCACCATGTTATATGATTTTTTAGACAAGGTCCTTGAAAGTACGACACTTCTCAATGTCATGACAATGGACTTGATGATATTTACAATAATGTTCCTCACTATACCATGTTGGTTTGGGATGTGGGTCATCCAAGGGTCAAATGGGAGGAAGTTGAATTAGATGGACCGCAATTAATTTTTCAAATATCAAACTATAGTATTCCCAAGTGGGTTATAAGTTGACGGTCTAAAATTCCTTTGTGGAGGCTCGGTGTGAGACATAGATGACGATGAATACTTAACTATGAAAGAATTGGTTACACTCTTAGTCTTGTCATTGTGGGTCGATGACTTCATAAACTCAAACTTGGTTTTATTAGATATTCCTTTTAGGTGACATTTCTCAAGGGCACTAAGTTAAAGTTTACGCGCCATAAAAAAATCCAATTTGAAGTTTTGGAATGATTTTCTTTGAAGAGTGGAAGAGTGTTGAGCAGAAAAAGTGTGATACTTAGCAAAAGGCACACAGGAGGTTCACGCATGAGAGTAGGGCGTAATCGAAGGAACCAAAGGATAGGAAAGGACACACATGAGAAAGACAAAGATTGGTTTAGGACTTAGCCATTTTCACATGTATGGGATATTTTTGGAGATAGCGTGCAGAACACACAAACTAGATAAAGACTTGTGCAACATGCATAGGTTATTTTTGGAAGAAGCGGCTACTAAGTGCTTTACATGGGTTCGAGACTAATAATAGAATTGCTACTACCAGTTAACCAAAAGAGGTCTATTATTAGCGCACTTGCATGTGTGGCTATTATTGTAAAGGTGCGTGGCTATTTTCAGCATGTGACCTATTTTAGGAATTATGCAAGTAGTGAAGGGTAAGTCCCCTCCCTTATAAATATGCAAAGTGATCTACGTAGAATAGAAGAAGCGTGTGTGTGAACTAGATATGAATTCTTTGTGAGATTATCTTGCTAGATCGATGCGTGCATGAGATTATAGTATTACTCATTGTAATAAGATCTTGTGTATTTATTATGGTTTATATAATGGAGTGTTTAGCTGAATCAAGGTATTAATCATGAGTTTAACATGTTCTTGTATGATTGACTTCATTATGGGTATTATTTAAATCTATTACTCTATAGATATAGATCTAGACATGCTATGTAGAATTTTATATTAAATATGGATCTGAATGCATTAAGTCTTCATCATGCTAACATCCTACAACAACAACTTTAAAGAAGGGCCTAGTACCTTTACGTGCTTTGGGTGAGTGCTTAGTCTAAGCTGAGTGATGTGCCAGCATGCCACGGGTTATTACTAGTAAATTCTAGGCTACATTATTGATTCCATTTTTTGGACCTCTTTTTTAGTTGTTCTCAAGATGGTTCATGATGAAGACATACCGGTTGACCTTAGCAAGTGTTGAGGAGTGGATACATGATCTAGAAGAAGAATACACATGAAGGTTCAACACTAGATCTGATTTTAACGCATTTGAATGGGTGGAATAGAACCTGTATGACAATTTGTATGAGACCTTCATTATTTTTCCAATAGAAGCCTGTATGAGTGGCTAGTTGCTTATGCATCTAAAAGGGATTAGAGGTATCACACATTTGTTTGGACGTAGGAATAATTTTAGGCCCTCTATGATGTTGATCGATTTAGACACGTCTTTGTGGATACTTGGTTTTGTGGTGTTCTGAATAACTATAATTTGGAGTACTCAATTTCCACTTATTCTTGCCTAGAAGTAGCGAGAATTCAAATTTTCATGGTATCCCAAGGAAATTACGAAAGGCATTCACCGGTGATAAAAATCTTGATGGTAACCCTGAAATTGGAAAGAAACCGATGGATAACTAAACCCCACCACGCGCGGGGGCAGGAGAAGGTTTGGTGAAAGATGGCAGACCTAGCATCCAAAGAAATGCAAAGAGAAGAAAGGTGGCTTAAGTATAATGAGGCACGTGAGAATGAGATAGAGAAGCAACAGGATGTTTCAGAGTGAATGATGTTGAGGAGAGAGATGGATCGCAAAGGATTTGAAGCTCATGCAGAAGATGTGGAGCCAGAGCATCAGGAACTCCCCCATTTGGGAAAGCATGATAGGGAACCCACCTTGGCCTCATGGAGAAGCACGCACAGAGACAACTTTGGGATGCAAGTGTGCATCTGAATCTACTTTTCAACCTTGCCCTTGTGCTTGATTTTCAAATATCTATTACGACAACTAGTCAGAAAACTAATTTAAGAATTGGAAGAGCAGGAGTAATCCATATAGCAAGTACATTGATGGTAGGGAAAACATCTTTGTTATTGTTTGGAGGTACCTTTTCAGGTTTATCATCCACATAGAATTCAAGCACACAGAATTTTGGACTCATTTCTAGGAGTGGTAACACTTCATAGACTGTAGGGGTGTAGTTCAGTACTACTGTTAGGACATAGGGAAGTACATCTTCTAGTTCGTATCTAGCTATAGGTGGAGGATCAAGAGGTATAGGTTGTTCTAGCTCTGGTGGATCCGGTGGTTTTGGAGGCGGAGGAAACACAAGAGGTTCTGGATCAGGTGGGCAAGGTCTGCACCAACCCTATAATATTTACATGGAGATGTATCTTTGTATTCCAGAGTATAGGGGCATAGAAGATGTTGTTGAACATGTGCACATGTGTGAAATCCCATGGTGCGTAAAAGAAATCATGACTTCTGAGCACAGGGAAAGTTAGTTTTCTACCATGTTGCAAGGGCATGCACACAACTGGTACAAAATTTTTGAACCTGATCAGACTTGTGTAGACTATGTAGCTTTAAAAGATGCTTTCCTTAAAGATTTTCACATCCCAAAGTTCGAGTAGAAGATTATAATCACGCTCAAGGATATTAAACATGGCACTACTAAGAGTGTTAGAGAATATGATAATCATTTCAAAATGCTTTTATCTAAGCTTTCTTATGATATTTATGTAATCCATCATGCACAATGGTTCGTTGGAGGTCTAATTACACCTTTTAAGAGGGTGATATCACATAATACATACACTAATCCGTGTGAAGCACTTGAAGCAGCTTTACACACTAAGGTAGTCAAAAGTATAGACATTGGGGTGAGCCCATTTTTGGAAGCATAGATCGCAGCTATGACAAAGTAGTTGGAGAAGCTATTGGAAAATTCAACACATGAGATGTGCACGGGGATTTGGTGCATAGATTGTGAAGTGGAAGGTCACACCAAGGATAGTTTTCCCCACATATCAATATGCTCATTCTTGCTAGACTATGAGATATGTCATTTGAACCATGATGCTAGCCACTTCCCATTATTATAATGCATAATAAGGAAGAACGTATCTTGCTACTATAAAATTTTCAGGTCCATGACTTGTGATACGTAAGACTGTTAGCTGATTGGTTAGATCTATGATGCTATATAAATTGGTGTATGATAGATAGGATTATCAAATAACTCTAAAGGAAAGAATGAGCATTAGGATTGGGATCATAATCAGGCATGCTATGATCAAAATGAAGGGTGTTTTGAAGGGGGCCGTGGCGGAGGTCAAGGATACCATGGGGGATTCATAGGACAAGGTTGTGGTGGTAGAAGATGTGAGTTCCCTTGTGGAACATGTTATACATATAGATATCCTAACCACTACAAGTGTGAATGTCCTCAGAATATTACATGTTATTTATGTGGAAAGAATCATAGTTATGAGGAATGCTCAAAATTATATGAGCATCTTAGTAAGCAACATAAAAAAGAAAACAAGGGTGCAATTATGGTTAGGATACGTCACACTATCGAAAATTAGTGGATGCCCAAGTTGGAACCAGAATATGAGGCATTACCTGTAAAGATCACTACCCGCGTTGAAGCAATATTACTAGAGAAGTGTTACAAAAATCCTACCATCATTAAGGAGGAATTTCTACCTGTACATAACCCAGATCTTGTCCATCAGAAGGAGGTTTATTGGGAAACCATGGAGGTACTTAGAAATCTTCAGGGTGAAATACAATGTTTAAAAGAGGAATCACAGAAGATGGAGCAAAATAAAGTAGTAAAGACGGTCCAATCTGATATGGATAACTTGAAAGAGGCGTTCAAGATGTTGCGCCAGGAGAATATCATTCCACTATTAGGGAATTTGTTAAAGATAAACACTCCATGTGTAAGTATCGAGACTCAATGGCAGATCCTGCATGCAAACTTGCTCCCTCATAGCTTAGACTATGATAGGAAATCACTACGAATGCTATTGTGGATGGGTGGATTTTGAGTAATATATTGATTGATACGGGTGTGGAAGTCAATGTTCTTACTTTATATGCATGGGTACAAATGGGGAGACATCCATTACAACCATCTTTGAATTTACTATTCATGGCTAACCAAACTAAGGCCATTCCCATTGGAGTTTGAAAGGATGCATCCATTACCATACGGGAGCCAAGTTCACTAGGTATTTTGAGGTTTTAGTCTTTGGTAGAGGTAGATACATTCCCAATTCTATTTAGGTGGCCTTGGTGCTATGCAAATAATGTTGATCTTCTATTCACCAAGGGTTATATCAGTTTTTAAAACAATGAGGAAAGAGTTATTATCCCTCTAACAAATGTCAAATATGTGCCCTATGTTGAGCCTTTGAGTGAGGAATATCTTAATAGGATTTGTGTACACACTATCGGGACCCAAAGGTACTTGATCCATCTAAAGAAGGAATCCTTCAGTGGAAAGATGCATAGTTTATTAGCGATACTACAAGTGTTGCTTGTGATAATTGGGCTCATAGTACTTATGAGTTAATAGGGCACAAATTAAAGAGTACCTTTATAAGGACCAACATACCTCATTATATCGGAGAATAAGTAACAACTACTCGGTACCTTGTTGCACTTGAGAAGGGGATCTTATCGTATTTTCGTGCGCCATGGAGAAACAATGGAAAGGCCAATTAGAGAGATGAAATATTATAGCATATACCCTATGTGGGACAACGGCTCTCCCTGGTGGGTGGTTCATAAGGATAATTTTGTAGGATGGAATGAAATTAGGATTTCTCTTTCTACTAGGTTCTTCAGAGAAATACACCTACTTAAATCTAAACTTATCATAGTAATCAACCCTGTTCAGCTCCACGTTCAATAGTGTGAGAGACTGCGGACGAGAGGGTAGGAAGTTTTACCACTTTCGCTCTGGGTGCACAAATTTTATTCCACTTTAAAAGGCTGCACATGTGCTTGGTATGTATATGCAGTAAATCCATAGAGAGAATGTAAATTAGAAGGATTTGATTACAAGAATGATACATATGTTTGACTATTTCTCTACTAAACCTCCTATAGCAGAGGAATTAAGGGTTATAAAGCGCTTAACTATGGGAGATAGTGCCAAGGCAAAAGAACTCATTCAGGAGTTGTTTGATGAAGAAGACTCAGGAGCGTGTTTTGCTAAAGAAACAGAGATAGATGCCACACTACTTAAGTGCACTTTCCTTGAGAAGGAAAAAGGAAATATGGTCTACTTAGTGGATGATGAAGAAGTAGAAAATCTAGATGTAGACCATTCAACAGGTAGGCATGAGGTTTTAGATAGTGTAGATAAGACCACACGTGCCTATCATGAACCTATGAAAATAAATAAAGTGAATATTGGATCAGATGTTGAGCCTAAGGAGGCCATAATTGGGGACTATTGGTCTGACTCTAAAGTGGAAAAAATCATTGAGTTACTATGAGATTATCAGGACTTATTTCCTCGGGGATACCATGAACTCAAAGGTGTGCATGAATCATTAGGAGAGATGAAGATAAAGCTTAAGGAAGGTGTGCACCCAGTCAAAAAGAGACCCTATAGGATGAACCCCAACTTGCGCAAAAAGGTCAAAGAAGAAATTGACAAAATGTTGAAGTCTAGAATCATCAAGCCCCTAGACGATTCAAAATGGGTTAGCCCAATGGTGATCATTATCAAGAAAGATGGTCAGATTAGGATCTATGTGGACTACATGGAGCTAAGCGTTGTATGTGTGGTGAACCCTTTCTATGCCATTCACTAAGGAAATACTAGAAGGTGTTGTAGGGCATTAAATTTATTCCTTTACGAGATGGATTCTCTAGGTGTCATCAAAGTTAGGATTACGGGAGGATCGGGGGAAAATACTACTTTTACTCTTGAATGGGGCATTGTTTCCTATACAGCGATGCCTTTTGGTTTTAAAAACATGCCTTCTATATTTTTGTGTATAGTTTTTAAGTGTTCAAATATTTTATTCACAACTTCTTGTAGGTTTATTTAGATGATTGGATAGTGTATGGACTTGTTAAGGATCATTATGACAATCTGCGCTTAATGTTTGAAAGATGTAGGCTAGTTGAGTATTTCTTTAAACATTAAGAAGTGTGTATTTGCTACACCATTTGGCACTTTGTTAGGACACATCATCTCAAGGAAGGTTTTTGGTTGATCCGGCTAAGGTTGTAGTCATTATCGGCCTAGAGAAGCCTACCAGTCAAAGTGAAGTGCGTGGATTCTTGGGTCACACTGGGTATTATAGAAAATTTATAAATGGGTATGCTAAGGTTGTCACACCCTTAGAGGAGTTACTAAAAGGAAAAGGGATGTTCTACTAGGGAGAACCACAGCAACGCGCATTCGAGACATTGAAGGAGAAACTTACTACAATGCCTATTTTGTGTTTTCCTTCATGGGACCAACCATTTGATGTACATGTGGGTGCCTCTGACATTGCCATTGGAGCAGTGTTGGCTCATCCTGGAGAAGGTATTATAGATCATCCTATCTATTTTTCTAGTAGAAATTTGAATCCTACAGAGTTGAATTATACAACTATAGAGCGTGAAGCTTTGTCGATGATCTATGTGCTACATAAATTTAGATAAGTACTGCTAGAAACACCATTTGTATTCTATACCGATCACATGGCATTGAAGTATTTGGTAAACAAGCCCATTTTATAGGGGCACATATGCCGATGGGTACTTTTATTCCAAGAATTTGATTTCACAGTTGTGGTAAAACTAGGAAAAGTAATTCTGGACCGGATCATCTATCCAAAATACACTCGGGAGAAGAAGTGTAGGAAATTGAAGATACCATGCACGATACATAGTTATACAGGTTACAACGTGTGTCATTAGAATTAGAGTACATTTTAATCTTTCTACGAACATGTATGGTGCCAGAAGGGATAAAATCCTTAGAGAATAAGTAACTTGTCATTAAGTGCGGCACCATTTATGTTTATTAGCGGTGACCTATATAAGTTAGGTCGAGATGAAGTATTGTGCCACTGTGTATTGGAACATGAGTGTATAGATATCATGGAGGAGGCTCATGGTGGTATTGTAGGTGGGAACTATGTAGGTGATGCCACCGCATATAATATTCTACTTGTTGGATTATAGTGGGAGACCCTGTATAAAGAGTGTAAGGCATATTGCAAGGCTTGTGATCATTGTTAGCGGCTTAGAAAACCAAGTCAAAGAGATTAAATGCCTCTAAGACCTATTACTAGTGCAGAACCATTTGAGAAATGGGCTATAGATTTTGTGGGTCCTATTTCACCAACCACACGTAGGACTGGATCACGCTATATCATCACTTGCATAGATTATTTAACAAGGTGGGTAGAAGAAACACCTATAAAGGATTGTACAATAACTACATCATGCATGATTTCTATGGGAAAATATTATTACAAGGTATGGATGCCCATTGAGTTTGACCAATGATAGGGGCACACATTTTTTGAATGAGACAATCAAAATTCTATTAGATGAATTCATGATTGCACACCATAAGACTACACCATATCATCCTCAGGAAAATGGGACTGTTGAGGCTTTCAACAAGATTTTGAGCTAGACATTGACAAAAATTTGTGATGTTGGAAGAAAGGATTGGGATGATAAATTTTCTGCAGTACTTTGGGTGTATAGAACAACATACAAGTGGTTAAACAAGGCCACACCCTTTCAATTGGTGTTTGGTGCAAAAGCAGTTCTTCCTATGGAATTCATGTTACCTTCTTTGTGTATTGTGCATACTGGAGGTCTAGTTGATGAAAAATTATTAGAAGAATGAATTGACAAGTTGGTTAAGTTAGATAAGCGACGAGCAATAGCACACTAGAGTCAAAAGAAAGAAAATCTAGGTAGAAAGCATGGCATGATAAGCACATTAGGGACAACAATCTTGAGATAGGGAAAATGGTGCTTCTTTATGATTCTAAATTTTTGTGTCATTGAGGAAAACTCAAAGTACATTGGTTAGGACCATATGTTATCACTTACATACTTGAAATAGGATCTTTTCAGTTAAAAATTCTTGATGGAATATGATTACCCGATTACTTAAACATGGAATAAGCTTAAGCCCTACTATAAATAAGTCTTCTTGGTGTTTACTGATAAGGTTTTCAATTATTTATTCCCTTAATGTATTTCCTTTTTCATTGATATGCTTTGTCAATTTAGTTGGTGTTTTTTGAAATAAGCATGTTTGCACGTCAGAAGCTAATTACCTTTTGCGGTATTTTTATGCGCAGAGGACTACTCATACCATGTGTGGGGTGGTTATCTAAAAATGGGTACACAGAAATGAATAACCTACTACAGGTGTTATTCAAAGTTTGAAGATTTGGTGAATAGAATATTACTTCCAAATAAGGACCATAGATGGAGATAAATGAAGGAACAATATAACGCGAGGCAAGTAGCAGACCATAAAGACTACAAGATAAGGCACGGTGATGAGGTACTCGGATGCATGGAAGCGCATTGAAGAGAAGCATGTAGCCAAAAAATAGTAAGGCACACTAAAAGGTTATAGCTGAGGCGTGAAGATGTACCACGTCAAAAATATGAAAAGGGTCAATTAATGAGGATTTTTGGTAGGTAAAGGAGTAATAAATGCACTAACTTTTTCAAAATATATATAAGGGAGGGATATGAGTTCATTTTTACCATTGTTAATCATAAAAAATTGAAAGATCCAAGTGTAAAATGAGTTGAGCGAATCATTTTGAGGTGTAGAGAGTGTGAAACAAGACGTGGAGAGAAGATTTGTGTGCAGGAAAAGCTTGTGTCCCCATTGGTGAAGGGTTTGAGCAAAGCATAGCGTTGTGAAAGAGCTAGGGCACATGATTTCAACTAGGGCACACAGATTCGAGCTAGGGTTTGAGTTTGCACATTGTAGAAGATAGAAGGTGAGAAATTGAGGACAAAAAGTTATGATTTATAGATGGAACCAAAGAAAGCACCTATCGTAGGAGCCAAAGGAAAGAAGAAAGTGGAAGCAGAGGTTGAAATTGCTCCCAAGAGAAATTTTTTGGAGATGCAATACCTAGAAGGCATGATAGTGGGAAAAGAATGGGATTCTCACATCCAAAAGTGCAAGATAAGTGATTACAACCACCACACATCGAGATAACAAAAAGGAATTGGACACATTGTTGAGTATGAAGATGAACAAGTGCATAATAGAGGACATGCTAGTGTATGATGACATTGGAGAGAAGTTACTAAAGTAGATTGGAGTTTACCAATTATACGAGCTTCCATATTTCAGCAAGTATGAACCTTTGTACTAGTGGTTGATGAGCAGGGTACATGAATACTTTTTCTATTTCACCGGATGCAGTGTAAGGATTACAGCCACTTTGATTTTGACTATAATAGGATTAAAGGGCATAGGAGTGGATCTAAATTGTGACTTGATAGATAAAGTAGCCATCCTAGAGATGCAAAAGGAATTAGGGTATACTAAGGGTCTCGCGAGAATGGATATATACAAATTGAAGAAATATCTAGTGGTACATGCAATTTGCATATCTAGTGACAAAATTGAATGATCAAGAGAGATGGTCATAGGTGAATAAAATGTGGCTACAAATTACAAGGAGAATATCACAGGGAATAATTTACAACATATCAAGCTACATTGCAGAAACTATCATCGAGGAAGCATGCATAGGTGAGAAAATCAGTTTTAACACTATCCTATTATCCCTTGTGTTTATGGAGATCGGAGTGCCCAATGGGCCAAAGAACAAGATTTGGGAGTACCACATGTAAAACAAGTCCCTTGTGAAAATATATAATAAGTACTTGTGTGAAGATTCAATGAGTGGGCCATTCAAGTAGAGGGTAGAGATGTGGTATGACAGGCTCCACGTAACATTTGAAGAGGAGTGACACATCCCCAAGGAGTTACCTTCGATGGTGGGAAAGGTAGTGTAGTTTGCGGTGTATCAACATTTTTGCATCATGTGATTTATAATGAAGGATGGGACTTGGAGCCCCTAGTGTAAAAATTCGTATGCCTTCACAATACAGTAGCGCTACTTCCAAGCATCAATCCATCATTTCAATAATGCACGATGCCTAAATTTTGTTACAGACAAGGTAGAATGTGACTACCACACGCTGTGAAAGATGTATGTATATCCAAGTTAGACTGCCTACATTGAGAGGCTAATTTCAAACATGATAAGTATGAAGCCTGTGAGTTTGGAAATTGGAGACAGTGGGGCGCGCTTATCTACCTTCAGCTTAAGCCTAAGTTGGAGGGTAAAAAATTTGTGGAGAATGATTTCTCTCTCCTAGGGTGGCCTAAGGGTAAGAATATATTGGAGAATGTATTGGCTTCAAAGCCCACTAAATCTACATAGGTAGATAATGAGGAGGAAGAGCATGAAGATAGTGGTGGCTTGGTACATAGAGGACGAAGGAAACCCTTGGATAGGGTAGAATCTAAGCGTGCAAGTAATCCACCCTAGGCACAAGAAGAAGGAGATGAATAATTGGAAGTAGGAGAAGACCCTGAAGAATGCAACTTTAAGAGGGTGTTTAGATGAACAAGAACTCAAGGCACTACTCAAAAATTAGTACAAAGATCACCGTGAATCTCTATAGAAGGAGATAACTGAGAAGAGAAGGAGAAAATTAAAGCTAAACAAGGAGGTAGAGGAGTCACTGAGAGCACACTGGATATCCTATACAAATAGAGGATGTGGAAGATCCCAAGGATGAAGAAATGAAGGTTGAGGAAGAAGGGGTATAGAATCCGAGGAAGAGAAAGAGCAAGATACTACTTAGGAAACTAAGGATCTAACTCCAAACCTTGGTGGTCAGTGCCTAAGGGGCCAAGATCAAGAAGGGAAAGTGGAGAGTATGTTGTACCAGTTATGGAATATGAGGAGGACTTCTAAGAAGTTTTCCACATGATTCTAGAATACAGTGGGCCTTAAGGACTTATATGGATGGGAGTTGATGGACCCTGACATGGAAACCACACACACGAGGAAATAGTTGTCATGGTCCATGCAAAATCACATGGATGAGCCTGATTTTGATGTGTGTGAAGAGTCTTGTGTATCAAGGAGAATGAGAAAGGAACCATAAAATAGGCACATAACCATCAAACCCATGGTTATGTCTGATGAACAGGTGAGTAATGCCTTGGTAAAGGTATCTATAGAGAGGGTGTAAAGGAATGTAGAGAAAGCTGCCACTATCAAAGCGCTAAGAAAAGAGATCAAAGCCAAAGATACAAAGATCATACATTTGAAAGGAGAGAAGGACTTGGAGTATAAAAAGAAAGGGGTCCTTAACAGAATGGTAGAGGAGATCGAAGACCATGTCCTGAAAGTGAGACCATACTTGGATTCCAAGGTACCTAAAAGGTTCCCTTCGGTTATGCACTATGTGCATACATTAGTCGATTTGGTGCTTGATGATGGACCAGTTTGGATGCCAACACCAAAGGACCCTGAGTAGGAAGCAGAGCGAGAAAAGGATTCAGTAGTGCAAAATATTTCATCAGATGAGGCACTGCTCCAAACCTTGTAGGAGGAGCTAAACAAAGAGGACCAAGTGTTGATTATTTGTGCAGCTCCAGAGGTAGTCATAATAATAAGGACCATGGTAGATGATAATTAAGTTCTAAAGTAAATGAAGGATGAAACCTTGAGGCACTCGGAGAGATTATCACTTGTAAAATAAAAGTGTGAGGCCCTTACAGTGGCCCAAGAGCCCCATAATAACAGTTGGATGAACTTGGGAAAATTATAGCACAAAAGATGGATCTTCTGGAAGGGATAATGTTTGCAATGTCTAACATTATGTTAGTATTACAGAATGAAAAGGAAGAAATTTCCCAAGATGAGTTGGATTCTATTGCAGTAAATATTCTAGAAAAGGCAGAGAGGCTACGTTGAATGAGTGTTAAATATTAGAGGTAGAAATAAAATAAGAATATCCAGAACTAATTCTTCTAGTTAAAGTAGAGGATGTTAAAGAGTAAACCATTATTCTTTTTATAGTAATTCTTTACATTCATCTATTGCTTATTCTTTATTCATTCCATAATACAAGGCAACCATTGTTGGGGTGACAATGCAGTTTAGTGTGGGGTAATGTTAAGTAGACAAAGTGTGATACTTAGTAGAAGAAACACAAGAGGTTCACGTGTGAGAGCAGGGCACATTCAAAGGTGTGGAAGGATAGAAAAGGACATGTGCATGAAAAACAAGGATTGGTTCGGGACTTAGCCATTTTCACATGTACGGGATATTTTTGGAGATAGCATACAAAACACACAAACCGGATAAAGACTTGCATGACACACATAGGTTATTATTGGAAGAGTAGCTACTAAGTGATTTTCATGGGTTCAAACTAATAATAGAATTGCTACTATGAGTTAACCAAAAGAGGTATATTGTTAGCACACTTGCATGTGTGCCTATTATTGTGAAGGTGCATGACTATTTTCATAATGTGACCTATTTTAAGAATTATGCAAGTGGTGAAGGGTAAGTACCCACCCTTATAAATATGTAGTGATCTACGTAGAAGAGAAGAACTATGTGTGAGAACTAGATATGAATTAGTGTGAGGTTATGCTGCTAGATCTGATGCGCTCATGAAATTATGGTATTACTCATTGTAATAATCTTCTGTGTATTTGTTTTGGTTAATATAATGGAGTGTATTGGCTGAATCAAGGTATTAATCATGAGTGTAATAGGTTCTTGCATGATTGACTTCATTATGGGTATTATTTAAATCTATTACTCTATAGATCTAGATCTAGACATGCTCTATAGAATGTTATATTAATTATGGATCTGAATGCATTAATTCTTCATCATGCTAACATCCTACAAAAAAACCCTAAAGAGGGTCCTGGTACCTTTGCGCACTTTGGGTGAGTGCTCAGTCTAGGTTGAGTGATGTGCCGCGTGCTTGGGTTATTCTTGGTAAATTTTAGGTTGCATCAAAGAGATATCCTTCACACAATATTGTGATAAAAGTTTGATTAGTTCATTCTGTGGAAGGGAGAATGACATTTGGTCAATTATACTACACACTCTTGTGAAGAAATTTATGATAGATTTTTCATCAAATTGTCTAATGGCTTATAAGTCCGTGATAGTGATCTTACAAGCAATGTTGATTGAAAAGTGTTCAAGGAATAGTTACATGAGTTGAGTGAAGGATAATAATGATTTTTTTGGGATTTCATTTTACAAATCCAATGTGGGATTATCCAATGACATGAGGAATGTGTGAAGCATAAGTTCTTGATCATGAGATAAGATGCATTCCTAAAGACACAAAGATATTGTTGTGGATCCTCCTTGATATTGAACTTAGATAATTTGGGAAACTCCCATTGTGGAGGATAAGGTTTAATGGGGACCAAAGGATTGATATGTTCATTACAAATTTGTTCATAGGAAAAGGTGGTATTGGATCCCAAGGTAGTAGCTTCAAGATTAGCCAATCTACTTAGCAAAGCATTCATGAGATCTTTGGAAGAGGATGGGTTATAAGTAGATGGGTGTGATTGTGGGATGTAAGAAGTGGACATATTATGTTGGGGTGAGCTTAATAGTGTTGCAGATGATATTGGTGAGATTATTGGTAATTTAATGTTTTAAGGGGTGGTAGAAAAGGAGGAATATTGTTAAATGGTTATGATTAATAGTGTTGAGAGGTAAAAGGTTGTTGGGAAATGTGAATGTAATTGTATTTTTATTATTGTGATATTGGGATGTTAGATATATTTTACGTGGATTGAGTAGGTACATAGGTATGGGATGGTATATTTGTTTGGGTAATTTGGTTAGGAAGATGTAATTAAAATCATTTCAATGTAGGGTTTGATGAGTTTACGTAGATTTTGAGGGATGAGATTGGGAGGTGATGATATTGGCATGGACAACGGAGATCAAAATCGAGGTTAGATTATGTTTTTCATGAGAAGGTAAGTGATACTCTTGCGAGGTTTGGATGGGAATACTAGTGACAAGAGTGGATGAAGAGGTAGAGGGAATAGATGAAATATGCACAATTTTGATTCTTGGAAGATTAGAAGGGATGAGAACCACCAATTGAGTGGATTGGTGGGTTTGAGGGATTGTAGAAGAAGATTGATGGGAAAAAACTCATGTTGGTGGAAGAACATGAAAATTTATGAAGGATATATTCATGTAAAGCAATGGGGTTGGCATCTAAAAGCTCTTGGAATTCCACACACCCATGAGGAATGGTAGGAGGTCCAAAAGTCCCCAAAGAGGTAACGAATGGGGGTGTGGACAATCTAGATGGTACCGAGTGATGGTAAAGGAAAGGATTGGTTTCAATATAATTATTGGATGGGATAGATTAAAAATATTGAAGGGGGAATGAAGACAATAGGTTGGGTAATTATGGAAGAGGTGACCAAAGGGGTGGAAGTAATGATAGCAAGGATGAATTTTTTTGGGAAAATTTGATAAAAGTGGGATTGTTGTTAGATGGCATGGTTTGTTTAATTTTTCGTGCTTTGGAACATGTAATAATGGGCAAAAACTATTTTAATTATTAGTTACTTCAAGAAAGTCATGCAAAGCATAATTTTAGTTATCTTGATTATTTAGAATTATAGGAAGAAAAAGAGAAAAAAGGGCTAAAAGGGAGCCTAGGAGAGGGACAAACTATGGATGGTTTTAGGTAGTTTTGGATGGAATTATTTATATATACCTGAAGGTACATGAGGTATAATTATGTGATGAATATTTCTACGGGGCTTGATATTAGGGCCTACCCTCGCATCTCATGCATCGCAGTGATAAGGGTGTTGGGTGCTTAGCCAATATACTAATAGCCAAAAAAATTTTAATGCAACTAGAACACCATGTCGGCTTTCCTATTGGGTGATGAAATCCAAATAGTTCCACCTGGTAGGAGATGTTTGAGATGTGTAGTTTTGATGTGTGTATTTTAGATGTGTTTGATAAAAGAGTATGCAATGGATTAACCTCATACTTAGACTAGATAGTCAAGAATATAAGAAGGTTATTTTTAAATCTAAAAATGAATTGTTATGTTTGATGAAAACAATCAAGCAAGGAAGGGAAAACAATGCAAAAGGAGAAAATAAATAAAAACAAGGAATACCTAGATAACACTTCCCTTTTTATTTTATTTTTGTTTTTATAGCAAGAAAGAAAATACAAGCAAATAAATTCACACATGTAAGAAAGAAACACCCCTACATGAGAGGTTAGTAGAAGATGGAAAAATAATAAGAAAATGAAAAACAAATGAAAAGAGTCACCAAAGAAGGGTAGTCCCACCAGGTGTGCTAGAATTTTGACCAAATTTCCTCATTCTTATTTCAGATTAGTGAACTAGTACTGAAGAAAATGAGTAACTCAAAATATGAGAGGGTTTATGGTACCTCTAGATGGGATAATGATGGATATGGGTGAAACAAATAGATCCTCCTTATAGCAAGCTTGGTAACCTGTAAAACAAAGAGAAGCTCAACAAAAAAATGGATTAGGAAATTGATGGGTGGGTTGCTCAATAATGTTGGTCCCGAGAAGTGAAAACTTCTTAGGATGGATGTCAACCCATGTTTTGATAAAATATAAGTAGAATAATGATTGATAAATTGGATGTAGGAGAATTTGATATAAAACAACAACTGAAATGCAAAATATGATAGGATGCATATATGATGTAATCAAGCGTAGATCGAGATCAAACCTAGGTGCTTCGACGGTGACCCAATCTTTGCAGAGCCCGGATGATGGTAACTAGAGCAATCCAAGTGAAACATTGACATAAAATATAGATATGAATACTTTAGAGGTAGATCTAAAGTTGGTGATGAGTCTCGAGATGATAAATAAGAACACCGTAAAAGATATAAAACTAGATTTGATAGAAAGGATGTAAGAAATCTTGATCTGGTCAATGGTGACTGACTAGATTGTTGGGGACCTGGAGCTGAAAAAATAGATCGAGGCAACAGAGGAGGAATTATGACAAGATTTTATGTCGAAGGGTTGTGAAACCAAAAATCTCATGACATAATGGGTAAAAGGGCAGATGATGAAGTGGACATGGCGTGGTCGTAATGACTAGGTAGGAACAACAACGATTTAGGTAGGGTCGACGATGACTTATAGAAGTCTAATTTTTGGTGGAGGATGATAGGTGGAAATGACTATCTACAAAATGGAATTGAGAGTTGTTGATGCGGTGACATAACCATGGAATGGACAACTAACCTACAAAACCGATGGGGTAGTTGAAGTAATGGTGAGGGTAATGAAAAGGATGGATCTAAGCATGCATGGGAGATAAAAGACTCCAAATTTCTAGTAATAAATCACTATATAAAAAAGAGAGCTCAATATGATTGTAGCAGCTGCAAAGACAAGCAAGAAATGAAGGAAATGGTCGCAAGAAATCTTTTTGTCTCCAAAATTACATCCTAAAAAAGGGAGGGGTATGGTCATATTTATAAGGGTGAAGGTGACTCGGATGGGTCATCAATGATTCCATAGGTCCATCTATTTAGGAACTAGAAGGGTAGTGAGCTCAAGGCAATGAGACTTTATGAGGCGTAATTAGGGATTTGAGAGATAAGGATGATTTATGATTACTTAGGATGGATAAATGGGTAGTACGAGATGGAAGATATTAAACAAAGTCCATGGATAGATAAAATCATTAAATGAGGTCCCCAAGAGGACAAAATAGAGCATTTAGGGAAAATAAATGAATTGAATGGGGGTTTAGGACTAATTAAGGGTGATATTTAAGAGGGGATTAAGGTGGGAAATAATGATTAAATGGATAAAATTGAATTTAGGAGGGAAAGAAGGGATATGAAAGGGAAGAGAGGCATGTATGTGAAAGATGAAGGTGAAAAGGAGAAAATGTAGGATGAGGGACAAAGGATACTAAAAAATTGGTGTTTACAAATATATTTTCCCTACTCAGTCCTCCTACTACTTGCTCACATAAAGAATTGGTTTCAATGCAAAATAGTGTGATTCAAGAAACATAATCTGTTGTTCTCCATACAATCAACCACATAATCAATATACTTATGCAAATACATTACAATCGTAAACCTTTATGATTCAAAATTATTCTAATCAACATAAACCATTCATGGATGTGCACAAGCCTAAAAATGAGGAACCTCAAGAGGTCAATCCAAAGAATAATATTGTATTTTTGGGGTTGATGATTTTTGCATAATGAATCAAACTATAGATAGTTCCAGCAGTTCATGCACTCATATTTCTAACAATACAAGGTCTAAGAAGAAAATGTTGGATGCAAAAACTTCATCTTGTACTAATAAGACGGCCATCTTCAAAAATAAAGGATTTTTGGGGTAGATTTGATAAATAATGGTATATTAGTAAGAGCATGCGAGGATGCACGTGTGGTTGCACAAAGGATTGTTTTGGAAAATATAGTCTCTTCTCATCCAAAGGCACCTATCTCAGCATTAGAGAAACGAAGGGGAAAACACCATACCTCAAACAAACAAGTCCATGGGCCTCCCTTTCAACATTATTGATCAGATGAAGAAGACAAAAGTAAATGTAACAATGTGGGATGTTTTGGATATTCCATCACAATGTGATCTCTTGCATGAAGCTATTTCCCAAATAAATTAATATTATAAATCTATTTAAAGGACTCATGATGCTTTTAATATATTCTAAGAAGATGAAAAACAAATAAGAAAAATTGTGAAGATCCCACCCTTTTATATGTCTTGGTTGTACGTAAACATTTGGTTCATAATTGCATGATTGACTCAGAGGCTAGTACCTCCGTAATTCCCAAAAAGATTTTTAATAGCATAGGTCTTAAGTATAACCCTATTTCTAAAGGTGTTTTGCAACTTGAAGGCTCAATTTTTATCATCCTAAGAGTGATCAAAGATATTGAGTAAACCCTTCATGTTTTTCCAAGTATAACCATAACTCAAGATGTATCATTTATTAACTTGCCTATTTTTTTACTATTTATCTATCAAGATATTTTATTGCCATAGTGTGGTTACTTGTCTTCATATTGGTATCATATGCTCTTAATAACTAGATATGGTAATAGATTTTCCATACAAGTTTGAGCTAAACCCAATTTCAAAAAGCATGTAATTTTCAGCAACAAGAGTTTTGGCATGCCTAGTGGGACAAGTATGATGATATTTAGATCATTGCTACCAAGTTTTGGTGCATAGGCTAGTAATTTGATCCTTTATAGGTGTTTTTTAAACATCTAAGCGACTCCCAAATGTTGAATCTCTTAGTTTCAAGAAATTTAGTCCTACCCATTTCATGAGAAGAGTAGAGATAAGGTTAAGTGTATCTAGAGGGGAACCATTCGACTACCTAAATATCTCCCTATAAATAAGAAGAAGAGAAATAAATCCATAACATAACCAAAGGTGAACTATTTGACTACCTTCATCTCTCCCATGGAGCAGAAAAGGAGAAATAAATTCATGGAGATATGTGTCACTTCCAAGAAAAAACATTCAACTCCGCCTCTAGTAGACCTTTCCCTTTCTACATCATAGATTTTGATGAGCCCCATTTTTTTCTAGTCAAACCTTATGCAATGATGTCTAAGCCATGATAGAACTTATATTATTTTCGATATTATTATGCATGATGGAAAAAATACATACTTTATATTTACTACTTTGAAATGTTTATGGGAATTATTGTGTGTATTTTTTATGTTTCATCTTGTTAATTCTTGTGCGTGAATGAATTGAATATGATGGAAATAAATGCTAATCCTTGTGAAAAAGGCATGTTTTGGGAAGTTATAATGAGTGCATGACTCTGGATATATGGTGGCATGAGACTTTGTTCTGTGATATGGCACAGGACTCTCTTCCTTGTCAATAAAAGCTAGAGGATAGTGTCTTTGAAATGCCATCTCATCAAACCTCTCAAACCACAAGTGGAATTTGCATGCATACAAGCAAGGATGTAACACCCTGAACTGTTGTTACTTCCTCCTAAGCATACAAGTGTTGATATGTGATTTCTTTTGTAAAAAGGATGTGTTCCTTTGATTGAGAAGTCATGCTTGATATGTACTGAATCTTCTTTGTAGATTGCAGATATTTGACTGAGTCAGAATTTGATTAGACTCTTTTATTTATTTCATTTTACATCTGAGTTTAATCTGATCTCGGAATGAATTATAAAGTTATTCATCTATAAGACCTAGCCTTGGATCAGTGGTATTGATCCAAGTGGTGCTTTAAGTTTTTCATGATGAATTAAAAATTATAAACCTTTCACGTCAGGTTAAGAGTCGAATTCATTGAATAAAGCCAATCCCGAGTCTAACTCAGGTTGATCGTGTGAAATGGAATGGTTCCCGATATCAAAGTATATCTGGAAGGTCTTGGTCGTGGACCAGGTAATAATTCTGTTGCATATAATTCCGTAGCCTAAGGCAGAACAGGAGCTAACCCTGTTCAAGAATGCATGTTGTAGGTCTTTTTCTGAGCATACGGAATGTAGACCTAACTGGAATTATTAATGTTAGTAACCTAAAACTAAACTTAACCTAGGGGTTAGATTAGTGATGATCTAACCTAGACCTAGGCTAAGAGCTAATGTCCTAAGTTAGTATCTATGTTCTATGAAGTTAGACTAGGTATTATCCTAAATTCTAACCTAAGTTACTAACCTAACTATTGAGCAAGGATTATTGGGGACCTATGGAGGGGTGCGAACCATGGGCAGCAGTTTCTATGTTATTTAATGCGTGGATAAGCATGAGGGACAGGTAATTGGTGGAGGTTTTAAAACGGCTAACTTGAGCCGACGTGGCAGTTCGCCAAAATTGGAAATGGTCTTGGAATTTCTCTTGTCTATCGCCAACTATGGCGGTCGGTGTGATGGAGTTTGAGCGGGATTGGGAGTAAATGTAATTAATGAGCTCGGTAGTCGAGCTCGGAATTCGTGAGAAGGCATGCAAAATGGAAAGTTAATGTTTTGTTTGGCTTATCACGAATTCCGGTTTTCTCTGCACTGCTCACCTTTGGTTCTTCGCACTTTTGATCTTCTTTGTGTTGCATGGTGAGTATGAGCGTATCTAGCTCTTTCCTCGGCAAGGAAAATATATATGTCATGGAGATAGAAAAATTTTATTGGTAGCTCTAACTTGGAAAAGGAAAAGAAAGTCCGAGCTCTTTCGGAGTGCCTTCGGAATTTTGAGCAAATATCCGGGCATGTTAGGCCCTAACTTTTAAAAATCTTCTTTGTTTTCAAGTGATTTCATTAGAACAACTCTGTTCAAATGATTTATGGAAATAGATGGTTTCGATGGTAGCCTTGTGTGATTTTTGGCACTGTATCTCTTCATGTTGGTTCAATTTTTCATTTATCCCTTGATGGGTGTTGATTAAATCGAACTGTTGCTATATTTCTTTGTGTTTTGCATTCTGGCTTTTATATGTGAAATTATGGCAAGTATATGTGATAGGCCTGCTCTGTGTGAGTCCATAAATTGTTCTCTCGATGGGTACAGACTATTGAGATGCTTGTTGATGGATACTTTTCGTTGATTCTTGTTGGGAACCGTCGGAAGGGATACTGAAGGACATTTGTTTGATTGTTCAGTTAATTGACCTTTTCTTTTGTAAGCTCTGTCGTGGTTGTTATTTAGTGGTGGTTATGGATTCTGGTTGGGTTTCATTATGAAATTTTATAGTTATTTGTGAAAAGGTAACTCACAGTGTTACAGTATTCATTACGACCTTGCTGGAGTTGTTTTTCCCCTTGCGTGGAGGTTATGGGGATTCAACCCATTGATAGTATTGATATATATATATGATTATTGTATTGAAACGACTCTGCAGAGTCCTCTGAATGAATCGTATATTATGGTCCACTGTTGAGGATATAGATACATCTTTGAGTATTGATAATTTGAATTTCGTTGGAATCTTGTAGAAGTAACAGGTCATACGACCTCTGTTATTTGTAATGAATTTTGGTACAGACTCCCTGGGTATACATTTACGTTTCCTTCTGTGTAAGCTTGTTCGAGAATTTTGAAGAGGTTCAGTTGAATTCCTTGTTATGAAATCAGTATTTGATTTGCTTACACTTGATTTTTGAATGCTTACCATAGTTGGCATTGATAGAATCATTAACTATTTTTATCTTGTATACTGTTGTTGGGACTCAGTTGAATTCTTGATAGATAAACAGTGTAACTGCTTCAAATTAAGACTGTTGGGTTTACTATTGTTTTCGGAAACCTTTGTTGGGTTCGTGAGTATGGGAAGATCTCTTATATATCAGCTTTCGGAAAAGTTAAAGCTGTGAATACTGTTTATGGACTTAGTTTTAAATCCTCGAATGGTAATATATGTCACTGTTGTCTGTATAAGCCCGAGTATGAACAGGTAATGTTCTTGGCTTTGTTGGCTTTCTTTAATAGCTTGACATCATGAATTATGGCTTCTATAAAGTAGGTTGTGAACACCATACTTTCAGTTCTGATTGCGTTCAGAAGTGACTATGATATCCCATGTTATGTTTTCTTTCGATTACATTCCAGTTTGATGTGGTCATGCATGTTGCGTGGTTTTTGTTTAAAAATCTCTCTACATAGTCATAGGAGATGACATTGCTTAAATGATTTTGAGTCTCTTTTTGACTACGACAACGAGGGAGATCCTTTGAATTCGACCTTGGGTCTAAAAGCCTTACGAGTGTAGAAAGGGTTTGAATGGGTCATGTAGGTTGTTATAGGGATTGTTGGCGTGTTACGTCTTCTTTGCATAGATATCCATTCTTGAGCATGATTGAATTTAGGAGTTGTTATGTACCTAAACAGGTAACGGTAGTGATTATCTTCTTGTTTGTCACTTCTTGCGCAAGGTCATACCGAGTCCGCTTGGTAGATAGACACCGTTGTTTGGCAAGAGGGTTCTTGTATCTTGTAGTTGTTTTATTATAAGTTTTAACAAAACGTGTGTCTTGTTGATGGACTCGATTGATTTATTTGCATGCGTATTAGGTGAATGCCTTGCTTTTGAAAAGATGGTACGATCATGAGCTAATTCGAGAGGAAACATGTACAAATTGTTTATTTCTCTTCTGATATAAAGTAAAGGTTGAAATAATTGTTTATCTAACTTTTGGAATTGTTCTATCATCTTTGATGGAATCATGAAAGGTTATTTATTGATTATGTTGAATTTATAATCCGTCGATGTTGTTGTCCTTGGGATTCAGATGGAAATTTGGTTAGATGCATTTGTCTTCTTGGTCACTAACGCTTTAATGATTTGATCTCATTTAAACGAAGGGTGTTTAATGAAAACAATTGATGTATTGCAATTGTTTTAAAGGTTAGTGCTTATCATGCTCGGTTCATTGAACTAACCCATGTTGACAATTTTTGCGAGATGGATGCCGTAAGTGGTAAAAGCATGCAGATCGATAGGATGATCAGATTGTTTAAATTGATTTTATAATGAATTACCGCTTGATTTTCTAAATGTACCATATAAGGAAAGATTTTCCTTTTCGGTTGAGTAATGTATCAAGTATTTGAATGCATAAAATGTATTTGATTAGTACCGAAAGGAATGGAAATGGATATTTGATACTTATGTGATTGTATTTCTATCTTGATAGTTAGTATTTCTCGGTACTTATGTCGTGAGAGTATTGTTATCATTGTATAATTGGTGACTTTGGTGAATACCAATGAAATCTTACAAGAATATGTGATTGAATTCTTATGAGTGTTTAGTAGTTCTTGTATGTTCTATCAAAAGCTAAATTGAAATTTAGGTAATCTTTGTCTTTTTGGAAGATAGGGTTAAAATATACCTAAAAGCGAACGCTAAACAAACTGAATTAAACTATTAATCCCTAGTCCCGATTATGATAGGACAACATTTAATTGGATTCGAATCATTTATATTTGATACTAATAAGTATGATATAAATTCAGTTTTGAGAAGCGATATAAACCTAATGGGGTTGGGATGGCGATCTCATGTGAAATTTATGAGATATTGTCCAATTCCGTTGTTTTAGAATTATGTATATTCTATGAACTCCTTGATGAGACCTTGGCCTTAATAACTCCTCCTCGAGTAATGGGTTTTATTGAGAAAGGTCATCCTAGGATGAGGAATCCAGGGGATTGGGAAAGGCTAACCTTAGGGAACTTCTTTAATGTAATTTAAACTCAACGTGCGTAACGCATATGATTAAGTAGATCTTTTCGAGGCGGATTTAAAGGTTGACGGCACAAGTCAGCTGCGGGGTTGTACCTCCGAGAAGATTAGGATCTTCTCGAAGTTACAACAATGTAGGTGACTTATGGCGACACTCTTTGCATTGATCACTAAGATTTACACTTTGATCTCGAATGAGTTACTCAGGGACCGATTAGGAATGTGGTCACGTTATAAGGCTACCTAGGAGATTCGGGGTATCTTGACACCTGGTTTAACTAGGGTTGAACCAGTATGTCATCGTATCCCTAATCCTCGTGGGCATCCATATAACGTTATCACCTTGTTAATCCGTTTCCGAGTGAATAAGTTGAGATAGGAGGGAGTGACAGAAGTTGGTATAAGACATTCTACATAACATAAGAATGGGGTGAAGGGCGTATTCAGTTGACGAGTATGTCTTTAAGGAATACGAGACATAAACAGTATGTTTCAAATCTTTGGCCAAAGTATCGCAATTGCTGCTTGATTGCGTTGTCCTAATTCACCTAGTCTAAGGGATGAGATGACGATGAATAATGGTAACAATTATTCAGTTAGGTTCCTTGGACAAATCATTCTGAATCCCGAGAATAGGGAAGAGAACCGCAAGAGTGAAGTGTTAAATAAAAACGCCAATTCTTATTACTCATGAATAGATCGGTAGATTAGAGTCATGGAATGAATAGATCGGAGGTACTCACGAGTCATTCTGACTACATATGGTTATCTGTTATATGAATGGTTATTTGATTTGTGAGTTCTAAATTTTGTATTTAGAACCAGGAAGCATTTATCAAAAAAAAAAAAAAAAATTGCCTTGTTCTATTGTCTAAAATGAGGATGTTACATCTTGGTATCGAGAGTGAAGGTTGCGGCTCTTGGATCTATGTGTCCATAATCTGATAAAAACCTGAATTTTCTTGTAACAGAAAATGGTTAGAACAAGGGGGAACGTTGCGAATAATGCTCCACCTGAAGGAGGGGTGGCAACAACCCAGAAACTTGATGAGATCCTTGCTGCCTTGTTGGACACAAGAGATCGTTTAGCTGTACTTGAGCAGCAGGCGATGGGGAATGAGGAGGATGAAGAAGCTGGAAATGACAATCAGCCACCTCCTGAGGACAACCCCAATATGGGTGTTGATGTTAATCTTTGTAAATGCACTGTCAACCGAGAAAACAAAAAGGGATTAGCACAAAACTCACTAATGATATAAAAGGATAAGCCCACCTAAGTATGATGGCACCACATTAGGAGATGGAGCGAGAACTAGCTCACCGAAATGGAGAATTACTTTGCAATAAGGAACTTCGAGAGGAAACCAAAGCTATTTGGGGAGCCTATCGGCTTTCACACAAAGCATCTTCGTGGTGGGATAGCCGTAAAAAAGCTGAACTAAACATTGATGAGACCAATATTACTTGGGATCAATTTAAAGGCTATTTTAGGCAACGTTGGCTGCCAAAACTTTTCTATGATCGAGAAAATGATGGAATTTCAGAAATTAGCTCAAGGGAAGCCAGCAGTGGCGAATCCGGGAGCGGTTTACAAAACTCCTCAAGTATGTACCGCATGATATCAAAGCGACGAGAAGTTCATGATACGAAATTCATCATGGGATTGAATCCCGTGATAGGGGAGAAGGTCGATGTTCACAGTCCAACCACTATGGAAGGAGTTGTTGAAAAGGCCATAAGGCAAACAGATATTAAAGGCTATTTACGCTCATAAAGAGGAAGTGCGGAAGAAGACTGCAAACCCTTCTTCAACCTCTCTTGCACCTAGAAAAGGGCCATGGAAAAAGTTTGGAAACAAGAGTAAGTTTCCAGGAGATAACAATAAGAAAGCAGTAGTAAATAAGCCTGTTGGAAATGTAAGGGATAATTTTGTTAAAAATTATAACAGGCAGAAGCCCTATGGAGGACAGCGTGACAATTACAAGGCTGGAGGCAATTCTGAGCCTAAAAAGGGACCTGTAGGAGGCTGCTACAATTGTGGCAAAGACCACTATGCTAATCAATGCCCTTTGAAGAAGGATGATCGTAATCAGCAGCATAAGATACATGCTGCAGTAGCAGACAAGCAAGCTGAAAAGCAAGTAACACCTATAGAAGTTCCGGGTAAGTTATTTGGCATACCTGTCACTATTCTTTTTGATACAGGAGCTACTGAATGTTTTATTTCTAATAAACTTGCTTCTAAACTTAAAAGAAAAGCTGGGAAAATGGATAAATCTTGGGTATGCAGTATGGTAATAACTCTGTTCATACATTGAGTATGTGTCTTTTTGGGGAGTCCTTGACTTACCTAATTTCTCCACGGAAGTTGACCTCTATGTTACATCTTTAGGATCATATGACATTGTCATCAGTGTTAATTGGTTAGCTGACCATAAAGCAAAAGTAGACTACTATGAAAAGAACATAAAATGTTTAGATGATCATTTGGAATTAGCGAGAGATTCAAGGGGTGAAAGGGAAATTTCAGTTAGAAAGCGCATCGACTATGCGGCTTAAAAAGGCTAAGAATAAAGGATGTACTCTTTATGCGGTAAAGATATCGAATCTTGAGGAAGAAGATGGTGATTATATGAAGCAAATTCCTCTGTTACAAAGTTTCAGGGATGTCTTTCCTGAAGAATTACCAGGGTTACCACCCAAGAGAGAATTTGACTTCACCATTGAAATCAAACCGGGAACTAAACCTATTTCCAAAGCGCCTTATAGGATGACTACTACTGAGTTAGTCGAGCTTAAGGCACAGTTGCATGAAATTTTGACAAAAGGTTTGATTAGACCAAGTGTTTCACCTTGGGGTGCGCCTGTGATATTTGTGAAAAAGAAGGATGGAACACTTAGGCTGTGTATTGATTATCGGATGTTGAACAAAGCAACAATCAAGAACCGATATCCACTTCCAAGGATCGACGATCTATTTGATCAGATGCGTGGAGCAGCGGTTTATTCTAAGATAGACCTTGATCGGTTATAATCGATTATGGATTAAAGAAGAAGACATTCATAAAATAGCTTTCCGAACAAGGTACGGACATTATGAATTCACGGTTCTACCCTTTGGATTAACTAATGCACCCGCAGCCTTTATGAACTTAATGAACAATATTTTTCAAGAATATCTGGACAAGTTTGTACTTGTATTCTTGGACGATATTCTCATTTATTCCAAAAGCGTTGAGGAGCACAATGAGCATTTGAAGATAGTTTTGGAAATTTGAGAAAAAGAAAGTTGGATGGTAAGTTATCCAAATGTTCTTTCTTTTATTGAAGTTCACTATTTGGGTCATGTCATAAGTAAAGAAGGAATTCTTTGTAGATCCTTCAAAAATAGTGGCAATAAGCCGAGTGGCCTACGCTAAATAATGTGCATGAAGTAAGAAGCTTCATGGGTCTTGTAGGTTACTATAGAAAATTTGTAAAGGATTTTTCTAAGGTATTTGCACCAATAACTTCATTGCGAGAAGAAGGATAAGAAATTCATGTGGAATGACAAGTGCGAAGCGGCTTTCAAAGTCGAAAGACCGGTTGACTTTCTACACCTATATTAGTATACCTTTGGACCCTAATGGGAATTTTACTGTTGTAACGGATGCTTCTGGGGAAGGCCTTGGAGGTGTTTTGCTACAAAATGATCAGGTCATAGCATATGAAAGTAGAAAACTTAAGTTACATGAGCTGAATTATGCCCCTCATGATTTGGAACTTGCTGCCATTGTTCATGCACTTCAAGTCTGGAGACACTACTTACTTGGGAAACCTTTTGAGTTGAAAACTGATCACTTAGGGCTGAAATATATTTTTACTCAGCCTAATCTGAATGCCAGATAGAGAAGGTGGTTAGAATTTTTATCACAATATGATTTTGATATTAGCTATATCAAAGGGAAGGAGAATAGAGTAGTTGATGCTCTAAGTCGTAGGAGGCACATTTCTACTCTTATAACATTAAGAACTCAGTTCAAGGAGGAGGTAAAGAGTGCCTCAGAATCTGATAATTACTTTCTGTAGGTAAAGGCAGCGCTTGCTGCAGAACCTAATGATGAAAGGTATAAAGGTTTTCATTTTGATAATGAAGGAATCTTGCGTTATGAAAACAGGGTATATGTACCTATGTTGAACGACTTGAGGAAGAAGTTGTTAGTGGAATTTCATAATTCACCTTTCTCTGGACACCCGGGTATCACAAAGATGCTTGCTGATCTGAAACAACAATACTTTTGGAAAGGTATGAAAAAGGATGTCATAAATTTTGTGACCCATTGTTTGGAGTGTCAGCGGGTTAAGGCAGAACATATGCACCCTGCTAGACTGTTATATCCTTATAGCATACCACAGTACAAATGGCAAGTAATAACCATGGATTTTGTACAAGGATTACCCATGTCCAGGAATAAACATGATGTTATCCTAGTAGTTGTAGATAAACTGACTAAGGTAGCTCATTTCATCGCTGGAAATCTAAAGGATGATTCACCAGTGCTGGCCAAAAGATTCGTACACGAAATTTTCAGATTGCATGGTGTACGCGAATTGATTATATCGCGAGGATCCAAGAATGCGTCAAGGTTTTGGCAAACACTTAATACAGCTCTTGGAACAAAACTAAACTTCAGTTCTACATATCATCCAGGAAACGGATGGACAAACGAAAGGGTAAATCAAGTGTTGGAGGAAATGTTGCGGATGTATTACATGGATCAACAGTATAAATGGGAAGAGTATCTTCCATTAGTTGAGTTCGCATACAACAATACTTATCATTCATCTCTTAAAATAACACCATTTGAAGCACTTTATGGAAGAAAGTGCGAGAACTCTGTTAGTTGGGACAGTGTTGAGGATAGAGTGGTAATTGGACCGAGAGATTCTCACGAAATGGAGCAACAAGTTAAGCTGATTCGTGAAAGATTAAAGGAAGCGGCGGATAGGCAAAAGAGCTATCTTGACCTTAAGCGGGTTGATAGAAGGTTTGAGCTTGGTGATAAGGTTTTCTTTGTGTTAAACCCGAGAAAGAGTTCTATAACTTTTGGCAAGGCTGCCAAGTTGTCACCTCAATTCGTGGGACCTTTGAAATTGTTGAAATAATCAATCTGTAGCTTATCGTTTAGCATTACCACCTGCTTTATCTCGCATGCATGATGTTTTCCATATTTCTTTGCTTAATAAATACGTTTCAGATCTGTCACATGTTTTAAATTGGAATTCCTTTCAGGTCCAAGACCCAAGAATAATCGTGGTTAAACCCACACGAGTGCTGGAAACTCACCAATTGCATTTAAGAAATCGTGAAATACAACAATGTAAGGTCCAGTGGGACCAGTTTAACGAAGAAAGTGCAACTTGGGAAAATGCGGAAGAGATGAAAATTGCTTTTCCTTCTCTTTTTCAACGAGAATGAAATCATTGACAAAACATTCTTTAATGAACTTATTTTTTTAAGTATTTATGAAATCCAGATGAAGGTAAACATTATTGGGTTGAATAAAATGTGTTGTGACATTGATTTGGAACTATTCAAATTGGAAATAGTCACATTGTTTGTGTACTGATAAATTGGTTGACTTTGAAGGTTAATTGAATATGTAATCATCGGGACGATGAATCTTTTTAGGAGGAAGCATGTAACACCCTAAACTGTTGTTACTTCCTCCTAAGCATACAAGTGTTAATATGTGATTTCTTTTGTAAAAAGGATGTGTTCCTTTGATTGAGAAGTCATGCTTGATATGTCTTGAATCTTCTTTGCAGATTGCGAGATATTTGGTCGAGTCGAGAATTTGATTAGACTCTTTTATTTATTTCATTTTACATATGAGTTTAATCGATCTCGGAGCAATTATAAATTTATTCATCTATAAGACCTAGCCTTGGATCGGTGGTATTGATCAAGTGGTGCTTTAAGTTTTTCATGTTGAATTAAAAATTATAAACCTTTCACATGTTGCAAAGGTCTGCGAATTCGTTGAATAAAGCCAATCCGAGTCTAACTCAGGTTGATCGTGTGAAATGGAATGGTTCCCAATATCGAAGTATATCTGGAAGGTCTTGGTTGTGGACCAGGTAATAATTACATTGCATTGCATATAATTCCGTAGCCTAATGGCGCGAACAGGAGCTAACCTGTTGAGAATGCATGTTGTAGGTCTTTTTACGAGCATACGGAATGTAGACCTAAGCTGGAATTATTAATGTTAGTAACCTAAAACTAAACTTAACCTAGGGGTTAAATTAGTGATGATCTAACCTAGACCTAGGCTAAGAGCTAATGTCCTAAGTTAGTATCTATGTTCTATGAAGTTAGACTAGGTATTATACTAAATTGTAACCTAAGTTACTAACCTAACTATTGAGCAAGGATTATTGGGGACCTATGGAGGGGTGTGAACCATGGGCGGCAGTTTCTATGCTATTTAATGTGTGGATAAGAATGAGGGACAGGTAATTGGTGGAGGTTTTAAAACGGCTAACTTGAGCCGACGTGGCAGTTCGCCAAAATTGGAAATGGTCTTGGAATTTCTCTTGTCTATCGCCAACTATGGCGGTCGGTGGTAGTGGAGTTTGAGCGGGAAATTGGGAGTAAATGCAATTAATGAGCTCGGTAGTCGAGCTCGGAATTCACGAGAAGGCATGCAAAATGGAAAGTTAATGTTTTGTTTGGCTTATCACGAATTCCGGTTTTCCTCTGCCTGTTCACTGGTTCTTTGCACCAGTCTTCTTTGTGTTGCATGGCGAGTATGAGCGTATCTAGCTCTTTCCTCTGGCAAGGAAAATATATATGTCATGGAGATAGAAAAATTTTGTTGGTAGCTCTAACTTGGAAAAGGAAAAGAAAGTCCGAGCTCTTTCAGTGGTCTGCTTCGGAATTTTGAGCAAATATCCAGGCATGTTAGGCCCTAACTTTTAAAAATCTTTGTCTTTTCAAGTGATTTCATTAGAACAACTCTGTTCAAATGATTTATGGAAATAGATGGTTTCTATGGTAGTCTTGTGTGATTTTGGTACTTTGTATCTTCATGCTGGTTCGATTTTCATTTATCCCTTGATGGGTGTTTATTAAATTGAACTGTTGCTATATTTCTTTGTGTTTTGCATTCCGGCTTTAATATGCGAAATTATTACAAGTATATGTGATAGGCTGCTGCTCTGTGTGAGTCCATAAATTGTTCTCTCAATGGAGTGCGAGACTATTGAGATGCTTGTTGATGGATACTTTTCGTTGATTCTTGTTGTGGAAACTGTCGGAAGGGATACTGAAGGACATTTGTTTGATTGTTCAGTTAATTGACCTTTTCTTTTCGTAAGCTCTGTCGTGGTTGTTATTTAGTGGTGGTTATGGATTCTGGTTGGGTTTCGTTATGAAATTTTATAGTTATTTGTGAAAAGGTAACTCACAGTGTTACAGTATTCATTACGACCTTGCTGGAGTTGTTTTTCCCCTTGCGTGGAGGTTATGGGGATTCAACCCATTGATAGTATTGATATATATATATATATATATATATATATGATTATTGTATTGAAACGACTCTGTGGAGTCCTTTGAATGAATCGTATATTATGGTCCACTGTTGAGGATATAGATACATCTTTGAGTATTGATAATTTGAATTTCGTTGGAATCTTGTAGAAGTAACAGGTCATACGACCTCTGTTATTTGTAATGAATTTTGGTACAGACTCCCTGGGTATACATTTATGTTTCCTTCTGTGTAAGCTTGTTCGAGAATTTTGAAGAGGTTCAGTTGAATTCCTTGTTATGAAATCAGTATTTTGATTTGCTTACACCTGATTTTTGAATGCTTACCATAGTTGGCATAGATAGAATCATTAACTATTTTTATCTTGTATACTGTTGTTGGGACTCAGTTGAATTCTTGATAGATAAACAGTGTAACTGCTTCAAATTAAGACTGTTGGGTTTACTATTGTTTTCGACACCGTTGGGTTCCGTGAGTATGGGAAGATATCTTGTATATCGGCTTTGAAAAGGTAAAGCGTGAATCTTGTTTATGGACTTAGTTTTAAAATCCTCGAATGGTAATCTATGTCATTTGTTTTTCTGTAGAAGCCTGAGTATGAACAGGTAATGTTCTTGGATTTGTTGGCTTTCTTTAATAGCTTGACATCATGAATTATGGCTTCTATAAAGTAGGTTGTGAACACCATACTTTCAGTTCTGATTGCGTTCAGAAGTGACTACGATATTCTATGTTATGTTTTCTTTACGATTACATTCCAGTTTGATGTGGTATGTGCATGTTGTGTGGTTTTCGTTTAAAAATCTCTTGCTTAGCCATAGGGAAATGTCATGGCTTAACGTTTTCAAGTCTCTTGTCGACTGCGACAACAAAGGAGATCCCTTTTGAATTCGACCTTGGGTCTAAAAGCCTTACTGGTGTAGAAAGGGTTTGAATGGGTGTAGGTTGTTATAGGGATTGTTGGTGTGTTACGTCTTCTTTGCATAGATATCCATTCTTGAGCATGATTGATTTAGGAGTTGTCATTGTACCTAAACAGTGCTTGCGGTGATTATCTTCTTTTGTGCTAAGCTTCTTGCGTGCAAGGTCATATTGAGTCTGCCTGGTAGATAGACACCATTGTTTGGCAAGAGGGTTACTCTACTGTAGTTGCTTAATTTTAAGTTTTAACAAAACAGTGTGCTGTTGATGGACTCGACTGATTTATTTGCATGCGTATTAGGTGAATGCCTTGCTTTTGAAAAGATGGTACAGTCATGAGCTAATTCAGAGGGAAACATGTACAAATTGTTTATTTCTCTTCTGATATAAAGTAAAGGTTGAAATAATTGTTTATCTAACTTTTGGAATTGTTCTATCATCTTTGATGGAATCATGAAAGGTTATTTATTGATTATGTTGAATTTATAATCCATCGATGTTCTTTATCCTTGGGATTTAGATGGATAGTTGGTTAGATGCATTTGTCTTCTTGGTCACTAACGCTTTAATGATTTGATCTCATTTAAACAGGGTGTTTAATGAAAACAATTGATGTATTGCAATTGTTTTAAAGGTTAGTGCTTATCATGCTCGGTTCATTCAAGCGACCCATGTTGACAATTTTTGCGAGATGGATGCCGTAAGTGGTAAAAGCATGCAGATCGATAGGACGATCATATTGTTTAAATTGATTTTATAATGAATTACCGCTTGATTTTCTAAATGTACCATATAAGGAAAGATGTTCCTTTTCGGTTGAGTAATGTATCAAGTATCTTTGAATGCATAAAATGTATTTGATTAGTACCAAAAGGAATGGAAATGGATATTTGATACTTATGTGATTGTATTTCTATCTTGATAGTTAGTATTTCTCGGTTTATGTCGTGAGAGTATTGTTATCATTGTATAATTGGTGACTTTGGTGAATACCAATGAAATCTTACAAGAATATGTGATTGAATTCTTATGAGTGTTTAGTAGTTCTTGTATGTTCTATCAAAAGCTAAATTGAAATTTAGGTAAGCTGTCTTTTGGAAGATAGGGTTAAAATATACCTAAGCAAAATGATAAACAAACTGAATTAAACTATTAATCCCTAGTCATGATTATGACAGGACAACATTTAATTGGATTCTGAATCATTTATATGTTATACTAATAAGTATGATATAAATTCAGTTTTGAGAACTGATATAAACCTAATGGGGTTCAAATGGCGATCTCATGTGAAATTTATGAGATATTGTCCAATTCCGTTGTTTTAGAATTATGTATATTCTATGAACTCCTTGATGAGACCTTGGCCTTAATAACTCCTCGAGTAATGGGTTTTATTGAGAAAGGTCATCCTAGGATGAGAATCCGAGGGGATTGGGAAAGGCTAACCTTAGGGGAACATCTTTAATGTAATTTAAACTCAACGTGCGTAACACATATTATTAAGTAGATCTTTTCGAGGTGGATTTAAAGGTTGACGGCACAAGTCAGCTGCGAGGGTTGTACTCTCGAGAAGATTAGGATCTTCTCGAAGTTACAACAATGCAGGTGACTTATGATGACACCCTTTGCATTGATCGCTAAGATTTACACTTTGATCTCAAACGAGTTACTCTGGGACCAATTAGGAATGTGGTCACGTTATAAGGCTGCCTAGGAGATTCGGGGTATCTTGACACACTAGTTTAACTAGGGTTGAACCAGTATGTCATCGTATCCCTAATCCTCGTGGGCATCCATATAATGTTATCACCTTGTTAATCCGTTTCCGAGTGAATAAGTTGAGATAGGAGGGAATTTGTGAAGTCGGTATAAGACATTCTACATAACATAAGAATGGGGTGAAGGACGTATTCCAGATTGACAAGTATGCCGTTAAGGAATACGAGACATAAGCAGTATGTTTCAAATCTTTGGCCAAAGTATCGCAAGCTGCTGATTGCGTTGTCCTAATTCACCTAGTCTAAGGGATGAGATGCCGATGAATAATGGTAACAATTATTTAGTTAGGTTCCTTGGATAGAGCATTTTGAATCCCAGAATAGGGAAGAGAACCGCGAGAGTGAAGTGTTAAATAAAAACGCCAACTCTTATTACTCATGAATAGATCGGTAGATTACCGAGTCATGGAATGAATAGATCGGAGGTACTACGAGTCATTACTGCCTGACTACATATGGTTATACATTATATGAATGGTTATTTGATTTGTGAGTTCTAAATTTTGTATTTAGAACCGGGAAGCATTATCAAAAAAAAAAAAAAAAATTGCCTTGTTCTATTGTCTAAAATGAGGATGTTACATCTTGGTATCAGAGCTAAAGGTTGCAGCTCTTGGACCTATTGTGTCCATAATCGATAAAAACCTGAATTTTCTTGTAATGAAAATGGTTAGAACAAGGGGAGCGTTGCGAATAATGCTCCACTGAAGGAGGGGGTGGCAACAACCGAAACTTGATGAGATCCTTCTGCCTTGTTGGACACAAGAGATCATTTAGTGTACTTGAGCAGCGGGCGATGGCGAATGAGGAGGATGAAGAAGTTGGAAATGACAATCAGCCACCTCCCGAGGACAACCCCAATATGGGTGTTGATGTTAATGTAAATGCACTGTCCAACGAGAAAACAAAAAGGCAGTTAGCGTGAGAACTCACTAATGATATAAAAGGATAAGCCCACCTAAGTATGATGGCACCACATTAGGAGATGGAGCGAGAAGCGGCTCGTGAAATGGAGAAGTACTTTGCAATAAGGAACTTCTCGAGAGAAACCAAAGCTATTTGGGAAGCCTATTAGCTTTCCCACGAAGCATCTTCGTGGTGGGATAGCCGTAAAGCTGAACTAAACATTGATGAGACCAATATTACTTGGGATCAATTTAAAGGCTATTTTAGGCAACGTTGGCTGCCAAAACTTTTCTATGATCAGAAAATGACAGAATTTCAGAACTTAGCTCAAGCGAAGCTAACAGTAACTGAATTCTGGGAGCGGTTTACAAAACTCCTCAAGTATGTACATGATATCAAAGTGACGAGAAGAAGTTCAGAATACGGAAATTCATCATGGGATTGAATCCCGTGATAGGGGGAGAGGTTGATGTTCACAGTCCAACCACTATGGAAGGAGTTATTGAAAAGGCCATAAGGCAAGAATAGAAATTAAAGGCTATTTCTGCTCATAAAGAGGAAGTGCGGAAGAAGACTGCAAACCCTTCTTCAACCTCTCTTGCACCTAGAAAAGGACCATGGAAAAAGTTTGGAAACAAGAGTAAGTTTCCAGGAGATAACAATAAGAAAGCAGTAGTAAATAAGCCTGCTGGAAATGTAAGGGATAATTTTGTTAAAAATTATAACAATGGGCAGAAGCCCTATGGAGGACAACGTGACAATTACAAGGCTGGAGGCAATTCTGAGCCTAAAAAGGGACCTGTAGGAGGCTGCTACAATTGTGGCAAAGACCACTATGCTAATCAATGCCCTTTGAAGAAGGATGATCGTAATCAGCAACATAAGATACATGCTGCGATATGAGACAAGCAAATTTGAAAAGTAAGTAACACCTATAGAAGTTAGGGTAAGTTATTTGGCATACTGTCACTATTCTTTTTGATACAGAGCTCTTGAATGTTTTATTTCTAATAAACTTGCTTCTAAACTTAAAAGAAAATTGGGAAAATGGATAAATCTTGGGTATGCAGTATGGTAATAACTTTGTTCATATAGTGAGTATGTGTCTTTTTGGGGCAGTCCTTGACTTACCTAATTTCTCCATGGAAGTTGACCTCTATGTTACACCTTTAGGATCGTATGACATTGTCATCGGTGTCAATTGGTTAGCTGACCATAAAGCAAAAGTAGAGAAGATTGCTATGAAAAGAACATAAAATGTTTAGATGATCAGCTGGAATCGGAGAGATTCAAGGGTGAAATGGGAAATTTCAGTTAGAAAAGCGTCACCTATGCAGCTTAAAAAGGCTAAGAATAAAGGATGTACTCTTTATGCAGTAAAGATATCTGAATCTTCAGAAGAAGATGGTGATTACATGAAGCAAATTCCACTGTTACAAAGTTTCAGGGATGTTTTTCCTGAAGAATTACCGGGGTTACCACCCAAGAGAGAATTTGACTTCACCATTGAAATCAAACCAGGAACTGAACCTATTTCCAAAGCGCCTTATAGGATGACTACTACAGAGTTAGTCGAGCTTAAGGCACAGTTGCATGAACTTTTGACAAAAGGTTTGATTAGACCAAGTGTTTCACCTTGGGGTGCACCTGTAATATTTGTGAAAAAGAAGGATGGAACACTAAGGCTGTGTATTGATTATCGGATGTTGAACAAAGCAACAATCAAGAACCGATATCCACTTCCAAGGATCGACGATCTATTTGATCAGATGCGTGGAGCAGTGGTTTATTCTAAGATAGACCTTCGATCTGGTTATCATTAGTTAAGGATTAAAGAAGAAGACATTCATAAAACAGCTTTCCGAACAAGGTACGGACATTATGAATTCACGGTTCTACCCTTTGGATTAACTAATGCACCCGCAGCCTTTATGAACTTAATGAACAATATTTTTCAAGAATATCTAGACAAGTTTGTACTTGTATTCTTGGACAATATTCTCATTTATTCTAAAAGCGTTGAGGAGCACAATGAGCATTTGAATATAGTTTTGGAAATTCTGAGAAAAAGAAAGTTGTATGGTAAGTTATCCAAATGTTCTTTCTTTGATTCAGAAGTTCACTATTTGGGTCATGTCATAAGTAAAGAAGGAATTGCTGTAGATCCTTCAAAAATAGTGGCAATAACTGAGTGGCCTGCGCCAAAGAATGTGCATGAAGTAAGAAGCTTCATGGGTCTTGCAGGTTACTATAGAAAATTTGTAAAGGATTTTTCTAAGGTAGTGCACCAATAACTTCATTGCGAGAAGAAGGATAAGAAATTCATGTGGAATGACAAGTGCGAAGCGGCTTTCAAAAGTCGAAAGACCGGTTGACTTCGCACCTATATTTGTGCATACTGACCTAATGGGAATTTTCTGTTGTATGTAACGGATGCTTCGGGAAGGCCTTGGAGGTGTTTTGCTACAAAATGATCAAGTCATAGCATATGAAAGTAGAAAACTTAAGTTACATGAGCTGAATTATGCCCCTCATGATTTGGAACTTGCTTTGCCATTGTTCATGCACTTCAAGTTTGGAGACACTACTTACTTGGGAAACCTTTTGAGTTGGAAAAGATCACTTAGGGCTGAAATATATTTTTACTCGGCCTAATCAATGCCGAGACAGAGAAGGTGGTTAGAATTTTTATCACAATATGATTTTGATATTAGCTATATCAAAGGGAAGGAGAATAGAGTAGCTGATGCTCTAAGTCGTAGGAGGCACATTTCTGCTCTTATAACATTAAGAACTCAGTTCAAGGAGGAGGTAAAGAGTGCCTCAGAATCTGATAATTACTTTCAGCAAGTAAAGGCAGCGCTTGCTGCAGAACCTAATGATGAAAGGTATAAAGGTTTTCATTTTGATAATGAAGGAATCTTGCGTTATGAAAATAGGGTATATGTACCTATGTTGAACGACTTGAGGAAGAAGTTGTTAGTGGAATTTCATAATTCACCTTTCTCTGGACACCCGGGTATCACAAAGATGCTTGCTGATCTGAAACAGCAATACTTTTGGAAAGGTATGAAAAAGGATGTCATAAATTTTGTGACCCATTGTTTGGAGTGTCAGCGGGTTAAGGCAGAACATATGCACCCTGCTGGACTGTTATATCCTCATAGCATACCGCAGTACAAATGGCAAGTAATAACCATGGATTTTGTACAAGGATTACCCATGTCCAGGAATAAACATGATGTTATCCTGGTAGTTGTAGATAAACTGACTAAGGTAGCTCATTTCATCGCTGGAAATCTAAAGGATGATTCACCAGTGCTGGCCAAAAGATTCGTACACAAAATTTTCAGATTGCATGGTGTACCAGAATTGATTATATCTGGCGAGGATCCAAGAATGACGTCAAGGTTTTGGCAAACACTTAATACAGCTCTTGGAACAAAACTAAACTTCAGTTCTGCATATCATCCGGAAACGGATGGACAAACTGAAAGGGTAAATCAAGTGTTGGAGGACATGTTGCGGATGTATTGCATGGATCAACAGTATAAATGGGAAGAGTATCTTCCATTAGTTGAGTTTGCATACAACAATACTTATCATTCATCTCTTAAAATGGCACCATTTGAAGCACTTTATGGAAGAAAGTGCAGAACTCCTGTTAGTTGGGACAGTGTTGAGGATAGAGTGGTAATTGGACCAGAGATTCTCACAGAAATGGAACAGCAAGTTAAGCTGATTCGTGAAAGATTAAAGGAAGCAACGGATAGGCAGAAGAGCTATGCTGACCTTAAGCGGGTTGATAGAAGGTTTGAGCTTGGTGATAAGGTTTTTCTTCGTGTTAAACCTAGAAAGAGTTCTATAACTTTTGGCAAGGCTGCCAAGTTGTCACCTCGATTCGTGGGACCTTTTGAAATTGTCGAAATAATCAATCCTGTAGCTTATCATTTAGCATTACCACCTGCTTTATCTCGCATGCATGATGTTTTCCATATTTCTTTGCTTAAGAAATACGTTTCAAATCTGTCACATGTTTTAAATTAGAATTCCTTGTACGCGTCAAGACCGGGAATAATCGTGGTTAAACCCACACGAGTGCTGGAAACTCGCTAATTACATTTAAGAAATCATGAAATACAGAATGTAAGGTCCAAAGTGGGACCGGTTTAACGAAGAAAGTGCAACTTGGGAAAATCGGAAGAGATGAAAATTGCTTTTCCTTCTCTTTTTCAACAGAATGAAATCTGTTGACAAAACATTCTTTAATGAACTTATTTTTTTAAGTATTTATGAAAGCCGGATGAAGGAAAACATTATTCAGGTTGAATAAAATGTGTTGTGACATTGATTTCTGGAACTATTCAAATTGGAAATAGTCACATTGTTTGTGTACTGATAAATTGGTTGACCTGAAGGTTAATTGAATATGTAATCATCGGGACGATGAATCTTTTTAGGAGGGAAGCATGTAACACCCTGAACTGTTGTTACTTCCTCCTAAGCATACAAGTGTTGATATGTGATTTCTTTTGTAAAAAGGATGTGTTCCTTTGATTGAGAAGTCATGCTTGATATGTACTGAATCTTCTTTGTAGATTGCAGATCTTTGACTGAGTCAGAATTTGATTAGACTCTTTTATTTATTTCATTTTACATCTAAGTTTAATCTGATCTCGGAACGAATTATAAAGTTATTCATCTATAAGACCTAGCCTTGGATCAGTGGTATTGATCCAAGTGGTGCTTTAAGTTTTCATGTTGAATTAAAAATTATAAACCTTTCACGAGTTGTAAGGTCTTAATTCGTTGAATAAAGCCAATCCGAGTCTAACTCGGGTTGATCGATGTGAAATGGAATGGTTCCCGATATCGAAGTATATCGGAAGGTCTTGGTCGTGGACCAGGTAATAATTTACATTGCATATAATTCCGTAGCCTAAGGCGTAACACGGGAGCTAACCTGTTCGAGAATGCATGTTGTAGGTCTTTTTCCGAGCATACGGAATGTAGACCTAACTGGAATTATTAATGTTAGTAACCTAAAACTAAACTTAACCTAGGGGTTAGATTAGTGATGATCTAACCTAGACCTAGGCTAAGAGCTAATGTCCTAAGTTAGTATCTATGTTCTATGAAGTTAGACTAGGTATTATCCTAAATTCTAACCTAAGTTACTAACCTAACGATTGAGCAAGGATTATTGGGGACCTATGGAGGAGTGCGAACCATGGGCGGTAGTTTCTTTCTTATTTAATGCGTGGATAAGCTTGAGGGACGGGTAATTGGCGGAGGTTTAAAACGGCTAACTTGAGCCGACGTGGCAGTTCGCTAAAATTGGAAATGGTCTTGGAATTTCTCTTGTCTATCGCCAACTATGGCGGTCGGTGGTAGTGGAGTTTGAGCGGGAAATTGGGAGTAAATGCAATTAATGAGCTCGGTAGTCGAGCTTGGAATTCGTGAGAAGGCATGCAAAATGGAAAGTTAATGTTTTGTTTGGCTTATCACGAATTTCGGTTTTTCCTCTGCCTATTCACTGGTTCTTCGCACCAGTCTTCTTTGTGTTGCATGGCGAGTATGAGTGTATCTAGCTCTTTTCTAGGGCAAGGAAAATATATATGTCATGGAGATAGCAAAATTTTGTTGGTAGCTCTAACTTGGAAAAGGAAAAGAAAGTCCGAGCTCTTTCAGTGGTCTGCTTCGGAATTTTGAGCAAATATCCAGGCATGTTAGGCCCTAACTTTTAAAAATCTTGCTGTCTTTCAAGTGATTTCAATAGAACAACTCTGTTCAAATGATTTATGGAAATAGATGGTTTCTATGGTAGCCTTGTGTGATTTTTGGCACTGTATCTTCATGCTGGTTCGATTTTTCATTTATCCCTTGATGGGTGTTTATTAAATTCGAACTGTTGCTATATTTCTTTGTGTTTTGCATTCCGGCTTTAATATGCGAAATTATTGCAAGTATATGTGATAGGCCTGCTCTGTGTGAGTCCATAAATTGCTCTCTCGATGGGTACAGACTATTGAGATGCTTGTTGATGGATACTTTTTGTTGATTCTTGTTGTGGAAATTGTCGGAAGGGGATCTTGAAGGACATTTGTTTGATTGTTCAGTTAATTGACCTTTTCTTTTGTAAGATCTGTCGTGGTTGTTATTTAGTGGTGGTTATGGATTCGGTTGGGTTTCGTTATGAAATTTTATAGTTATTTGTGAAAAGGTAACTCACTGTGTTACAGTATTCATTACGACCTTGCTGGAGTTGTTTTTCCCCTTGCGTGGAGGTTATGGGGATTCAACCCATTGATAGTATTGATATATATATATATATATATATATATATGATTATTGTATTGAAACGACTCTGTAGAGTCCTCTGAATGAATCGTATATTATGGTCCACTGTTGAGGATATAGATACATCTTTGAGTATTGATAATTTGAATTTCGTTGGAATCTTGTAGAAGTAACAGGTCATACGACCTCTGTTATTTGTAATGAATTTTGGTACAGACTCCCTGGGTATACATTTATGTTTCCTTCTGTATAAGCTTGTTTCAAGAATTTTGAAGAGGTTCGATTTAATTCCTTGTTATGAAATTAGTATTTTGATTTTCTTACACCTGATTTTTGAATGCTTACCATAGTTGGCATAGATAGAATCATTAACTATTTTTATCTTATATACTGTTGTTGGGACTCAGTTGAATTCTTGATAGATAAACAGTGTAACTGCTTCAAATTAAGACTGTTGGGTTTACTATTGTTTTCGACACCATTGGGTTCCGTGAGTATGGGAAGATATCTTGTATATCGGCTTCTGGAAAAGGTAAACTGTGAATACTGTTTATGGACTTAGTTTTAAATCCTCGAATGGTAATCTATGTCACTGTTTTCTGTATAAGCCTGAGTATGAACATGTAATGTTCTTGGCTTTGTTGGTTTTCTTTAATAGCTTGACATCATGAATTATGGCTTCTATAAAGTAGGTCGTGAATACCATACTTTCAACTCTGATTGCGTTCAGAAGTGACTACGATATTCTATGTTATGTTTTCTTTCTGATTACATTCCAGTTTGATGTGGCTGTGCATGTTGCGTGGATTTCGTTTAAAAATCTCTCTGCATAGTCATAGGGAGATGACATTGCTTAAATGATTTCGAGTCTCTTGTTGACTGCGACAACGAAGGAGATCCTTTGAATTCGACCTTGGGTCTAAAAGCCTTACAGTGTAGAAAGGGTTTGAATGGGCTGTAGGTTGTTATAGGGATTGTTGGCGTGTTACGTCTTCTTTGCATAGATATCCATTCTTGAGCATGATTGAATTTAGGAGTTGTCGACTGTACCTAAACAGGTAACGGCAGTGTTTATCTTCTTGTCTGTCGCTTCTTGCGTAAGGTCATACTGAGTCTGCTTGGTAGATAGACACCGTTGTTTGGCAAGAGGGCTACTGTACTGTAGTTGCTTTATTGTAAGTTTTAACAAAACAGTGGTGCTGTTGATGGACTCGACTGATTTATTTGCATGCGTATTAGGTGAATGCCTTGCTTTTGAAAAGATGGTACAGTCATGAGCTAATTCAGAGGGAAACATGTACAATTTGTTTATTTCTCTTCTGATATAAAGTAAAGGTTGAAATAATTGTTTATCTAACTTTTGGAATTGTTCTATCATGCTGATGGAATCATGAAAGGTTATTTATTGATTATGTTGAATTTATAATCCGTCTGATGTTGCTATCCTTGGGATTGGATGGATAGTTGGTTAGATGCATTTATCTTCTTGGTCACTAACGCTTTAATGATTTGATCTCATTTAAACGGGGTGTTTAATAAAAACAATTGATGTATTGCAATTGTTTTAAAGGTTAGTGCTTATCATGCTCGGTTCATTGAAGGCCCGACCCATGTTGACAATTTGCGAGATGGATGCCGTAAGTGGTAAAAGCATGCAGATCGATAGGACGATCAGATTGTTTAAATTGATTTTATAATGAATTACCGCTTGATTTTCTAAATGTACCATATAAGGAAAGATGTTCCTTTTCGGTTGAGTAATGTATCAAGTATCTTTGAATGCATAAAATGTATTTGATTAGTACCGAAAGGAATGGAAATGGATATTTGATACTTATGTGATTGTATTTCTATCTTGATAGTTATTATTCTCTCCGGTACTTATGTCATGAGAGTATTGTTATCATTGTATAATTGGTGACTTTGGTGAATACCAATGAAATCTTACAAGAATATGTGATTGAATTCTTATGAGTGTTTAGTAGTTCTTGTATGTTCTATCAGAAGCTAAATGGAAATTTAGGTAATTGTCTTTTTGGAAGATAGGGTTAAAATATACCTAAGCGAGTAACACTAAACAAACTGAATTAAACTATTAATCCCTAGTCCGATTATGACAGGACAACATTTTAGTGGATTCGAATCATTTATATTTGATACTAATAAGTATGATATAAATTCAGTTTTGAGAACTGATATAAACCTAATGGGGTTCAGATGGTGATCTCATGTGAAATTTATGAGATATTGTCCAATTCCGTTGTTTTAGAATTATGTATATTCTATGAACTCCTCGATGAGACCTTGGCCTTGATAACTCCTCTGAGTAATGGGTTTTATTGAGAAAGGTCATCCTAGGATGAGGAATCCAGGGATTGGGAAAGGCTAACCTTAGGGGAACGTCTTTAATGTAATTTAAACTCAACGTGCGTAACGCATATTATTAAGTAGATCTTTTCGAGGCGGATTTAAAGGTTGACGGCACAAGTCAACTGCAGGGTTGTACCTCGAGAAGATTAGGATCTTCTCGAAGTTACAACAATGCAGGTGACTTATGACGACACCCTTTGTATTGATCGCTAAGATTTACACTTTGATCTTGAACGAGTTACTCAGGGACCGATTAGGAATGTGGTCACGTTATAAGGCTGCCTAGGAGATTCGGGGTATCTTGACACACTGGTTTAACTAGGGTTGAACCAGTATGTCATCGTATCCCTAATCCTCGTGGGCATCCATATAACGTTATCACCTTGTTAATCTGCTTTTCGAGTGAATAAGTTGAGATAGGAGGAGTGACGAGAAGTCGGTATAAGACATTCTACGATAACATAAGAATGGGGTGAAGGGCGTATTCTAGATTGTGAGTATACGTTAAGGAATACGAGACATAAATGATATGTTTCAAATCTTTGGCCAAAGTATCGCAAGCTTTTGATTGCGTTTTCCTAATTCACCTAGTTTAAGGGATGAGATGCCGATGAATAATGGTAACAATTATTCGAGTTAGGTTCCTTAGACGAGATCATTCTCAATCCCGAGAATAGGAAGGGAACCGCAAGAGTGAAGTGTTAAATAAAAACGCCAACTCTTATTACTCATGAATAGATCGGTAGATTACCGAGTCGAATGAATAGATCGGAGGTACTCGAGTCATTATATTGTATATGGTTATTTGTTATATGAATGGTTATTTGATTTGTGAGTTCTAAATTTTGTATTTAGAACCGGGAAGCATTTATCAAAAAAAAAAAAAAATTGCCTTGTTCTATTGTCTAAAATGAGGATGTTACAAAGGAAATCCGGAAGTCCAATTTTCATCTATGACCGAACATCTATCAATCAAGATAAAGTTCAAAGAGCAATAACTAAACTTCCATCACCACTTTAGCTTCATCAATTAGCTAGGAAGTTGGGAATCTTCCTGGGAGTGATTGCATCATTCTATGAGTCAATCATAGATCTCTTCTTCTTTGTGATTAAAAAGGGCATGACCAATCACCCATGAGTTAATCTCACCATAAAATATTTCCAAGGATTAAGGAAATTATGGAGTTAAAAAATCTAGTTAGATTTAGAATTGGTTTGTTTTTAATAATTAGATCTCATAGGAGAATGATATAAAAAGAGGAATAATGTAATCATAAAAATGTTAGTTTTTTTTTACGTAGCAGCATTTTGGGAATTGAATAACAATAAAATTCAGGAGAATTTATCTTGCTAAGGGTCTTAGTATAAACCTGATCGAAGGGAAGGAGCAAGGGCCACTCCTACCCAATGAAAGGGATATTCATTTTCTTTGCATTACATTGTTATTTAAAGTATTGTTATCAAATTACTGTCTCTTTCAAAATTTAATCCCATATTGCATATTAAATTTAAATCTTTTTTTTTGTTTTAAATTTAGTATAGTAACTTTATGCATGTTATTTTATATCAATTAAAATAATTTAGTTTAGGATAGAAATCTATATTGATTTTGTGTTCCTACTATTTCCTTTATTACAAACAGCCATTAGACACCGCCTCAGATTGACATATTAAAATTGGTTAAAGTACGAGTAATAACGACACTAGTCACTTTTTGGTGCCATTTCTCGGGGAACAAGGTGTCATCAAAGGATAAGGTGCTAGTTAGAAGGTACTACGTGGGTGTGTGGTAAGTTTCCATTTAGAAAGTTCATTTCCATAACTCTCTTTTTTTCATATTATTAAAAAAAAAAATAAAATCCCTGATGTGAGTATGTGGAACACACATAACCCAACCCAGTGTCCATAATTAGGGAACTATTTCTAGTATGCTAGGATTGCATGTTTAGACCTAGAGACCATAAAGGATGATTTATTAGAATAGACCTTCCAAACACCCCACAAAATCAACCTGTGGAACAACTTGTTGATCAAGTCAGGATGGTTGACCTCAATGATGGAGATAATGGTGTAGAAAATCCACCAGGTAGAACATTTACTTATCCTATCCGGTTGGATCCTAATGATGAGGCTCCTATGAAAAATATATCCCCTTCAATCTTTCCAAACTTTCGGGGGCTAGTTTCAAAAGATCCGATCAATTCCTTTTAAATTTAAATTTTTGTGTCAAACTTATGACTACACTTCTTGATGGCCAAAAACTTAAAATTTTTCCCTCTACTTTAAAATAAGCAGCTATGATATGGTTTATGGGATTGACCCCGGATTCCATCCATACATGGGAAGAGATGGAACAAGTTTTCCTAGATAAATACTAGGACTACTGTCGAGTAAGGGATAGGAAAGAAGAAATCTTTTGAATTCAGTAGAAGAAGGATGAAAGTGTAGACTACTTAGACAGGTTCCTTTTTCTTCATAGAAGGTGTGGAGATGGCCTCGACATTAACCTACTCAAAACTTTATTTCTCAAAGGATTAGATGATGACACTCAAGAAGCATTCAACCTAATGGGGAAAGGAGATATGAACAAGTTAGAATTCATAGATATCATTGACCTCTACAAAAATTACTCAAGAACTCGCCCAAATTTTAGGAAGAAAAAAGGAAAAATGGCTAGTGGAGACCTATCCAAATTAAGGGAAGAAATTGCAAACTTAAAAATTGATCTCTTAATTCAACTCAACACTACTATGGATAGGGAGAAGGCTAGAAATATATATCCCTTGTTCATTTATTGCCCAAGGTGTAGGGAGAAACATGGATTAAAGGATTGTCATTAGACAAGAATTTTTTTATCTCATTTGTGAACGAAAGCATGCCACTAATCAGTGTGGTCTACTTCCCCTTCTCAAAACCATTTAAAATAAAACAATCATGAAGAAACTAAGTTAAACTATATGGGTCAGAAGTAGGGAGGAAATTTTCAGTCCAACCAACATCAAAACTACAACCAAAAAGCACAATGGGGTCCAAACCAATGGAATGGACCATGGTCATATCCACCTCCTTGGGCTCAACAAGTTTCATAGGAGTGGATCTCACAATATGCACAACCAAATTTTTATCAACAACCATGGGATTCACATCCAAACATTCCACAATATTCACCATATAATCCTCATTATCAACAACTAGTGGAATGCACCACAAGGGTCTAGACAACAATATTACAACAACAACAAAGATCACAAGGAAAACAAGCCCTTTTGGATGGACCAAGTAATTATACCTAACCTAATCAACATGCCTAGCCAAAAATCCCTACTCAAATTGTGGTAAACCCTAAAAATATGAGGTAGGGGAATTCAACATATACAATAGAATATGAAAATAATCCTGCATTAAACTCTTTGGATTGCAAGGACATAATGTTATGTTCAGGAAAGGTTACATCTAAACCTCCTTCCCTATCATTGAGGATATTCTTGAAGAAAATGAAGAATCAAAAGAAGCACAACCTGAGAATATAGAAGAAACTCCTCAATCAAACATAAAACTTTTAAATATTCAAGAGTAGACCATTGTGGTACTTGAGAAGCCATAGTTAAATTAATTCAAGGATTGAGGAAGTTAAGTATTGGTATTCCTTTGTTACATGGGATCTTAAGGACATTCCTGAATTAAATAAAACTATTAAATATCTTTGTTTTAAGGCTCCAAGGAGAAGGAAGAATCAACCAAAACCATCCACGTTGATGGAAAACTTGCTAGCATTTTAGAAGGAACTAGTCCTCCTCCTAAGTACGGGGATCTGATAGTCCTATTGTCACTATTAGCATAGGAAATGTCCAAATCCCTAATGTCCTTATTGATTTAGGAGCTTCCATAAATGTTATGACTACAGATACTCTTTCTACATTGGCAATCCTCGAACCTTAGACAACACACATTGTCTTGCAGATGGTAGATCAGTCAGTAAATAAACCAAAAGGATCATAGAAGATGTTACTATTATAATCGAATCTTGGGACTATGCGGTAGATTTCATGATAATCAAAACAAAGAATAGGAATATTGGGTACCCCATAATCCTGGGATGTCCTTGGTTAGCCACTATTGCTGCTCTTATTGACTGCAAGATGGGAAATATGGTCATTACCAATGGTCAACATTCCAAGAAGCTATCACTCTACCCTATAGCTAAGCCATTTTCCAAAAAACAAACATTGGCCTACCGATGACTCTAATAGTTCAGAGGATATCATTTCCTCTCTTGCCATGGTAATCATTTGAGAACACTCAGATCATATTCAAAGTGATTACCATGAAAATGATTTAGTACATAATCCAAGTGTTGGACTTGAGTCTGTGTTAAACCCATTTTGAGTCATGCGCTCGATGCACTAGGTCAATTACTAATTCTTGTGCTAGTCCAACACTATAACTTAATGAGATCAAAAATGACTTCATAGATGAGAATAACCAGCCTATTATTTGTCCATTTGTGAGGAACATCGATTTAACAAAATGCATATTTCAAAACATAACCTCAGTGCACAAACTCCTACCACATAAATGCCCACTAAATGCACTTATAAGAAGTTATCTAGACATTAATTCAATCCAACCTGATACAAAACAACTACTTGTACTTCTGGAAGAACTCTGACAATAAATAATTGGTTGAAATATGAAGAGGAAAACACATTGTTTAAACTCCTCTGCTCTCATCCTCAAGATTTTTCTTGGGAATACAACGATATGAAGGGTATACATCCTAGCATCTATACACATCACATTTACACTACTAACGTCAAACCAGTTAGGAAACCTCAAAGAAGGATAAACCCGACACTTAGGGACATTGTTAAGAATGAAATTGAAAAGCTCTTAAATGTGGGGTTCATTTACCCAATTTCAGATAGTCATGGGTTTCTCCTTTAGTCATAGTACCTAAAAAGAATGGGAAATGGAGAGTGTGTGTAGACTATAGGGAATTGAACAAGGCCACTCATAGGGACTATTTTCCATTACCATTTATTGATTAGGTCCTAGATAATCTATCAGGAAAAATATACTTCTCATTTCTAGATGGATTTAGTGGGTACAATCAGATAATTGTAGCACTTGAAGACCAGGACAAAAACATTCACCTGCCCTTGGGGGACCTTCTCTTACAGAGTTCTACCCTTTGGGTTGTGCAATGCTCAGCCACTTTCCAAAGAGCTATGTTAGCTATCTTCTCATACCTCACTCATGATTGTGTAGAAATTTACATGGATGATTTTACATTTTATGGAGAAACATTCGAGGAAGCAATCAACAATCTAGATAAAGTTATTTCTTGCTGTGAAAAACATCAACTCTCATTAAATCATGAGAAATTTTTTTCTAATGGAACAAGGTATTGTCTTAGGTCATCACGTTTCAATTGAAGGGATTAAAGTTGACCCAGATAAGGTAAAAATCATAGTGAAGTTTGCCCTCACCCACCAATCAAATGGAAGTAAGAAGTTTTCTGGGTCATGTTGGTTATTACCATAGGTTTATACCAAATTTTAGTAAAATTACTTCTCCATTATTTGCTTTACTAACTAAAGATTTGAGTTTGAATGGACAAAAGCATGCCAGGAAGCCTTTGATGAAATTAAGGAAAAACTTATCAGCACTCTAGTGTTAAGAGGTCCTAACTAGAATTACCATTTCACATCCAAACAGATGCCTCCAATGAAGCAATTGGTGTTGTTCTGGGACAACAAGAGGAAGGGAAACATATGCATGCCATTTACTACATTAGTAAAAATCTTTCTCCTGCTGAGAAAAATTATACAACCACATAAAAAGAATTCTTAGTTATGGTATATGCAATAAATAAGTTTAGACATTATATCATGGGATATGAAGTGATTGTACATATTAACCACTCTGCCATAAAGTATCTCATGAATAAACCTTTGGTACATGGAATAATTTTAGTTGGTTATTGTTACTGCAAGAATTCAATATTAAAATTGTTGATAAGCCAAGGAAGTCCAATGTTGTGGCTGATTTTATCTCTAGGCTTACAACTTCAGAAGAAGATGAACAAGTCAGTGATGACTTCCTAGATGAACATTTGTTTGCACTATCTATGGTTTCTCCCTGGTATGTAGACATGGCCAATTATCTAGCCACAAGGAAGTTTCCAAACTTTTTTACACCTAAGAAAAAGAAGCAATTAATTAAGAAGAGTGTGATGTATACTTGGTTAAATGGAATATTGTTTAAATGTGGTCCTAATCATGTGTTACGTAGGTGTGTTACAGAAAATGAAATAGTTGACATCCTACGGGCATGCCATGATGAACCATCAAGAGGCCACTACTCGGTGCTAAAGAACCATTCATAAAATCTTGGATCAAGATACTATTGGCCTTCCTTATTCAAAGATGTCAAGAAATATGTATGGAGGTGTGATAAATGCCAATGAATGGGAAAGCCAACATTCACATCAGAGATGCCACTATAACCACAAGTTGTTTTGGAGCCATTTGAGAAGTGGGGACTAGATTTCATTGGGCCATTTGACCCAACTTCACAAGGTAAGGAATATATATTGGTTTATACTGACTATGTTACCAAATGGGCTGAAGTGCAAGAACTATCACACGCGAGGGATGAGAAGGTCACAAATTTTCTATATGAATGAACAATTTTTCAAAGATTTGGTGCACCCAAGATCAATTGTATCAGACCAAGGACCACAATTTATGTCAAAGGTGATCAACTCTTTTGTAGAGACATACCAACTCGACATAAGAAATCATCTCCCTACCATCCACAATCAAATGGGAAAGTGGAAGTGACTAACAGAGAGCTGGAAAACATACTCACAAAGATGGTGGACATCTCAAGGAAAAATTGGGCACAAAAATTACCAGAAGTAGTATGGACCTATAATACTGCATACAAGTGACAACAAGGTTTACACCATATGAACTAGTTTATGGTAAGAAACCTATCATGCCAATAGAGTTTGAAATCAGACACTGAGGAAAACATATGAGGTGGGAATTGTAATTAACCAAAGTTCAGAAAAGCAAGACTCATTCAATTGAATGAACTGGATGAGATCAGGCTTCAGGAATTGCATCAGACGAAGATCATTCAACAACAAAGGAAACTATGGCATGACAAGAAAATCAAGCCAAATAAATTTCAAAAGGAGACTGGGCTTTACTCTTCAATTCAAAGTACAAATATTTCAAAGGGAAGTTACAAATGAGATGGATGGGTCCTTATCAAATTGCTGAAGTATATGATAATGGTACCATCCAATTGATTCCAATTGATGGTGAAAGAAAATTCATGCTAGTTAATGGCCACAGATTGAGGCTATATCATAAACCAACATCTCGACATGCATTTCAGAAGGAAATACAAGAAAATTCAGACCTCCATTGTGTAGGAAAGGCTTGCTTGCCCATCACAATGTAGACCTGAACTAGACTATCCAAAAATAATGGGGAGGTGATTAAAAACAGTAATGGAAATCATCTTCCCTTATAGCATTGGGTGAAAACCAGAAATGGCACCCAATGTTTTGTGAAAAAAAAAAAAATCAAATAAAATAAAATAATAATAATAAAGAAGGAAATTGAAAACCAAGCAATGCAATTTTTCTCTCTAAAAAATGACTTCAAAAAGAAAAACAAAAAGTGGTAATATCAGTATGGTACAACAAATGCATGAAGCATGATGTCATGAAAGGTGGCGGAAGAAATTCACACTTCATATTTACAAATGACAGAAAAGGACACAAAGCTTTAATATCAAGGTATGCACAATTACTAACCCTTATCATTGCAAGGTTTTAAATTTAAAGTTAATTTGTCCCATCATGCATATTAATTGGCCACCTTTTCCAAGAACCATGTCACACATCCCGAAATCCCCTCCAAATCCTTCACCATTAAAAATCATAATGCCTCACATGCTTCAAGGACTTATCCCATCACCTCGGGATTTTGGCCTAGATTTGACACAAACAGGTACAAAATATAGATGTTGATGCTTGTGCTCACCATTGGGGTTTTCTTGGACTACATTACATGCCTCTGTGCTATATCTCCTCAATTCATGTCTATCAAGTCTTTTGCCTTCTCCAACCTAAATGGGACCTCGACTCGAGACATGAGCCTATCATTTCCATGGAGCTTATGGCGGATGTGAATTTGTGGAAGTTTTGACAAGGCAAGGGTGGCTGGATTTTTATTGGCATATGAAGCATTCAACATTCCAATGATAGAGGAGTTTGCAAGGAACATGGAGGAGGGATACTCAATAGTAAATGGTAAGGAAATACCCTTCTCTCCCACTGTAATCAGTCAATTATCAGGGGTTCCAAATGATGGGTTAGCTATTACTGAACGAACATTGTACCATGAATTAATTAAAAGATTTACAGTAGGAAGGAAAGAAAATTTGTAATTAGTAGTTGATAATAAGGTCAAGGAAAAGGGATTAAAATATTGAGCATACCAGAACCCTAGGCAAGCATAGAAAAATGGTTGATAAAATATTTTACTTGTGAGGGTCAGTATGAAGTTGTGTTAGGACCTAGTACTAAGAATGCTCATACATTTACGCCATGGCAAGGCAAAACCCCAATATAAAGTTAATCTTCCTCAATTTCTCTATGAGGCTATTTGTGTGGCCACTAAAAATTTTCGATGGGGGAAACTTATCTCAAGTTCTAGGGTCTCATACACTTAATTTGCAAGCATAAATTTTTGAAAAAATGAATGGCATGAGAAGATGGATCAAGTTTCAACAAGCATACTCTCCCTCATCCACTTCTAGCAGACCAGGAAAATGTCATCAGACTTCTCTTGCAAACCCCATTAGTTCCCAACCACCAAAGAATAGTTGTTAACCAAGGAAGAACAAGAAGCAACTACAACCATTCAAACCCTAGTTAACACTCTACCTGAGTCGGTGTTTCCAACCATTCCTAAGGTAGGGTCAATTAAAGATAAAGGGAAAGCACCCATGGAAGAGGGTGAACCTAGTTCTCCCTTGAACCCTGATACTCTTTTTCCCAATGTGATGTCCCTTTCTAAAGTATAGTTTGACCTCCAAATAGCCAAGGAAAGGGCTGATAAATTGCAAGCCCTATTGGAAGCCAAAGATGCCAACTTTTCTCAACAATTTTTTCTCTTAAGAAAAGTAAATTCGGGAACTGTAGACAAGGTTAGCCCATCAACAAAGGAAACCTTACAATTACAACAGACAATAGAGGAAAAAGAGCAACATATATATGTATTAAATGCAGCTAAATCAAAATTGGAAATATCCTTGGCTCAATTGCAGACAGAACAAGAAAAATACTTCCCTCAAATTATCATATTGAAAGGGATGACAAAATGGATGGAAGAGTGTTATCGGTTATGAAAAGTGGAGGAAAATACTAAGTTAAAAGAAGAAATTCAATTGCTCAAACAAATGTTGGTCATGTTAGTCAATTATATGACCAGGTGCTTTCTTTAGAGCCTCCTTCCAATTTTTATGCCATGTTCTTAAAAGAACAATTCTTCAAATGGAAAATCACTAGAGCAAGGGAAATGTTGGACATTGAGTTTGAAAATGATCATCAGTTTGTAGGGGCATACACTCGCTTGCCAATGATTTTGAGAAGAATTTATTGTGTGAGTTCTATGTGCATAATTTTTACTTCGGAGCAGGTGGAAATACCAATCAATTTATATGTGGGTGAAGTTTAGTTGAGATCATTTATTTCAACCTTAAGGCATCAAGGTGAATGGAGAGATCAGCGGGAAGTATTTGTGTAGTCAGAATCAATAGTGGGCCTCCTTATGAGGCATGATTTTCCAACACCCCTTAGGTTTTTCAATAGGTTCCGTTCATAAGTGTATTGTCTCAGTTTGGTAGACAAGTACACTGATAATATTCAAACTTGTGTCAAATATTTCAGGGAATAGGTAACCCCTACCTTCAATGTTAACTTTCTTGCATCGCAGGTTCTCTATCAGTTGTTAGCCGATCAATATAAAAGGAAGGAAGTAATTTCACCAACCAACCTCAGATGGTCCTTGAAAAGGGCCAAGGATGTATGCAAAATCATCTTAGGACTTAAAGAATAGTGGATTGGGATGCGTACATGCCACCTCTTCTCCTCGCACCAGTACCACGGTGGAATGCAAATAATGACCGAGTTAGTGAACAGTTATACTACTTGGCAAAAGAATGTGGTGGATCACTTTGGGTTTTCTGATATACAAACACTGAAGAAACATGGCTGACATTTATACACAAATACAACTATTCTAGGATCATAGAACAACTTAATGGGTAGTAGAGGGACCTGCTAAATCTTTAGTCTGGGGGAGTGATGAGCCCCATTTTTGTCTAGTCAAACCTTATGCAATGATGTCTAAGCCATGATAGAACTTGTATTATTTTCAATATTATTATGCATGATGGAAAAATACATACTTTATATTTACTACTTTGAAATGTTTATGGGGAATTATTGTGTGTATTTTTATGTTTCATCTTGTTAATTCTTGTGCATGAATGACTTGAATATGATGGAAATAAATGTTAATCCTTGAATAATTTTTGGGGAGTTATAATGAGTGCAGGACTCTAGATATATGGTGGCGCGGGACTCTGTTATGTGATATGGCGCATGACTCTCTTCCTTGTCAATAAAAGCGGAGGATAGTGTCTTCGAAATGCTATCTCATCAAACCTCTCAAACCACAAGTGGCATTTGCATGCATATGAGAAAGGAAATCCTAGAAGTCCAGTTGTCATCCACGACTGGAACATTATCAATCAACATAAATTTCAGTAGCAATAACTGAACTTCCATCACCACTTTAGCTTCATCAATCAGCTAGGAATTTGGGAATCTTCGGGAGTGATTGACTCATTCTATGAGTCAATCACAGACCTCTTCTTCCATGATTCAAAAGGGCATGACCAATCACCCACGAGTTATTCTCGCCATAAAATATTTCCAAGGATCAAGGAAAATATGGAGTTAAAACAGCTAGTTAGATTTAGAATTGGTTTATTTTTAATAATTAGATCTCCATAGGAGACTGATATAAAAAGAGGAATAATGTAATAATAAAAAAGTTAGTTTTTGTACGTAGCAACATTTTGGGAATTGAATAACAATCAAATTCAGGAGAAGTTATCTTGTTAAGGGTCTCAGTATAATCCTGATCGAAGGGAAGGAGCAAGGGCCACTCCTACCCAATGAAAGGGAGATTCATTTTCTTTGCATTACTTTTTTCTTTAAAGTATTGTTATCAAATTACTGTCTCTTTCAAAATTTAATCTTGTCTTGCATATTAAAGTTAAATCTCTGTTTTTGTTTTGAATTTAGTATAGTAACTTTATGCATGTTATTTTATATCAATTAAAAGAATTTAGTTTAGGATAGAAATCTATCTTGATTTTATGTTCTTCTTGTTTCCTTTATTTAAAAATGACCATTAAATTCCACCTTAAATTGACATATTAAAATTGGGTGTTGTCTCTCATAGGGAAATATTTGCGGTGGAATAGAGTATAACCGATTTGCTTCAATCCACACATGGGGCGAGCTTGGGGCTAACCTATGTTATAAATTTGATGAGAATTTGAACAAAATTTCTTTCCTCAAGTAGTTGACCACCATCAAGCAGGCCACAAATGAACTCATGATGAATATCAACTTTAGGTTTCAAAAACATGGGACATAATTACGGTCCTTTTAAGACCAACCCTTCAAGGAACATTTTGTTAGTTTATTAGATATTTGAATTCTAATATAGCAGCAATGATTCATTATATGGGTGTTATCCAATTACCAAATTCTTATACAATATCCATTAGGGCTGAAAAATGTTTGATCCAAGTGGGTAAGCTAGCCCCTAGATTTACAATGCCCATTTTACTTGAATCTACCCAACCCATCATTACTCTTATACCTCATCCATATGCTTCATCATCCACATCCACATCTAGTTCCTCCATGAAGTAAGAATAAATTGAAATCCTTAGTGTTCAGCTAAAAAATTTAATAAATGAGATTGTCTCCCTTAAGAGACAACAAGCTCAAGCCCTAAAAATTATCCTAATCCTCCTCAGGGTTATCCACAACAAGGCTCTCAATACCCAAACTAGATATTTGGACATGATTATCCTCTAAGGATCTTTGCTAGACCCAAACCAACAACCTCTACCAGTTCCTAGCTTGAGAAAATCCATTATTTAAGACCAAAACAATATGGCCCAAGGTTTTGAATGGTGTTATCCTTGTGAACAACCCCATAATAACTATACATTTGAGATCAGAATGAATTATTTGTGGGAGAAGGATCTTATGGTACAGACTCCATTCTATCAACAAGAGAAAGTTATGGATCCATCATAAAATTGTTCGAAGAAATACAAGAAACTGATCAAGCTCAATTTCATGCTTTTGGACTTGAATGTTTTTGTGCAGTTAATCAAACTATAGGAAATTTGAACATGCCACAACTTCATGTGGCGAGATAACACAAGATCCAAAAAGAGACAAATAGATGTAAATTTTATTAACACACAAAATTATAACCCTTTGAATGGTCATGGATGAAAATCATCACTTTAAGTGAACATGGATTTTTCTCCAAGTGTGGGACTTACAAAGTGAGACAAACCTCCAAATAATGTTAGTTTCTTCTTTCCTAGATTGTTAAAAACTAACCTAAACCTTAAAATGTAGCAAAAACTAAATCTAAACTACATAATCATAGGGTTCATGGTTGAGAGAAAGTAAAAATATCTAAAAAATGAAATAATGTGATGCACCAAAACTAACACATGGTTCAAATTTAACCTATAAAGACACAAATAAAACCACCATGTAAGTATCTAGTAGAAACATAAATTTTTTGCAAGGGACAAGTGAATAAATTAAAAAAATGACAAGAGGGCTAGAGATTCACATCAAATACAAAGTATGAAAGGAAAATACCATAGTTGTGCATGATTAAAACATTTTCACTTACATTTATAGAATAGAGGCGTGAGCAATAACTTGCAAAATATAGTTGTAAAGGTGCAAAGTATGGAAAATGTAAAACTCTAAGGCATAACTTCTAATCCCAAAAAGATAATGCAGATTTATGCAAAGGAACTTAAAATTATAGAAGAATGTGAAAGGAAGAGAAAATAAGTTGGAAAACAAAAAGTCAATAGAGAAATGAATGGAATTCCCCACCAAGCACCTTATACCATCATTTTTGCAATTTAAGGAATGGAAAACCTTCTACTTACACATGCCATCAAACTTCACCGAGAATCATAGATGCCATTAAGCATTAAATTTTGGTTGGTGAGGTGGTTGGACACTTAGGTTTAATGATACTACACTTTTCTCCATACATTCGAATGTTTAAATTTTCTCCTCCAAACGACATAAAATTTGACATTTTTGCCAAAATGTTACCTTATAAGATATAATTTAAATGTCACCTATTTTGTGTAATTTGGACCTCCACCACAAAATATATGGCCCAAAAATCATTACCATTCAGATCTATAGTTTCTTTGTCTCGTTCACCCTCATCTCATTGAAAATTCTATGTTTGGTGGCATTTTGATGTCCCTTAATACCCTTAGAAGATTATCACCTTGTCCTATGGTTTTCACCACGACCGTTTTGATTTCTCCCTTCCTTAAACTTTCTGATTTTACTCCTTTTCTTTGATGCATGGAAAACCCTTTGCAACAATCATAGAGGTCTAATTATTTGTCATGCATTATTTTGACTTATGCCCATTTTTACTTTGTTCCATGGACTTAGAGAGTTTGTAGAACACTAATCTTTAAGAATGTCACTAAACACTAAGTGTTCTATTGATTTTGAACTTATATATGTTCACAAATTTCTTTCATTTGTCATGTGGATCTCTGTGGATTGTCCACGATTTATTATGGCTTCTTTTGAGCATCTTACAACCTTTGTTTAATGATGTGTAACTCTATCCTTCTTAAAAATCCACTCAAGTCATTTGACTTAAATACTTCATTCCACGAGACTTGGAGAGTTTGCGGAACACTAAAAATACTCTCCTTTTTCCATGGATTAGGAAAACTTGTGGAACACTACATTCTGAAGTTTTTAGAACACTAGAAAATAGTGTTCGCAGATTTTTATAACAAAACACTACCTAAGTCCAAATTTGAGTTCATAGGTTTTCAAAATAGTTTTTTTGGTTATTTTGGACAACAATTTGGTTAATCAATGGAGCTATATTCCTTCTAATAATCCATTGGGCATGGTTTCAACTCTTAAAACTTAAAAATATTATCATATAACTTAGAATTTTCACCCCGAACTTGCGTAAACTCAAAATTGACTGTAGGTGTTGTTGAAGATTAATTTTGGTATTTTCTAATGGAACTGCTAGAGATCAAATGTGCATCCATCCTGAATCATAGAAAACTCAGTATTTGAGACAACCTAGGAATGTCTCTAATCGTGGGACTTGAACCGAGACGATGGATGATGTAGACAAGAATATACCCATAAATCCCAAGGATAGTTGGCCCATCATTTAGTAGATCGAACGCTCACCTGAAGTGTGCAAGGGTACCAAGCCCTTATTTAAAGATGATTATCTAGAATGTTAGCATGATTGATTATATATATATTCAAATTCATAACAGATAATAAGGCATTCCATAACACATAAACTAGATCAAGAGCTTAACCATATGGAATATTAACTAAACAATGACTATAATGAGATTTACCATGCAAGAACCATATCCAATCACATCTAACACCAATATCCATCCAATAAGATCCATTATATTAATACCATAAAACATAGAAGCTTCATACATCATGATCCAGTTTCCATAGTCATGTGCGCTAACAATTCCGTAGCATAACTCTATAATAAAATGGTATATCCAAACCATGCAAATCAATACATATAAATAGGAGTGGGGAACTTTCCTTCACCACCTATGCACCTTCCAAAAATAGACTACTTTCTAATAATATCCATGCGCGTTACAAAATAATATAAAACCATGCAAGTGCTAATAATAGATCTCTTATAGTTAACTCCTAGTATAGATCCTATTAATAGCTAAAAACTCTGCATGGCGCTCGATCCTTCGCTTATCCAAAATAACCTTACGTATCCTACGAGTATTCGTACCTTTATGTGCTCTACACTCCATGTCCAAAAATAGCCTTGATCTGTAAAAGTGGCTAAGTCCTGTTTTCAACCTGTTCCTAGGTGCGCTCCTATTTTGCCATATTTCTACACGCTCCTACACACCCTATGCCTACTTGCCCAAATCATGCTTCCATACTTGAGTTGTATTTCATCCACTTAACATTACCCCACACTAAATTCATTGTCACCCCCAAAAATTGGTAATCACACTTATATCTCCAGAAATAAATAATAATGAATGAAAGAATATGTAATTATTTGAAAAAAAGAATGAAGTAATACTCGGTGCCTTGCTCTTCTATAGGCAGGATTAGCTATGGATATTCATTTTTAATCTCTACCTTTAGTGTTTCCTAGTCACTCAATGCTTCACCTATTTTATCGGGATGTCTGTAACCATGACTTCCAACTCATCCTGCGTCATGTTTTCTTGTTCATTCTCCAAAATTCTAACAATGATAGACATGCTAGAGACCGTCCGCTCCATGAAATCCATCTTCTACGTGATGATATTCCCAATATCATTCATCCTTTCCTTGTGTGGATCTTGGGATTCTGCAATCGCCTTGTGATTTTCTTCTACAAGAACAAGCCTTTCCACATGCCCGAGCATCTCATTCTTTACTACCTTTAGGACCTCATTATCCTCTTAAATTTTCCTTGTTCGATGATTGAAGCTGGTGACGTGCACATATTCAAAGATTGAGTGCCTTCTTCAATTCTTCCTTCGATGCCTGCAAAAATTACTCATAACTTGTAAATTTTCTTACAATCACATCATTTTTCCTTTCTTCCTCCTTTGCAGCATCCTTTGGTGTTGGCATACACATGGGCCCTTCATCAATGACCAATTTCACCAAAATGCATAGGTAGTGCATCACATAAGTAATTTTTTCGGAACTTATGATTCCGGTGTTATCGTACCTTCAAAATTTCATCTCTAATTTCATCTTTCACACTCACCGATTCTTTAGCCTTTTCCTCACCATTTCCTTCTTTGCTAACATGTGTTTAATCTCCTTATCCTTATCCTTATTATCATCCATCAATTCCCTAAGGGTTTCTACTTTATCTATGTTCCTACATGCAACCTTTGTAGATACCTTCACTAAAGAATTACTCACCTACTCATTTGACATGATAGTGGGCTTGACATTTACATGCCTGACGTGGGGAGATTTCTTCATCTGCGTGAAACACATGACTCCTCACATATGTCTAAGTCAAGATTGTCTATATGGGTCTGCATAGACCAAGATAATTGCTTTTTCATGTGTGTGTTCACCATTTCTACATCCAGAGTTCCCACCCATAAAAATCATTAGTATCTAATGTGCATTGGAACTGCATGCTTTTGATTTTGTTCTTATCATCCACATACCCAAATGCGGGGGTCTCATAATCTTCATCCCCTTTTTCTTTCCTTGTGTACTAGCTCCAGGTTCTCTTTTGGGTGTCATATCAACTAAAACTACGTGTGTTTTTTCTATCTCAAGCTATGTTACTCCAAGTATGTGTTCCCTAGCTCTAAATTGCATTCCCTAGCTCAAAACCAAACTCTATCTATCAATCCTCTTCCTCGCATGCATATGCTTAGCTCAAACATGTCACTAATGGAGTGCAAGACTATCCCATGCACAAATTTGGCAAGATATAAGTGGTTCACATATCTCTGCACTTCACAATGATCTTCCTAGCTTGCTCACCTTCAACTCAATCGAAATATCTTATATGAAAAGGTAAAAATGACTTTGCATCATGTCCTTATATATATTTTCAAAAAAAATTCACATTTATTTCTCTCTACCTACCACTATCCCCAGAATTAATTCATCATTTCAGAAAATTTTCTGCACTACTCATCACCATGCCATAGTCATAACCTTATGGAGTGTCTTCTAATTTTTGGATACATACCTCCTTCCATGTGTCATCATGCACTAAAGTACCTCGCACTGACCGCACCTTCTTCTAATTAGTTTCCACTTCTGCAACTGACCTACCTCGTGTTACATTGTGCATCCTTCCATGAGTGGTCTTCATCTAGGAGCAATCTTTTTCTATCTACACCTTTCCCTAAAACACCCATACAAAATTTTATTTATGCATACACATCTTCATATGACTATTAGACTTGAAATGAACCCGGTATATAAACCACCCCACACGAAGGGTATGCTCGGTATCCTCTGCACATGAAAACACTTACATAGTAATCAAATTTTGGCTCAAAAACACACTTATTACAAAAACATTGAACTAAATCGAAAAAGCATAGCAATAATGAAAGGAAATATAATCTAAGTGGAAATACTACCTTATTACAAACACCAAGAAGAGTTATTTATATTAGGGATTTAGTCTACTCTATTTAAATAATCGGAAACCATGTTCCATCCAACACCTCTTCTTGTCAAGTGCCTAAATCAATTATATAATTGATATAATGTGGTCCCAACCAATGCACCTTAAGCTTTCCATGGTGGTAAAAAAAAATTGAATCATACTGAAGTACCATTTATCCTTGATTTGCCTATCATGCCATGCTATCTGCCTAGATTTTTATTGCTTCTAACTCCAATGTGCTATGGTGCACCTCGATCCGGTTGCATGAGTTTTTCAATATGTTATTCAAGTTCTTTCTCATCAGCTAAACCTCTTACGCATGCAATTCATAAAGAAGGTAACATGAAATCCATGGGTAAAATTGCCTTTATGCCGAACACCAACTAAAAAGGTGTTTCCTTATTCAACCTCTTGTAGGTTGTCTTGTATGCCTAAAGTACAATAGAGAATTTATCATCCCAATCTCTCCTTCCAACATCACAATTTTTTTTCAATGTATGGCTCAATATCTTGTTGAAGGCCTCAACAGTTCCATTTTCCTAAGGATGATAGGGTGTTGTTCTATGGTGTGTAACCATAAATTCATCCAGTAATATCCTAATAGTCTCATTAAGGAAATGAGTACCCTTATCACTTGTTAAAATTAAAGGGCATCCATACTGTTGATAATATTTTCCCACAGAAACCTTGCTACCATAGCTGTTGTGCAATCCTTTGTAGGCACCACCTCTACCCACCATGTAAGATAATCTGTACAAGTTATAATATAGCACGATCATGTCCTATACATAGCTAGGGAGATAGGGCCCACAAAGTCAATTTCCCACTTCTCAAAATGTTATATGCTAGCAATAGGCCTCAAATACATCTCATCTCTATGCCCAAGCTTTCCAAGGCACTGACAATGGTCACATGCCTTGCAATACTCTTTGCAATCCTTATATAATGTTTCCCACCATAGACCAGTGAGTAGAATCTTGCACACGGTGGCATCCCCTGCATAGTTTCCACCTACAATACCACCATGAGCCTCCTCCATAATTGCTTCACATTCATGCTCAAGTACACACCAATGCAAAAATTCATCACGACCTAACTTGTATAAGTCTCCACTGATCAACATGTAAGATGCGACATGAATGGCAAGTTGTTTCTTCTCCAAATCCTTCATTCCTTTAGGCACCACACATGTGTATAAAAAGATAGCAATATCCTCTAAGTCCAAGGGCACATGATTTAACCGAATAGCTATGCATCGGCATTGCATCCTCAATGATCTACGTATCCTCCATTGATTGAATCCTTGATAAATGGTCGAACTAGAATTGCTCTTACCCAACTTAACCACCACAATAAAGTTAAACTCTTGAAATAACAAAACCCAATGGCATATGTGCCCCTATAAAATGGTTTTTTCACCAAATACTTGATGACATGTGGTCGTATAAAATATGAAAGGTGTAGAAAGAAAATATTGTCGAAACTTATGGAGTACGTATATCATAGACAATGCATCACACTCTGTAGTTGTATAATTATATTCTGTTGGAGTCAACTTTCTACTTGCAAATAAAACAGGATGATAAACAATCCCTTCTCTAGGCTAGGCTATCGCACCTATGCCCATGTCGGAGGTATCAACATGATCATGAAAAATTTTGGACCATGAAGGAAAGTGAAAAATATGCGTTGTAGTAAACCTTTCTTTCGAGTCTCAAACACGCGATGTTGTGCCTCACCCCAATAAAACCTGCATTTTCCTTCTAACAATTCCTCCAGAGTGCGGAAATATTAGCATAACCTTTGATAAAATTCATGTAATATATTGTGTTGCCCAAGAATCCATGCACCTCTCTTTGACTAGATGGTTTTTCTAAGCCCAAAGTCATAGCAACCTTAGCTAGAATCCACTAGAAATCCCTCTTTGTAGATTATGTGTCCCAACAAATTTCCAAAGGGTGTGGAAAATATGCACTTCTTAATATTTAAAGAGATGCTAAACCGTAGGCACCTCTCAAACATCATCCTCAAATTATCACAGTGATCCTTTACAATCATATAGATTGTCCAATCATCAGATATACCTATAAGAACTTGTGAATAAAATCTTGAAATGCTTGCACCACTATGTGCGAAAATATTGCAGGTGCATTCTTTAGTCCAAAGGGCATAACTGTATATGCAAAACTTCCCCATTCATTAGTTTAATTTTTCTTCTCTTGGTCCTCTTTTGCTATCCTTACCTGATGATACCTTAAAAATCCATCAGTGAAGGAGTATATTTTGCACCCTACAACGCCCTCCAAGATTTCCTCAGTAAACGGTGTGGGAAAGGGATCAATTACACATGTAGAATTTAACTCCTTATAATCCACACAAATTTTGATTCTCCCATCTTTCTTGATGTTGATCACTATAGGGCTCACCCATTATGACTCCTCAATGGGCACAATGATCCCGAAATTAACATTTTGTCAATTTCTTCTTTCACCTTGACGCGCAAGTTTAGATTCATCCTGTAAGGCTTTTTCCAAATTGGGTGTGCACCTTCCTTTAGCTTGATTCTCATCTCACCTAAAGATTCATGTAATCCTTTCAACTCATGATAGCCCCTAGGAATAAATCCTGAAAGTCACACAACAACTCAATTATCTTAGCAACTTCAGAGTCAGACCAATAATCTCTAATGATGGCCTCCTTAGGTTTAACATCCATTCCAATGTTTACTTTCTTTGTCTTCATAGGTGCATGGTATGTGTGCACCTTCTCATCTACACTATCCAAGACCTCGTGTACCCTCTATGTGCTTAATATCCAAGTTCTCAACCTCTTCATCATCAACTATGTAGACCATCTTACCCTTTTCTCTTCTAGGAAGGCACGCCCAAGCTGTTCAACATCTATTTCTTCCTCTTCAAAATGTGCCCCCAAGTTTGACTCTCCTAACAACTCTTAAAGGAGCTCCTCATCCTTTGCACTATCTCCCATAGTTAAGCACTTCATAACCTATAATGCCTCATTCACTGGAGGTTTAGTGGAAAAATAGTCAAAGGTTTGAATCATACATGCAATAAGTTCTTGCTAATTTTCAATCTCTCTATTCAACTTTGCATAGATATACCATGCGCGTGCACAACCTCGCAAGGTGAAATAAAGCTTGTGCACCCACAACGAAGGTGGTAAATCTTCATGTCCCTTTTCCGAGTCTCTCACATTTTTGAACGTGGTGTTGATCATGATCATTACCATGAAATGCTAATATCTGAGTAGGCGCATTAATCCTTAAAAATCTAGTAGATAAAGCAATCCTTATTTCTCTCCACTCCAAAAGATTATCCATATGAACTATCCATTAGTGCACTGCCATCTCGCATAGAGTATAAACTAGCATATTCCTTATTTCCACTTAACATTCCCACTAAACTTCCATAGCAAGAAAGAATACCTCTGGATTATCTTCACTAGTATACCTTGGTACCTAGTTGCTGCCCAAACGCCTGATATTGTGTGGCTTACTAACGCATGTAGATGCACTTCATACTTCACACCCAACCATTTCATAAGTGTCATGTGCCCACTTTTCACATGAATTACTTGTAGTATCGCTCATGGACTGTGCATCATCCCATTGGAGAACTCCCTCCATTGATGGCTCAAGAACCTCCGGATCTCGAATGGTGCACACATAAATTCTATTCAAGTCTTCTTCACTTAAGAGATCTACATAAGGTGTATATTTCCCATATGTCAAATGGATAATGACGTGCTCTTCTTTATTCTTAAATTTGATATACCCCTTCTTGAAACATAGGTCAATGTTGTTTGCATAACACCAAGGGTTTCAAGCAATTTGGGAAATTTGTCTTCTTCTACAAGCGTAAAGACCTCAAAATCCCCAGTAAACTTGGCCCCCGAATAGTAATGGATGCATCCTTCAAAACCACAATTGGTGTGGCCTTTGTCTAGTTTGTCATAAACAACACATTAGAATATGGCTGTAATGGATGTCTACCCATCTAAATCCACATATCCAAAGTGAGTACATTTACTTACTGCGCGTGTGTCAATCAAAATGTTACTCAAAATCTAACCATCAACAACATAATTTAGAGTAATATCCTTATCATAATCCAAATTGTCCAAAGGAAGATTAGCATGTAAAATTTGTCTCTCGTGTTCAGTCCTAGTGTGTGGAGTGTTTCCCTTCAACCAACTCCCTAATAATGGAATAATGTTCTCTTGGCACAACATCTTGTAAACCTCCTTCAAATCATCAACATATGTCCGATCTATTTTGTTGTGTTCTAACTTCCATGATTGTTCCTTCAAACATTGTATCTCACCCTATAAATTTTGAATTACCTCCATGCTCTCTTGATAAATCTCTTTTTGATGCATAGGGTATAGATACTTTGCATGTAATACTTCCTCCTTAGTAATCATATGCTTTTGTTGAAGAAGCTCTCTAGCGTGCACACCCTCAGTGCATGTAGTAATATTCATAGGAACCAAATCGGGGTCGAGTGCTAACTTTGGAATCTACTAATCCTCTACCACACATTTTACTCTAACCATCCCCACGCCCTTGTTTTCCTACTTATGCTTCTTACTCAAATGTTCATATAAGTCTGGGCATTCTTCATACTTATGGTTCTTTCCATAAAAATAATAGACAATGTTCTAAGGACACTTGTGCCTATAATGATCAGAATATACACATGTATAACAAGTACCACGAGGGAAATCATTCCTTCCACCACCGCGACCTTAGCCTCTAAATCCTCCATGGTATCCTCAACCTCTACCATGACCACCAATAGAACCCCCTCATTGTGATCATAGTCATGATTCTCACCTTTATCCTTAGAGTTATTAGCAACACCTATTTTACACACCCCAACATCAACGACTTCATCAATTTGATCAAATAACCTGCAATCTTCATATCATGAGTGGAAGACCTTCAAATCCTGTAGTAACATGACACATTATTTCTTATCACAGGCTACATCAATGGGAATCGACTTGAAATGTGTTCTAAATGATGTATCTCATAATCTAGTAACAATAAGTGCACTAATTTACGGGGATAACTATCCTTAGTATGCTCCTCTACTTCGTAGTCTTGTACACCAAATTCCATTGTGTGTCTCATGTTATGAATTAGAAGATAATTTCTCCAACTACTTTGTCATTTCTGCAATATGAGCTTCCAAAAATGGGCTCACTCCTATGTCTACACTTCCTACTTTGCATCAGTGTAGAGCTGCTTCAAGTGCCTCACATGGATCTGTAAAGGTCTTATGTGAAAGATCTCTTCTAAAAGGCATGATCATTCCTCCAATGAACCACTGTGCATGTTGGCTTGCATGGATGTCATAAGATAACTTAGACAGAAGGGTCTTGAACCAAGCATCATATTCCGAACACTCTCAGTAGTGCCCTGCTTAATATCTTTAAGTGCACTTATGCTTTTCTACTCAAACTCAGGGATATAAAACTCTTTTAAGAAGGAATATCGTAGTGTTGTATAATCCACACAATTCTAATTAGGATCAAACTTTCTATACTAGTTGTGTGTGTGCCCCTGCAGCATAGTTGTAAACTGACTTGCTTTGCACTCTTGAGCTCTAATCCCCTTGGCGCACCCTATTATTTCACACATATGCACATGCTTATCTGAATTTTCAATGCCTCTATACTTTGTAAGACAAAGGGACATCTCCATATAATTTTTCTACGAATCTAGTGTAGACCATGCCCACTAAACCCAGAGCCTATATTTCCTCTTGTCTTTCCACCACCTCTAGATCCACCAATGCCTGAGCCACCTGACCCTCATGATCCTCCTCCTAAAGTAGAAAATAGAACAGAGGATACATATCCTTGTGTTTCAATGAGTCTTTTTAAACTATACTCCCACGATCTGTGAAGTTGTGTTACTTCTAGATGTTATACTAATGTTTTGCATGCCCGCAAACTATTCGACGATGTGTCATAAAAAATACCTCACTGAATCTCCAAATAACATAGATGATTATTTTTTTCCATAAATGAATACGATCACTGATTAACTCTTGAACTTGACTGCAAATTGACTCTATCTACTGCAACTCTATTACTCACACTAGATTGCTTATTGTTAACTATTATAGAATTTGTAAAACCAAGCGCAAAGGCTAGGTCACTAGGTAGGTTCAGATGTGCATCCATGGTCGACAATCTCTCTCCTGATGTGCCTTAATCTTAATCCGAGGAGGGTTATCTTAAATAATTTCCCAAATGGGGGAGTTCTAGATGCTCTGGCTCTATGTCCTCTCGAGTGATTTCCAAATCCTTCACGAGCAATCCCCTTCATAACACCATTCTTTCTGTAATCTCTCATTGCTTTATCATATCCCTCTCACTTGATTCATTAAACTTAAGCCACATTTCTTCCCTCTATCTCTCTACCACTAGGTCCATCATATTTTCCAAACCTGCTCTTGTCCGCGCATGGTTGGGTTTAGCTAAGCCATGGGCTTCTTCTCCAAATCTAGGGTTATGATCAAGATCTTGGCTTTCAATGGAATACCACATAAGTAAGATCCTTTGAGATCATGTAAAAATAAGAACTCAAGAACTTATAAAAAGAGTAAGTGAAAGCGCATACTCAAGAATATAGTTGGTTAAAACACCACGAACCAAACATCCACAGAGTGCATCCAAATAATTTATGCATCATAAAAGGCATGGAATTCTCTCCTATGTCCAAACAAGCGTGTAAAACCTCCAATTTCTCTTAGACGTGTAAGCAACCAGCCACTCATACAACTCTATAGGAAAGATGGCAAAGAAAGTCTTGTAAATCTCATCATACTGATTACATTCAACCCACACATGTGTTAAACTTAGGTCTAGTTCTAAATCTGAGAGCATACATTTCTTTTAGATCGTCCAACTACTCCTCAATATTTCCCAAGGTCAACCCAGGTACATCATCATAATGCAACATCCTAAAAAAAAGCGAGAATGAGGTCCCGAAAATGGAACCAATGATGTAGCCTAGAATATACCCACAAATCCCAAGGTGTGCTAACACATCACTCAAAAAAAAATGAGTGCTCACTCGAAACACGCAAAAGTACCAAGACCCTCTTTAGAGATGTTTATCCAGAATTTTAGCATGATTGAGTATATATATTCAAATTCATAACAAACAATAAGGCATTCCAAAATGCATAAACCAGATCTAGATCTTAACCATATGGAAGATTGACTAAACAATGACTATAATGAGATTTACCATGTAAGAACCATATTCAATCACATCTAACACCAATATCCAGCCAATAAGATCCATTATATTAATACCATAAAACATAGAAGCTTCATACATCATGATCCAGTTTCCATAGTCAAGTGTGCTAACAATTCTGCAGACATAACTCTACAATAAAATGGTATATCAAACCGTGAAAATCAATACATATATATAGGATTGGAGATGTTTCCTTCAACATCTATACACCTTCCAAAAATAGGCTACATGTTAATAATAGCCATGTGCCTTTACAAGAGAATAAAAAAGCATGCAAGTGCTAATAATAGATCTCCTATAGTTAACTCCTAGTACAAATCCTATTAATAGCTCAAAATTATGTATGGCGCTCAATCATTCACTTATCCAAAATAGCCTTGCATGGCCCATAAGTCTTCATACCTTTACATGCTCTATACTCCATGTTCAAAAATAGCCTTGATCTACAAAAGTGGCTAAGTCATGTTTTCAACATGTTCCTAGGCATGCTCATATTTTCCATACTTCTACGTGCTCCTACGCGCTCCTATTTTCCATACTTTTGTGTGCTCTTATGCGCCCTATGCCCGTGCACTCAAACCTTATGCACTTCCATATTTGAGTTGTATTTCGTCCACTTAATAATAAACCTCTAGAGAAGGCCAACTTCCTCTACCTACTCCTAATGCTAAACTACTCCTAGGAATTGAAATGCAACTATCTAATTCTACTCTAAAATGCCAAGGGTTCGGGGTGAGAAGAAGAAGCATAAAAATGAAATCCTAAACTAAAGGAGGTGATAGCACCAATAAGAGAGTTAGATAGATTATTAGTGATTGATATTAGGAATAAAAAGAAGCAAGGAAGGGAAGACATAAGTGACAAATTTTGAAACCACATTCAGATCCCCATTTTTATGGAGCATAATAGATTTGGTTCTGTAAAAGAGTGAAGTATGCCCAATATACCTGCAAAGCAATGGAGGAAAGAAATGCAATATCATACAAGCTAGGGTAGAAAAATCCACAAAAATTAATTTAATTACTTAAAAGGATGCACAATCCATTACGGAGTAGAAATAAGGCAAGAATCCTTTGCGAGAATGCCCGGATCAAGGCCTATAACTCACAAAAAGGCCGGGAACAATTTTGGCGAGTTCCTTTACAATTCTCAAAAATCCCCCTTCAAATGAGGGGTTGAATACATTATATAGAAAATTTTTATCACCTACCTTGCATTAAATCCACGACATGTATTTGAACTACCTCAACTACTATTATTAATGGTGTGCTCACGGTGATACTTATGTTGATGGTCCATCCAACCCGTGGGTCATCCTTTATATCCGGGTTGGGCAGTCATCCAATCATTAATCCATACATCCTTATAGTAGTTACCCAACTAGATGAATGTTGTCCTTACACCGTGATTCATCCAACCTCTTGGGTTGAAGGACCCTCTATCATCCGTCTGCACAACTATATGAGATGTTTAACTCATGAAGCCATCAAACCTCAAAGCCGTCTAACCATGACGGTGATTCATCCTTCAACTTGCAAGCTATACAACCACATTGGGTTAGATGATCACCCAAATTACAGGCCATACAACTAGAAAATTGAGCTACTAGAAAGCTTTCCAACCACAGTGAAGTCGTCCGACCCTCGGGTCGTCTGATCTCTGACTCGGGACCAACTTGCGAAGGTGATATCTTGAGCTCCGGATGAATTTTGGGGTGAAATTTTATATGATTCCACATGAAAACGACCCCTTTGAATCTAATAGTGATGGTGTCAAGATTTAATGTTGAATTTACCACCTAAAAATGGCCCCTTATTACTCGGGATTTCCGGTTGTGTGCCAGAAGAATGAGTTGCCTAGGAAAGTGTATGATGTTTCAAGACGTCCCATATTTTCCACCATGTAGGGAATAGAAAATGATTTCCATAGGTACTTTTTTGGACTCATCTACCCCACCATTGACTTGGCTAATCTATTTTGAACTTCCTTTATCTTCGATAACCAAGACTAAAATTTAACGATCATCGAGCGTCACATGCCCGTACCTCAAATTTTGAATAGGTTATCCAAATTTGCATGGGTGCAAATTTGGGATAACATAAACATAAAAACTTACCCAAAATTTAATTTTTTGGTTAAGGAGGGAACATGGAGAACTTCTAAATGTAACTAATTTTAGAGCTACATGATTACACCTTGAATGATGCTCCAAAATATCCCATTTCAACCATGAAACCTGCTCTAAATTGAAAATCCAACAGCAAGGTGGAACACAACTATATATATAGAGAAAATTAGACATGTCCAAATCGAACATGCAGAGTGTGTAAAAAGAACTTGTTGCAAATAAAACTACAACTACAAATGAAATATGTGCTTAATAACACTTGGAGGAACTAAAATAAAGGTAATATGTAAAATAAAATACCTTTGATTTAAAATCAATGTTTTAGATAGATCTCAATGAAACAAGATCATAAGCTCTTCTCGATCCAATTTTGACAATCGGAAAGCATTATTTGATTTGTAGTTGGAGATCATATAAGGTCCACTCCAAATTGTGTCAAATTTTAAATTCTTACTTGGATTGGCTCTATAATGATCCTATTTAAGCATGATCTCTCCTTATTGAAAACTCCTAGCCATCGTTTTCTTGTCAAAACATCATTTTAACTAAGCATGATTTGACTCCATTACTTACATGGCTTGCTCTCTCAGTTATTCAAGCTCCATGAGCTCCATGTATCTGATTTGTATTTCCCCAAACTTGAACATCTCTATTTTCTTGATGAGTTATAATGTTGGTAACTCAAGAGATACTGGCAACCTTGCTTCCCTACCATAAACCAACTTTCAGGGTGATCTTCTGGTTGACCTTTTAGGGTTGATTCTATCATCTCATAAGGATGATTTCAGTTTTGTGTGTCATGTCCTTTGGGTTGTATGTGAAAAGGACTAAGAGGGGGGTGAATCGATCCCTAATAAAATATTTTCCACACTTTTCCTTCAAACCCTAACCACACATGATCATATATGACACATCAAAGTATACATCCATTTCAATGAAGTAAAATCAATACAAAGAACATAATAAGATATCAAAGAAACATATATTTATTAATCAAATCAGATCCACAAACTTATATTAATGCTCAAATTATATCACAAGAGTAGTATCTTTAACAATGAATCACAAGATGCAACGAAGTGCTCTCAATACAATCAATAATGTCTCAAGACCACATATGAAGAAGTAAAACTATGAGAAGGTATTCAAATTCAATATCAGATCTGAAAAAACCTTTGAAACCTGAAAATAACATCAGCATGCTATGAAGATAGTATTCAAACTCAAGCACCCAAATTTGCGCTCCTTCTCCAACTCACTCTCAAAGTGACAACACCAACTTTTCACTTGCTCAAATTCTCCTCATGAAAACTCAACCAGTAGTTTTCCTAGAATGATATTCCATGTGTTTTAGGCTAGGTCCAAAGGGTTTTTCTTTTCAGCAAAAGGGTTATTCAAAATAAGATAAAGGGGTATCAAAAAGCTAGAACTATTGTACCCAAAACTCCATTTTATACCCTTTCCATGATTCAAATTCAAAGGAGGTCAGTTTACCTCAACTTGCACAACCATAACCTCCTAAAAAAATCCCATAAGAATCACTATAACATTCACAATTGACCCATATAGGTCAGCCTAGAAAAAATAATTCATCCATGCCAAAAATCCTAAAAACCCTTGCATTAATATGACAAAAATATCCTAATCCCATAACTATTTTTTTCAAGATCTAAAAATCATCACACATGTTTAAAATAACATTAAAGCATTATATATGGTCACAATTTAGCTATGCCAATCAGATTGTTTTGTTTACTAGGCCCGAGTTCCTTTCTGATTCTCAAAATAGTTGTTTCTGCACACTTTAGCACCACTGGAAACTTCATCTCATCACCAAATCACTTCTATTGAATCAGAATATTCTATTTGATAACTCAAAAAAATTGGAAGAACCTGTAGAACACTTCTAAACATGTTATAAGTCATGAAACATCCTTCATGTCAAACCACAACAATATTTTCCTTCACCAAATCAACCTGCCAAAACTATGTTTCTAATGGTTAGCTCGAGAAAATCATTTATAACAAGACCTAAAAATAGATTAATTTGATACCCAATTAATCCCTCTTCACATTCCAGGTGATAGTAAGCATCAACCAATCCATATCATGCTTTAAATAACATCAAACTTGCACAAAAATAGATGTTGTCTTGAACTGCCAAAAACCTTATTACTCAAAGAATGTCATAGAAACCATGTCATATGACCTCATCATGAGGCAAGACATATATCAAAGGAAATATATCTAAATTCAGGGAAAATTTTAGTGGAAATTTTTCATAAACTCACGAATATTAGGGATTCTAGAAATTGGAAATGGTGAATATTTAGCGATCGATTTACCACCTAGTTCGCTGAAAATTTAAGCCGACAAGTCATTTGTATCGGTCGGTTCACCTACTATGTATATGTAAAAATTAACCTATGCATATATTTTCAAAGGTATAATACATATTTTGGAGGGTTATAACGGGGTACCCGTTTAATACGAGAATCAATAAAGAGTGATTGTCCATCTAACTTAGGTTGAATGGACGAGATGACCATTTTTCGTCATCGACCTAGGTTGGATGGTAGATGATGGATGGTCATCCGACCTAGGTTGGAAGGTCATCCATTGTCATTTTCCAACCCAATTGTCAACTTAGGTTATACACCGGACAATGGATGGTCGTCGACCCGGGTTGGATGGTTGGGTTGACGGTATAGAATAGACGGCTATCTAACCCGGATCGAGATGGCCATCCATCATCTACCGTAAAACCTAGGTTGGACGCCATCCAACCCAGGTTGTACGGTAGATGATGGACAACCGTCTAACTGGGTTGGGCCGGTCATCCATTAATCGTCATCTAACCTAGCCATCACCTGGGTTGGATGGCCATCAAACCTATATCAAGCGGTCGTCCATCATCTATTGTATAACCTATGTTATACGTCATCTAACCAGGAGGTTTCTGACGGATGATGGATGGTCATCAACCTAGTCATATTTTCCACAAAGCAGCTTTTTCATAAATTCACCATTGATGCAAAAGTTGATTTTGGAGATTCACCACCAATTCTAAACTAATTTTTTAGAGGGGGGGTCTTAAAATGAACCCTATTTAAATCATCTTTCCAAAGAAAAAATAATCATCTCGGGGAATCCACCGTAGCTCAAGTTATAGCCATTTAAATAAACCCTTCTATTTGAGATCCCAAAGCGCCCTTTGACTAGTCAACCTATTTGCACCTCAAAACCTCATGATCCTACATGAACATGTCTTGAAACCTCCATGGACATCAATAACAACTCCCAATAATCATACGACATAAATTTTTCATGCTATTCCTTTGGACCATCTTGCTTTATATCCTTCTTTCCCGTAAAGCTGCTATTTTTAGGTGGGGCCCACTCCTCACAATGACCTCAACCATACATTTATGGAAATATTGAAGAGTAATCTACAACATCAAATCATCACTTTTTCATTACCAATCAAAACTAGGCAGTATACTTCCTCTTTTCAAATTTGCTCCTAGCTTGGGTTTGATTAGGTTTGAGACCTCTTTGTTTTCTTAACGTTTGTTCATAAAAATGTGAGGATAAAATAACCTCATTATTTTTTTGAAACATTATAAACTCACCTTATAAGAATCCCTGAAATCCACAAGGTCCCATGCAAATCACATTATTCACAATGAGCATCAAAATTTCAAATTCGAGCTTGTTTTTCACTTGTTCTTGACCATGTCTTACCGGAGAGCAGTCATAATTTGCAAAATTTTCATCAAGGTAACTGAAATTTTCTTGAGAGAACTATGACTCGTCCTTATAACATATATAAACATCATAATGTCAATAGCATTGCTCAATATCTCCATCCTAACTCATTTTCATAGCCTTACCTTAGGAATTCTCACTTGTAACAATGGGTAAGTGCACCAAGTTGGGGGACAATTAAGTGCACATCAAATCCTGAATTTTACATTAAAAACAAAAAAACATCAAATTTAGTCTTCCGTGGACTTGAACCATGCCAACAAGTAAAAACTATGTCATAAAAATGGTACCATTGCGTAGGGGATACTATTAGCTTTGTAGAAATACTTATTTTAAAGTGAATAGAAGAGGATACATATCATTTTATAATTTTTTACTAATAGTAGGTTTTTAAGACACTTTTTCCTGTGAATGTTTATGTCTACATTTAAGACTGTAAAATTTGTTTCACTTATCAGAATGTGATAAAACTTAGACCATCCCAACTGTGGTGAAATTATATACATGTTAAAAAAAAAAAATTTGATTTCAATATTTTTTGATGAAGTTATGGTGGGCAAACGGAAAGTGCTCTGTTTTCTTTATGTTTTCATACCACTTTCACGGAAAAAATCATAAAAAATAAAATATTACTAAAAAAACAAAATAAAATCCATCCCAAGATAGATAGTGACATATAACTTCTCACCAAAGGAAAAATATATATATCAATTTTTGGTCATCCAAATTGTGGGCAAACGGACTATAATCTTATCGGTGTTTTTAAAAAAATACCAAGTCATTGAATTTTGAGTGTTTAATATAGCTAATCTTGTCCATTTTTTACAAAAATTAGTATTTTAGAAACTAGATTCCAGATGCTATGATTCATATTAATATAATTTTGTCTAATTTTGAGTTTATGTATTGCTTTAATAATCCCTACAAGTTGATATTATGTTGTTATTTGCAATATGATGTCCACGGATGACCCTATATTTGTCCATCAACTTCCTGCACTTACCCAACTAGTATCAACTAAAATAGTACAACAAATGAACATGAAACCACTGAAAATTATTCAAACATATGTCATATGCTTTATGATACATGTGTTTTTATTCTTCCATGAGATCATATAGCTCCAACTCACTCTGCCACACCTCATAGTTGTCATACACGCTCCCAATGAGCACCTGTAATATGATGAACCACCTGTACCTGCACTATGCCACTATTGTGAGTGCTCAAGTACCATTAAATCATGCTATAAATAATGTCAACATGATTCCTAAGTAACCAATAATCTCATACTACCAAGAAACACTTCTTAGGCACTTGTATAGGCTTGCAAAAGCAAGCATACCTCACTAAATCTCCTGTAGTAGTTGATAAATAGCTAAACCATCATGTTAGAACCATATACATCATATTTACATCATCCTAAAACATTTAATTTTTCATTAATGTGGTTTTGCATTAATTACAACACCTATTAGGACACCATGCCATCAATCTCTCCCTTTGTCATTGATGGAAAACACCTGAACTTCTCCCCTTTTTACATTAATGAAAAAGGCATACTTGTAGCTTAATTATTTCACCTTCATCAGCTTCATACCTCCATGATTTTTTTAGAAACATCCACCAAAAGTCTCAAACAAGCACAAACTCTTGATTTTTTTCTCAAAAATTGATTATTGCCTTCATTTTAGGCATGCAAGCAAAAAACTCCCCCTAGAATATTCACTACCACCATCTACAAAACATCAGTACTGCATGAAAAATAATAATTATACCTTATTGGGAGAATTCAATACCTCATTTCATCTCCTAGGCATGTAGAAACACTAATTTAGCCTATAACCTTGTTTTTGCCTGCTTGAAACCACGATAACAACCTAAAATCTAGGTCAAACCCTTCTCACACAAGCCAATAATGTCATAAATAATCATACCTCAACATTTCACCATTAATTTTAGGCTTAAATCATGCAATACAAGGCTTATGCATACTCTTCATACCAGGAATAAAACCATGAGCCCAAAATAGACTTCTTAGAGCATTTTTGACCAATTTCAACATCTAACTATAGTCAACCAAGGTTTGGCTCAACCAAATATCACTCCCCGAGACACAATACCTCCATTTCTAGCTCAAGTTCATAAATTGGGACTAATAGCCTTGCTATCATGTCTTGAAATCAACTTTGCAACTTTCTCAAGGTCCAAAACAACATTTTCGGTTATTGTGAGTCTTATGTGACTAAGATAAGACAAATTTTGAACTTGATATGTATAGGTTTGTAAAACATACGTCATATGCTTCAAGAAGCACCATTTCACCTTTTACAAACTCTCTCATTCACTCCCCCATCATTTATACCTCACACTTTTTTCAAGATGTGCAAACTATAGCACATTAACATAGTTCTTCAAGAGTTTCTTGTAATCCTTAAAAGTATATCATCTTATTAAGATGTCATTTTAGTGTTCTCTAACCCTGTGAGTTCAGCCATGAAGGTGTAGGCTCAAAAACATTTATTTTCTTCACTCATTTACATATCCTAATAACAAGATTGATCATTGTAGCATAGTAGACCACCTTATGAGCTCTAGCACCATCATTTAGACCTATTCATGACTTGTATGCAAGTCATACACTTCACCATAACATCATCTCATTGTATATCTCCATGAGAAATCAACAACATTGTATTCCTTTCATATTCACTTTATCATTCCTTATCAAGCACCTACATGCATGTAGGATGCAATTTTGGAGAAAATTTGGTTATACATTGTTTATGGTACATCTTTTCCTTCTTCTAAGGCCATACTCACCTTCTAGAGTACATGATCAAGTCTCGAGAACTTATTGACATTTAAAAACTTGTCTTGAAATATATACCTTTCACTTTTGAAGGCATCATAGTTTTCCCTTTTACACATACCATTCAAGTTATTATTTCACCTATAACATTGTATCACAGTAATTTGAGACACTTGTATCTTTTAACCTTCTCAAGTAATCATCATCCTACAATTTTTCATTCCCTTGCATGTGGCCAAGATTCTCCATAGACTACCTTATCACTATGGATGAATAATGTCACCCTCAATCAAATCAATACCCTGTTTCTCACTCCTTAGGAATCCTTGATTTTAAGGTTATGATCCTCTCTGAAACTCTCACCATCAAATAGGAATATTAGACCATCAACTTGTAAGGTCTTGTCCTTTTCAACCTGAGTTAGAGATCTTATTGCAACAAATTGTGTGGAACCCTACAATCCCAGAGATTCTTGCAACCCTTATGAACTTTTTGTCTTCCTTAAATTATTGATCCTGTAACAATTCATCTTCTAAGCCACTTCATGAAGCCTACGATTCTAAGAGCATTTGCATTCTATAGTATATCTAGACTTTCCATATTGATCCTTTGATGCACTTTGTATATACGATAATTGTACCAATTCTCTATCACATATCCTTCTTTATGATCTATTTATCACATTTATCTTCCATTGATACATGAGAGAGGGTACTCTTTGAGAAAACAATGTCTACCATTCATCAACATCATACATATGGTTGTAATCATAGGAGATCATTATCTTGACTTGTAGAAATAAATTTTACTTCTTCACATCAATTTTTGAAACACATGAACACCAATAATAGATTATTGATGAAGAAGCAATGGTAAATCACCTGTAATAGCTGAGAAGTTCCACTTTAGCTCTTGAGAGACCCACACAATTTTTTTAGGATCACATTCTCTTCAAGAATGGATGGCCATATGTTTGCATCAAGTGATTTCTACATATTCATATTGAGTACTCTTGCACAAATTGAGAATAACTCTTTATTCTTCATTTGTTCATGCTTGAAAGACATGTAGATACTCATTATAGTGTTTAATTTACACTTCATACTTAGTCTGAGACACTTGAAGATGCCCAAGAAATCTGTAGCTTCCTCATATCGGGATTCTAGTCATAATACCAACTCACAAACAAAGATATGTCATATATCATGACAATCTTCAACCTGAGAAAGCTATGAAGTAAAATTTGATGACTTGACACACATTTGCATGATTTTTCATAGTCTTTCATGCATTTTATGAGCTCAAAAATTTCATCACAAACTCACCAATTCTTTCTTATATCATCAATTACACTGCCATAGTCAACTAGCCCTAGATACGAAGAACCACGCATAACTTTTGGCATACAATAATTCATGAGGATACATTACCTGATATGAATACCATTTTATCCATTTTATCTTCATCATACACCTTGAGAGTACATTCCAAGAGAATCATCCCCAAATTTTAAAAATAAACATTACAAATTAGGTCTTTTAGTACTAACACTCTCAATTCACAACATTGTAGAGATTCCTAATAGTCAGAGCATATTCGAGTTTAAGACCACCTTCAACATGATTTCCATGATTTCTATAATATTTAAAAAAAAAAATCTCTGGAGACTACCATTTGATCATCCAAATCCATCCTTTTCAACATAGCACTCTGAGTGAATTGTAGAAATATAGTCAAGCAAAGTGAGCCTACCAAATTGACCAAATTCATTTTTAAAGAGTTCTAACATAGTCCATACTGTTGTAATCACACCTCTTACCATTCTAATCACTAATGACATGGTTTAACGACAACAATACTACCTGACTTATTAGAGTTCACCTTGTATTTTCCTCATAAGCCTTAAAGAACATTGCATAAGTTTTCATCTTCATATTGATTAAACAATTTCCCATACTTGATGCCATAAAATAATCTCCAAACACAATTATCTGAATAATTTCACCCTTAGAGACTCACGATGCATGACCTAATGACTTCACAGATCAATGATCATGATTGGACAACTTATTATGACCATTCCATACTTCTGAGAGCATGAATGCACTAAAACACTTTATAGCCTTTAACATCTTCTATGACACATTCATGGATTCATACACATTCAATACTTTTAGACACTTACGGTACATGCTATTTGACTCATAATAGTTGCCTTCAGACATCATAGACAATAGACACTTACAACACAATCAAGCATATACTATCAAGACCATATAACATACCTCATGAGCTCATAAGTATGATTTGACCATGATACTTATGATCATACACAACCATTCATTGTGATGATACAAAATCAGACCATAAGTACTCAAACAACTATGTAACAGCGACTTGTATGCTTTGAGGAACAAAAAGACATGACACATGACAAACACAACATGACCAACTAATAAAACATCATGAACATACTGAATGACTTGAGAAACATACCTCAACACCATGAAGAATACACACAACACTGATCAAGACAACTCCCCCTCACTCCAATGCTTCTTTTTCACCTATACACCTCTATGAAGCCTAATAGAGGCATATGTCACCATGGAGGAGCTTGATGAGAGACCTAAGTAGGTCTCAAACCCTCTTCTTGGACCTTGATTGTTTCCTCTTTATCTGATTCTACATTTTTGCAGAAAATCCATCCTTTTTCTCAATCACATCCTTAGAATCCTCTTTAGAACTTTAACTAGTCTCATCCTTCTTTTTGTATGTTTTAGCTTGTGGCTTAGGTCTTTGAGTCTCCTTCTTCAACTGGTTTGCATTACAAAACCTTACAATGTGCCCTATCTTTTGGCACCTAAAGCATTCCACTTTCCTTCCTTTTCATTCATAATCCCTATGACCATATCCATTGCAAGCATAACAATACCCCTTGAATGTGCTTACATACCTCTTTGTGTTTGATGGCTCATTTTTGTAATATTTTGCAAGATGTCCCTTTTCTTGGCAATGATAACATTCAGCTCCATATCTTTGACCTACCTTTTTCTCCTTCTTGTCTTGACATTCTTCTTCCTTATTCTCTTCACAATGTTCCTTTCCTTTTCCATCATCCTTCTTTTCAACCTTAGGACTACAAAAAATAGCCCTATGTCCATAAGCACCACATTTGTAACAATTACCATGAAAGACACCATACCTATATGCACTTGGCTTCTTGATAGGTGATCTTCTAGGAGGTGGAAGCCTTGAACTTTCTCCCTTGCTTGGCTTCCTTATTTCATTTGATCCTTGACTTGACTCTTCATTATTTTCTTATTTAGATGAGCCCTCATTGAATCCTAGGCATGTCCTATCACCATAGGCCTTTTTATTTTCCAACATCTTACTTAGATTTGTTGAACTTCCTTGAAAGGATAGTACCTTGCTTGTCATGGTGCCTATATCTTTCTTCAAATCATCTATTTCTTTCCTCTTGATCTTCATCTCATCTTGTGTCTCCTCAAGTTGCTTCGTTAGGACCTTGACTATTTCTTCTCTTTCAGCTTCATGTTTGATACATTCTTCTCTCTTGATCTTCAACTCAGCTTGAGCCTCCTCAAGTTGAGTTCTCAAAACCTTGACTACTTCTTCATGAGCTGCAACCAACCTATCAACCTTATCACAATTCTCAGCTACCCATTGCCTTATCCTGAAGGTATTACCCTCAATTGTTTCCAATGATGGAGGTGTCATATTGTCACCAAAGATATCCCTCTAGCTTGTTAGGATACTTCCAAGGGCCTTCTATGATACCAATTGTTGGAGGTGACAAGGACTAAGAGGGTGGGATGTGAATCAATCCCCAATAAAACATTTTCCACACTTGTGCTTCAAACCCTAACCACACATGCTCATATACAACACATCAAAGAATACAACCTTTTCAATGAAGTAAAATCAATGCAAAGAACATAATAAGATCTCAAAGACACATATATTTATTAATCAAATCAGATCCACAAACTTATATTGATTCTCAAATCAGATCACAAGAGTAGTATCTTCAACAATGAATCACAAGATGCAACAAAGTGCTCTCAATACAATCAACAATGTCTCAAGACCACATATGAAGAAGTAAAACTATGAGAAGGTATTCAACTTCAATATCAGATCTGAAAACACCTTAGAAACCTAAAAATAACATCAGCATGCTATGAATATAGCATTCAAACTCAAGCACCTAAATTTTCCCTCCTTCTCCAACTCGCTCTCAAAGAAACAACACCAAATTTGCACTTGCTCAAATTATCCTCATGAAATCCAACTAGAAGATATCCTAGAATAATATTCCAAGTCTTTTGGGCTAGGTCCAAAGAGTTTTTATTTTTAGCAAAATGGTTCTTCAAAATAAGATAAAAGGGGTTTCAAAAGCTAGAACCATTGTACTCAAAAACTCCATTTTATACCCTTTCCTTGATTCAAATTAAAAGGAGGTAATTTACCTCCACTTGCATGACCATTCTAGCCTAAAAACATCCCATAAGAATCACTATAACATTCACAATCGACCCATATAGGTCGGCCTAGCAAAAATACTTCATCCATGCACCAAAAATCCCAAAAATCTTTGCATTGGGATGACAAAAATATCCTAATCAAAAATTATTTTTTTAAATCTCTAAAAATCATCACACATATTTAAAATAACATTTAAACATCATCTATAGTCATAATTTATCTCATAAAATTAGACTATTTTGTTTACTGGGCCCGATTCCATTTATAATTCTCGAAATAGTTGTTTCATGCACCCTTCAACACCTTGAAAACTTAATCTGATCACAAAATCACTTATAATGAATAAAAACATTCCATGTGACAGCTCAAAATAAATTTCATAACCTGTAGAACACTTCTAATCATGTTATAAGTCATGAAACATCCTTCACTTCAAACCACAACAAGATTTGCCTTCACCAAATCAACCTGCCAAAAAAATGTTTCCAAAGGTTAGCTCATAAAATAATTTATAAAAAAATACAACAGATAAAATAGATTAATTTTATTCCCAATTCATCCCTCTTAAAATTCTAGGTGATATAAATCATCACCCAATCCATCTCATGCTTCAAACAACATCAAACTTGCACAAAAATAGATTATGTCTTTAGTTGCCAAAAACCTTATTTCTCAAATAATTCCATATAAACCATTCCATATGACCTCATCAAGATGAAATCAATATAACAATATAAATATCTCTTAATCCTCTTTCCAACACAACTTAAATCATCTCAAGAATCCACTTGTAGCTCAAGTTATAGCCATTTTAGTAAACCTTGTTATTTGAGATCCCAAAATTGCCCTTTGACCAGTCAACCTGTTTGGACCTCAAAACCTTATGATCCTGAATTAACATGTCCTAAAACCTCCATTTAAATCAATAAAAACTCCCAATCATCATGCAACATCAATTTTTCATGCTACTCCTTTAGACCATCTTGCTCTATATCCTTCTTTTGCATAAATTGTTATTTTTAGGTGGGGTCCAATCATCACCATGACCTAAAATATACATTTATGGAGATATTGAGGATTAATCTACAAAAAAAAAATCATCACTTTTTCATTACCAATCAAAAATGGGTCATTATACTTCATGTTTTGCAAATTGCTCGTAGTAATTTAGGGTTTAACTAGGGTTTTAGATCTCTTTGTCTTCTTAACATGTGTTCATAAAATGTGATGATAAAAAAACCTAATTATTTTTTGAAACATTCTAAACTTACCTTATAAACATCCCTAAAATCCACAATTTCCCTTACAAATCACATTATTCACAATGAGCATTAGAAGTTCAAATTTGAGCTTGTTTTTCACTTGTTCTTGACCTTGTCTTACCAAAACAGTCCTAAATTGCAAATGTTTCATCAAGGTTGCCTAAAAAAATTTTGAGATCACTATGAATCATCCCTCTAACATCTCCAACCATCATAATGTCAATAAAATATCTCAATCTCTCCATCCTATCTCATTTTATTATCATTACCTTAGGGATTCTCACTGTAGAACTAGTATCAACTGAAATAGTGCAATAACTAAACATGAAACCACTAAAAATTATCCATAAATACCTCATATTCTATGATATATTTGTTTTCATGCTTCCATGAGCTCATATAGCTCCAAGTCACTTTGTCACACCCTCATAGGTGGCATACCTCCTCCTAATGAGCACCTGTAACATAATTAACCACTTGTACTTGCATTATGCCACTGTTGTGAGTGCTCAAGAACCCTAAAATCATGCTAGATATCATGCTAACATGGTTCCCAAGAAACCAAGAAGCTCATACTTCCAAGAAACACTTCTAGGCACTGTATAGGATTGTAAAATAAACCATACTTCACTAAATCTCCCTTAACAGCCTGATAAACATTTGAACCATCATGTTAGCACCACATACATCATCATGAAATCATCCTAAAACATTCACTTTGTCATTAATGTGGTTTTTCATCAATGACAACACCTATTATGACACCATGCCAACATGTTGGTTTCCCTCGAAGGTCCTTCTTATGATCCTTAACAAGTTCTTGTTGGTCGACTCAGCCTACCCATTACCTTGGGGATAGTATTTTGAACAAGTGCTCAAGTAAATCTCATTCTTGACAACCTTGTTAATGATAGTTAATACCAACTAATTCATCAGCATTATAAAAATGATAGTGGAATGAAAACCAAACCTGGTTACAATATTTTCATAGAAGACTAGGATGGTTTCATTTTCTTCCATCAACACAACTGCCTCTATCCATTTGGTGAAGTAATCCATGGTTGTTAAAATCCACTTGTGTCCCAAACTAGAATGTGGATTGATCACTCCAATGAAATCTAGCCCCCATTACATGAATGGTTGATCCACTGAGATGGGATGAAGTGGAAGATCTATTAATTTCTCTTTTCCTGTGAAGAAGGCACACTTTTTACATTTCCTAACCCATGCATGGCAGTATTTGAAGAGATTTGGCCAATAATAACCACCCTTCATGATCTTGAGAGTTGTTTTTCTTGGAGAAAAATTCCCTCCTGCCTCTCCATCATGAAACTCATGTAAAATTTTCTCAACCTAATTTTCCTTAATGCACCTCAAGAGAACACCATTCAAATCCTTTCTAAATGAAATCTCATTAATACTCACATAAGTAATGGATTAGACCCTAAAATACCTTCTCCTATCCTTTCTCAAGCCTTGGAGACATTGGCATGTTTGGATAAAGTGTGTTATATCACAAGTCCAACAAGGAATAAGTAAGGAATCAATTGGTATTTTATCATGTCAGAGCATTAGGACAACATCCTCTCCATTCTACAGATCTAAAACTAGTTATTGACACAAACCTTTTCCCCTTACCAGTTTGGTTATCTTGACGTTCACATCATAATCCATCACCTGGGTGATCCAGCCAACCCTTTTCTCATTTAGATATTTTTTCAAAAGGAAATCCTTAACACCAAATTGTAATACCATTAGGTGGATTTTGTTGTTGGATACAAATATATAAACTTATTCAAACTCATTATGACATCTAAGACATTCTTCTATAAAAATGAGTATCTCACCTCGTAATCTTTCTCGATGTAAACTAAAAACTAAAATAGGCTATTCCAAACCTTCTTCATTCAACTATACTAGCATGGTAGATATTGTATCCATGTCTCTAAAATCATACAAGGTGAAGTGCTTGGGGAAATTTAGGTTAATAAGGTTAGGGGATTGTGTTATTGTTTGTTTGATGGCCTTAATGTTTCCATTCCCTTCACGATCCATTTGAAAGGAACATTTTTCTTTATCATAGATGTCAATGGCTTGACATGGTCAACAAATTCTAGAATGAAATGCATGATAAATTTGATCCTTCCCATGAAGATTTGCAATTCCTTTTTATGACTAGGTAATGATACTTCCAATATGACACTTATTGTCTCTGGATCTATTGTAAACCCTTGTTTATAGACAATGTGTCCTAGAATCTTAAGTTCATGTGCTTGGAAGATACATTTATTGGGATTGATATAAACCCTAAATTGTCTACACATTTCAAATACCTACTTGAGATGAAAAATGTGGTCATTTGCATCCTTGGATAACATTGTGATGTCATCAAGGTAGACAAGAAAAATGTTATTAATCAGTCCTTTGAATGTCATATCCATTGTTCTTTGAAATGTTTCTCCTGCATTAAACAAACCAAAAGGCATTTTCTTATAGGCATAGATTACCCATTTAGTGGTAAAGGATACTTTGAAATGATCCTTTTCCTTCACCATAATTGTATTATATCCTGAGTAACCATATGATAGAGAAAACCTCTCTAAACTTGCTACCATTTACAAAACATGCTCCATAGAAGAAAGTGAATAGTGGTCTTTTAAGGATTCCTTTTTCAGATCTCTGAAATCAACACATGGTCTGATTTCTCCATTCCTTTTCTGTATTGGGACTAGATTTGCAACCCATTTTGAATGCTTTATGGGAAAATGATGTTTTCCTCAATCAACTTATTCAGTTCCTTATTCATGAGAGACTCAATCTGCGAATTGAAAGGACTTTGTCTCTATATAAGGGGCTTGGCTATTAGATATAGCTCAATGGTATGTTTTTCCAAATTAGGATAAAAATTCTAAGGTCTTCATTGTTCCAAAGAAAGACATAAAAAAACTCTTGAAAAAGGTATATAAATGCATGTTTATCTTGTCAAGTACATACTTTTCCAATCTTAAACAGTTTTCCTTGCCAAGTGAGATGGGTTTATAGTGTTCACCCTTAACCACCATGTTTTTCTCTTTCCTCGGTTGATCATCTCGATTGAAAATGGACTCCAAAGTAACTAAGCCCTTGGGTATCTTGTTGGACCTTAGTTGGACTATCTAATATCCATACATTTGTTCTAATTTGTCCTAATTTATTGAATATACTTAGCTTTGTTCTTGGATGAAGTTGAAAATCTATTAATCATTCTCAAACATTTTTCAATTAGTGTTGTTATGCAGTGCATGAGGCCTCACCACCACATTGATATATGGCTTCCCTTTACTTCTTTTTATATCTTGAAACATCAAATCTTTCTCCCACCACGACTAACCTAAATATACATGTTCATTTTCCCCCTTGGTATGGTACAAATATTGAAAGCTTAAAAATCCTCTAAAATTTCCCATACTCTATTTTTGTAATATCTAAGTGGATCATTGTTAGCCACATTTATTACTCTGACTTGGTTCACAATTAGCTCACTATCCCTAAAGGACTACAATAGTTTGATTTTTTTATTTCTTGCCCATTGTAGGGCATGTATGAGAGATTCATACTTTATTGAGTTGTTAGAACAATTGAATTAGAATCTAAAAGAAGAAAAATATTTCACACGAGTAGGATATGTATGCACTACACATCCTTCTACTTCTTGTCTTCTTCTTGAACCATCAAAGAACATTTTCCAAATGCCATCATCCTTTTCATCTTTTGATTTCATAATATCATGCACAAATCAACTCTCTTCATGCATAAAATAGATATCAAGGCCAAATTCTTCAATTTTTTTGTATGGATCAAACCCATAGCAATGATTACCCCATTCATCAAGTAGTAAATTGTGATACCTTCAATTTTATTATCTACTTCTTGGGCACTTGGGTGATCTTCTTGATCGAAAATGGTGCGATTTGGATTGATGGGGATGGGTGTATAAGGTTCTTTATGGAAATAACATTGGACCTTATAGTAACCTTGGTACTATACTTGATTCTAAAAATCATGTGAGACCAATCTATGGATAGTTACCTACCATTCTTAGTGGTTAAATCCACGAGAGGCACAAAGCAAATAAGGGTGCATATCAATGATGAATACATCTTGCGAGAATTTAAAATTTGGGATACTTGTGTAATGTGAGACTTAGAACTCTAACAAATCCGATGGTTCCCACCATGGTTCCATCCAATTACACCACTCCTTTGAGAGAGTAGGTCATATTCGAGACCAAGCTGATTTTTTTATTTATTTGGGTATTAGTGAACTGTTTTCCCTGAATCAATCATGTAATTGTGTGCTAGTTAATTTCCTATGATGAGAGATACATAAAAAGGTGGTGGATTTTTGTTCTTAGCTGATTGCTTATCCTTTTGTTAGAGTGATTTGGTGAGCACAATTATGTCTTTCTTCTTGGTTGTTTCTCATGGCATGGGAAGATCAAACATAGAATCTTGTAACATATCTCTCTCTTTAGGAAAATTTAAAATTTCCCATATTGATATGATCACATTAGTATTTTCATTTTCTCCATAATGTTGAAAGCAACACTTGCAGGATTCCATAATATAGGAATGTTTCCTTTCTTTCTTTTTTATTCAACCCACGACCCTATTTTGAATGGAAAACAATATTCATTCCATGGATTTCCCTTGAACATTGGATTCTTCCTATTTCATGGGTTTTATACATTATGTGGATTCACAATGTTCCACGAGATCACTCGTTGAGGCTTGAGATCTTCCCAAGTCCGTGGGTTGTTTGAGTTGGGAATGCAAATTTTATGAGATAAAGGGTGGAGTGCTGATTTCCACCTATCTTATTTTTGGCATGGTGTTCATGGCTACATTTTATGAAGGTGCTTGATTGATCTCCTTAAGTTAATTGATCTGCATAACTCTTCCATTTTTCAATTTACAAGTGATTTATCACTCAACAATATTTCTGAGTAATTTCTTGTTGTGGATTTTCTTTTGCTCATGCATCTTGAGAAAAAGAAGAATATTGTAGTGCTAATGTTTGGCTTAGGATGCCATTGGGGATTGTTTCTTGGTTATGGGTACTAGTAAAGGAAAAACCACTCATAATCTTGCACAATAATATTCTACACTAAAACCAAAGTTGTGTATGAACTGAATGCATTTGGGTTATAGGATTGAAATGGATTTGCATGAGTAATTTGATTTTGAGGAATTTATTGGAATGACAATTTATTTGGCAGATAAGGAGGCTTGTTGGATTGGTATGAGGACTGGTAGGTCTAAATTTTTAAATTTTTGCCTCTTGAGGATATCAACTTATTTCAAAAAAATACAATTGTTTCATGACCTCTTGCAGCTCACTCGAAGGACTTATAGAGGTAGATGCTTGACTTGAACTTTGGCTTCTTGGGGATGGAATGATGGCTAAGTCGGGAGTTCGATAAGGTGTGGGTTTCCTTTCATCTCCAAATATGGGAATTCGAGGTATAGGGGAAAGTTTCCCAACCTAAATGAGACTATTTTTGTCTCTAATGTCAATATCATAAGCATTTGGTAAGGTTCTACCTCCCATAGACTAAACCATGACTGAAATGTCACTATCCAAATCCCTTAGATAATAAAGAAATACATATTGAGGTTTAGGTCTTACCACTTATAGGATTCTATCCCAAGTCTTTTGAAATCTGATATTAAAATTAGACATTATTATGTGCCCTTTTTATTGTTCTCATCTGCTCTACCAAAGATAGATGGTTTGACTTATCTTAAAATTTATTGCAAATATATTCATGTAACTCATCCCAAGTGGTAATAGAATTTATTCTCAAGCCCTTATACCACTGTAGAGATTTTCCCTTAAAAGAAGCCTCCAATTATTTTACTTGACATTGTCTTATGTTACATAGTCTATTGAATATATATTTGCGGTGTCCTTAATTTTTTTAATGGGTATGGTAGTTTTATCTTTAGTGAAGAAAGGAACGCATTTTATAGATAAAAATGGAATGTCATCATATTATGTGAAAATTAGAGTACTTCATCCATTAAACATGAAAAATACATGATTTATCGATGATCCATAAATGTGATGGGTCTTAAAACCCTAGAAGACAACAAGAAAGGCCTATCAGGAGGAGGAGTGGAGAGAACTCTATTTGGAGGTGATGGATATTTTTGGACTGATCTTCCTCTTCTTCTTCTCCTTAATGATAGTTGTAAATAATCAAAAGGCTCTCCTTTTTCTATCCTGTTCCTTGTTTGAATTCTTCTTGTAAGATAGAGACACTCTTCTACTGAAACTAATGGATGAGACTCATGGATTCTCCAGATGTTTTTTTTAGGGCCTCCAAAGGATTGATATCACCAATACACACACCAAATCTTAGTGAAATGAAAATAAAATATTCATGTGGTCCCACTGAGCATGCCAAAATTGTTAGCACATAAAAGTGGCACCCTCTGAATGGTCATGGATGAACATCAACACTTTTAGTGAACATGGATTTGTCTCTAAGTGTGGAACTTGCAAATTGAGATAAAACTCTTGAGAAGGTTGGTTCCTTTTGTCCTAGCTCGATACAAAACAACCTATAACTTCAAAATACAACTAAAACTAAATCTAAACTACAAATTCACATGGTTCATGGTTGAGAGAAAGTGAAAAGAGCTACAAAATGAAAGAAGGTGATGCACCAAAACTAAAATAGGGTTCAAATATGACATGTAGAGACACAAAATAAAGCGCCATACAAGAATCTAGAAGAAACATAGAGTTATCTACAAGGGACAAGAAAATAAAATCAAAAGAGGACAAGAGGGACAAATATACACATCAAATTTAAAGTATTCAAAGGAAAATACCATGGTTTCACACCACTAACGTTTTCAATTGCATTTGCATATCAAAGGTTGAGAATAAATTTAAAAATGTGGTTGCAAAGGTCTAAAGGAGTGGAAAATGTAAAAATCGAGGAATAGATTCCAATCCTATAGAAGAGAACCCTTTTGTTCAAAATAACTTACATTTATAAAAGAATGTGAAAGTAAGAGAGAAGAAGTGGGAAAATGTAAATTTGACTAAGCAATGAATGGAATTCCCCACTAAGTAGCATGTACCATCATTTTTGTAGTTTAAAGCATGATGAAAATTTTACTTAAACACTCCATCAAAATTTATAAACGGAAGCATGTATGTCATTGAGCATTAAATTTTGGTTAGTGAGGTGGTTAGACACTTGGATTCAATGGGCGCACTTTTCTCCATCCATTCCGTGTTTACATTTCCCCATCCAAATGACATCAATTTTTGTGTTTATTATTCCAAAATGTTTCCCTAGAAGAGAAAATTTCAATGCCATCGATTTTGTGCAATTTGGACCTCCTCTGTAAAAATATGGCCCAAAAACGTTAACTACTCTATTCCACGGTTTCCTGTCTCATTTCCATCATCCCACGAGAAAATCCTATGCTTGGTGGAATTTTTATGTCCCTTGATAGCCACGAGAAGACTATCACCTTGTCCTACTGACTCTTCTAACTTCCCTCTTTCGTGGACTTTCATTTATTTTCTCCTTTGCTTTGATGTGCAAAAACCCTTTGCAATACCGCAGAGGTATAATTCTTTGTTGCATGGCATTTTGACTTGTGACTATTTTCCTTTGTTCCATAAACATGGAGATTCTCAGTAGAACATTAATATTTAATAATCTAGTAGAACACTAAGTTAGTGTTCCATGATTTTAAACTTAGCAATATTACTAACTTGTTTTCCTTTTCCATGCGGATCTTCACGACTTGTCCATGGTGTATTACGACCTCTTCCGAAAAAATTCCAACCTTTGTTCAAGTTTGAGCAAAAATATCCTTCTTGAAAATCCACCCAAGTAATTTGAATTAAATCCTTCATTTAGCAGATTTGAAGAGTCTCGTGGAACAAATTTTCTCTCCTTTGTTCCGGGAATTAGGAGAACCCGCTAAACACTACATTCTGAAGTCTCTGAGAACACTAGAAAATAATGTTCTCGCAGATTTTTCCACAAAACACTACCTAACTCCAAAGTTGAGTTCATATGTTGTAAAAATAGTTTAGGGGTTATTTTGGACAATAAGGTCTCCTCCCCATATTTCCTCAACGATGGATAATAATTCTAACCCACCCACTGAATTGGGTAGAATTTTGGATCCACCTAGTCAGTTGTGGATCACTTAGCGGTTGTACAACAAAAAAATTCCAGGGGATAGAAAAAACCCATAGCCTAACCCAATTTTGTGGAATGAATTAATTATGTTATCTAAAGAGCTTATGTGGATTTAAAAGGAAAGAGATTATTGTTCCCTCATTGTAAAGTTATGTGGTCATCCGACTCAACATTTTTAATAGATGCAAATGATGATCATGAACATCATAATGTGGCATGCCCTATCTATCACATCTCAAAGGGGTCTTTTATAAGAATCCTTAAGGCATCTACCACCTCACGAACCCATCATACACAAAGTATAATGTGTAGTCAATATCTGTCATCCCAAAGAGGAACAAGTAAGTGCGAAGTATTCAAGCCCCTTCCCTATTATATGTATCTAGTTATTGGAAAATGTGTTTTCCACAACTACATGATCGATTATGGTGCTATTACCTCAATGATGCCAAATAAAATTATAGATATACTAGGAATTCAGATAGTCCAACCTAAAAATGTATTCTATAATTTGATGGATCAATAGTTCAAGTATTGGGTGTAATCAAATATACTGGAGTTAATTTTTCATGCTTTCCCAAGCTTAACAATATTTCAAGACATCTCTATAATTGTCTTGCCACCTTTGTTCACCCTCTTCCTCTCCAAATATTTTATAGCCAAATTGGGTGGATATATTTCTTCAGATTGGTCCCATATGCTATTTAGAAAAAAATATGGGACTAAGTTTATGATTAAAGTATAACCCATATCAACTTATCATTTTGAATTTCATGATCCTGTCCCCATCAATGTCAACTGCATGTTCAAAAAAATAAATGAGCAAAGTGACCATGAATCTGTAAAAACAATATATTCATCATATTCAATCCCTGATTTCATGCTTGATTAATGGGCCAAGGAACATTATGAATTTGACCCTTATGATAAAACTATGGAAACTAGATTAGGCACTTATTGTATCCATGAAGAAGAGTTCGTATCCCCATTCCACTCAAACAAGAGAACAATGCTCCTATCATATGGAAAATTTATTTCAACATTTTGAGGAGTAGAAATGGAGTCAAGGTGGGTGTAGTTCTTGTCTCCCCAATGGATGAGAGATTATTATTTTCTCATAGGTTGCAATTTCCATGTTTAAATAATGTGGTAGAATATGAAGCATTGGTCCATGGTCTAATCATTATGAAACAAAGACAAATTAAGGCCCTATAAATATTTTGACACTTTGAATTGGTCATCCACTAACTGGAAGGAATTTTTATGCCAAGAATAAGATTTTTAAAAGTGGTTAAGAAAATATTAAATAAACAAATGCCTAATTCTAAATATGCAACAATGTTGAATATAAACAATTAAGTACCTATTTGATCCAAGAAATTAAGTAATTTAAATTTGAAACCCTATTTGCAAGTGAAGGGAATAAAATTCTAATTTGATTCGAAGTGATGCCAAAGTTGTGTCGATCTATAAAATTGTTGGATCATGAGCTCATATCATCATAATCAGACCCAAAATAATGAAAATATGTTAGGGAATCTAGTACTTGGGTGCTTAGGTAAGGGAATGGATGCATGGGGCACTGAAACCTCCTTGGGGTTCTAGTGACTTCTCCGAAGGTGTGAAACCCAATTTTGGAGGGTCATAAGATGCATTTTTGTCACCTTTGAACATATTTACTTCGTTGAAGCTCATTATTGTTCACCTAAAATATACAATAAGAAATAAGGACTGTTAAACCCCAGAATTACATCAAATCCTAAAAATGAAAGATATGAAATGAGGGGCCATAGTGTCCTCAGTTGTCAAACAAGTGAACTTACGACTAAGCGATGTATTACATCTCAAACACAATGTATTTCTATGTGTGTGTGTGTGTGTCAAAATTGTGCCCTAGGTGGCTATTTTACGTGTCACACTTGATAGCGAGCAATAACTAGATGTAAATATATGTGTGCATGAAAGAATGAAATTACCCTCCTATGTGTGTATGTAAAAGAATGCAATCCCTTTTCCCTTAAATGGATGCTTTTATGCTCTTGTAATTCTCTTGGATGCAACCTTAGGTGGTGATAGCTAATGTTTAGTGTTTGGTCCTTTATTATGGTCACATAACTTTATATTTATATGATTCCATTAATTAAATTTCATAATTAACCACTAAAATGTCGACTAATAAAAATCAAGATGCCCAAAACAACTAGAAAAGAACCAAAAGATGTGAGCAAAGTATAAATAGGTTGGGGATGCCCGGAGGGACAGGATGCACAGTCTTTGGCATCCTAACCGTGAGTTGGTGTCCAGAGTGAGAAATTTCGAAGTATGAAAAGACAGACTGGGAAAGAAGGAGTGTAATACCAAAAGAGGAAATAGGAAGAAAGAAAAGGTGGCTAAAGATAGTGATCAATTAGTACTTTTCTAGCTTAGGAATCATATGAATAGTGGTATGTGATCAGGACTAGATACCCAAAGTATGTGATTTAGTGTCTACATTTCCCCCCACTTTATGTTGATTGAATGCTCGATAACATAAAGTATATAAGAGATGCATACCAAATAACTATGTATATTGATGGTGAAAAGCATGACGAGAGACAAGGAAATCAGTGGAGTAATAAAAGTGTGAAGTGTGAAAGCTAGAGAAGAGGAAGTAAAATAAATTGGTGATGATGACCACGGGGTGAGAGTGTATGTGTAGATGTCATGTTTTACCTATTTTTATGTCTCTTGATGTGTGATGATGTGTAATTGATGTTACTACCACTTCCCATAAGGATGGAACTATAAAAAGAGAAGAACGAACAAGTAGTAAAATATTTGGATATGATAAATTTGATCAAAATGAGTAAAAGTATGTAAGAAATTAAAAATGCAAAAGGAACATGTGCCTGATCTGTGATGAGTGAAAGAGATAGAGCGGATCCTGAAGATGTTGTAGAAGAGCAATTTTTCTGGGCGATCTCATGCCAATTGTGTTGAATACAATTTTTTTAGGTGATCTCACGCCATTTGTGCCAAGTACAGAAGAACTGTAGGGAGAAAATTCTAGTGTTATTATTCAACCTTTAACTACTTCTGAAGTGTAAAACACCATTACAGCAGCGTGTAAAAATCGACCCGGTTTGATCCAATGTAAAAGTAGAAAATAAAGTGTAGTGCATGCATGTGTCGAGTGCTAAAGGATTGTTTGTCTGTAAAAGTTGTTGTTAATCGCCAAAAATTGTAATGAACTGAAAAATGTTGCGTGACTCCCCCTTGGCCATAGGCACCTAGGCACTACTATCGAGTCTTGGGTGCTAAAGCGTCTGTCTTTATGTTGAGGACCCAATTCAATATTTGGGTCATTTTTGTGACTGATGACTATGTTGTATTAGCATTGAACTGTGACTGTAAGTTTTTAAATGGGGTGACTGGTTCACCCAAATGATGCCCCACTTGTTTGGGGTGTAGAGTATGCAACCCAAAGGAGGACTGATCATTTAACTAAAATTGATTCCTTATAGGGGGAATGTGCTTGGTAGAAACCAAGGCACACGTAAACAAAGTGGCTAGGAAAAAGGTATAATTGCAAGCAAAGAAAAATACGCATGTAGAAGATAGAGTGTAAGCTAGAAAGAAAGGATACAATTTAAACATGTAATAATGTAGACCACGAAAAAAGGTTGCAAACATGGGACATCACTCATGATGTTGTAAGACAATCAAGGCCAAAATGGCCACAAGCATACAAGCAATCAGAGAACAAACAAGACATAGGGCATAGTCTGCAAACAATTTCATACAAGAAGTAGAAGACAATAACAAACAAAGTAATAGACAAACATGGTAAAAAATAAACATGCAAAGAAAATGCTACACATGAAGCACTTGTTTTCATGTTAATAGGATAAAAATTATGTCAAAGCATGAATAATATGATATAGTAGTGTGCTATGAAAAATGAAACAATATCACCTGTAATGTATGAAATTGGATGCCCCTAGGAGCTTATGTGGGATAGGTGATAGGTATTGTGCCAAGCATACATGTTGTGTGTATCGATCTGTAGAGATTCTATGATCACAACTAGAATGAAAGTGAATGTGCATATGTATATAGACAATATAATGACATACAATATATTTTTCTAACATGTGTAAAAAGTCTATATCTAAGCATAAGTAAGAAAGAATAAATGTGAACAACATATATGCAGTATGTTGTGGATGAGTGAGATAGAATGGAATGTAAAGTGAATGTGATATGAGTTGAGTTCCCCCCGAATGAGTGTGAATAAGTATGTATGTGATGAGGTTCATTTATACATGCCCCCTTAGCAGTCAAGAATGAAACGTTGAACAAGATTGTGTTATCGGGAAATGGTTTGAACATGTGGGCTAGAAATATGGGATAGTAAAAGTATAGATTATAAAGAGCACAAGTGAGTATGGAAAGGTTCATTTTATATTGAAACCCTCAGCAGTCGAGTATGAACTACGGGACTAGAGTGCATCATAGGGTAATGAGCACAACATGTAAAAGTATATATAAGAGAGATATATCAGAATGTGTATGTTGCACGTAGTGTGTAATAGAAGCTGCAAGAAAGATATGTGATGAATGTGTGATGTGTGAATTGTGTAGTATTTGAGTTTCATGTATGTAGTATGCCCTCAACATTCAAGTGTGAACCTTATCCCGAGAGTATGCCATCGACTAATGATGATACAAATAGATAGAGATGTGTATTATGCATGTGAGAGATTATATGTGGATTGTAGAGAATGACATACATCTAGTAATTATATAAAGGGGAGAAGAATAAGCATGTTTCCCCCCAAGTGTGCATCGATGACATGTGTTATCCAATAAAATTGAAATACAAGGGTCCTCCACCCAATGCTTGCGCAAATAGAGGTGTGTGACCATGCTCTAAGACTGGAGGTGTATGAGACAAATGATGTATGGGTGAATGATACATGTGTATGATACCAGGAGGTGACTAACACATAGGTGAAGGAGATTGTGAAGGTGATGTGCACTTATGTGAAGGAGAGCACGAGAGGTGATGAGAACCTAGGAGAATAATAATGCAGATGCGATGGAAATTTATGTGTAGGAGAGTGCAGAGGTGTTGTATATCTATATGTAAGAGTAATCTAAGTGGTGGACCTAGACTGATGTGATGGACTTGCAAACCGAGAAGACCTTATAGTTAATGTGTGAATATGTGAGCTAGGAGAAGATTTTTCTTTAGAAGTGAGAGGTCACGGGGACCTTGATTCTCTAGCAAGTACAATCACAACCTCAAGAGGAGGATGTGGCCATGGTGTAGATGGTGAAAAACCTTTGATAGTGATGACTTGCATGTCATGAATGAAAATTAGACACAAATGGTGCATGGAAATGATATCCTAAGTTGCATGGAGCTAGGGAATACCTAAGAGCATGCAACACCCTTTGATCAATGAAGGTGCCATGAGAAAAGGCACAAACATGGTAAGAGGACCGATTGGCTGGAAGCTTAACATATCCGTATGAGTTAGAATCTGGATATAAAATTTATGAGAGTGTATAGCCAATAGTGGAAAGAAGTACATTAGAACATGTGCTTATGCAAAATGGTGGATCAAACATACATTTATTGATAAATATATATCCAATAGAAACACTAATGAGTAAGTGATTAAAAGAGAATGTAGAATGATAGTCATGATTAGAGAAAGTAATGAGTAGTGGAGATGTCTCAACATGAGAAATGAGAAAATCAAGGGCTCTTGATGCAAGAGGAGGCACTACATGATATGTATTATTGGTCAAAGATTTAACCGCTTGCATGTCATGTTTAGGAAGAGGATTATTGAAGATCTTGATTTTATGATTTTCATTGACTGGCGCAGAAGTCGTAGGCTCTGAAAGCCCAATTTCAATACTATTAATAAGATCTTAAATAAGATTTCAAAGTTTGAAGCATCAATCTGTAGAATTCCCAACACATTGGTGATAGTCACATATGAAATTTTCATTGTAATTACAACCTTTAGGACAAGATGGGTCCAAATTGAGTGGTGAAGGAAGTGTAATTAGGTTGTGGCAATAAAATATGTGGAATGATAGTCAATTTCATATATGTATGCTTAGGTGGTTTCCATTGAAGCTCTTTATTATTAGATACAACTGATGACAAAGTGGCTTTAACTTCAATCAGTTTCATAGATGGCTTAAAATTTGATTTACTTTGAAAGCACATAGAGGATGAAGACTATTCCTGATACTTAAGCTTGCTTATAGATAGGAATTTAGCTTCGCGTAACTTAAGAGTATGACACAAATGATCGAATGAAGGAGATGTCTCAAAGATAACACTATCCTAGAGAGGTGAAAATAGACTTTTGAAAAATAAATCTTGAAGCTTAGATTTTGTGAGCACATTAGACATCTTAGCTAAGTTATTATATCACAAGACATAATCTAATAGATGTTTATTATATCCTTACTTAAGTTGTGTGAGTTGAGCATAAGATATCTTAGAGACAATATTGGTGGAGAAATGAGTGATAATATCATCATATAGATGCGTAAAATATGTTATAGGGTGGATAGGTAGATCATAGAGCCAATGTGACATATAATCTTGAAGACTATGAGGAAAGATATTTTCTAGTAAAGTGTGATCATCTACATAGTCTAGACATGCCACATGAAATTATTCGAGATGATGTTAAGGGTCACCATGGCCTTTGAAAGTAGGTAACTTAGGGGTAATGAAGTTGGGAGGTAGTGGATAGGTGGAAATAGCGGGTGTAAAAGGAGTATGAAGAAGTGAAGTGGAATCAAGAGATGGAAATGCACGAGAAGTAGTCGATTGGAGTTGGTTAATTTGAGCCTGTAAATCCTGATATAAAGAAGTTAAATTAAGCATATTGGAAGAAGATTCAGTTAGGCAAGTAGAATAATTAGGTTGTATGATGGGAGTGGTAGTAGCGGGGATGGAGGTGGGGATATGAAGGGGTTGAGTGGAGGCCATGACAGATGAGGAAGAACCAACAAGAATCATGGAAACAACATCACAATATTTTTAATACCAATCGAGCATGAAGAACATATGGCGGATGAGTAGGATTATCATGCAAAGCTTGACAAAAAGAAGTCAATTTGTCTAATTGTTCTTGATCAATGTTGGTTTCCTCATCATATGAGTCTTCACTATTTGATGCTTCAATTTTTTTAATAGGAACTTGTTTAGATGTAGCGATTGGATTCTCAATTTCATACATTGATTTAGAAACCCTACATGAAGATGAGAGGAAGCTCGTGGCAAGCAAAAGGCCCAAAATAACCATTATGAGTGATGGACATAAGAAGGAAACCATTAAAAAATAAGGTTAGAATCGAGTGACGGGCTCACCAAATGATTAAGAAAATATTGAATAAATAAATTCCTAATTCTAAATATGTAACAATGTTGAATATAAATAATTAAGTACAAATTTGATCTAAGCAATTAAGTAATTTAAATTTTAAACCCTAGTTGCAAAGTGAAGGGGATAAAATACTTAGCTGATTTACAGTGATGTCGAAGCTATGTTGATCTAGAAAATTAATGGAATAGGAACTTAGAGCATCATAATTAGACCCGAATAATGTAGATATGATAGGGAAGCTAGGATCTGGGCATTTAGGAAAGAGTATGGGTTCCCGGGCGCTGCAGAACCTCCTCGGGGCATCTGTGACTTCTTAAAGGGTGTGAAACCCAATTTAGGAGGATCATGAGATATTCTCTTGTTGTCATATTTGATTGCATGTACTTCGCTAGAGCTCATTGTTGTTCACTGGAATCTATAATAAGAAAGAAGCACCCGAAACCATGAAACTACATCAAATCCTAAAAAATAAAGATGCAAAATGAGGGTTCATATTTTCCTTGATTTTCAAACAAGTGAACTTATAACCGAGCATTGCACTACATCTCGAACCAATGTATTTTTGTGTGTGTGTGTCAAAATCATGCCCTACATGGCTCTTGTACATGTCATACTTGATAGTGAGCAATAGCTATATATAAAAAGGTAAATAGATATGTGTATGAAATAATGAACTTCCCCTCCTATGTGTGTATGTAGAAGAATGAAGTCCCTTGTCCCTTGAATGGATGCTAGATGAATGTTTTGATGCTCTTGTAGCGCTCTTAGATCCAATCTTAGGTGGTTATAGTTAATTTGTAATGCTTGGTTGTTTATTAAGATCGCATAACTTTATATTTTTACGATTCCCTTGCTTTAATTTCGTAATTAACCACTAAAAGGACGACTAGTAAAAAACAAGATACCCTAAATGGCTAGAAAAGACCCAAAATGTGTGAGAAAAGTATAACTAGGTTGGGGGTTCCTAGAGGGAACAAGGTCACTGGAGCTGGTGTCTTGACCTGGTGAGTCTTTGGTGTCCAGAGTGAGAAATAACAAATTATGAAAAGATAGACTAGAAAAGGAGTGTACGACCAAAAAATGAAATAGAAAGTAAACAAAGGTGGCAAAATACGGTGATCAATTAGTACTTTTCTTTCTTAGTAATCATATGAATAGTATTATGTGATCAGGACTAGATAGATACCCAAAGTGTGTGATTTAGTGTATACAAAAAGCTTACAGGACATAGAGTTTGAGATCCATTAGAAAGTTTTGAAGATGTCAACCTTCAAGTAGTGTTATAGACGTAGAATAAGGAAGCATATCAAATGGTAACTATTAGATCTCACCTTTCCCCCTTTTAAGATCTCATCTAGGGAAAATAACATATTAAAATTGTTGTAATACCATCCATCATAGATAACAAAGTCATATAGAAAGTCTTTGAGAACAATGAACAAATAGTCCAATTCATCTAGAAAGAATCTAAGCTCTCTTTTAACTTGAAAGACAACTTGCAAGAAAGTTACGGTGCTCATTTCATACAAATACAAACTAAAAAGTTAGCTAAGGGATTGGTGACTCTTGAATATATATTTAATCATGATGATGATGTCAAAAGGAAAAACAAAAACATGTTTGTGAGATAATAATACTACAAACCAGTCACCATTGCATGAGGTAAGGAATTACTACTTAGAAATGTGTGTGATATAGAGGAAGAACAAGATTTTATTTCCTTGTGTCATAGATTTCATGATGTATTTTCATGGAACTATGAAGACCTTAGAGATTTTGACTCAATAATTTCTCAACACATCATTTATATTGATATTGCAGCCAATCCAGTCATATAGAAGCAAAGACGGTGAACCCCAAGATATAGCCCCCCCGAAGACGTATTTATCTACACTTATTGAAGAAAAAATTGTATTCACCATAAACTAATCCTTTTGGATAGCAAACATGTTCTAGATTTGGATGAAGAATGGAGAAATAAGATTATGTATGGAGTTAAGAGACTTAAACAGGGTTTCATTGAAGGATCATGGTCCTCTACCTTGATGGATCATATACTTCAAATAGTGGTAGGCCGAAAATGTTCTCCTTGGATGGATATTCGAGGATACAACTAGATTGGAGTAAATGAGGAATACCAACATAAAACTATGTTCACAACCAAATGGGAAACACATGCATAGGAAAAAAATCATTTTGGTTTTCTAAATGTGGTTGCCACATTTCGAGAGGGTAAGGGACATTTATTTTTGTAGACTCTTCAACCAATTTTTCCTTGTCTATTTAGAAGACATCATAGTAATCTCAAAGTAGAGTCAACATTAGATGGAGCATTTAGAGAATTTTTTTGAGAGATACAAACCCAAAGAATTACATTTTTATAGTTCCCCATGGTAAAATTTTGGGTCACATTGTTTCAAAGGATAGAATTTTTATCATCTGAAAGAGTCTCCTCCATCATACCTCTTTCATTGTGAACTCACAAGAAGGCCCTTCAATCCTTCTTGGGAAAGTTCATTTTTGTAGGAAGTTTGCTCTAATTTTATAGGATTGGTCAATCCCATTTCCTTGATGATAAGGACACAAATTTCAAATGGAGTGCAAAAGGAAGATAATTTTTTTCCAAGATAAAATTCATGATTGTCAAGTGCAGTGACTTGTCAACCTAAATTTTACAAAGAACTTCATCCTTTATGTTTATGGGTTTGACTTGAGTATCACCATGGTAGTCACATAGATGAATTATGAAGACTTGGAGCATCCTGTAGCATTTTTCAGCCAAACATTGAAATATTTTGAGCTAAAGTATTATCATTTAGAGAAGAAGGTTTTCCATCTTTCGTGCTCTCAAAAATTCAAGCCCATGTTAAGCTGCCATCCACATAAAATTCCTTTTCTCACATCTCAGGGTGGTAGATTTCATCATGGGGATGAAAATAGTGAAAAGAGAGCCGAATGGATATCCAAAATCATGGAGTTTGATGTGATCATCAATGCAACAAAATTGGTAAGAGGAATAACACATTGTGAGAAGATTTCCTTGGATACATGGAAGATACTAAATAAGTCTCTTTCTTCACAGAAGAAGAGTAATAAAAAACCATGGAGGATCCACAAAACATGGAGGGCCCTCGAAATGAAAATACATCGAGTATCACAAGTCCATGAGATAGTGGAAATCCACACAAAGTAGAAAATCCATAGAATGATGAGTTTTTGCGAAACATGAAATTTCCACGGGAGGAAGAAGGTTAACCTAGATGTGTTAGTTAGATCAATGACATGACATCATTCTTGGTGAATAGTGGCTACCCACCTACTATGAGCAAAGAAAATAGAAGGAAATTGAGGTTACAATTAGTGCCTTATGTTTTAATAAATGGGATTATTTTTAGGAATAATCCAGATAATGTCTACTAAGGTGCATCGAGGAAGAATAATAATTGGTGGAGTTCTAAAGTGGTTTCTCGGGAGGACACTTCTCATCCAAAGCCACAAAAAGAATATTATTAAGGTGGGTTACTTTTTCCCATGTTATTTTTAGATGCACATCAATGGGTTAGAAAATTCAAAGAATGTGCTTTATTCACTGGTAAAAATAAGATGGTGGCCCTTCCCCTTCATCCCATTTAGGAGGATGAAATATGTTCTCAATGGGGCTTGATTTCATATTCATGATAAATCCTATATCAAATACGGGTCACAAGTGTGTCCTAATAGAAACCGAATAATTTACCAGGTGGATGGAGGCCATACGTCTCAAAGAAGATCTTGAATCGGTCATCCTTAATTTTCTATAAGATATTGTAACAAGGTTTGAGGTTCCCCGAACCATCATTTCAAATAATGTTAAATATTTCTTAGGATTTCGGGTCTCCGATTAGGAACTTATACATAGAGTTTATTCGAATAATTCCTCCAACTACTACCCATAAGGTAATGGCTTGAAAATAACTATAGAGATCAATCAAAAGAAGTGGCACACTAAAGTAAAGAATGCTCTTTGGCTGATAGAATTACTCTAAAAATAATGATTGGTAGTTTTAAATTCATCCTTATCTATGGAAGAGAAGTTAGGCTCCCATTTTCCCTTAAAATTCCCTCACTAGAGCTAGCTTAGAATTTTTAATTAGTAGGTGTAGATCGAGAGAGATTATAATGGTGGAACTGATTAAGATCAAAAAAATTCAACAATCTTTCATTAGAAAGCTAGAAAATCACCCATGGTCAACCAAGTGGTGGTTTGATAGGATCTAAGCCACATGTTTTTAAGGTAGGTGATTTATTCCTCAAATGGGATGCATACAGAGCCAAACCAAGATGATACTCTAAGTTTGATGCACTTTCAAGTGGGCAATACATAATCACTGGCTATAAAGAGGCCAACTACTTTGATTTGGCCAACCTTGATGGAAAACTATTACAGATCCTAATTAATGGGATTTATCTTAAGCATTATAATTAAGTTGTCTCTTTATATCTTGTAAATTCTCATATGTTTTTTATTTATTTGTTGGAGGTTCCCTCTTTTTTTGTGTGTTGATCACTGATTGATTTCATTTTCATCAATCCTTCTAGTGATCATCTTTGTCTTATAATAAGTGTGTATGCACTCTTGTATGTTTCACTTAAAACATGTACATGATCTTCCCTTTGGTGCATAGTTTTTGGAATCCCTTTATATCCATACATGGGTCATCTCAGAGAAGATTCTATGGAAGAAATCGAGATAGTTGGATCAGTTCTCAGGTTATATTCTTTTGGATCCAAAGACCCTCTTCAATTGGTGCTAAGTTCATGCAATTTCAAGAGACATGATTTAAAGGATGATATTGATTTTCTTCAAGGTTGTGCTCTAATCCATGTCCAATAGATGCTTCAAGGCTATTGGTCTTCATCATCTAGCAGGTATATGTCCCTTGGAGGTAACCAAACTATTGTCCAAAATTGCACCCTCATGTAATTTTGAACAACTCATCTAAGTTGGGACTTAGAAATATATTACTATGGAAAATCCACATACACCGAGTCAATATTTTGCAAAGTGCATAAATTTAGTATCATGTGGGTTCCCTAACTCACTAAACAAAGTAATGAGTACTCGAGACTTGGGTGGATATCAACGAGAGATAGTGCTTTATGGAGTTTGTTAGACCTTTGCAGTATTGAGGAAGTCGACTTTCTGCGGTAAAAATTAGTCTATCATGGTTCGAAGGAAAATAAGAGCATTGTGGGGTTACACGCCCATAAAAGGTTTGAAAATAAACTAAGGATAGAATCTATAGAGTGAATCATGAGAATTTATTGCTTCGTAAAGTGAAAAACATAGTATTATGCAGACTTGGAGGATATAATATCCCACAAAGTTTGTTAACTCCGCATGTGTCAAAGAATAAAGTATGCTCTATTATACCCATGATGTGCAAAAGAGAATATTGAGGAACCACATGATGAATAAATGCAATATGTAAAATAGCCAAGGAAGACCGTGAGACACCAACTTAGTGTCCTAGAAGTTTCTTAAGGAAAATTATTCCATGTACTTTTAAAGTCTACAAAATAAGGGGAAATGGTCACTAAGTCAAGATGTTACACAATGAATAAATATGCCTCCGCAATATGTTGATGAGGAGGGTGAAACTGTAGGAAAGCATAAATCAAAGTAAATATTTGGAGCACATGTAAAATCCACCCCTGTTTCTAAACCAAAAATCAACCACCATAACAATTGAAATTTAATGAAGTATGCCATCGTCTGTGTAGCCCAATGGTGTACGATTGAATCAAAGTTCCATGTTTTGATAGTTGGATATTTTCAGATGGTGTCCATGTTTTTTCAATAAGATTTGAGGGATTGGTGCTCTAGCATGGTGGTCCTTCCTTCCTTCTTCTCTTTCTCCCTCTTCTTCCATGAGTTTTATAAATGTAAGTTCTCATGTACATCATAGGGGTTATTTTTATGGCTCTTCTCACACATATTTTTGAAATCCTCCTTTGTAAACTCGAAAAAAAAAATTGACCTCTGTAACACATGGGTGAAGGTTTCCTTTCCTCTTCTTTGTGTGCAACTATTAAACTTTGAATAATGCAAGTGTGTCTTTTTTATTTCCTTCAATTTTTTTGTGTTTGGCATGAATACCTCTACCCTCTTGCATATTTTTCTCCTTCCTTCAATTTTTTTCATTAGATTTTTGTGTATTTTTATGATCTTTATTTACAAACTTGCATCAATTTATCTTAGAACCAAATAATCCCCACATTTCAGTTTGGTGCATCTCCTCCCCTTTATTTTTCATTCTTCTCCTCATTTTAACTATGTCTCCTGGAATTATTAGCTTAGGATAGATAGTTTAGCATAGAAAGATAGTATAGGATTAGTTGCGGTGAAATAGGGTAAAGGGAACTAGCCCTTTCATCTAGAGAAAGATCATGAGTGACCCACACGGTTATGTTCTAAGAACATTTCACTAAAATGTTGAACCGAATTTCATCAAGGGTGTAAATTTTAGTGACAACAACTACCACACATCATATATCCACTCCTAATTGTCCACACACTTCTTCTAGCATGGAATCCCTTGAAATGCTTGTTCATACATTACAAGATCAAATCTTACAATTACAATAAGGTGCATCTAATTCTTCTCATGATATGGATTCTACTCAATTGCTTCACAATCCACTTTCACTCGAAGTGGTTTCTTACCCTCTCGCCCATTGGTTTTGTTACTTCTAAATTCCTTATTTATGATGGAAAAGGGGGTCTCACTAAGCATCCTCATTCCTTCTATGTGGCTTACTTTGATTATGTCTCTCATGAAATATTGCTCACCAAGCTCTTTCGTATGAGTCTTAATGATTTTGCATTGCAATGGTTCTATGATCTCTTAACACATTATGTGAACTCTTTTACCGCTTTGAAAAATTAATTTTTGGCACGATTCTCTATCAAAATTAGGTAAAATATTATGCACGACTATCTAAAAATTCAAAAATGATCTAATGAACCTAAAAACAGTTATGTCTTATGATACAAGACTACACCTACCAAAATGAGAAATATATTAGTCAACAAAGAATTACAAGACCTCTTTACACCAATCTTGTTTCCTCCTTTGTGAGAATCGAACCTATTTTAAAAATTTGATCCTTTAACCATCTATGTCATATGCTTAAAGAGGGTTAAGATAAGTTGTTACATATGAGCAAACTCAAGTACATTGCTAGTTCTCATACTATATCTAATGTCAAGTTTCTAAGAAAACTCACATTCAAAGGCAAGATTACAAATACTAAAGTTGCTTTTAAAGACACTATCAATGTTATTACTCAACCAAGTTACAACTCTAACTGCACGCTAACATTTTACTCACTTACCTTGTGCCCCACACATTATATTAAAAAAATTGAGTGTAATCATGTGTCTATCCCTCTTCCATTTGAGGTTAATACGAGCAAGCATAAATTAATATTTTTATTTCCAATGCTTTTATAATTATCATTGATGTATTGGTCACCTCAATGATAAGTTTCTCAAGCTTTTCCACATCATCCAAGATATCATAGACTCTAATTCTATCAAATGGGATGAGCCCATGAAATATTCAAAGCCAAGGAATGATAATGTCAAACTAAACATATTTAATGATCCACTTCCCAAACATAACAATGACAAATCTACTTATAAAGTGTATAATACTTATCGTTTGGTACCACCACTACCCTCTTATGACCACCCCTGGATGCAATGATTGGGACTATTACTAATACATCATCATTTTCACTACTTATCACTTTTAATTAATATAATATAGATGACATGTTTGTATTTTATAATCTATCTATTCCTATATCTATTATTCAAGAACTTATTTGTGGTTCTTTGGTTGATCCATACAACAAAGATAGTGTCTACTCTCTCACACTACTTCATTTCTACACGAATATCACATTTGACATTAGTCATAAGTATTAATTCACTACTCTACCTATAAATTTTGGCTCTATCACTACTCGACTTAATTTTTGGTTTTGTAACTCTTATTTCTAGTGCATTACGTCTAGGTCTCCTAGGCTATGTATTTTTAGGGTTATTCTTTCTATCATCCACTAATGTGTCAATTTTATTCATAACCAAAAAGTTATCACATTAGAGGTATTCCTAGGATCCTCCTAGTTTTATTATTCATTCTTTTGCAATTCATATTCATACACCTAATACATCTACGGATAGATCTTTGGTTTCACACAACGACCCTTGCAGCCTCTATCCCTCCTAGGTTTCTTCCTAGGTCCATGTTTCTACCCACTACCTCCAAGGGATTTATCTCTCTTAGGTCTCATAATAGGCCTTGGTTTGCACACACTACCTCTCATGACTCTATATCTCCTAGGTTTTATAATAGACCTTGGTTTCACACACCATTTCTCATGGATCTTCCCCTCACAGGTCCTATATAGGCCCTTTAGTGAACACATACCATCCAATATGTCCTAAAGGAATTCTTGTGCCCATGGTATGTCCAATAGCACTCACTCTTCCATCCCTCCACATAGGTCATCTACTTCACACACTCCTCATACATCTCCTTCATCTACTAGACCCTCTTTTTCAAACATTACTCTTTACTCTTTATAAACATTCATTCACATGGTATTTTGAGCATAATGCAAGACATACACGGTGTGTTACATGATGATAGGTTTTTTCCTACCCTTTACCGATAATTCATATACATCTAGGGGCATCTATTTTACACTACATTTAAGTGTTATTTTTCTATTATAGTTCCTTTATACTTCCTCATTATGCTTGATTACATATATTGTGTACATGTTATATTTTGAGCTAATAGGACTAACACATGTGCCTTATGCAACGTTGACATCTCTTTTTCACATATCTTCACCTATATTGAATATTATATCATATCATCATGTTCTAACACTCTTATGGTTCGTGCATACATGCTTGTATGTGTTACTATTTTCTTGTTTCACTTCTTGATGCCTATTTTCCTCACTTATCTTATGACACCATGGGTCCCATATTGAATATTATATCATATCACCATGTTCTAACACTCTTATGTTTTGTGCATACATGTTTTTATGTGTTACTATTTTCTTGTTTCACTTCTTGATGCCTATTTTCCTCACTTATCTTATGACACCGTGGGTCCCATGTTTGTGGTTCTACACCTTTTGTGTGGTATTTCTTTCATATTTCTTACATATGAATTTATTATTGTTGTACTTGTCTTCTTCTACATACATTAGTAATACTATTTTTATTTTCCATGTTATTTCTATCATTACTTTTATTGCATGCCATTATTGTCACCATACCCAAACACCTTCATTGTTGTAGGTACAAGTTCTTCAAGGCTACACTTTCCTACAACTTCTCAAACATATTTTTCATAAGCACACATCTTTTATTTTGATCCAAGTGCTCAGCATGGTTTTTGCACATGCATCAAAGAGGGGGAATTAATTTGGGTATATTTTACACATATAGCGGACACAAGGAGAATTTTGGGGTAACATACAAATACAATCAAGGTTCGAGACTCAAAAACACAGCCAAACAAAAAAATATAGAAAACATGAATATGTTCAAATTTTATGTTTTGGTTAGGAAAATATGGTAGCATCCTTCCCCTTTCACATGGTTTTCCCAAGGTAAAGTTACACCAACATTCTCAACAGTCTCAAAATTTTAGCTACAATTATATGTTTCTAACATAGTGTCATATCAACTCCACTCCATCCAGATCAGGTGTAAGGGCATGAAGTACTTAACTTCTTCACCATGAAATTAATTTTATACTACAATTTTAATAATATTGGAGGCATGAGTCTCCTTCCTTCATCTACATGTCAATGCATTACTATTTTTATTCAGTTTTTGTAGCACATGGGAATGGAATGGGGAATTCATTCTATTTTCTATTGTGTGTCCTTTTTTATAGAATAGGTCCTAGATCCATCTACATCAGCATGGTCCATGGAGTTGAAGAAGGTATAAAAGTATAAAATGTGTTCATAAGTATTATTTTTCCTCTTGCACTTCAAGGGAAGATATCGAGTTGTTAAATGAATTTATTACCCAGTCTTCTTCCTTTGCATAGTGTTTTGGAAATTTAGTCTTCTTCTTCTCTTTTACATTTTTGTTGGGTTGCATGCACCTAACACTCCAATTTATCCTCTCCATAATTAGGGACTGATCACCCCAATCCTGTAACAATCTCAACAAATGAAAATATTCAAGTACAAGCAAAGAAATGGAAACTCTCCCTTCATGCAAAATAAACATGTTTATTCCTTCCTTGTTGACATATTTTCATTTCATTTGTATGAAAATGAAAATATTTTGTGTTAAACTTTACATTTGAATTAAATTTAATTGGTTTATCATGTACATTAGTTATACTCTATGTTGTAGGTTTCATCATGAAGCATGCCAACACCAAGCACATTAGAACTTTGCAAATACAAAGTGTGCTTACACACTCGGTATCTTTTCATTTATTCTTGTAATTTCATTTCATACTTAAAGGGGGAAATATAGATGCTCAAATTTGGTAATATACTCTTTGACATTGTTGGTTTTGAAAATGTACATTTGTTAAGATAAACACAACATTTTCATTCCCACTTAGTAAATTCTGAAATCTCTTGTCTAGATTGTTTATCCTTAGACAACGACATGTCATCAATTTTTAAGAGTACAATACATAAAATCCATAGACAAACATCAATTGATGAGTTGTTAACTTCATATTACATGTTTTCCATCCTGGGAAATGTCATAAAGTTTGGTCAAGCTGTTATATCTATTCATGGCATATTTTTATGATCTTGCACTTTGACATGACCACTAACTTTACATTCAATTTCATATTATATGTTTCATTTTTAATCCCTCCATGTCATTATTTCTTCGATAAATCACATATAAAAACCCTAGATAAGCAAGTAAACACTACTACATTTTCTAACATGGAAATCCTATGGCACTACATTGATACACTCACTTTCAACACTTGTAAAAAGAACCTAAGGCTCCCTAAATCTCACAATAGCACATATACAGTCATTAGGGTAGAAATCATTATAGGTATAAATATTCTTACCAAGTTAAGAATTTAGCTCATCTCACCTCCAATTACTCAAACATCCCTTCTCCAAGTATTTTTACAAGCGTTAAATTCAACTCAAGCATTGTCAAATAAAGTTGCATTCATTTAGATATCACATCTATGTGGAGAATGATGATAATTTCAAGGCATATTTGGAGTAGTGCTAATGTCGGTGGTGCATGGGGGTTCCCACAACCCAAATAATATTTTTTCATATGGTTTCCTATCTATGACTAGGGTTTGAAATCAGGTTTATGATGTTTAAAGAGATTTGTTGTGTGATTGCAAATTAGACTTTATGACAGAACAAACAGGTTCTAGACATGTGATCATCTCAAGAAGTTGTAGAACCTAAATTTGAATAGGTCCAAGATCATACATAAGGGTCAAGATTGTATGGTATGACCCTAACGGAAGTGTATGGTTCTACACAAAGTCAATTTCTAGTCTAATTTCCAAAATTGCAACATCATCATTCCTAGATCTCCTTGTTCCAATAGTCTACACACCTAGAACTTCTCATAACCATCTTTAATTAGCTAATTACACTCATCCCCTTATGTTTTCAAGTATATATCTTTTTTAGTACATCCGTTGCAAATATTAATGTGTTGTTTTGATATTGGTAATTAATGTTGGAATTTAATTAATCATAATAACCTCTTCTAGTTAACTTCATTAGTGTACCTAATTCACTAATCTTGGATTTCCCATCATCTAATTAGAATGTAAAGAGTGAAAAATAAGTAGATTGACTTTCTATTTATAGATTTCAATTGAAAATTGTAAAACCTTCTCTGTTCATATCTATATTTATTTAAACTATGATATCTTTATAACTATAAATCCAATTTCAATTCTGGAAGAAGCATCATGATCGTATTCTCAAAACAAATCTAATGATATAATGCACCTATTTTTTTGATAATTTTCAAAAATCACCTATAACTAAGGACCAAAATACTTACCAACTTGTTTAAATTACACTTTATTTCATCATTTCATCCTATTTATGACCTAATTACAGCCTATTTACAATCCTCTTACACTTTACACCATATATAACCTACTTCCTAACTATTTATGACCTAATTATGTCCTACATATAACCTACCTACCATCATCTTATTCTTCCATGAGCTCCCCCTTAGCTTATGTTATATCACTTATTTATCTAATTCATCTTCTAGAGTTTCATTTCAGTTATGTATTACCTAGGTTCTCATATCAATTATTTCTACACTAGTGATTCACTATGTGTCCACACTCATGAGAAGGTAGTTAAATAGGTGGGTATGCTTCAATTGAGTTCATTTTATCAATTTCTATAGTGTACATCCATTTTAATTATATTTATTTTGGTGTTGCATTTTATTTTCCCAAAGACCTTCTCATATACACTTTTTGTGACACACAATGATATTTAATTGGGACATATGTATACGAGTTAATTTTTCACTTTGTCGAACACATTATAGGAATCATCTTTGCATTGGCTTTCTCATAGTGGTATCCTCAAATAAAGTGTTGGGAGTGGGGAGTAACTAGAAATTGTTACGTACAATCTTCATTTGTTTCATTAAAATGATTGGCAGTGGTATTTATGAGAATCTTGATCTAAAGCCTAATTATATCTCTTTTTACATATTTTCATACATCTACAGTCATCTTTTATAACCTCCTTATGACATCACCTTACCATCCTCTTATAGTCACATGCATACCTATTTTCAACATATGCATACCTTCATCATGATATCTTTTAATAGATTTGAGTCTCCCTCTATCAGTCGGGACTTCCATTTTCACCCCCATGATTTTCATTGCCTACAACTAACAATATTGACCATGGTTGATATTGTCTAGCTTGCAATTTTAATAGCCAACGGCATCAACCATGGTCGATATTGTTAATTATCAAAAATTGTAATGCCCTTGAAGACACCTAATTTCAATCACATAATTTTAACAATAAAATTTCACTAATTGTCTTCTTTACCATCATTTTGTTATAATTAGTGAGTTTCCCACTAATTAGCTAGCATTCCCCTTTGTCTCGGTCAATTAATGACACTTCATTAATTAACTAGCCTCATTCCCTCATCTTGGATGCCAATTAACATTGCTTCATTAGTTAAAATCCCCTTTTAATTAATTAATTAACCATTATTAATTAATTAAGCTTTCAATCTTGTATTTAATCAATAAACCCTCTTATTGGTTAAATCCCCCTCTCAAACCCTTTAAATTCTACTAATTTCCCTCCAAATCATCTCCAAATGGCTTCTATAAGCTTAACTTGGCATATTAATTAATATTAATTGATTAATTAAACCTTCCTAAACTCCCATGAGTTGTTAATCTCTAATTAATCTCTTCTAATCATATTTATCCCTTTTTAATCCTACATTCACTTTATCCCACATTCACCAAGTTACAAGCTTCTCCCAAAATGGAAATCTATATAAGATGCCTAGTACACCTTATTACTGACTTACACCATGTCCTTGACCAGGACATTATACTTGAGAAGAGAATTTCATGTTATTAGAAGGCTTGTTAAATGGATTAAATTTCCCCATTTCTACTTGTTAAGAGTAGTAAAAGAAGAATCAAAATGGAAACTACGCCATATTAATGAGATATATTCCTCTTTCCTTGAGAAATCCTTGATCATGCATGGTCTACATTTGAATCACTAAGGAAATACCTACATTTAAAGCACATCAAAAGATCAAAAGGAGGTTTGCACTTAGTATAGATTCATGATTTTTGCTTTAACTAGTTTTATTTTTCCGCTTTATCATGATGTATTTTCTTGGATTAGACTAAGTTAGGACCTACTTAGTGCTAGGTTCATTCAACTATATTAGTATAAGTTTAACATGCATACATATGGCACACGATGAGGACACCCCTTTGTCTCATGTCCATTCATTTATTGTCCTTAATTTAGCTTCATTTTACCATTTTACATGCAAGTTATTTCAATTTGTTAAAATTTCTATGTTTTTAAGCATGTATGTTGGTGTTTGGTAGTGTGGATTCTTGTTTACGGGTATAAATGAATTGAATTGCTATCAAAATTGAATCTTTATGGGAAAAATTTAATATTTTTTTGGCTATTGTCTCGAATTTTTTTGTGGAGGTACAGTTACTCCTACTACCATTCTATGTATATGCGCTAACATATCACTTCACGCACTAGTGTCTCTGTAAGTGTGTTACCATTCTCTATAAATGCACTAAAATATCACTTCACACACCAGCGTTTATATCCATGTGTTATCATTATTTGTATCTGCACTAGCATATCACTTCATGGGATAACATCTTTTTCCATAAACTACCATTCTTTGTTCACGCACTAGTGTATGACTTCACGTGCTAGCACATCTATTTGTGCACTATTGTTCTTTTGTATCTACATTGCTTACACAAACTAGTGTCTATGTTCACTGTTATTATATCACTTCATGCATTAGTGTCCATGTTCACGTGCTAGAGTACATCACTTCATGCGCTAGCTTCTCTGTTCACGTGATACCATTACCTACACTAGTATTACTTGCATTTGTTTGATTTGATCAAATTCACATATGTTATTCTCTTGTACTCTTGAGAAATCATGAGAAATAGAAATAACCGCGATTGTTGGTGTTTTTATAACATTGTGGTTGTATGAAAAATTACTAATCATTTGTGTGTAGGACCATTATGACATTGGAATATTTTTATCACACAATATCAAGAAACAAACTACTAACAAATTTACATGTAGGTTCCTTGGTCAAAGAAAATCAAACTTTGCTAAAATCAAATAAAATAAACAAAACACATTGTCATTGCAAGTTCGGATAAGGGTAAAACTAATCTTTAAACTTCAACATTGAAATTTACAAACCACACAAATTCTATTGTTCTACTTTCAACTTTGAAAATGACAGATTATTTGAAGTTAGTGAAAAGTTATTTGTGCTTAGAATTATTTGCAGTGAAGGGAAAGAAATTAAACCAACAAGAAAACTATATTTTTATCCTGGAAACCCCCAGTTTGAGGGAAAACCAGTCGGGAAGGGAAATTTCTCTTTCTTCCCACTTATATGTATTGGCCAATTCAAAAGATACAGATTACAATAAGATGAAGGAAAGTAAACAATGTAAACACTTCCCCTCTATACTTGTTTTCTCTGTTCTCACACTCCTTGCTCCTACAATTCAACTCCAACACTAAATTCTTCTTTCTTACTTCTCTCATGAATCAATGATCCATTCCACTTGCTCCCCCTTGTATTTATAGTTGTTCTCATGTCCTCTCGTGCACTAGAGAATGAGAAAGGATGCATTAAGGAAGAGACACAGTAAGAAGAACGCTTCAAATCTGCAACTATTCATGGAGTTATTTTATTTTTCCATCCATAAGTGATAGGATTTCCAATGTCTACATATCGCTTGATTACCTAACCACCATCCTATGCAAGGGGTGGTTACGCAACGCACCAAGGAGGTTACACAACCGCCTCTCTACATAGAGGTGTGGTTAGTAACTCTATAGTTTTCTCCACATTTTTCTGATTTTTCCTTCTAATACTGGTTGATTTTGATGAAGTGGAGTCTTCTTAGATACCTATGGATCATGCCTCCCCTACTCATGAGGCTTTTGGTCCCATAAAATCTTAGTGTGGGAGTAGATGAGGAAATAATTCCCTCACTTGATCCTTTGAGTAACACAGGGGCCTTCCTTAGTTTCTTCCCTTTCATTCCAACTGTCAAGACTCATGTGGACCTCTCCTTGTAGCTTTGATCTTCTGCTGCAGCACTACATCCTCCTCCAATTTACTTCGTCAATCCAAGATGTAATATTCTATGGAAGGTAGCAACTGACATCCTTCATCTTCATCAAGCATGGATGACTCATATAGGTGTAAGTTCTCACAATTTACTACTGAGTACATCCACATGAATGGTGGAAAATCAAGCTTGAAGGCATTTTCTCCAACCTACTCTAGTATAGTGAATGGTCCATACTATAGTGGCTTGAGTTTCCTTACTTGGCCTTGTAATATCTCTTTTCTCAAGTAAATTCAAACCTTATCTCCAACATGAAGTATGTGTTTCCTCTAATAGTGATCGTGTCTAGCCTTATACTTGGCTTGAGATTTCTCTAATTGTTATTTTACCTTGAGATGGATTTTCGGATCCTCTCAATGAATTTTGTTACTCTTGTCACCTCTGAATCACGTATCTCCCCTTCCTCCTACTACCCAACTTATATTTCGAGAGGATTCATAGGTAGATATCCCAAACATGCTTAAAATGGTGACTTCATAGTGGATGTGTGTACTGAATAGTTACAAAAATGTTGAATGTAGGCTAAGGACTCATTCTAAGTCTGTGGATATTTTCTATTATACCTTCTAATCAGTTGTACCAAAGTCATGTTCACCACCTCTGTTTGCCCATATGTCTATGGATGGAAGGTCATGCTCCTCTATAACTTGGTGTCCATCTTGTCCCATAAAGTAGTCCAAAACTTCCCCAAGAACCTAGAATCTCTGTTAGAAACAATAGACTTTGACAAGCCAAAATGCACCCATATCTTAGCAAAGAAAATTTCAGTTGTCTCATGTGCTTTTATTATCTTTTTACATGTCATAAGAATACACATTTTACTGAATATATCAAAAACAACATATAGATAGGCATGACCATGTTTAGACGTAGGTAGTCCTACAAAATCCATGTAAATATCCTCCCAAGGACGAGTAGGGACTAGTAAAGGCATATAAAAACCTTCCTTCCTGATTTTAGGTTTTTTTGTACAACAAAGTTTACATCCTCTTATGAACTTAAATACTTCTTCTTACATATTGGACCAATACATATACCTTTGCAAGTGGGCTATGGTTTTACCAACACCAAAATGTTGTGCTATTTTCTAGGTATGTGCTTCCCTCATCAACAATATTTCTTGCTTTGGCACACAAAGCTTCCGCCATCTGTAGAGTATCCTATCTTTGATAAAACAGGTCTTAAATATTCATCCTTTCATCCACTTGAGATTGTAACTACTGAAATGTCACCCAAATTATTTTTCTTGAGCATATGCCTCCCCATAAGATTCCTTCATGAAGGGCTCAATCTTAGAGATAGTGGCCAAACAAGATATTTTCTCTTATGTGGGTGGCCTAGACAGCATGTTTGCTACCAAATTTGTGTTACCTTTCTTATACTTGATCACCAAATGGAACTGTTGAAGGAACCCCATCCACTTGTAGTGCTTTGCCTACTCCAATTTAGATTATGTTTGCAAATATTGGAGAGGTTTGTGGTCAGTGTGCACAATAGTTTCTTTACCCAAAAATAATGTTTCCATTTCTTTATTTCTTGAACTAGTGCATAAATATCTTTATCATAAATAGGATATCCTCTAACTGCTGAAGTGAAAGTTTCTGAGTGATAACATATTGGCTTACCTCCCTATAAAGAACACTGCTCCCACACAATAATCATTTACACATCTGTCTCTACTTCAAAGGTCTGCTGCAAATTAGGAAGATCAAGTACTATAGCATGACTAATCTTGTATTTTAACAATTCAAAAGCCTTATCTTATTCCTTACCCTAGTCAAAACCCTTATTATTTGTGGCCATTGTGTGTAGAGGTTCTACAATAGTGGAGAAGTGTGGAATTAACTTCCTCATGTATTATACTTCTCCCACAAAACTTCTAGTATTTATGGCTCTTGTTGGTGGTGGTGGGTTGGTGATGGCTTCCACCTTCTTTAGATCCACTTGTGGCTCTCCTCCTCCAACCACATGCCAAACATATACAAGTAATTGTTTGAAAAATTCACACTTCTTCATATTGCATAGCATTTTTTTCTCTAGGAGAACTTGCAAGACTTGTTGCAAAGGTGTCCTCTCATGTGGCACTAAAAATCAAAATGTCATCTAGATATACAATGACTCATAATTCTATGAATTCGCACAATACACCATTCATCAATCTCATAAATGTAGTGGGTGCATTACATAAACTGAATGGAAGTACTAACCACTCATACAAACCATGTTTTATTTTGAAGACAAACTTCCATATACCCTCGGCCCGTCATCCTGACTTGGTGATAACCTGACTTGAGATCTAACTTAGTGAAAAATATGGCATGTTGAAGCTGGTCCAAGAGGTCATCTATGTGTGGGAGTGGATATTTGTTCTTTATGGTGATATTATTCAAGGCATGGTAGTCGATTCACATCCTCCAAGAACCATCCTTCTTTGGCACCATCATAATAGGAAAACCACATGGTGATGTGCTCGAGTGTATCACCCCTTGTTCTAATAGCTCTTGGAGTTGTTTCTTTACCTATGTACTCTCTAGTATGGATTTCTTATAGAACCGGATGTTTGATAGAGGGGACTCTGGCAATAGCTTAATATCATGCTCTACCTCCTATTTGGTTGCTAACCTCGTTGGGAGTCTGAAATACTTCCTGAAAATATTGAATAATACTATCCAAATCCTTCATCCCTTGGTTAGAAACATCTAAAATTTCCACCCCATATTGTTTATCCTTTAATAAAAGTAAACAAAATTGATTATAATTTTCCTGAATAATTCTTTTATCTTGTCTTACTCTGGTGTGCCCAGATGTTGTAACTAATTCCATCCTTGACCCATTTGTATCGGTTCTCCCTTCTCATGAATATGGCATCCATGTTATACAAGTTAGGACTCTGAAAACAACATAAAATTCATCAAGAGGAATTACATCATCTTTCAATACATCTATATATTGATAATTTATCCCAAACTTGAACTTACATCTTCTTGCTACCTAAATATATACACTCTTCTTCACAAAAACATCAAAAATAAAATTAGATTCGAACCAACATCAACCAAAGCATTTACCTTAGTTTTCTTGATTTGGATTTTGATTTGGAATAGACTACTCATCTCCTCTTCCTGTTATTTCTTGTCCATGTTGGTGGTCATGCATCCAAGCCTTTCTTCTACATTGGAATCATCCTTATCTTCACATCCCCATGTCTTTACAGTTTTCATGGATTTCTTGGAATCTCTATTCAATTCTTCAGATGTAACTATGGATGTAACTTCCAACATGTAGCGTCGGTATGACCATTGATATCACAATTCTTACAAAAATTCTTGTGATATTTACAAGTATTCAAACTAGTGGCAGTTTGTTTACCTTTTCCCTTCCATTTACCTTTGTTACTTGTTTGTCCCTTCTCTTTCTTTGTTTTATTTGTTGACTATTTTGTCTTTGAATCTGCTTCTCATTACTTTCTTTCATCATCTATGTAGTATGATTTTATGCGCAGCTTCATTGAGATCCTTGGGCTTCATGGATATGACCTTCCTTTGAAGGTGAGTGTGAAGTCCTCCCAAATACTTGGTTAGAATATCCTCATCCTCCAAGTCCATATTAAGCAACATGACTTGTCGTGAAACTCGTAGTGCATTCCTAGACACTTTGACACTACCTTGTCTACAATACTTCCATTTAATCATCTGGTTAGTTTTATGGCCAATAGGATAAAAGTTAGCTCTAATCAATTCTTTAAAACCCTCCCAAGTACTGAAAATAATATGTTTCTTCTTCTCACAAGAGGCTAATCTCCCCCTTTGTTGTTGATGGAAAACACCTTGAACTTATCCCCCTTTTTACATTAATGACAAAATATTACTTTTCGTTTACCTCTTTCACCTTCATCGGAAGAATTGGTTGGAAACATCAACCAAATATCTCAAATAAGTTCAAATCTCTTAAATTTTCCCAAAAACTAAATATTTCCTTATTTCAAGCATAAAAATGCTAATACCCCCTAGAAAGAGCACTTCCAACATTTGAAAAACATCAATACACCATGAAAAATAAAAATTCCACATTCTTAGGAGAAAAAACTTCATTTTTCATCCTCTAGGAAAGCAAAACATCAAATTTCTTTTATACCCCTATTTTGAGCTCCTTAATGGTACGGGGTAGGGGTGACATCACCCTTAGCATGTCAAAATGTCATAAAGGATCATGCTACATCATTACTCAAATATTCTAGACTAGGATCCACCATTTCTAGGCCAAAAACATGCATATCAATACTTAATCACACTCTTCATACCAATGTCAATACCATGAGTCCATAACACACCTTTTAGTGCAAAATTGGCCAATTTCAACAAGCATTCATAGGTCAACTAAGCCTTGACACAACCAAATAACACTCCCCCTGGGCTTAAGACCTCTTCTTCTATCTCCTAAGCATAAAATTTAACAACAATCCTTTTTACCATGCCTTGAAAACACATTTACAACTTTTTCAAGGTTCTAAACACTATTTTTAGTCTTCTACAATCATTTCCAGCTGAGATAAGTCAATGCATACCTTTACAAGCATGAACAAGAAGAAATCACCATTTTCTCACCTTGGCTAGTCTTGAGAACAACATTTCACTCCCTTAGTTGAACAAACAATTACTCTCCCTATTATGCTTATCATACATACACCTTATCAATCAAACCATTGTTCCATAGCATTATAGAATTATATCAGTCATCTCATGGTGAGAGACATCAAGTAGGCCTAAAAACTTATTAGTTTATCTCATAACCACCCTTCTCCAAACATATATATCATGAAGAACTCAAACCAAGTACAGAGAAGGTACCTTCCACCTTCATTACCACTGTCATGATGTAAAACAAGCACTTATAGACCTTTGAAAACAACTTGCCCTACCTCCTTGAACTTTGCCACTTCATTAATGTCTTGTACAGGAGACTTCATAATGGCTTTATCAACATTTGCAACAACCGAGATAAAAATATATTTTACAATTTCATACCCATATTGATGCATTTTTATATCTATGAAACACCTTTTTCTCATAAAACCATGTCACAGTCCTTAGACACCCTCACATAATGTGATTCTAACACCTTTATTGCTTGATATACCTTTGGAGTTACTTCTCAACATATTTCTGGGAACACATCTCGTGTTGCATAAAAAGCCATAATCACTATTATATCTTGCAATATTAAACTCAAACACCAATTTTTCATCATGTATATATTTTGAGCAACTCTTAAATCCATTGTTATCATATCTGAAATCACATAGGCTTATTAGTAGACCACTATTATTTTTCACTCTTATACACTTGACTCACTCCCTTATACTTTGTATCAAGCATCTTTGTAGCACCGATAAAAAATTTGAATCGAATGTTGAGATACTTTTGTGCTTCATAACCAAGTTCACAGATACTTGACCTTATATAAACCCTAGGGAGGGTTTCGAGATCCTCAAGATTACACAATTCAATATTGGATACAATGTTTTCATATTATTGACATGACTTATGCTCATAATGCTCTTGATAGAGCATGTAAAGTTGTTAGATCAGACCTTATCAAGTGTTTTATCAACATCTTCAAATCTTTGTATTGACATCGTGGCACATGATCTTGTCTTTATAGCCTTCTTGAAGTTTGTAGAGGTTTTGATCACCTTCAAGATATTTGGTACACTTGAATGATATCATTAATAATTCCATGAATCTAGTCTAAACTCCTTGATTGTATTAGACAAGACTTTGACACTCACACTCCATTTCTTTTGATGATGAACAAACTGCGTGACTCAACATGATCATGGTCTTTTAAAGTATATAATCTTTACTTTTGTTCAAATCTTTGTGGTTACTCATTGTAGTTCTCCATGAAACCCTTATGTCTTGTTAGAGTCTCCTTATCATCTAAAACTCACTTGTAAGTCATCCTTTTGGACTAAATATATTCTTTTTAAGCCTTATTCTATTACTTTATCACATTCGAATATTTTATCAGTCCTCTTAAAACAATATGACTTCAACACATTTCTCCTACATGTCAATCCAGCTCACTTTTTCTTAGCATAATCCTAAGACAACTTCATCCCTCCTTGTGTGATGAAGAAACACTTGGGTACACTTCTCTATAGAAAATTATCTAACATCATTTCACTCTTGATAATATATTCACATGTTGACCTTATCATTGTCAATACATGTTTGAATGAGATAAGGGTATTTACAACACATCCTAAACTTTAACATGGATGAAGAATTCTTTTTAGACCTTAGACACTCTTCACTAACACTTAGGACTCAAGAGATTTGACCAAAAACACTTACAAACACTTACAATACCATAAGTATCTTGATTTCAACTTTTAAGGAGACCGAGCACCAAAACCACAAAACTTATACACCAACTTAGACCTCATATGACTACATATTGTCATTTTAAACCCAAGAAATACAATCAATATTGATAACTTGACAACATGGGCCTTTCAACTTCAAAAATAGTCATGACAGAGATTAGGCATGAAGATGAAACATATACACATACCTTATAGAGATTATAAAAATACTTTGACACATGACTATCTTCTTTGGAACAATCAATATCTTCATCTTCATGAGCAAGAACCTTAATCAATGATCTCAAAGTGCACAGGCATAATACAATGTAAATCATGATGTATGAACACCTACTTAGACTTCTCAAGACATCAAGGATGACACCATTTTGTATGATGAGAGACACGCCTTCGACCGAGAAATACATTACTTGAACTTCTACATACTTTCCATTATGACTTTAAACCAATCTACATGAAGTGAGAACACGATGAGACAATTAACACTACTTCAATGCATGACACCAAATTTTGAAATAGATCTTGTAGCCTAATATATTACACTTAGAAAGCACATCAAAATTCTTTGAGATATAAGGACTCCTTTTACAAATCAACATGTCATATACTTAACCTAATACACTGATATGCCTCATTTTGGTGTCACAAATACACTTAACATGACACATGACTCATGACCTTACTTTGAAGCTCCACATACTCGTAACCATAGCATGACACATAGGTCATAATCAATATCAAACCTAAAACACAACTTCATGCAATTTTGACTACACTTTTGGAAGTACACTTGAATGATGACCGGCGTACCCAAAATTGTAAGGTACTGCATCTTGCAGTAACAGCGTAATAAGTGCCCCAATGATGATACAGGTCTCTTCGCAAGGTGTTCGGGATCCAAAAATCTCTCCGAATATGCGTTAACATCCCACATATCCCGCTTAGCCCCGCGTGCTTTTTTCCCCTTTTCCCCTCTTTTCTTGCCCCTTTTCTCTTTAGTAATGAAACCGCCACTGGGCGGGCCTGGTGGCAGTCCTGTAACCACCGTCCCTGAGCGGGCAGTGGTCCTTTACGCATTTTCCAGAATGTTCTTTTGACGTGACTCGGGTGAAATATCAACGTTTCACCAGCTTTCCTTGCCGACTTAAGCTTGCATTTATGTTTTTGGTCCCCTGGAATAGTGTTTTCCCTTTGTTTATTGTTTAGGAGTTCAGTTTGATTTTGATCTTTGGCTGTTTGAATTCCTATAAATGAATTGCTTGTGCTCAAACAAATGGTCTGAAGTTTGCCTCTGAATCTCTCTTTGCAATAGTTTTAGATTTCATTTTGCTTAGAGTTCTTAGTTTAGTTCATTATGTGCCTAGTTAGCATTGCTTTGCAATTGGTAAGCCACATATCCATCTTGTGCAAGTGTTGTCATTACAAGTTTGATCTTTTACTCCCATCTCCTCATTTCAGTAGTTCAGTCCATTATCTTGTTTAGAATCCATAGTTTTAGTTCATTTACATGCTTAGTTAGTATTGTCCAGCTGTTGGTAAGCCACATATCCAGCTTGTGCAAACAGTGTTGTTGTTCTATCTAATCCATTAGAGTAGAATAGCTTAGGAAGCCATTAAAGTTGTAGGTTTTTCTCCTCAAATAGGATAGTTTTAGGTTCTGGATGCATTATGTTGCATGATTCACAATAGATCCCGCTAGGAATTGCATAAGCCAAGCTCTGTACTCTTGCGCTATCCCTCTCCTATTCGCATTCTATTCAGTCTGTATTCTAAAGGTTGTCCCTTGTTCCAACACCTACTCCTGTTGATGCAAGCATTACATGATTTTCTAGATCTACGTGAGCACAAAGAACGAAGAGATCATACTGAGGGGACAAGATCACACACACCATCGGATTCGCCACTGTTCTGCGGAATCCAGGTTCTAGCTTTCAAAGTTCTAGTTAGAATCATATCAAATAGAGTAGTTAATCGCTTTATTTCAGTAAATTCTATTCTCGATATTGCCAGGGAAGCTGTGGGGATTGATAGTTTCTGAGAAACTATGATTCACTCCTCACTTCTGAGGTAGGATCGAGAATCTTGCAAATAGATTAGTTATTTCATTGTTTAGAATAGATATACAAATTACACAGACAAATAGCTACACTCAGCTATTTTGTTTGTTTTAAATTATTAGTTTAGTTGTCAATTCTAAATATTTTAAATAGCTTGCTTTCTTAAATTCTTTTAAAATCATCAGAAAATACAAAAAGAAGTCATATATGCTATAAAATACATTTCGTATACTTAGAGTTCACTTTATTACAGTTTGTTTATATTATTGCGTTTGTATGACAATTACGGGACCTAGGGAGCCCAGAGAATACATTTTCGAGCCAATCATGCCTCAACCCAATCTCATAACAGCAATAACTGATATTGACCAGAATATTAGAATCCAAGTCTTCCAAACAACAACAGACTTCCACAGATCAGATCTCGGTTAAGAGGATTAAACATAGAAGACGACCAACCACATATGTTTTGGTCAAATTAGCCAAACTACAGATTATCCTAAAAAAACATCTACATGACCGTAGAAGGGTTTGAAAGAGAACAAACATTCGGGTGTGACCCTTTAGTTCCACAACCAGACGTGGAGACACCCTCACGAGACATAGATACTAGCCTAAGAATCGAGGTTACAAGAACACTGTGAGGTATTCGAGAAGATCGCACAACTATTGATTCTAAACATAGAAGCCGAGAAAGCGTATGATTATTGGATACTAGTGATCGAACTTGATTCCACGCATGACCATAGCTGGTCCACAACAACCACGAACCTATGGTTGTGACCCACTGAGATCCCATGACCCCAACGAATCCACAAGTCAATCAGACATATGACACACGGCCTACGCACACTAGTATTCCAATCCACTCCACTTCCACCTATTATCATCGAACAATTGCCTTACTAGATACAACATCTAACAAAGCTAGAGAATTGGACTAGGCCAGGAGAATCGTCCATAGAGTCAATTGTTTTCACCATCCACCATATGACCTTATCTCGGAGACATAAGAAACTATCCGAGTCATTTTCCACGTATTCCACAACCCATAAATCGAATCACGCCGAGCTCGATATTGATTGGAGCCTTCGAGCAGTCATCCTTGCCGATCGATCTATCACACCATCCCAGTTAGAAGGGCCTTCTTTGCCTTAGATTCACAAATTCCATTAGTGTGTGTCAAAGACATCGATTGCCTAACTAGTCTTTCTGCATATACCACACATATTCCATCCCCACCGGCATTTGTCTCGGCACGACCTCGAGAGGTCGGGCATGCGGAAGAGTCACTTGTAGATTCCCACGCCGCTTTGTCGCTTTTCGGGTGTACAAAATTGGTGAACCCAACGTGAACTAACAAAATTAGTTTCACGTAAAACTTCCTCTTTGAGAAGTTTCATCTTATCTCAATCACATTCGCTCCTTCCCATTATTCTCGTTGGTATTCATATACCCCGAATATGTCGAGATTCGATGAATATGGCAGACCCCTCTTGGGTCTCGAGGCATACTACGCCCAATAGAATAGGCAATCATCACCCTCGCTCTCAGTATGGGGCGATAACTATTCAACTAATCAGTTGTCAACACAAACCCCAAGAATCAGATATAACTCATCTTTTCAAACGGGGGAGTTAGATCAACCCCTCGAACGCAACAAATAGAGCCTTCAGGCTCGAACAATATGATGTTTACCGGAGAATCTGGTTCGTCTCCTCAGATGCTACTTAGACCACAAATTAGTAGACAATCAGACCCATACCTGGTCTTAGATGATGAATAGTCAATACGTTATCCTAGGAGTGAACAACATTCTCGGGGTATGTACCCACCTATAGGAGGTTTACAAATACAACCCGAGGTCTCTTTTCAAGAAAATACCTCTATGCCACTGCATATAGGAAATACTCTCGGAGAAACTTGGCAAGATAGCGATCAGTTCATGACAGGATATCACATGCCTATACAACACCAGGGTATACAACAAACGCCACTCAGGCAAAGCACCATGACTTCACCAAATGAAGTCATTTCAACGTTAGTAGAAAAAGTGAGAGGGTTAGAACTTGCTCAAGCAAGTCAAAATTCTCCGTTCATACAAGCAGGAAGTTCCAATCCTCCATACCACCCTGGCCAAGTAGATCTCCTCACAGGAGTAGGCACGTTAGGCATGCCGCCTCACTATCCACAACAAATGCCAACAAGGCCCATCATCTCTAACACTATTCCTCCCGGTCTAGTATCAAACAATCCATTACTAGACAATACCCCGTCATACTTAAACATGTACTCCAAATCACCACAAGGAGATATGTTCTCCTCTCCCGGCCCTTTTTCTCAAACGCAGGGACTTCCCTATGCCCCTACCAACGCATACGCTGCACCATATCAACAACCCATCCCACCACCACTCCCTCAGCAACCACCATCAATGGTCGAAAACTATGCGATAGGGACTTATTCAGAATATCTGAAAGAGCCCTTAGACTTCGCCATACGAAGCGTCATGCTCCCAAGACCCCTTCCCGATTTACCCAAGTACAAAGGTGAGGGAGATCCAAACGCACATATCAAGGCTTACGCTACAGCCATACGAGAATTACTCCCTTGGGATGGGGTTGTTGCTAAAATATTCCCCAAAACCTTGGAAGGCATTGCTCTCGACTGGTATTATAGAATACCTGAGGCCTCCATCCATTCATTTAAACAGCTCGTATCAGAATTCATTAAGGCATTCGACATGAACAAACTATTGAGAACAGGAATCAGGGAATTCTTGCACATCAAACAAGAACACAACGAATCTGTCGCCCATTTCATCCAAAGGTGGCGTACAGTCCTTTATTCCTCGGCAAGTGCTCCAAACATGGATCAGATGGAACTATGTGATTTATTCCTTCATTCTCTCAGCAAAGAGGTGAAGGAAGAAGTCCAGAAGTTCCCGCTAAGAACTTACGATGAAGTACTTGAGAGCACTCTTCGAATAGATCAAGCAGCGATAGATAGTGGTCGTAAGACATATGGAACAAACGGGAGGTTAATCACCTCCACTCAAAACACTACAACTATCACAAATGTCAATCAAGGACCCAAAATCCTTAACAAAAATCGTGGGGTAACAACGGATGGAGTAACCAACCAGCCCAAGAGGGTAAATGTTGTTAATACTCCATCACAAACAAACAACCAATGAAACAACAACTTTACCCCAACAATCAATACAATGGATTTTAACCATCCACAACAACAACAACAATGGCGAAATCCCATACAAGGGCCAAGCCAAAACTCATTTGGTTATCAAAACCAAAGCCAGAAACAACAAATGCAAAATTTTAATCCTAATAGGCAACAGTTTGATCAGAATTTTAGGCCACAATACACACCAAACCAACAAAACAGGAATTACAATCCCAACTCCTATTGTGGTTTCCACAAAATTGGGGTCATGATACTAGAACATGCCGTGACTATAATAAATTCATGCAACGTTTGCTAGAAGAACAAAGACAGTTCTTCACAGATTTGTTTTTGGCAGATCCCGTGTCATCACAACCAAATACGCTCGTAGGGGTAGTTTCCCCTCAGAATGCTCCCTCAAGATCTTTAACGATCCACTCCCAAATCATGATAGCAATAGGCTGAATCCAACTGGAACAAACAAGGGTGCAATGCCAAGAAACAATGATCATGAAGCCTCGAATTCACTAAATCCATCAGTTGCGCCACAGTTAGGAAGTCAACCGAGACCCAAGATAGTCAGTTTGGTAGAATTAGAGATGCCGAGCTACCTATCGAAGCTATAACAAGAACACGAGAGTATTTCTCTCAACCGAGCCCAAGTCATCTCGCGAGAAAGCAGATAAGAGTCAAGCAAATAGTAGAAAAACCTATAGGTGCCTATGATTTAATTAATGATCTAACAAAGACCTTCTTGCACATCTCATTTTTAGATTTACTAAAGAACTCTCCTCCTCACAGAGCTGCTCTTTTAGAAGCATTAGGTCTAGGTCATCTAATTAACATCACTCCACCTCCTGAAACACAAGTAAATCATGTAGATTTTGATATCCACCCTCCGGGGCAGCCGGACAAGGATGTCGAATTCATATTCAAAATAAGTAAAATGCCCACAGATGCTGAGATCACACGCCGAGGTGATCCAGCCTTACACTTACAAGTATGGGTTTATAATAACTATGTAAAACGGGAAATGGTTGACGATGGGGCCGCAGTTAACATAGTCCCTTTCTCTTTCCTCCAAAAACTTGGATATGGGGAAACAAATTGTTCCACTACTCGAAATACATTGAGAGGCTATGATAGCCTTAAAGCCACTTCGATAGGAACTATAATACTGCCAGGTCACCTTAGGACCCAAAACAATCCTAACTGAGTTTTATATTATAGATCGGGAAACTAATTATAATATGATACTCGGCCGACCATGGATACACCGAATGAAGGCAATCCCTTCTACGTTATTTCAAGAAGTAAGATTCTTGCATCTAGGAAAGGTGATCCAAAACCTTTCGATTTGCACCTAGCCAATTTAAAGAAAAGACCAGGTGTACATTCGGAATTTGAACTTCCAACAAACCAACTTAACAAACCCACTGACCCAAAACCAGAGGAGAAGTTGATACCTACAACGGATCTTGAAACTATCAGCATAGCCAAAACAACCCCAACCCCTAAAGATAAAACTAAAGAAACAGTATCATTAGGGACTACTGTGAAAATCATTGAGTTGATAGAACAAGATTCACCAATGTTCTTACCATTTGATTCAGTAGGCATAGGATATTCCCTAGGTGTTGGTTCCCTTCCAGCAGAGGACCTCTGTATGGTAGAATTAGAGTGCGCAAACGTAGCAAATGCCCCAACATCTATACTCCCGACTAAGTGTTGGACTCTCCATTTCGATGGAGCTAAATTCCGTTACGGAGTGGGGGCAGGTATAATTCTTACTTCACCCGAGGACAAAGTCCTCCCATTCACCTTTAAGTTAAACTTTGAAGCGACAAACAAGACACGTCAAATGCCATTCTCCTTAAAACGGTAAAAGAAAACAAACGAGATTGGCATTTGAAGTTATATCGGCCTTGTGGGCCCACCGAACCTCAATAAGAACACCAATGGGAGAAACTCCTTTCTCGTTGGTATTTGGGGTAGAAGCAGTTCTCCCACTTGAGGTTGAAATACCCAGTCTCCACATTTCACTACAAGGGATTCTAGATGAGGACGCTTATAGAGAAGCACGTCTTTCCCAACTAGAAATCCTAGATGAAACTAGGTTAGATGCCGAACAAGACGACATAGAGTCTATCTTTGACCGAATGTGTCGGCAAAGACAACAAAAGAAGGTCTATGAACGTGACATATACGAAGGTGATCTAAATCTAAGGCTAGACACAGATGGATCGACAAGAAGACCGGCGAAGGAAGGAAATTCGGCCCAAATGGTTGGGCCCATACCGAGTCATGAAGGACTATGGAAATGGTGCTTACCTCTTATGTACACTAGAAGGTGAGGAATTTGGTGAAACAGTCAATTCCCTGCACCTCAAGCGATTCTACGCATGAGCAACTAGCACTACTTGTATAATTATCTACATTACATCTTCATACAGATTAAGATCATTTTGTCCACTTGTTTCTTACATAAATTGTGATCAAGGAATCTATTCTCAAAGCAATTCATTACAAACTCATGATGTTGTTGGCATAAAACTCTTTAATCATACCTCTCCATCTTCATATATCATCAAATCATCTCGGAATCTTTTATCAAATAAAATCAAACATGACAAAGTCTTAACGGTAACCATACCAAGATCTGCAAGTTTATTCTCACTTTGATTTCTTCTTAGGATAGGTGTCTTGCCTATGGTCTATTCTAGAAGCTTCATGGTGTCACATCTATCCCATATGCATATCTCTTTGGGAATAAGCACATACTGACATTTTACTCAAGAAAACAAGTCAACAAGTGATTAAACAGAAAATTTTAATTTTACACATTTCCTTGCCCCACCAACCTTCGGTGATGAGCTTACGTCTCTTACTAGTGACGTAGGGTTGGGAAAGGATGGAAATGCCCTTACTCACCTATGCCTTGCCCACGGTGATAAACCCACGCTTCTTACTAGTAGCATGGGGCAAAGTATAGGGGGTCCTCTTGACAAACAAACATTAAAAGATCATAAACAAACAATTCAAACTTTGAGTCAAAAACAAATGAATCAGATGTTCAAAATTCCAAGAGAGTTAAAATCCTAAAAACCCAGATTTTGTCTACTATGTGGCCATCTACGGGTCTAAGTCTGGATAAACCACAAAGCAAGTTGCATCCAAAACTATGAAGTCACTCGAGTGGAGTTGGCTTGTAGCTTCCAATTTGGTTCCGCCAAAGCTTTGTCTGTCTTTCATCACTATCATTTCACCACATTTCATAACTTGCGCCCTTCTTGGCTCTTGGTGATGAGCCCTCGCATCTTACTAGTTGCGTGGAGTTAGGAGTGGGGCAAGTTAATCTGTTCATCATACTGGTTATTTTCATCACTTTGCCAAAACAAACATGAGGTATCCAAATTGCTCACAGAAGCTAAGATTCAAAATCACAATATATCTACATTATCATGTATCAGCATCATGAAACACAAAAAGAAAGCAAGCATTTACATCATTTGTTCACCATTGCATACATTCTAAAAAGCATACAAACATACATCGTAGTATACACAAAGAAGCTGGAAATAGAAAGGGAAAACATGAGTGACAAGCTTTTGATCCAAAGACGAATGCATATATATAAATAATCAATGTTTATATACAATGCCATCATGCACTAGGCATGGTCAAAATGCTCAAAGAGCCCGTGATACACAATAGTACAAAATACACAAGGGCCAAATGGCCTCTCAACCCCTACGTGACCCCTCCGAAGGTGCACGCCCTCGCCTAGGACTCCGGCTACGCCGGCGCTCTGAATGTACGGAGGGCTCAGGGTCCCGAGGGGCAGCCGTGGTCTCACCACGAGAATGGCTCCTCATAAGGTGCTCAGCCATCCTGTAGCCCGCTAACTCTGTGCGCAGGGTCGACACCATCCTGGCCACGTGCCAAACGGGAGCGAAGACATCGGTATGTCTACCAGCTGCTGAGGGCTCCCCGGCGTCTACGGATAGCTCCGCGCGAGTCCTATCCATGGGGATCATCAGGGAATCGGTACATACCCTGTGGATTAGATCCCGCCACTCGTCAACAGTCTCTGCAAACAAAGAAGAAAAAACGAATCAGAAACCAAGCAAGAGGCTAAAAGATACAAGATAAAAACACAAGGAGAGATAGCAATTAAAACAAATCCTAAATTAAACAAATGTTAAAGAAGGAAGAAAGGATAACTTACTCGGATCACCGGGCCTCCAAGATGGGTCGCTGGGACCGGCACCTGCCGCGGATGCCGCTGCCGACTGAGGGGCTGCTCCTGTGGCAGGGGCAACATGTCACCTGCAACTGACTCATCCTCTCCACCATGGCCCTGAGAGAGTGGCTCCTCTGAAACTAGAGTGTCCTTCTCTATGCTCTGCTCAGCCCTCTCTACTGCATAATGTCCTGAGTATCATGCCACTCAGGATCACTGTCATCAGTCTGCTCCTCCGACCCTCCCTCTGTAAGCTCCTCAGAGTCGGAGTCAATATCTATGGGGTCATCGCTACTATGAGCAGGACCCGCAGCAATCTGAAGTAAAGGTGCCCGAGGTGCACCAGCTCTCCCTCTAGCACGAACTATCCTCCTGGCTGCAATAGGAATGCCAGGAGTAATCACTGTCCAACCACGGCCTCTAGGCCCCCTGCAGCCTCGCGGATCGATCATCGTAACCGGCACCACTGGGGAAGCATGCCCAAATACGGTAGGCCAAACTGCTGAGGAACTCTGCCAAAAGGATGCACCTCCACTCATCCCACTCGATCAATAAGCTGCCTGTGGTGGAGCAGGAGATCAGGGTAAGAGTCTCCTCGCCCCATATGCCGGCCATAAGCGGTACGGTGTCGCCTCCATGTCTGCAGTAGTAAGGAGGAAACTGGCTGGTGAGGTGCTCTAAGCACCGACATATCTGTCCATCTGGCTGCCCTCACAGCCCCAGGATCTGCCACCTCCACACCTCTGCCATAAGGGATAAAGCGCTCATACACCCAACTCATGACTAGAGTTGGGTGGCTCAATGACTGTCCCTATAAATGGACCACCCTATATAGATCATGGTAGGTGGTCCCCAGAATATCTGCACCCCAGGCGTATATCCGGCCATGCCCCTCTATCTGTGCAATGATGGGGGCCCAACAATATAACAATGTGTCCCCTCCCTTGTCCCCGATCAATCTCGAGGCAAGGATCCCCATGATGGCCTGTCGAAATATGGGGATAGGCAAAGAAGGAATGGATCGAACTCTCACCCCCTTCTTCGACCCCGTGGAGATGGCTGCATCTCCCATGTAAGTTTCCCACTGTGCAATCTGTGCCCATGAGCCTGCTGTCTCTAGTGTAAGTCGCCTCCCGATGATCGGGACCCCCAGAATGTGGTAGACATCCTCTAAGGTGATGGTCCACTCACCACGGACCCCTGGCAATCGGAAGGTGTTCCGATTTGCATCCCAATAAGAAAATAAGTCACAAAGGATGTGACTAGATGATGCAACATGGGGCACGCGCGATATACGCAATATGCCGAGCTCTCGAAGTGTGTCCTCCTCATCTGCGAGAGGCATCCAGAGTACCACGAGAGCCAATCACACACTCTCTCTCTACTCCATCTAATGTACTCCTCTCTCACTGCATACACCCAAAAACACACAAAACAGAGCAAGTTAATATCTAAACAATACCAAGAAGGTCATAAAAACATGTAGAAATGTAGAAAATACAAGTGCAATCTCAAATATAAGTTCTTTTGCATTCTGTGCAAAACCGCCGCCCTGAGCAGGGAGGCGGTTTTGTAACCGCCGCCTTAAGGGTGGCGGTCGTGTAACCACCGCCCTGAACAGGGCGGCGGTCATGTAACCGCCGCCTTGGCCAGGGCGGCGGTCATGGTCGAAAACCCACGCGGGTTTTTAATCTTAAAAAGCCTAAAACAAGCAAAAAATGACCATTTGACCTAAAAATGGAGCCTACCCAGTAGGCGCCCCCCCTAGGTGGACCTTTTGAACCTAATATTTTCAAAAATAACCCCCCCATTACAACAAATTTAGCATTTCAAATTTAAAGGGGGAAAAACACAAAATTGAAGAAAACCAACCTGTGATCTAGCAGGGCGGTGTTCCACGCGTGGAGGCATGATCACGATCTCACTGCGGATGTTTTGACTATACTCACGCAAGAAACCGTCGCCGTGGGTCCCAGAGCTCAAAAACAACCAATTCAACTCGTGCAAATGAATAGGAAAATGGGCCCACTTTCATATATATAGCACCCTGATTCGTTTTAAAAGACTTTTTCGCAGGTTTGGAGTGCTGATGGAGGTAAGTCCCTATCCCGCGTGAATGGTACGTTCTCATTCCCTATTATTTTAGCGTTTATTTTCCAAATTATTGTATCTATCTGCACTTGAGTTCTCCTTTCGTTTTGCAGATAGCGGGAATTTTGGATGGCGTAATTTCAACACACGGACGTGTAAGGTATAACTTCTAACTTCCCATTTCGGGACTGCCATACTCGGACCCACCGTTTTATGCCTCTTCATGGCTAAAACACTTCTCCGAGGGGGCAATATGTACGTACCCAAAATGTAAGGTCATCTTTGTGGAGCAGATGTAATAAGTGCCCCAATGATGATACAAGTCTCTTCGCAAGGTGTTCGGGATCCAGAAAAGCTCTCCGAATATGCGTTAACATCCCACATATCCCGCTTAGCCCCCGCGTGCTTTGTTTTCCCCCTTTTCCCCTCTTTTCTTTCCCCTTTTCTCTTTAGTAATGTGAAACCGCCGCCTGCCCGAGGGGCGGTGGTCTCAGAACCACCGCACAAGCAGTGGCGGCGGTCTAGAATGACCACCCGAGCAGGGCGGCGGTCCTTTACGCATTTTCTAGAACGTTCTTTTGACGCGACTCGCATGAAATATCAATGTTTCACCAGCTTTCCTTGCCGACTTAAGCTTGCATTTATGTTTTTGGTCCCCTGGAATAGTGTTTTCCTTTGTTTATTGTTTAGGAGTTCGGTTTGATTTTGATCTTTAGGTGTTTGAATTCCTATAAATGAATGGCTTGTGCTCAAACAAATGGTCTCAAGTTTGCTCGAATCTCTCTTTTGCAATAGTTTTAGCTTTCATTTTGCTTAGAGTTCTTAGTTTAGTTCATTATGTGCCTAGTTAGCATTGCTTTGCAATTGGTAAGCCACATATCCATCTTGTGCAAGTCTTTGTCATTACAGTGTCCGATCTTTTACTCCCATCTCCTCATTTAGATTTAGTTAGTCCATTATCTTGTTTAGAATCCATAGTTTAGTTCATTTACATGCTTAGTTAGTATTGTCCATTGTTGGTAAGCCACATATCTAGCTTGTGCAAGCAGTTGTTATTATTCTATCTAATCCATTAGAGTAGAATAGCTTAGGAAGCCACTAAAGTTGTAGGTTTTCTCCTCAAACAGGATAGTTTCGGAGTTCGGATGCATTATGTTGCATGATTTACGTAGATCCCGCTAGGAATTGCATAAGCTAAGCTCGTACTCTTGCGCTATCCCTCTCCTATTCGCGTTCTATTCAGTCTGTATTCTAAAGGTTGTCCCTTGTTCCAACACCTACTCCTGTTGATGCAAGCATTACACGCTTTTCTGGATCTACGTGAGCACAAAGAATGAAGAGATCATACTGAGGGGACAAGATCACACACACCATCGGATTCACCACTGTTCTGCGGAATCCAGGTTCTAGCTTTCAAAGTTCTAGTTAGAATCATATCAAATAGAGTAGTTAATCGCTTTATTTCAGTAAATTCTATTCTCGATATTGCCAGGGAAGCTGTGGGGATTGATAGTTTCTAAGAAACTATGATTCACTCCTCACTTCTGAGGTAGGATCGAGAATCTTGCAAATAGATTAGTTATTTCATTGTTTAGAATAGATATACAAATTGCACAGACAAATAGCTACACTCGGCTATTTTGTTTGTTTTAAATTATTAGTTTAGTTTTCAATTCTAAATATTTTAAATAGCATGCTCTCTTAAATTCTTTTAAAATCATCAAAAAAATACAAAAAGAAGTCATATATGCTATAAAATACATTTCGTATACTTAGAGTTCACTTTATTATAGTTTGTTTATATTATTGCGTTTGTATGACAATTATGGGACCTAGGGAGCCCAGAGAATACGTTTTCGAGCCAATCGTTCCTCAACCCAATCTCATAACAGCAATAACTGATATTGACCAGAATATTAGAATCCAAGTCTTCCAAACAACAGCAGACTTCCAGCAGATCAGATCTCAGTTAAGAGGATTAAACATAGAAGACGACCAAGCACATACGTTTTGGTCAAATCAGCCAAACTACAGATTACCCTAGAAAAACATCTACATGACTGTAGAAGGGTTTGAAAGAGAACAAACATTTGGGTGTGACCCTTTAGTTCCACAACCAGACGCAGGAGACACCCTCACAGACATAGATACCGGCCTAAGAATCCAGGTTGCAAGAACACTGTGAGGTATTCTGAGAAGATCACACAACTGTTGATTCTAAACATAGAAGTTTGAGAAAGCGTATGATTATTGGATACTAGCGATCGGGACTTGATTCATCCATGTATGACCATAGCTGGTCCACAACATCCACGAACCTACGGTTGTGATCCACAGATCCCACAGCCTAACGAATCCACAAGTCAATCAGACATAGACACTGGCCTACGCACACTAGTATTCCAATCCACTCCACTTCCACCTATTATCATTGAACAATTAGCCTTGCTGGATACAACAGCTAACAAAGCTATAGAATTCTGGACTAGGCCAGAGAATCGTCCGTAGAGTCAATTGTTTTCACCATCCACCATATGACCTTATCTGGAGACATACATGAAAATATCCCAGGTCATTTTCCACGTATTCCAAAACCCATAGATCGAATCATGCTAGAGCTTGATATTGATTGGAGCCTTCGAGAAGTCATCCTTGCTGCCCAATCTATCACACCAGTCCAGGTTAGAAGGGCCTTCTTTTCCTTAGATTCACAGATTCCATTAGTGCATGTCGAAGACATCGATCGCCTAACTAGTCTGCCTCATAAACCACGTATATTCCATCCCCACCACTGTCTCGGCACGACCTCGAGAAGTCGGGTACGCGAAAGAGTCACTTGTAGATTCCCACGCCGCTGTCACTTTTTCGGCGTCTACAATGACTCTTAACAATGACTCACATTTTCACACATATTGATTATCATCTTGATTTAATACTTAAAGATTTAGAGTAGAAGGTCATCTTGATTGATGCTACCAACAAGATCTTCTTGTAAGACATAAAAGACAGAGACTTTAAATTCTCAAGATCACACTTATAAGTTTGATGATTCGAGATATCAGACATTTTGGAGTCATGAGGACAACATTTCAGACTATAAGATAGATTATAACAAGGACCTTGACAAGACACCTTTGAAAATACATCCAAACCATACAAAAGATGACAACTTGACAAACTTCACACAAGGAACACATAAAAACAAAAAAAATAGATTTAGATGACTAATAATGAAAAACACTTATTGAAAACTTATGACATCATACTCGATTGCAAGGATGCTTTTAATTGAATTAAAACCTCCTTGATACATGATTCTCGATCAAGAACACAACTACTTCAAGAAACATGACAGATTGGACCAATAAACTCGGTTACCTATCAAAGCATGAATGAATCAAATCACATGGATGGATCAATTAACATACCTTATAACCCTTGAGGATTCATATACTCCTATAGTTATCATCTTCTCAAACATGGAAGAGTGCTTCACTTCAACTCTTGAATCATTCTTCTTGATTTGTCTTGCATGGATAGGCCTCTTGTCATCCATATTTGGGATTGAGCACTTATTGGCTACCTTTTGATCATTGACTTTTATCAAATGCAGATCCTTCTATGACATATTTTGGCATCCATACTTCTTTCACCTTACAAAACTTTGCAACATGACCCTTTAGATGAAACTTGTAGCAAGTAACCTCATGTTTACCACTTGACTAATCACTTTTGTGTCCTTTTCCATTGCTCCAAGGGTATTCACTCTTTGGAAAAAATTCCTACAATCCCTTACTCTATGACAATAACCATTGCGAGCATAACAATAACCATAAACCTTTGCATACCTCATTACATTTCGCTATCTAATAGGATTGGGCCTTGAATAGACCTTGCCATGAACACCATCATCTTCACTTACTTTAGAACTAGGATCAGTTGTTGGATCTCGTAAGAGTAGGCTTCTCAACTTCTTTGATCTTTAGGGTTTGAATCTCCTCTTTGAGCTTGTCACATTCTTCTTCCTTGGTGTGGACACCTATAATTACGCCTTTGAGCAATTTAAATATTTGAATTGCGCTAATTATCTCCTTTCCCACAAATTGGCAACATATCGTCAAAAGGAGCCCATCTTCTCTCTTATCATCATTAATTAATTACACTACACTAATTAATTAAGTTGCCTATCCAACAAATACCCTAATTAACGACCTTTCGTTAATAAATTCCCCCTTCTATCTAAACTAATTAATTATTATTTAATTAGCTTCCCCTTTCATTTAATAAATCAATATTCAAAGATTTAATCCCTTTCTATAGTCTAAATCTATCTAGACTAATTAATTATTATTAATTAATTATCCTCCCCTTTCATTTAACCAATAAATCAATATTTAATTGATTTAATCCCCTTCTATAGTCTAAATCATGCTAATATTCCTCTAAAAAGCTTCTATAAGCTTGCACATCTATTAATTAAATCATCTTGATTAATTAATGAGCCCCCTTTATCCACATGGGTCACTAAAGGACAAGCTAAACCCTCCTAAAGTTAACTCAACCTTATCTAAACCCCCCTTATCCACAACTAACTCAACATCTCTATTATCCCACATACAAAGGGATGTAGTGATTCCTTTATCCATTGGGCTATATAAAGAGCCCTCCTCCTACCTTTACACTTACACCTAAATTCCTTGAGAAGACCAAAGCAAAGCACATAGAAAATAGACTATAAGCTTCTTTGTTATTCTTGAAGAATCACCATTTGAAGAGCTAAGCCTCCTTTCTTGCATTGCATTCATCCAAGTTCTTAGGTCATATGGGAATGATCAAAGTGGTCTTGTAGCCATGCTTTGATGAGCTCCCATTCCTAATTTCTTGAGGATCAAACAATCAACTATTTTATTGTCATTAAATTTACATAGTTTCATTTGATTTTTGTTGGTAATCTAAGAGTAGAAGTCCTTTATAATTAGCATGTTAGTTTGATTTATGCCTCAAAGTTCTAATGCAATAATGTTGTTGTCTAACCTTGCTTAGCTCTTATCTTGATGGTGTTTTAGATTTTGATTTAGCTTTATTAATAGAACTATTTAGGTGTTAGTTCTCATTTTTCCGACTTAACTAAACAAAACCATGCACACATTTGGCACGCCTAAAGTGGGAGGGATCATTTGTCCCTAGCATGTTTTATTTTGAATTCTATTATTTTTTTGCTAACCCTTCAATATGCACATATAGTAATTAATGTTCAATTTTTTGGGATTTTTGCTAACATTATATGTGTAGATTCTCACTTATAGCTATCATTTTAATGGGTTATTGCTAATTTCAAGCTAACTTGTTAAAATTTGAAGTATTGTGATTTTTTTGAGTTTTTGTCATAATTTGGTTTGGAGTGGCACGGTGCACACCGACGGGGTGAAAATACACTTATCCTAGCGCAAGCACCTCTCGGGTTGTGCAGGCACACTATCAGAGCTTAAATTTTTGTTTTTCAACCCTGGCACACATACACTAACCCCGGCGCACATACCCTAACTAGGACGCAGGCACACTAACATGGGCACAGATGCTATTTCATACTGTACCTTCACTACAATGCAAAACCTATCAGACTAGCGCATACCCACTAACCCAGTCGCAAGTGTCCCTCTGGTGGCACAGGCACTTTTCTGGTGGTGCAAGCCTTCTGTCAAAATCTGATACTATTTTAATCTACAGTGGCACACGCACTTTTCTGGTAGTGCAAGCCTTCTATCAAAATCTGATACTATTTTAATCTACAGTGGCACACACACTTTTTTGGTTGTGCAAGTGTTCTATCAAAATCTGATATTGTTTTAATCTGTGATGGTGCACATGCTTTTCTGGTGGCGCAAGTGCTCTGTTAGAATCTAATATTGTTTTAATCTATGGTGGTGCACACACCTTTCTGTTTGTGTAGGTGTCTTTGTAGGGGTGCACATGCATAAAAAGGGACACGGGTATATCTATTTAATCTGGTTTTGGTTACAACTTTTTAGTGTTCCTTGTTTTGATCATAACTTTTGACTCGTTAACTCGTTTTTGGAGTTTGAATAGGCATTGGAAAGATAACGAAGTGTATGTTGTGAGGGAACTTCCAAAATAATATACCATTGGTATACTTAATTCTATCACAAAACTCCCAAAATGCTCCGGAGACCTCCAAAAATGCAAATTACTAAAAACTGTTAAAAAAGTGCAAAAATTGGATTTCTAGATTTTTTTGATTTTCTTGGTTTTCTAACTCTTGTAGGGTTCTAACAGTGGTTTACAGGTTTCCTTTACATTAAGTTTTTTATACTAACTTAATCAAAAACATTTGCATCTTTATTTTTGAAGGTTTGAAACATGTATGCTCTTCCCTTGCGCCTTTCTAGGTGATCTTGGGAATCAGAAACATTTCACCACTTTCTTCATACTTGCAAAATGGTTTAATTAGATTTCAAAGTTGGTTAAAAGGAACTTATTTTCACATTGTACTTAGGAATTTTCTATTTATTACAAATTTGAGTGAGATACCTTGTTATGTATGCTATTTCCTTGTGTCTTAGGACGATCTGGGAAATCAAAAACAACATCTTATCTCCTTTATATGACGTTTTGGAAAATTACTGACCTTGGTATGTAGGACCAAAACACACGCTTTTAAAAGAAAGGTGGAATTGAAACAAGGTCAAAATACTAATACAGTTGTCATACAGGTTGCCAAATGTTGTTCAAGTAAACCACATCAAAAATAAACAAGATAATAAGAACAACACATTCAAAACATTGTATTGCGGGTTTGAGTAAAAGGGTACGTCCCTATCCACTCAACTAGAACATAACCCCTTTGGCATAACACCTTAAGCTACAACAATGGGTGTGGTACCAGGAACCCCAAAGTAGTCCACGCAAGAGGGAACCTTGTGGATGAAACAGGAAGTGCTCTGTCTTACCTACTTGACTAGAATTACCTTGTGAGATAGCATTTCTAGTTGTCCGTATGGCGACCCAAAGGTGATAGTACACGTAGATGCACTAGTTACCTACAATGTTTGAAGGGGGTAAAGTAAATCTGAGATACTCCCAAGATAGTTGGGACTATTTGGGTAAATCATGCTCGCTTAAGATAGCTTTGTAACACCTAGGATGAGAGAACCACCTAGGAAGATATTCTTTGGCTAGGATCCCACTTTGACCATTTCAAAATAGTGTTGAGTTGTGAGCCATATTTCATCATGAAATGTGTGACGCGTTACTTTCGTTTAGTTTTTCACTTGCCTTAAGGCGAGGCAAAACTCTACCGAAGTAAAGCCAACATTTTTCATCCCCATTTTGATCTACTTCCTTCACACTCTTTTGACACTTTGTTGATCAAAAGAAGGGTGGCTACCTTTGCGTTATCAATTGATTGTTTTCACCATTTTTTTGTCCGTTTACGCCCATCCATGTTTTCAATTGGGTTGTTAAACATCTAAAGTGTGTGGAGATGTTTTTATATCATTGGTAGCCTCTTTGATCTTGATACCCAAGTCAAGATTGTCATCATAGTTAGGCTTGATTCATCACTTTAATCTCCTTTGAGGTGTTATCTTTCTTGTATCATATCGCCACAATTTTTATACTTACGACTTGTTTCTTACAAACTTGACCTAAGTGTCTAGATTGTAACATTATGCTACATGAATTATAACAGTTCCTTGGTATACTTTAGCCATAGTTTACCTTCAAACATTACCTTGATTTTGGAAAGTGTTATTGTTACCTTTTTGTGTGTCGTAATAATGTTATTTCGATACTAATACCTTACTTTTCCATAAAGTTTGGTTAACGTATCTTAGTGGTATTGTTGCATCGTTCATGTTTGTAACTTCTAATTTTTTTAGATTTAGGTCTTGATTGGATCTAAACTTGCTTTTAGTATACCTTGTTTGGAAATCATATCAACCTTTAGTTATTACTTACATCTCATTCATTTTTGAACTTGGCATAAGTGGTGACATTTTTTTGGTCATCTTATGCATCAAACTATTGATTGATTGGAAATATTTAGGAAGTACTCCACTTGACTGATTGGTTTGAAACTAAACATTGTGTGATTGCATCTTGTTTATTACTTTTGACTTATCCATTTTAGACAATCACTTTGATCCATTTATTCTTTATCATTCATTATTCTTTGGTCATTAATTATGTTGTGTTTTGAACTTGCGTGATTGTTCCTTGTGTTTATCCATCTTATAAATTCATTTCGGGACAATCTTTTGGGTCTTTGATCCTCTTGATCTTCTTGTTTTTGCCTCAGTTCATGATCATTTTTGAACACATCTTTCAAACCTTGGCAAAAACATTCAAGCAACTTTTGCATCAATCAAACATTGGAAATATTTCCTTTGTATCCTTTATGTTGCTAAATTTTTGATCAATCCTTTGACATTTATGCCTTCATCCCTTGTTGGATTATCAGTCTTGATTCATCATGATGTATGTCTAGACATTTGACCCCAACACACACAAAAATGACTGATTATTGCAAGGTCCCTTATACATATGACAATAAGGAATCAAATTTTCGGTGTTCACATCAAAAGACACCCATCATGACCAAACCTCATTTGGTTCTTCGTGCTAGAGAACCCATTCAGTAACTCATTCCCCACCTTCATCTCATGGTTGGTGGTATGATTTGGACACTTCTGATCCAAATTATTATTCACGTTCCCCCCACTCTTCTTCTAATTCTAATCCAAAAATTTCCTCTTCTTCTGAGGATTCCAATCCAAATATTTCCTCTAAATCTTCTGATGATTCAGATCTAAACTACTATTCAGATCCAGACTACTATTCAGATCTAAACTACTCTTTGGATTCATCTAATTCGACTCCTAAGTCATCTAATGTGACTTCTATGTCATGGTCCTCCCTATCTTCGCAAGACCCTCTTCATCATACATTTAATATGAATCCTACATCGTGGTCCTCCCTTTCTTCGTAGGACCCCTTTTATCAGTCGCCTCAAAAACATCTTCTTCCTTTGAAGATTCATGTGAGTCCAAATCCCTCCAATCAAACATCTAATATAATTCTTAAATTGCAGTCCTCTCTTTCTTTGCAGGACCCTTATTATTATTCATCTAATGTGATTCTTGAATCATGGTCCTCCCCTTCTTCACAGGACCTTCTTCATCAATCACCCCCACGAAGTCTTCCTTCTTTGAAGATTCATGTGACTCAAATTCCTTCTAGTCAAACATCTGAATCGACCCATGCATCACAATGTGCAGACTTTGGACTTAATCCTACTAGTTTATAGATGATATACCATTGTATAGGTATGTCCACAAAACATTCTTCTACTCCTAAGGCATCTAGCTACACATCTTCTTTGTCCCCCAACATCTTCTTCTATCAATAATTATCAAACATCTTCTAAGTATCCCACACAAAGTGAACCTCTTTCTTCCAATCAACCCCTAGTGGTCGATCAACAACTCATATTGATTGATCTCTTTCAAAATGAAGAAATAATTATGGCATTTATAGGGGCATATGAAGATATTCCTTTAGCAGATTACGAGCAAGGATTCTCTTTAGACTTTGATGTGTCTGCATATTGTGAGGAAAAGGTTGATTCCTTTTATCAAGAAATGGAGGAAGAGCCTCAGATCATGCAACTTGATCCTCCTCTTATTCTTCCATCTTCACATTCTTCATTATGTGATGAAACTCCTTGGTCTTGCATTGATCCATGGCCTATCTTCTCATCACCCAATAACTCTTTGTCTATCATAATTCCTCAATCACAATCTCTTATGGGGTCAACACCAAGTAGCCCTTCATCTTCATCTAGGTGTGGGTCACCTTCTAGTAGCCCTCCCTTTGTCATTTTTGGGACATTTTCGAGTAGTCCACTATATTCTATTCTTGGGGCATGCTTAACTAGCCCCTTGTCTTCTAGGTATGGATCACCCCGGGTAGTCCATGACCTTCTATTCTTGGGCCATGTCCTAGTAGCCCATCATCTTACATCTATGGGTCACATCCTAGTATCCCTTATTCTTCTATTCTTGGACCACATCCTAATAGCCCTTCATCTTCTATCTATGCGTCACATCCTAGTAGCCCTTATTCTTCTATTCTTGGGCCACATCCTAGCAGCCCTTCGTCTTCTATCTATGGATCACACCCCGGTAGCCCATCTTCTTCAATCCTTAGACCGTATCCTTTTCATCCATCACATTATTCTTCTACCAAATATTATGGCGAGCCCATGGTCATTTCTCACATCAGTTCTAAACATCCACATTCACTTTCTTCTCCTTCTCGGGATCGAGACAAGTCAAGCGTCGAAACTTATAAGAAACCCAAACAGTTTCTTAATCAATCTTATATCAAAGCTGCAAAGAGATATATAGCTCCCAACAAATCAAACAATCTCAAAATTCTAAATCAAGCACGATTCAAATATGCACATCAACGTAACCATCAAGTATGGTGCAAAGTGCATAAACCTCTAGATAGGGAACTCAAACTCCCACATATGAAACCCATGTTTCAAAACAAATCATAGTCATGTATTGAGTGTGAACTCACCTTGATAATCGAGATCGGGGATAATATCACTCTCAATAAACAAACGCACCTAGTCTCCCTTATCAAGGAATTCACAAACATTGTTGTTGGATCTTACCACACAGAGTGACTTTGTTAGTCCCAACCTCTTAAAATTATTAAAAATATAAAAATAAAAAACAATTCAAAAATACAAAAACATGGAGAAAACAGAACAAAAATCAAAGGTACAAAGATCAAACATTGCAATCAGGTATTGCGTACACATGGATGTTTCTTTCTTCCCTTTCTTATCATGCCTCTGCAAGTCTTCCTACCATTTTCATCCCTTTGGTGGTATTGTGGTTAGCTTATCCACATGCATTCTATGACATTTATCTATATGGTATCCGTTTGACCCTAGTCTTTTATCACCTTGGTAAATTAAAGAACGACTGACCTCATGAAGATCCTATCACATTCAAACATCTAATAAACTTGTTGCGAAGAAATTTTGGACATATTTGTTGACACTAGCCAATGTCGTCATCACAATCACTTCCACCTCCTTCCATCAAGCCATCAGTGGTTCTTAACCCCTTTTCAAACAAGAGAGCTGAAATAAGTTTTCAGAAAGCAAAAGAATCAAAATCAATCAATCAAAAATCAAAAGCTAAAAGCAAAATCAAATTGATATATGACTCTCTCTTGGGGTATGTCTAATAATCTCTGTCGGGGATGTGGATTCTTGACTGGAAGTAGAGAAATGTTGTGATTAGAATCAAATGCATCTCCTTTGGGGCTATGGATGCCTGGCTAGCAATGGAGCAATGTATGGCTATCTTTCCACCATCCATTCACAAAATCACCTTTCAAAATCAATCATTCTTACACATTGGCTAAGGTATCTTTAATTAATGTTTATTAAATATTCCCTTCAAGAGGTAATTAAATTTCTATGTGCACACACCGGATCTCTATGAGTGAACAAGATTAGTATGTTACCAAGCATCTTTTTGGACCTTGTTTAGACTCTTACTCTATTCCATATCTTGTCTCACGATTTGTGCCTTTGGCTAATCACTTCTTTGTCCCAAGGCTTCTAAGCTATATTCATAACATTCACATCATTCTTCTACTTCGTTCATAACATTCACATGTGTATGGTATTTCCTTTATGTCCTGTTTTCGGGCACCTTTGTCCCCTTTCACAAAAACAATATTCTCCTTCCTTTCTATCATGTGATTTTAGGCCAACTTACATTGGGGGCATCCTTGCTTCTTCCCAACACTTCATTGGTTTACGTTCACCATCATGTTGAACCTATCCATAATGGCCTTGGGTCCTGCTTCTACCTGTGAAGAGTTTGCCTTTGAATACTCCCACCTAATCGCTAGGGCATTTTTACATCTTCACCTTTCTCATATGCACGTGGCCTTATTCCCTTGTACATCCCATATATTGTTGGGGGCATCTATGCTTCCTTGTCTTCCTGTACATAGTTTCATAAAACTTTTAAAATCAACCAAAACATTCAAATATGTTAGAAAAATCATCAAAAACATTCAAATATGTTTCAGAAAACTTCTAAAAATTGAAAATCATCCTACAAAATGTCACTCTTTGGTTCTCACTTGTTCATGTGTGTGACTTACGGATCATATTGATCTACCTCCATCAACAAAAGTTAGGTTGCTTACTTCAAATCACGTACTACGGGGCACAATGAGTTTCTGGTACTACTTCATAGCACTTTACTTTTCATAGGACCCAAGTGTCCTCCGTTATTCCCCTTGCATGTATCCTTGTTTAGGGCACCATCATTTCAACCCTTGTCATTAATTCACATAGGTCGTAACTGAAGCTTGATAATAAAAACATTACATTATGTTTCTCTATTAGTTTAGCTTGTTTACTTTCTCGTATTGCATTACATTTTGTATGTTGCATGGAGTTAGGCATATTTCACTTTCTCGTATTGCATTACATTTTGTATGTTTCATGGAGTTAGGAATCTTTCACTTTCTCGTATTGCATTACATTTTGTATGTTGCATGGAGTTATTTTTTCAGAAATGGACAATTATTCGTAGTATGGCTTTTCATGTCATTCTACTTTTGTCGTATGCTTATATTTTCATAAGGACCGATGACGTAGATCTTTTGGCAATATGATGACAACTGAAATTGTTTCAATACAAAGGCCGAGAGGCTAATTTCTTCTCTCCTCTTCTCCATGTTTCTTCTACATCACTTTCCTCTCACCCCTAATCTTCCGTTTCATTGGGGCATTTTGCCCCTCCACATTCTTCTATCTATTTCTCACCTTTTTCAATCATTGATCATCTTCCTTCATCACCCCATTGACATTCGAGGGGGAATCTCTCCCTCCTACTAATTTTTCTTCTATCCCTTCAAAATTTCATTAAATCTATTATCTTTGAAGTGGCGTCACTTATGCCACCCCAAATAGGGGTAAATGTAGACACCTATAATTACACCCGAGCAATTTAAATACTTAAATTGCGCTAATTATCTCCTTTCCCACAAATTGGTTACATATCATCAAAAGATCCCATCTTCTCTCCTATCGTCATTAATTAATTACACTATGCTAATTAATTAAGTTGCCTATCCAACAAATACCCTAATTAACGACCTTTCGTTAATAAATCCCCCCTTCTATCTAGACTAATTAATTATTATTTAATTAGCTTCCCTTTCATTTAACCAATAAATCAATATTCAATTGATTTAATCCCCTTCTATAGTCTAAATCTATCTAGACTAATTAATTATTATTAATTAATTAGCCTCCCCTTTCATTTAACCAATAAATCAATATTTAATTGATTTAATCCCCTTCTATAGTCTAAATCATGCTAATATTCCTCTAAAAATCTTCTATAAGCTTGCACATCTATTAATTAAATCATTTTGATTAATTAATGAGCCCCCTTTATCCACATGGTTCAACTAAGGACAAGCTAAACCCTCCTAAAGTTAACTCAGCCTTATCTAAACCCCCCCCATCCACAACTAACTCAACATCCCTATTATCCCACATACAAAGGGATGTAGTGATTCCTTTATCCATTGGGCTATATAAAGATCCCTCATCCTACCTTTACACTTACACCTAAATTCCTTGAGAAGACCAAAGCAAAGCACATAAAAAATAGACTATAAGCTTCTTTGTTATTCTTGAAGAATCCACCATTTGAAGAGCTAAGCCTCCTTTCTTGCATTGCATTCATCCAAGTTCTTAGGTCATATGGGAATGATCAAAGTGGTCTTGTAGCCATGCTTTGATGAGCTCCCATTCCTAATTTCTTGAGGATCAAGCAATCAACTATTTTATTGTCATTAAATTTACATAGGTTCATTTGATTTTGTTGGTAATCTAAAGAGTAGAGGTTCTTGATAATTAGCATGTTAGTTTGATTTATGCTTCAAAGTTCTAATGCAATAATGTTGTTGTCTAACCTTGCTTAGCTCTTATCTTGATGGTGTTTTAGATTTTGATTTAGCTTTGTTAATAGAACTATTTAGGTGTTAGTTATCATTTTTCTAACTTCACTAAACAAAACCATGCACACACTTGGCCTTAAGAACACTCATTAAAACCTTGATTTCAATCTGATGTTCTCCATCCTATGGATTTCTAAATCTAATTGTAGATTAAATACCACCTCTTTGAAGTCAACTTTTTCATGCACACACACATCACAAGGCTTGTTTCTTAATTTTTCAAATTCCTCTTCCTTTGTGCTCAAATCTGAAATGGCCTTTTCCAACTAACTCTTTATATATTTTATTGTTTCTTCATTCTTCTTACCCATTTCTTTCAATTCCTGATTCTCTTTCTATATTTTCTTCACCATATTACGCTTCTAGGATCTCCACCAATTTGTTAGACTTAATTCTCAAGGATCTGATCTGATACAAATTGTTAGAATCACAAGGGACTTAGAGGGGGTGAATCAATCCTTTTAAAACTTTTATTTCATTTACCATTCATCATATGTTATCATTCATATAATCATTCATTCAACCATGTACCATATGTGTGTAAACATAAGCATATAAAAAACCATAAGCAAGATCAAGAGAAAGATAGTACACAAGACACCAAAATTAAGTGGGAAACCCTTATGGGGAATAAAACCCACTGAAACTCTACTTATATTACTCAAATCAAATTAATTTAGTAAAGCACCAACTTCACAAGGAGCACCAACCCCTAGTTTAGTAGAGCACCAACCCCTAATTTAGTAAAGCACCCACTCCACAAGGAATCTACAACCCCTAAGGATGATCAAGCACCAAATCATCCACCTAAATTTGTTTTATCTCTAAAAATTCTTCTACCACAATAGATGGAGATCACTAATTCATCTCACAAACCCTATCTCATACCCTATGACATCAAACGTGTTCTTTCTCCTTCTTTGTTTTCTCTATCCTCTTCCTCTCATAATATCTGATCTTCCTCAACCTTTCATGATCTTTCTCATCCTTAAAAACATGCTCACATAAATATAAAACATATCCCTCTAAGTCGTACTTCTTCCCTCCAAGAGCACTAATTCAAAAAATTAACCAAACAACCACTTAAATATGTTTTTCTTCCTTCCAAACCAAAAGATGTCGGTATCTCATCATATTTTCACCCATAAATCTTTATAACATTCAAAAATAATAATTACAATAGTTACATATGACCCAAGTAGGTCATCCTAGCTAAAACCCTCAATACATGTGCCAAAAATGGCTCAAAACCCCATAGACACATTCTTAAAAATGCCCTTACATCAGTACCATACTTTTTCATCACCCATAAACCCTTATAAATGATTAAAATGTCATATTGCATTCATACAAGGTCACAATTTATCTCAAATAATAAAATTATTTCATTTAATGGGCCCGATTCCTTTACTGATTCTCAAAACAATTGTTTCTTCCACCCTTCAACACCGAAACTTCATTTAATCATAAAATAACTTGTGCTCAACCATAATATGTCATGTGACCACTCAAAATAAATGGAATAACCTTTATAACACTTAAAATCATGTTATAATTCATGAAATATCCTTAACTTAAAACCACAACAACATGTTCCTTCACCAAATCAACCTGCCAAAAAATATGTTTTCAAAGGTTCGATCATACAATAATTTATACATACATTCAATACCTAGTTATAGATTTACTCGATGTCCAATTCATCCCTCTTCCAATTCCAAGTGATAGGAGACATCACCCAATACATTTCATGCTTCAAACAACATCAAACTTGCACAAACACAGATCTTGTTCGAAGTGCCAAAAATATTCTTTCTCAAAGAATGCCTGGAAAGCTTTGTCATATGACCTCATCATGAGGAAAGCCATATATCATTGGAAATCTCTCGAAATCCTCTTTCCAACACAACTTGAATCATCTTAGGAATTTTTAGAAGCATAAGGAACTAAGAGGGGGTGAATCAGTTATAAAATAATTTTATTTTCATTTACAAAACCATACATCCATCAATTATATTGTTCATACAACATTCATAACCATGTGTTCTTATTAATATATGCAACATCAACCATAAGAGAAAGAAACAAAGTACTCAACACAAGAACACCATATGTAAGTAGGAAACCCTCATGGGGAAGAAAACCCATTGAAACTTTTCTTATATTACATAAAACAAAGAAATTTAGTGAAGCACTAACTTCACAAGGAGCACCAACCCCTTATTTAGTGAGGCACTAACCCCACAAGAAGTACCAACCCCTAGTTTAGTAAAGCATCAACCCTACAATAAGGACCAACCCCTAATTTAGTGAAGCACCCACTCCACAAGGAGGCTACAACCCCTAAAGATGACTAAGAACCAAATTATCCACCTGAATATGTTTTATGTCTAGAAATGTTGCTTCCACAACTGATGGAGATCACTAATTCATCTCAAAAACACTAGCTCATACCCTAGGGCATCAAACTTGATCTTTCTCCTTATTTCTTTTCTCTATCCTCTTTCTCTCATGTTATCTTATTTTCCTCAACTTTTCATGCTCTTCCTCAGCCTTCAAATCATTCTCTCATACCTATAAAATATCTCTCTCTAGGTCACACACCTTCCCTCCAAGAGCACTAGTTCAAAAATGAACCAAACAAGCACTTAAATATGTTTTTCTTCCTTCCAAACCAAAATAGGTCAGTACCTCATGATAAATGTGACCCAAAAAAAATCTATAAAATTCATAAATTTTAATTACAACAGTTACATATGACCCAAATAGGTCATCTAGCTAAACCTCCCATTACATATGCATAGCTCAAAACCCCATGGGCACATTCTTAAAAATGTCCTTACAAAAACTGTACACTTTTTCATGACCCAAAACCATTTTCATATGAGTAATACATCATAAAACATTCAAACATGGTCTCACATTTAGCCAACCAATTAGATTATTTCATTTCTTGGGCTCAATTCCCTTTCTGATTCTCAAAACGGTTGTTTCATGCACCCTTCAACACCCGGAAACTTCATCCGATCACTAAATCACTTCCACTAAATCAAAACATGTCATGTGAAAATAGAATAAAAAATTAAAGAACCTGTAGAACACTTCCAAGCATGTTATTAGTCATGAAACATCCTTCACTTCAAACCATATAAATATTTTTCTTCACCAAATCACCCTCCATAAAAAGGTTTTTCCAACGGTTAGCTCATAAAATAATTTATTAAATCATCATGGTCCTCTAAATGTATTATTTTGATGCCCACTTAATCCCTCTTCACATTACAGTTAATAGTAAGCATCACTCAATACATCTCATGCTTCAAATATCCTCAAACTTGTACAAAAACATATCCTGTCTTGATCTACCAAAAACCTTCTTGCTCAAAGAATGCCCAGGAAATTCTACTATATGACCTCATCATGAGGAAATCTATATATCACTGGAATTCTCTCTAAATACTCCTTCCAACACAAATTTAATCATCTTAGGAATCCACTTGTAGCTCAATTTGTAGCCATTTTATTGAACCCTATTATTTGAGATCCCAAAACTACCCTTTGACTAGTCAACCTATTTGTACCTCAAAACCTCATTAACCTGCATTAAAATGTCCTAAAACATCCATTGAAATAAATAAAAACTCTCATACATCATGCAACATTAATTTTTCATCCTACTCCTTTGGACCATCTTGTCCTAAAGACTTCTTCTCCATAAACCTGTAATTTTTAACCATACATTTTTGGAAATCTGAGAGTCTTATAAAACATCTAGTCATCACTTTTTATGAATCAATCAAAAATGGGTCATAACAAGCACTTCTTTGTCAACTACTCCTAGATAAGGTTTTAATAGGGTTTTAGACCACTTTTCCTTCTTAACATTCCATCATAAAAACATGACAATATAATAACCTCATTATATTTGTAAAACCTTCTAAACTCACCTTAGAAACATCCCTGAAATCCACAATATCTGCTACAAATCACACCATTCACAACAAGCATCTAAAGTTTAAATTTAAGCTTGAATATCACTGTTCTTGACCCTATCTTACAAAATCAATCATAACTTGAAAAATACTCATCATGGAAACCTTAAATTTTTCTGAGAACACTATGACACATCAAAATAACATCTAAAATAATCATAATCTCAATACCATTTCTCAATATCTCCATCCTATCTCATTTGTATAGCCTTACTTTAGGGATTCTCACTATAGCAACTAGTATCAACTAAAATAGTGCAATAATTGATCATAAAACTGCTATAAATGACCAAAACATACTTCATATGCCATTATATAATTGATTTCATGCTTACATGATCTCATCTAGCTCCAAACCACTCTGTCACACTTCCAAGAAAGCATACCTACTCCCAATCAGCACTTATAACATGGAGAATCACATGTACCTGCACTATGCCACTATTGTGAGTTCTCAATCACCCTCAAATCATGCCATTAATAATTCCAAAATGATTCTCAAAAAATCAAAAATATCATATTTCCAAGTAACACCTCCTAAGCCTATGTATGGGCTTACTAGAGAAAGCATGCATCACTGAATCCCAATGTAACAGTTGATAAACATATAAACCATCATGTTAGCACCATAAACAACATAATTCTACAACATTTACTTTTTCATTAATGACAACACCTATTAGTACATCATGCCAATAATCTCCCCTTTGTCATTGATGGAAAACACCTTGAACTTCTCCCCCCTTTTTACATTAATGACAAATGCATGCTTGTAGCTCACCTTCTTTAGCTTTGTACCTCCATGATTTAGTTAGAAACATCAACCAAAGGACTTAATTTTCTCAAATTCTTGATTTTATCTCAAAAACTTATTCTTACCTTCATTTTAAGCATGCACACACCAAGCTCCTGCTGGAAAAAACATCTCAGATCTAAACATCATCTCTAAGTCAAGAAAATAAATCTTCTTACCTGGTTTGAGGTCAAAACCATCATATTTCACCTCCTAGGCATTCAAAAACAATCATTTCCTTCTTACCCCTATTTTAGCCTTCATGGAAACATTGTAGAAACTATGAAGTGAGACATACATCCCTTGAATCATGCCAACAATGTTAGAGAAGAGAATATAAACTATTATTCCATCTTTCTTAACCATACTCCTAATATTCTAGTCTTAGACTAATCTCTAATAAGCAAATTCTTACTCACCATACCATGCTTGAGACTTAGAGCCCTAAATAGTCTTTTTAGTGCAATTTTAACAAACTTTGAGTCACTACAACATGCCATTCATTCTTAGAATCATCACTATTTCACTCCCCTTGGGAAAATACCTTGGATATTTTCAATGAAATCACCTTGAGCAACATTTTCTAGTCCTAAGCACCTTTTCTAGTCATTTGACTCAAATAAAGAAAATTTTGACTAGATATGCATAACTTGAAATAATAATACCTTTATAGCCTTGAATAAACAATGTTTCACCTTCTATGAGATTATACAACCACTCCCCCTTTCACGAAAAGAAAAAACAAAAACATATACACTTGTAGGAGCATTGTTTCTTACCCGTGGCATTGTAGACTTCTCATGATTCAGAGCCCTAAACCTTATATCACACCTTCTCCATCATCATAATCATGGTGCATCTTTGACAATTGCATGAAACTTGAAATACTTCCATACACATAAATTCTTGGTTCCATGCTTGCCATGCCAAATAAGTTTAATAACATACTTGAGTTTACCAGGACTTTGCCTATTAGGAAGTATCATTTCTTAAATTTTGCATTTGTAGGCCCTAGAATTCTACTCCATGACCTGAAGATACTTCATGCTTTGACTGAGACACCTTGAGTGCGATATACAGATCATTTAGATTTTCATGTACCTTTTAGATCCACTCAAGTCCTCCGAAAAAAATGCTTAGAGAATGACCTATGAGATCAGTCCTAGTCCTAGTCATATAGCATATAGTATTAAGGTGTTGTTTCTTGTGCATTAGACATCATATGAATTCATTTCAAGATCAAGATCCTTGAATACCAAGCCATACTTCTAGATCATTGTAGCATTGTTCACTTACACATGCCTAAGTTCACCCTTTTCTACCAAAACTTGTTATGTTTTGCAAGTTTGATGATCCACACTTCATTGACATTTTGATTTCATGAATGATGTATACATCTTACAAGCTAAACTCCTTTGATTCAATTTCCTTTTGAGATGGATCTTTGTAGACATTTTCCATTTTATGTCTTCACACATGAGCAATAATTTATTCTTCGACCACTAAGAGTCTTCATTTTTCTCCTACAACAGACCAAGACATGCCAAATTCACTAACGTACTTCCTTGAGCTAGTCTCAATGAGTTACATACTTACCTTACAGGGGTTTGAGGTCTTAAACCCTTTAGTTTACTCTATACACTAACTCGGACCACATTTTTACCCTTACCTCTATATCTTGGCACAATAAACTTTAAAATACATCCGAGCATGCCCATTATCACCTCATATTTGATGGTCTTTCACACCTACGGGTAACTATTTGGCTTTCATCTTGTACATACCAAGCTTTTCAAATCACCATCCTTCATCTTCACCCATCAAAACGTCATCATTAATATTACTAATATCTTCAATTCCTCAAGGACTCAACATAGGTCATGTAGATTGATTTTTTGTAACCCTAGATGAGGATTTTGAGACTAAGACAGTCCATAGAGTAGAGCTTGAATGATTCTTCACTATTTTCACTATAACTTTGATTTTGAAAACTTTAGAAGGTCTCAGCATCCTCTACGAGCCATCTCGGTGCATATCCTTACGTGAACATCTATCACAAACTTTGAAACACACTTCCATAGTTCACTTTACACAAGCACATACTTACATCTTGAAGTACCTTACACAAATTAGGGGGATTGTTAACTTTCACATTTTGGGAAACACTTCTACAAGGGTAGAATCCATCTTATGCACATTTTTGGACTCACAAACATATCTAAAAATCCTATACTTATCCTTGTAATCACTCACGAGAGACCTAATGGTACTAGACATTGTACATTTACTCTTGAACAGGACACTGTTAGCATGATCAAGATATTTCAACATTTTTTCTATTTTGAAAATTCCCCTAAGATGCCATTATAGTTCAACATACCATCATCTTATCATGAAGACAACATTATAGTTTAACATACCATTTTTACAGACTTCAAATTCGGTATACAGTTATGAGACACTACAAAGAGCCATTGGATGCACCCATTGAGATCCATTTTACATGATTAGATACTTCCTTTCACTTGAACATGTACACCACTTCATAAACTTAGTCAAGATACATACTTATTCATCATGAGAACTAGACCTTACATAATGGGGATGATGAACACTTTTCTTATTCTTCAAATATCATAAATATTTGTAAGAAATCATACATACCAGTAGGTTTGTAGCATGTTACCTCATAGTTCTAACCTTAGAAACTAGTTTGAGAGTTATTATAGACTCCCACTACTTCATCTCTGTAGCTCTCAAACTCATAACATGAATCTCTACGGCGAGCATGAGGATTTCACTTGGAGCAACATTCAAGGTCTCTTACACCTTATTCTCATAGCAATGGACACTAAACATTGTCAAATAATATTTTTAAACTCCAAACCCAAGATCAATCACCTTTTATATATCTTGACTTAATGCACTACATATGACCTACGAAATCAAGACCAACTAACTTTTGAAATGGTACAACATAGACAAATTAGATGAACAAAAATATCAAACTTGGCCTTCTTGACATAGGTGCACCTTTCTTGAAAAGAGACAACAAACTCTTCATGGATGAAGTACCCAAGATAATAAATAGATCTTATTGGGAAGAAAACATACCTTCTTCACTCCAATTCTCCTCATTTCATTAAAGTAAACCCTTTGACAACAAACTCTAAACCTTTCAATAGAATATAAATGAGTGACATCATGATAGAGAGTTAACAACATGATATACATTAACACACCAACACAATGTGTGGACTGAGATAGACTCCTTGACAACTAAATTAGAATGCAAGACAACCTTTATCCACAATTTCAGACCTTGAAAAATACATTTTAGACTCAAGCTCATAATTCTAACTTATGGGACACAAGTGAACTCATCCAAGACACAAATTATCAACGTCATGGAACTTATTTATGACAATTATAGTTCATGAAGACATCTCAGACCATGAACACAAAGGATCCAGACATGGACCTTGAGCCAAATTATCTTACTACCATGAGAAGATCTCATGACTCAAAACTCAAAATCTATAACAACAAAATCTCATGAAAATACGGGAAGATTCATGTTCCATACCTTATCATCAAGGAGGTATCCCAAACTATTATCTTTCTCATCTTGTCATGAACTGAAGCATGGAGGCACCAATTATCCTCTTGAACTTGAGAAAACATACTCCCTTCAACTATCTTAGGCTTGATGACTTTGTTTTCAACCTTGTTAGCACAAGAATTCTCCTTAAAAGACTTCATAGGTTGAGATTCAATCTTCTTGGCTTCACTAACTTGACCATTCTTGATTACTTCTGATTTTGGAGCATTCCTCTTTCTCCTTCAGATCATTAGACAAACTTTGATGGCTAGATCATGATCTTTCTCCATTTCACTCATTACCTCTTGTTGTCCAAAAATAAAAGACTCAATGAGTCTCATACTTTATCCTCCAAATATTGGTGACTTACCCATTTTTGCTTGAGAGGATCTCCTTCAAGTTGTCAAACTTCGAAAAGGAATAACTCGATACCAGTTTTTAGAAGCACAAATAACTAAGAGGGGGTTGAATTAGTTCTACAATAATTTTCTTTTCATTTACTAAACCATACATCCATCAATTATATTTTTTATACAACATTCATAACCATGTGTTCTTATTAAGATATGCAACATCAACCATAAGAGAAAGAAACAAAATACTCAACACAAGAACACCATATGTAAGTGGGAAAACCTCATGGGGAATAAAACCCACTAAAAATTTTATTATATTACACAAAGCAAATAAATTTATTGAATCACCAACTTCACAAGGAGCACCAACCCCTGATTTAGTGAGGCACCAACCCCACAAGGAGCACCAACCCCTAATTTAGTGAAGCACCCACTCCACAAGGAGGCTAAAATCCCCCTAAGATAACCAATCACCAACTCATCCACTGAAGATGTTTGATCTATGTAAATGCTACTGCCACAACTGATGGAGATCTCTAATTCAGCTCAAAAAACCATAGCTCATACCCTAGGGCATAAAACATACTCTCTCTCCTTTTTTCTCTATCCTCTTTCTCTCATGATATCTGATTTTCCTCAATCTATAATTTTATTCCTCATCATTCAAATCATTCTCTCATACCTGAAAAATATCTCTCTCTAGGTCGTAGACCTTCCCTCCAAGAGCACTAGTTCAAAAATGAACCAAACAAGCACTTAAATATGCTTTTCTTCCTTCCAAATCAAAATATGTCGGTCACTCATGATAAATTCAACCCAAAAAAATCTATAAAATTTAAAAAATTTAATTGAAATAATTAAATATGAACCAAATAGGTCATCCTAGCTAAAACCCCATTACATATGCCCAAAATGGCTCAAAACCCCATGGGCACATTCTTAAAAATGGCCTTACAACAAAATTTAAAAAAATAATGACCAAAAACCCTTTACATATGAGTAATACATCATAAAACATTCAAATATGGTCACACATTTAATCAACCAATCATATTATTTCATTTACTAGGCCTAGTTCCCTTTACAATTCTCAAAACAGTTGTTTCATGCACCCTTCAACACCCTGGAAACTTCATTTGATCACAAAATCACTTCTCCTAAATAAAAACATATAATTGACCAATTAAAATAAATAAAATAACCTTTATAACACTTCTAATCATGTTATAATTCATGAAACATTTTCACTTCAAACCATAAAAAGATTTGCCTTCACCAAATCACCCTACCAAAAATCTATTTCCAAAGGTTAGCTCATAAAATGATTTATTCAAACATTTAAGTCCTAAAAATGGATTAATTTTATTCCCCATTCATCCCTCTTCACATTCCAGGTGATATGAAACATCACCCAATCCATATCACGATTCGAATATCCTTAAACTTGCACAAAAATAGATCCTATCCTCAATTGCCAAAAACCTTCTTGCTCAAAGAATTCCCTGGAAACCCTGACATATGACCTCATCATGAGGAAATCCATATATAAATTCAAATATATCTGAATATTATTTCCATCAAAACTTTAATAATCTTAGGAATCCACATGTAGCTCAAGTTATAGCCATTTTACTAAACCCTGCTATTTGAGATCCCAAAACTGCCCTTTGACCAGTCAACCTATTTGGACCTCAAAACCTCATGAACCTACATGAACATTTCCTAAAACCTCCATGGACATAAATAAAAACTCCCATACATCATGAAACATCAATTTTTCATACTACTCCTTTGGACCATCTTGTCCTAAAACCTTCTTCTCTAGAAACTACTATTTTTAAGTGGGGCCCACATATCACCATGACCTAAACCATACATTTATGGAAATCCTAAGGAGTCCTCTATAATATCCAATCATAAATTTTTATTAATCAATCAAAAGCGGGTCATAACAAGCACTTCTTTGTCAAATGCTCCTAACTAGGATTTAACTAGGGTTTTAGACCATTTTGCCTTCTTAACATTCATTCATAAAAGCGTGACAATCAAACAACCTATTTTTTTTTTAAACATTCTAAAATCACCTTAGAAACATCGTTGATATCAAAATGTCCCATGTAAAGCACACCATTCATAATGAGCATCTAAAGTTTAAATTCGAGCTTGAATTTTACTTATTCTTGATCATGTCTTACGAAATCGAGTCATAACTTGCAAAATAATCATCATGTCAACTTGAAATTTTTCTGATAGAAATATGACACATCACACTAACATCTTCAATCATCATAATTTCAATACCATTACTCAATATCTACATCCTATCTCATTTTCACAGCCTTACTTTAGGGATTCTCATTCAGAAGAACTAGTATCAGCGAGAAATAGTGCAATAATTGATCATGAAACCAATATAAATGAAAAAAACATAATTCATATGCCATTATATACCTGATTTCATGCTTACATGATCTCATCTATCTTTAAACCACTATGTCACACTTCAAGCAAGCATACTTGCTCCCAATCAACACCTATAACATGGAAAATCACTTGTGCCCGCACTATGCCACTACTTGTGTGTTCTCAAAAACCATAAAATAATTCTATTAATCATACCAACATGTTTCCCAAGCATTCAAGAATCTCATATTTCCAAGTAAAACCTCTTAGGAACATGTATGGGCTTGCTAAAGCAAGCATGCATCACTGAATCCCAATGTAACAGTTGATAAACATTTGAACCATCATGTTAGCACCATAACAAACATCATAACATCATTCTAAAACATTCACTTTTTCATTAACGTGTTTTTTCATAAATGACAACACCTATTAGGACACCATGCCAACAGGAATCCACCCGTAGTTCAAGTTATATCCATTTTACTAGCCCCTGTTATTTGAGATCCCAAAGCGCCCTTTGACCGGTCAACCTATTTGGACCTAAACCCTCATTAACCTACATGAACATGCTCTGAAACCTCCCTAGACATCAATAACAACTCCCATACATCATGCTGACATCAATTTTTCATGTTACTCCTTTGGACCATCTTGTCTTAAAACTTTTTCTTTAAAGCTGCTATTTTTAGGTGGGGCCCACATATCACCAAGACCACAACCATATATTTTTGTAAATATTTAGGATTCCTATAAAACACCCAATCATAAATTTTGATGAATCAATAAAAACTTTGTCACCGTACTTCACTTTATATCAACTACTCTAACAAAGTTTAATTAAGGTTTTAGACCAATTTACCTTCTTAACATTCATTCATAAAAACATGAAAATAAAACAACCTCATTATTTTTTTAAACCTTATAAAATCACCTTAGAAGCATCCTTGAAATACAAAACCTCCCATGTAAATCACATTGTTCACAACGAGCATCGGAAGTTCAAATTCGAGCTTGATTTTCACCTATTCTTGACCATATCTCACATAAACTGACATAACTTGCAAAATACACATCATGGGCACCTAAAATTTTTCTGAGAGAATTATGACACATCCCTATAGAATATCCAATCATCATAATGTCAATTTCATACCTCAATATTTTCGTACTATCTCATTTTTATAGCCTTACCTTAGGGATTTTCATTGTAGAAGCTAGTATCAATCGAAATAATACAATAACTCATCAAGTAACCTATGCAAATGACCTAAACATACCTCATATGCCATTATATATATTTTTTCATGCTTCCATGATCTCAAATGGATCTAATCCACACTATCACACCTTCAAGTTGTCCTACCTCCTCCCAATGAGAACCTGTAACATGATGAACCACATGTACATGCACTATGCCACTATTGTAAGTGCTAAAGCACTCTCAAAACATGTTATCCAACATGTTATCATGCTTCCTAAGAAACCAAGAAGCTCCTACCATCATGCAACATCACTTACGCACCTATATAGGCTTGTAAGAGCAAGCACACCTCACTAAATCTCCCTATATCAGCTAAAACACATCTGAACTAGTATGTTAGCATTATATACAACATCAGGAAATCATTATACATCATTCAATTTTTCATTAATGTGGATTTGCATCAATGACAACACCTATTAGGCCTTCATGCCAACAATCACCAAAGTTCAGGGTGTTTTCCATCAATGACAAAGGGGAATTTTATTGGCATGTAGGCCTAATAGGTGTTTTCATTGATTCAAACCCACATTAATGAAAAAATAAATTATGTATGATGATGTCATAAATTTGTATATGATGCTAACAAACTGGTTCATATGTGTTTGAGTTGTTATAGGGAGATTGATGATGTGTGTTTGTTCTCTGCAAGCCTATATTGGTGCCTAAGTAATATTGCATAATGGAAGGAGATTTTTGGTTTCTTGGGAATCATGATGACATGTTTTATAGCATGATTTGAGAGTACTTAGAACTCATAAAGAGTGGAATAGTGCGGGTATAGTGCTCATTGAGAGCGGTATGGAAACTTGAAGGTGTGATAGTGTGTATTGAGCCATTTGAGCTCATGGAAGCATGAAAATAGGTATATCCTGGTATATGAGGTATATTTCGTTAATTTTTAGAGGTTACTTTATCATTTATTTTATTATTTCGGTTGATACTAGCTTTTACGATGAGAGAATCCCTAAGGTAAGGCTATGAAAATGAGATAGGATGGAGAGATTGAGGTATGTTATTGAAATTATGATCATTGGAGATGTTATTGAGATGTGTCATAATACTCTCACCAAAATTTCAGGTGCCCATGATGTGTATTTTACAATTTATGTTAGTTTATGTGAGATGAGTTCAAGAACGGTGAAAATCAAGCTCGAATTTGAACTTTTGATGCTCATTGTGAACAACGTGTTTTTCATGGGACATTGTGACTTTTAGGGATTCTTCTAATGTGATTTTATAATTTTTTACAAAAAATAATGAGGTTGTTAAATCGTCACATTTTTATGAACAAATGTTAAGAATGTAAAGTGGTCTAAAACCCTAATTAACCCTAACTAGAGCGGTTGAAAGAAAGTTAAGTATGGTGACAAAGTTTTGATTGATTAATCAAAATTAACAATTGGATGTTGTATAGGACTCCTCAAGATTTCCATAAATTTATGGTTGAGGTCTTGGTTATATGTGGGCCCCACCTAAAAATAGAATTTTCAAAAGAAGAAGGTTTTATGACAAGATGGTCCTGTTAAGTAGGTATTTACCTTAGCTCATGTTCACCTAGGTACTTTATTTATATTTATTATATTTATCCTCACCCACTTATGTGTATGGATATTTATTTTTATTTATTTAGATATTAGGGGTATTATCTAGTTGTTAGGTATAGTTATTTCCTTGATCTATGGTATTGCCTAGATCCTTAATGTCTAGTTCTCTCCTAAATCTATAGACTTAACTAGTTCTTTTATGACTACTTATTTCCTTGATTTATGGCTTGATCTACAACCTTGAATGGTTCTTATATTTTGATTCCTTCCTATATAATCAAGGCTCATTCTCATTGTATTTCATTGAGTTCCATAATAATATATGATATTGTTGCTCATTTGTTTATAAAGGTTTTGGTAAAGTTATTGTAGACACCCCAATTTCACATCTATCCTAAATCAATTAATTCCCCTTCCTCATTTCCCACAAAAATACATTTCGAATTAATCAAATATAATTTGATTAATTATCCATTTCAAGATCCAAAAAATAATTTAATCCTCATCACATGTCATTATTCTCCATGTTTTTCCATTATTGAATTAAAAATTTAAATTCAAATCCTCACCCACCCTTTGTGGTCCCCACTCACCTAAAATCCTCCACTTATGAATTAAAAATATAATTCAAATCCTCACCCATTCTTCGTGGCCCCCACTCACCTAATCTTGCACACATTTTCAAACCACTCATCTAATCTTGCCCACATTTTCAAACCACTCACACCGATCTTGCCCACATTTTCAAACCATGATTACTTAAATTAATCTAAGTTAATCACTCCCCAGACTGCTATAAATACAACCTTACCCCTCCTCTAAATACATGGAGAATAAGCTTTCATGCCATATCTAAGTTCTTGCATCATTTGAGCAAAGAACATCCTTTTGCCTCGTCCTAATGCCAAAATAGCCTCATAATCCTTTTTCCCATCTAGTGCAAAGTAAGAGGATCGTTGTTGCAGGAAGGCCTTGCTCCGTCTTGAAGAAAAGCACCTACATATCACAAAATCAGGGCTCAATCAAAGTTTCTATCCCATTCTCGAGGTTTTTTCACGAACGCGAAGGAGGAGGTACGATTATTGGTATTTTACTTCCTTGTTAGTAGTGTATTTTTCATAGCTTACATTCTGGCACGCCCGGTTACTTTCGATCTATTACCATTAATTTCCCAATTAGTGGTTTTATCTGTTCTTTGTTTATTATTGTTCATTATTATTTCCTTTTCTGTTCCTTATGGTCTTCTTTGGTTAACCTTCACGCTTTGGGTAGTATTTTTGTTGTGTGGTGTCTTGTGGTGTATCTGCAGGTTATAGCAATAATGAAACTCTGAAGCTCATCTTGTCTTTGATCTCCTCGGTGCTTGGTGTTTAGTTGACAGTTTTGGCTTTGCTATTTACTCGCATCATCTCAGAAACACATGAATTATCCATTATTTTATCATCGATTGTCATGGGACAACAATCCGGAAAATATATTTATTTATTTCCTTTTGCTAAAATAACTGCTTTGTAGGAAGTTAATCATTTATTTATTTTTTATTTCTTTTATTTTAGTCAATCATTTTATGATCTAACTCTTTCTTTCTGATTATTGTTATTTTTTAACCTTGCTGTCAAAATCTTAGCTTCTCAGGTGAAGTACAGAAGTCAGAAAATTAAAAAAACCAGCTCCCGGGACGTTTTTCTCACGTCCAAAATTTTCATTCAGAGTGCTACCGTAGCCCATCTTCCGGAAGCCATAACTTTTGTTCCCGAACTCGGAATGACTTAAAAAAATTTTAACAGAAAGGTATTGAAAATATCTATGCAATAAAAAAATAATTTTTAGATTTAGACTTACAGAAAAATTTTGGTTTCATTTCTTCTAACACTTGTCTTTTTAACAAAAAAACAACAAAATTATAGTTTTATTTATTTATTTATTTATTTCACGAAACATCCTCACACGTATGCTCTTTCCTCGCACTTCAAAAGTGATCTTGGAAATCAGAAACGTGAGGCCACTCGAGCTCTAGAAAACAATTTTTATTTTTAATTTTTTGCCTTACATTTAACTTTTCCACGACAACACTTCTAGATAACGTTTTCACCCTCTTCTTTCATCGTTTTTCTTTTTTGTGAAAATAATCATTATCGCTATTTCGCAATCATGATTAATTGCAATAATTATTAATATTTATTAAAAAAAAAAAAAAAAAACTATTCCAATTGTATCCGCGTATGCTCTTTTCTTGCGCCTTCAAGCGATCTAGAAAATCAGAAACGGTCACAATTTTTTAGTTTCTTGTTCTAACATTGCAGGATCCTCTAGCTTTGTTTTCTAAATGTCATTTTAATAATTACTTTCCTTTTTCATATTCTTAATATTTGTTTGGTCGTTGGTTGTGTATGCTCTTTTCCTGCGCCTTTGAGCGATCTGGCAAATCAAAAACAACCACGATCACTTTTCTAACATTTCATTTGCAGGATAACTACTAATTTGTTTTCTGTAGAACCGCGTTGCTGGAATATTGTCAAAAACAAAAACAAAAACAAAAACAACAAAAATCCTGCAAAAAATACCACCATTCAAAGACAATTGCTGAAACAAAAAAAAAGTACGCTCAGGTACGCAATTATTTTCTACTAGTGATTTATTTCAAATTGGAAAGAACCCTGCGTTTAATCACTTCATCATATTGTTTTAGCATGTAGACAAGTGGATTTCATCACCACCAAAGCTACACTTGGTGATGTGGACTTGACTACCATGCACCAACAAACATTTGCATCTGCATTGCTTTTTGAGACCTAGTCTCATCACAAAGATTCGATTTACCTCGCCGCATTTGCTCTTCACTTACGGGTAATGATGTCATGCAAGTCACGCCTAAATAGCTGTACAAATAACGAAGCTTGGGCATCATCCTGTAAATCTTTGGGGAGTTATAAGGACACCATACACATTCATCCCTCCATCACCTTCCACCTTTTCACAAAACATGTTCTGGACGTGGTGATTCACTCTGAAACAGGCAAGTAAGAATTGGTGAGTCTCCTCTAGTGCTCTAAGGGTTCCCCATACAGAATTAGGTATATCAGGACTAGGGTATATCGGAGGACGCATCTTCTTGGAGTAATAAGAGCCTGCATCCACCATTTCACAGCATACTTGTATGATTGCATGAAACAATGATCATTCCTGAAGAAGTTACCTCATAAGCCAAAACAATTGAATCCACATGACTGCTTGCTGTTTGAAAACACAATAGTTTAGCATTATTTTATCATAAAACTTGGCTGATATCAATGTGTTCATTGTAAAAGTTCAGACCCTAGTTGTGTTCCACAAAAAAATCAGTTCTCGACCAATTCAATACCAAGCGAAAACATCCAAACAATCCAACAACACAGATCAAACCATCACACCAATTTCATTAGCTTACCTCATCCAACAATACATTTTTCATAGCTTGTCTTCGGCTATATCCAACTGATATTGAGTGACTAGCATTCACTCCCCATATTGTCAATTGTCAAAACATCCTTCATAGCTTGTTTCCAGCTATATCAAACTAATATTGGGTGACTTGTTTGAGTTCACTCATTATTCTGTCCACCATCGCATTTATCCAAATCACAGCCAACACAAATCCTTTCACAACCATATCGTGATTAACCTATTCAGGTTACTCTCCCCGTCAATAGTCCAGAGCTTGTTTAAGTCAAATCTACACAACGTGCAACAAATCGTCTAATAACTCGTCTCGAGTTACATCATCATCATATTGAGATAACTTGTTTGAGTTACTCTCCTTATCAGTCATCACAAGCTTATTCACGATAAATCCAAAGTAATCAAAGTCATCATGGTATTCACTCGTAGTCACAATCATGAAAATGACGACGAAGAAGTCACACAACCAGAACTCACCACTGAAGAACAAGAACAAGTCAATAAGGTGATAGAACAAAACAAAAATGAATATCTGTTACGCATCCTAGCCATGGGGGCAAAACTACCCCCTGACTTCGGGACCGAAAATTTAAACAAACTCATCAACAATGGTGAATCCAGTTATCACAATGAAATACCAAACAATCCAAATGGTTCTTCGGTCAAAGAATTATTCACTAAAATCCAAGATTTAACAAAGAAACTTGAGGAAACAATGACTAGAGCTGAAAGATTAAAAGACCTCAATCTAGATTCCAATACTCACGACATGTTTGATAAACCATCCCCGCTTCTCCATTTGCACAAGAATGGAAACTTATGAAAGACACCATTCAGGGACTGCAAAAACAATCGAAACAATTCAACTTTGAAGAATTGTGTCCTTATCCATTTGATACAGAGATATCACGATTACCATTTCCACCATCCTTTGAAATCCCTAAGTTTGATAAATACAAAAGCAAAGGTGACCCCCATGAACATGTCAAGGAATTTTACATGCAATGTCAGGAAGTTGCCTATCGAGACACGTACCTTTTACGATTATTCCCCCAAAGTTTAGGAGGACAAGCTTTAGACTGGTTTTTCCATCTGCCCAAAGGGTCGGTCACGACATTTGCAGACTTATCGGAGAAATTTGTCAAACATTTTTCTTATAACCTAGACTCAGAAATAACCATGTTTGATCTCTGCAACACTAGGTAAAGGCCAAACGAAAATTTTTCTTCCTTTTTACAACGATGGCGTGGAATTGCAAGCCGATTTCCCTGCTTACTCCAGAGACAACTAGTTAGCATTTTTGTCCCTAATCTCAATGCCGAATTATCATTCCACATGCAAATGCATTGTCTGAATAGTTTTGAAGAAGTCATCGAAAAGGGGACACAAATCGAAAAAGCCCTCATTTCTAAGGGCTTACTTAAAGCACCCTTTAGAGACCAACCTTATCGAGACACTCCTCCAGAACCAGGACAAATCTAAATTCTTTAATCGGAATCGAAATATCGTCAATGATGGCATTACTGATTCCCGCCATGTCCGAAATGTCCAAAACCATCCCACCAACACATTAAAATCGAAACAACCCATCATTATCCCTAGAAAGGAAGTTCCTTCTAGGGATCGACGAAGAGAGTTCACTCCTCTGGGAGAAAGTCTATCTAGTGTCTTTCGTCATTTGGCAAATGCTAATATGATTACATATCCCATTGTCAGACCCTTTGAAGAAGGACAACCCAAACCAAATTGGTATAAAGACAATGAATATTGTGATTACCATCGCATAAAAGGGCACTCCACAGATAGATGCATGCAACTCCACCATTACGTCCAAGACCTGATTGAACGTGGAGACATAGAAGTTGAAAATACTTCTGAGACAAAAACACCTAATGAAAAACTTCACATGTTCAAAAATCCATTCCCTAATCATGATAACAATTCAAAAGATAAGGGTCAATCGTCAAGTAATGTCAAGTTTGACTCAGTCATCTCGACCATAGATTATGACCAAGACTTAGTGGCAACTATAAAGATCAGAACTGACTGTGTAATTACCACTAGACAAAGAAAAAAATATGGGTCCCTACAACAAAAAAATCTGCCACTTCGTCCCCGGCATCACCTCCTAATCCACCATCTAATTCCGCCACCAATTTTCCACAACCTACGACCTACGTTAGTCATTTAATATTGTCAAACAATTAGAGAAGACTCCCGCACAAATTTCAATCATGGAACTACTTAATTCTTCTCCCGCTTTTACAACACATCCTTATGCAAACATTGAATAATGCTCGTGTCCCCGAGGACATCAATTCACAACAATTTCAGGCTTTAATTGCACACCTTACAGGTCCCCCGATCCTATTTTATCTTTTGGTCCCAATGACATGCTTAATCCCAATATCACTAATAATCATTCTTTATATGTCGAGGGCTATGTAACTCATCGTAAAATCAAGTGCGTCTTAATCAACAACGGATCAGCATTAAATATTTGTTCCATGAAACTTTTGCGTTGTCAGGTTTGGCGAAAATGATTTGCAAAACAATATCATAACCATTCGTGGGTATGATAATAGCGAAAGAAAGTCTGAAGGCACAATCACGTTGCCTCTCCAAGTTGGACCCATCACCTTAGACATGATCTGTCATGTGGTAGATGTAGAAGTTGCCTATAACATTCTTGTCGGTCGACCATGGATTCATGCCATGAAAGCTGTCCCATCAACATTCCACCAATGCATTAAGTTTCCTCATTTGGACAAGGAATTTACATTACGTGCAGATCCCCAACCTTTTGAGTATTGTAGATTCCTTGAAGGACGGTATCGACATGATCACTATTGTCCATCAACAGATAAATATGCTCCACCTCATATAATCCCTAATGAAACACGCATTGATCCTGATACACTCCCTAACAGTAATCCAAAACCATCATCTCATAACCAAAACACATTTTCCAATCCATTATCATCCGCTCATCAACCACCTTCCACCAGTCCTCCTCCCACTAATCAATCATCTTCTTCCACTAATCAAGCTTCTTCCAGCAACAATTATTCTTCCACCACACCATCTTCTTCTTCACCAAGCCAATCTTCTTCATCCAACCACACCTCCTCTATTAAGATACCTCCTCCTGTGAATAGCCAACCTTCATCCTTCAATCCACCCCCTTCTTCTTATAACCCATTCTCTTCATCTTTTAAGACTACCAAACTAACTTCCCCATCACATGAGGTACCTATTGGTCCCCCATCTCACACATTTAAAATCATTGACACGGGATATGGTGAATATCAATTTCAAAAGATGGCAGACTCTTTTTATATCACCAAATCCCCACATAGCTATGGCAAACCTAACGCTCCACATCTGAGAATCCATCCCAATTACCAAATGGGTCAGTCAGTTTGGAAAAAGTTTGGTCATCTTGACAACGAACATATTCCAAGTTCTTCAGGATCTTGGTTATATAATGACGACTTTGCTCCATGTTATGAGTCCCCTCAATTTACCAAAGCTCACCGAATAATGAAAAATATGCGATGGCAGGGTAAAGGACTCGGCCCAAATGAACAAGGTCATTTAGACCCTATAAATTACACACAACATCACGGTAAACATGGTCTAGGTTTCAAGGTGTTTGATGTCACTCCCATAATAATTTCGAGTGACAATGATGACACCAATTCTGATAATGACATTAGGTCTCCATGTAGTCTTTTTGAGGACCTCGCTGAAACACATCTTTCCTTTGAACATTTCTCTATTAATGTCATCAATTTTGAGCCTACACATCGAGTCTCATAGACCATGGCCAACCACATCATGCAGCCATGGACATGTTCCAAAATGATGAAGCCATCAAAGAATTCCTTGGAACTCATGACCAAATACCTACTTCAGACCATAGAAAAGGATTTGAAATCAATCTAAATGAATCGGCCTATTTTGGTGAAGAGATAAAATATTCAGATCCTTCACCGTCAGAAAATTTGGATCAAAAGCGCAAACAGAGGATTTCCCATAGTCAAAACCTCACCGCCACCCTATCCAATAAACATGTCAAAAAATTCCAACAAACACCCGACACTGATGACCTACATCAACCATTAGCATCATTCTCTGAAAAGGATACATCTAAAATGCTTGTAGAAGAAACAAAAGACATAAACATTGGCACCACTGAACAACCAAAAATTTTACAACTTGGCATTAGTCTGTCTGACCAAGAATGCATGGAATTCACAACACTCCTTATTGAATTCCAAGATATATTTGCATGGACATATAAGGACATGCCAGGCCTGGACCCATCTCTTGTAGTACACCATCTTGTGGTACATCCAGATGCAAAACCTGTAAAGCAAAAACTACGTAAAATGCATCCCCAAGTTGCATTACTTGTTAAAGCCGAACTCGAGAAACTCTTGGAAGCTGACTTCATCAAACCTATTGATTTGTAGACACCAAATTTGTGTCTTACGACCCCCTTGTGACCCGCATCGCATTTCGCAACCTAACCTCACCACCTAAACCTTACACAATTATTTATTAATTACCTTATAATTAATAAATCCACATCACCATACCTCGCCACCTCATGTCGCCACCTCATCATGACCTAGTCTTAACCCTAAACTAACCTAATTAAGACCTATAACTTGGTCCAATTCCACACCTATGACTAATTACTCCTCATCCGCACATAAAACCAACTTCATAATGACTTGACCAAGCCCGTTACCAATCCCTCGGAAGAAAAGGAGGAAAGTGGCTATTTTGCCAAAAATAGCCCGCTTTGACTGAGACCGATACGGTTCTACTCGACCGCCGTCGGTTGCATAACCGCCATCGGTTCCCCGTAAATGACCACTTCCAACCAAAAACAAGGATCGGATTTTCATTTTGATCGGGAGAAGGAGAAATCATCGAGAGAATCCATATTTTGCTTGGCCGAGCAGAGACAAGTGAAGAAACAAGAAGAGATTGCAGAGAAGGACATCAAGCCCAAGACTGCAACTGAATAACCAGAGCCCAGTAACACTCATCCGAGCATCAGAAGAGGAAACTGCATCCAACTTGGGTCCTGTCTTCATCATCACAGTCCTGAAACTTGCATCTGCATCAGGGGCAAGTAAGTAGTATGTTATATGTTTCTAAGCACCATTTTCTTGAGCCTGTTGATTAATAGTAATCATAAGTTTATTCCTAGATCTACTACCAGCCACTACTGCACTTAACCTTCACCCACACACCCTGATATTGCCCAGAAGGCCATTTTACCACACTCTGAGTCTTCCCTATCCTCCCATCATTCCCCTCAGCCATCCCCCAATCTCAATAACCCCACAATCACCTTGCAACCAATCTCTACCCAGAAGCACCTAGATTACTGACCCTACCGGTGTCAATTTTCCTATACTGGCAGCGGTTCTCTAACCGTGGTCGGTTACCCAGTGACCGCCATCGGTCACTGTGACTTATACCCCAAAACCCTTTTGCTCGCCTATTTGCCACCTAACAACCCCAAATCTAGCCTGGTTTATCCCTATAACTCAACTTGAACGTCATCGGCATCAATAACCAAACAAACAACGTGATGCTTTATTATTGATAGTTTAGTTTCTATTGCTTTGTAACGAGATACCTAAATCGTGATTTTGCAATAGCTTTCTTTATTATCATTTGTGTTAAATCGTATTAAAAGGGAACTGACCACCTTCGAAAGGAAGTTTTTACATTTCCTGGGCCTAAGGCAGATCCCTCATTTATTGTCTAACTCAAATCTGGTGGTCTTGTATTCTTACTTGCAGGTAGTCCTTCCAAGACAAAAAGGAGTTCTTCGCAGTCGATCTGATCTTTCTCTACGGTACGCGCACACCATCTCAACATTCAATAGGTATTCCTCCTAGCCCTAACCCTTATCTGTTTCTCAAAGGAATGATAGGATAGAAGCAAGTCTATATTGCAGAGCCGAAACATTCCGTGAAACATTTTGGCACGCCCGGTGGGACCCATTTCGGGTTTCTGTTTCTCTTGCTTGCTTTCATTTTAGGAAGCATACTTGTTGTTGTTGTTTTTGTTATATTTAGTGAAGAATTTGTCTTGCTTTCCTAGTTTCACATTAGTGAAAGTCATCTTAATTGCTTCATCGAATATCATTTTCGATTTGGGTTTAAAACATGTGCATTACATTCTTGCTTGTTGTTTTCAATTCTAGTGAACATAGACTAAGTAACAGGTCGTACACGTGGGGGTGATTTCCACGGTATTGACAGGAAATTAATCTTACTTTCACTGCACAACACATACCGAATCACTTCACAATTAACACAACAGCTCAAAACATCCCCCCTTTTCCACGGTATTCCTCCGCCCGATTGAGGTAACCTTATAAGCCAAAACAAACTTGACATTTCCCTAAGTCTTTTGTTTAGGATTGACATTATTCCACATCTAAAGGCATAAGCCCACAATAATTAAAATTAACCCTAGGGTTAATATCGGATTTGCGTGTGCATCTTGTTTGTTTTTAGTTCTGTTTTCTCTGATATACACTGTCTTCTGTGATTACCTTGGAACAATTTGATAAATGTACTGAGCATTGTTAACAATCAAATCAGCAGACTTCTTATATTTTCTTATACCAGTCTTATTACACCGACATCGGTTAACTAACCGACGTCGGCTATAGTCTAACCGACATCGGTTACTAGACCGACATCGGTTACTATCTTTTCTAGTTCCTGACAAACCAACAACCTACCAATTTCACCATTCTACGTCATTTCTATTCCCGATAGATTGAAACCTATTGTGTACTCCTCGCCCATGGTTTGTTATCACTCAAAAGCAAGCTTCGCCATGGTTTCACATGCTTGCTCTGTGCCTTTTTCGTGGGGAATCTCTACGGACACCGGGTGAGGTTCCTAAAATTCTGTGGGGGATAAAGAATTTGCCAAATTTACGGATGCTAATCCTAGCTACTGCATAATACTATTTGTCTCATGCCCTCGACCGTACACCCTACGGTCAACTCCTTGTTGGCATGCCTATCAGTATAGCTGCTCATTTAGCCCCTTCCCCACCTGATAACTCTGCTTTGCCTTCCGCATCCTTAGTCCCTGTCGCCCACCTCAGCAGCTTCAGGGGTCCATACGGCACTGATTGGCTTTCCTTTGGTTAATCTTGGGCCCAACATGTCATTACCACCATTGCTCCTACCTCATCTCTCTTGCATTGCTCGCTCAGTTCATGACTTACTCTCTGCCACCTATCCACACGAGCTTTCCTTCTCAAGCTCGCCCACCTTTTCATTTCCACACACATATCCGGTAACCTCAATAGCTTATATAGGACATCCCTATTCAATTGCCTCAACACAGTCGTCCTCCATACCTTATCAACATTCAACCCCACCATTGTCTAGCGGTGGCCTTGGCCCAATTTGCCTCCATTTACCACAACCACACCATCATCTCATCCAACTACCGATTTAATTAAACAAATGATGGACAAAATGCAAAACACTGGAGGCTTCGTGTCGTGAAGTCGTAGCGCCTTGACATACGAGCAAGTTTTTTGGGAGCCTATCCACCCTTCAATTCCCCTTCATTCATATCCTCCTCAATGGGAATTACCAAAATTTACCCGTTTTAACAATAAGGAGGACCCTCAACAACACTTGCGATCATTTAGACATGCCTGCTATCTGATTTCTCACGACGACGCTTTACTACTCCGCACCTTTCCCATGTCCTTATCAGGACCCGCTTGAGTGGTACAGTGCTTTAACCTAGCACTCAATCTTCTCTTTTAACCAGCTAGCTCAATCTTTCTTGGATCATTTCTCCATTAACATTGCCAAGAAAGTATCTATCACCGACCTCTATGCCATCCGACAATTTGAGGACGAATCTATCACTGATTTCGTTGGACGATGGCGGGGCCTTATCAACCAACTTATGTATGCCTTGCCTCAAACCGAACTTATCAAATCACATTACGGCCTCCTGCGCTAAGCACATCTCCCCTACCCTCCAAATTCAAACTTTCCGTACATTTGACGAGGTTTTACTATGGCTCAAAACTAGAGATTCGAGCCTTCAGAGGGAAGAGAAATTGCGGTTCTTGCAACAAAAACCCCACTTTCCAAACCCAAGATTCCACCAACAAACCTAACACCACCAATCCTCACCCATCGACTACTTGAAATCAAAAGGGGGCCGTGCACGCTGTGATGGTAAAATCCCAACCACCGTATAATACCCCCGCCAAAACCACCTATAAGTATAAAGCAGAGCCCATCAACTACACTCCTTGGGAGAAACATATGGTGTTATATTGGAAAAATTACTCAAAGCAGGAGCCATTACCTTACCTCCTGTTAAACCTCATTCCGGGTTTGATTCCACTCGTGCCATACCTTCCTAGTACAAAGAAAATGACTTCTGTAACTTCCACCGCGTGAAGGGACACGGTCATGAGAGCTCGCAAGATGTTGAAAAACATAGTGTAGGAAATGGTTGATGCGGGGATATAGCCCTCAATAATCCTAACGCCCTGTAACCGAAATTTGAAAATATTCAACAAACCATTCCCGAATCATTCTTCTAATGAAGAAACTAAACCAAGATATCTTAGCGAGGAGAGTGTTCATGAGATCCATGCGCAGTCTTCGATTCCTAGCCAAAGACCTCTATCGAACAAATTCTGAATCAAACCTCTTCACTAACAGAGAAACCGAACCCCCTTCCTCACCATCAAGACAAACTGAAATCCTTGCTGTTCCTTTACCCATCAAGGAATTAACCGCCCAAAGTTCCCTTCCCACAAATGAGCCTTCTTACACCACGTCCTTGCAAGACTCGTGAGGCGGATGCTATCTAATTTATCTATTTCCCAAACGTCTCCTTCTACCATTCTTTTTGCTGATGAGAGGAAGGCTCGCCACTTCTTTTGTCATCCTTAGATAAGAAACCTCTTGAACCGACATCACCACATTCTTTAAACATGACAGATCCTCTCAAACACGCCCTCCTACCTATTAGTCCTTCATCACCTAAATCTTTTCAGCAACCGGTTGACCTCTTAACGCCCATTGATACAGTGCCTCATATACCCCTTGTATCACACCCACAGTGGACCGGAATCACAACCCACCTTTCTTCCATACAAAAGTTCCTATTCACACGTGAGGACTGTCATTCCACAGAAGATAGACAGGTCCTATGGGAACGTTTGAGTACGCCATATTCTACTCAAATGCAAATGACCGATCCTGATGCCTCCACCATATACCCGAAGTGTTTACAGAAGCTTAAAATGCCCATGTTCTCATCTTCACCCCCCTCATCTCTACCAAATACCTCGTCCACTTCTATTAACTTAGCCAAATCTTCCCCTACGCTTGGGACCTCACCCATACCTAGTCTAACACACCCACCTAAGTGGCTTGATTTATCTAAAAATAAAGCCATCCATCCCATTAGGAGACAGACTCAATCTCCTCAACCTATGCCTCTATCACAACTAAAACCATCATCGTCACACCTACCTTCCATATTGGGACCCCATCCCTCTACCTTACATCAATATATCATACCTCCTGCGTTTTCTTTAAAGCGACCTACGCCTTCTGCACCCATACAGAAATCCAAGGGTATAGCAACACCGTCACCCCGCGTATCCTGTCCACCTATCAACCCTAAACAAATTCCATCATCAAAAGATTTGTTTTCGGTCACTCCTATTTCCCCGTGGTTGTTTTCTGATACCACATCATCTGTGGCCTCATCATCCAACATAGCTTCTACGTCAAAGAAACCACGGTTAGGTAAAACCCATTATCAAAACTCCTTGGCTAAACCACCCCCATACAAATCAACCACACCACGTCATCACAGAATCGACCAGTCCCAATAGCCTCATTTTCCCGAATTTGACCCACTCAAAGGGTCTTACGCCAAAATCCTTGCTATGTTGGTGGAGAATGCGACCATTTCCCTACCCCCACTTAGACCTTATGATCCATCTAAACCTCAACCTATAGGTTACAATGAGTCTAAATCTGTGCTTACCACCGCACACCAGACATGACGTAGAGGGATGCAAAGTGTTGAAAGCCATACTTCGTCTGTCACCTCTCTCAGACAGAAAAGTTAAGAAAGAAAACTTACGAAGAGAGAGACCTTTAGCTTCAATTCCCTCTCCTATACCACCTGTCCCCGCCTCACCAAGATCTATCATCATTACAGCCCCACCTCTCGAAAACCAAGACCTATCCCTACCATCTTCCTCCGCTCATATTCATGAGATCAATATGATTAGTGTTGCTACTCGAGGGCGAAAAACAATGGGAAAGCGAAGAAAACACACTGCGGCATCTCTTTCTCCGTCAACCATCCGATTGCATCACCACCTAAAGTGGTTATTCACGGACCCACCTATCCCATCTCTAATGGCATTACCCACCGAAATATGATCAAACAGCCTTCACCAATCGCCAGTAAAAATGACACTTTGTATGATCTCATTCGGACTTATGAATCTCATCGACAAGCTCTTGTTGAAATCCTTCAAGGGATAGAGGTTTTACCTAATGAAACATTGCCTGTTACCTCTATTCTAACACCCAATCACGTTGCTTCACTCACTAAACAATCTATCTCCCCAACCACTTCTGTCTCTGTACAGCAAGCCGCTGCTGTCAGTTTCTCCGAAGATGAAATTATCGACTTTGGTGCCGAAGATCCTGACCCTACTCTTTTCATCTCAGCTTATGTCTGAGATATTCGGGTACATCGTGTTATGATTGACGGGGGTGCTAGCCTAAACATCATCTCTTCAAAAGCCTTCCAACAAATGAATATCCCTTCTAGTTGCATGTGTGCCAACCCCATCATGTTGCGATCATTCAATGATGCTATTACTTCTACTTTAGGCACCGTGATCCTTAACATTCGTGTAGGACCACGTACTTTACCCGAACTCTTCTATGTCCTTGAGGGAGAGTTCCAATACAATATGTTGTTAGGCCGCCCTTGGATCTGGGCTATGGGATGCGTTCCCTCCACCTTACATAGATGCATAAAATTTAAGTATGAGGGGAAGTCCTACACCGTAAAAGCTGATCCTCCCCCCTTCAAAACTTGCAATATGTTGTTTCGCCTAATGATGTACTTGTACGGTACCAAGACACTGTTCATCCAACCTAGCCATCTACTTCCGACACACCTACACCTTCAACCAATGAAACCGCTGTTACAAATATTACTTCCTTTCCCGTAGATAACATCCCAACTTCCGACCCCTTAGTAGATGTTTTTCAACGCCTTACGCTGGGGGAGTACCACCTATATAACGTTAGTTCTTTCCATACCCCGCAGGAGTACGGACAATTACATGCACATCTCACCTACGACCATCGCGTGGGGAGGTAATCTCTTATGGACCACCCCATTGCCACACCAACCTAACGTATGGGGGTGTTGACGCATCCTCCATTACCCCGAACCTCCTCTTGGTGTGGTTCCCTTCCAATCCGATTTTCAATACTTGATAAATCATCGTTTTGCCCTCACCTTCTTAACTCGCTATGCTTGGAAAGGCTTTGGTTTTGGTCTTTATGAACAAGGCCGACATACACTCATTCCCGTGACTACATGCAAACACAATGATCGCAGTGGTCTCAGTTTTCTGACACACCTACACAGGGAGATAACTCGTGTCGGTTGTATCCTGGAAGAAGACGCACGTCACCCCTACCAAACCATCATCACCCACTTTGCCATCATCACCCATGAGTCGATAGACCTGAATCTATCCCTCCTAACTTTTTTTTCATAAATTCTATCTTCATAGGTCCTCTCACTTATCAACGCGATAATGAGGACCCATCTTCTCTTCCTTTCAGTATCCGGACATGATCGAAGAGGATTCACCTTCGATTAATGTTGTTGAGTGCCGGGATGATGACTCCATCATCACTTACCTTGGGGCGGACGACTCCTATATTCAACGCACCTTACCATATGAAACTCAAACCATGTTGAGTGAGTCGACTATAGAAATCAACATCCACACGGAGGAGGATCCTCACATTGTGAAGATCAGACAATCCCTTAACACATCGAACAAGCCGCCTTTACTACCTTTCTTCAGTACCCGCATGACAAGCTTTAAGCTTGGTCCTACGCGTGACATGCCAGAATTGATCCTACCATTGCCGTCCATAACATCACCTAAACCCGATTCCAAACCAGTCAAACAAAACTCGAGAAAAATGTATCCACGCATTGCCCGCTTGGTCAAAGAAGAGCTTCAACGACTTCTTTATGTTTCCTTCATCTTGCCTATTGACTATCCTCAATGGATTTCTAACATCGTACCTATCACTAAAGCGACAGGGGGGACTTCGGATATGCACATATTTCCGAGACCTTAACCTCACTTGCCCCAAGGATGACTTCCCCCTCCCAAGTATTGATCAACTTGTTGATCTCACTGTGGGCCATGAAATGCTTTCTCTCATGGATGGCTTTTCGGGATATAATCAAATTTTGGTAGCCCCGGCCGATCAACATAAAACTACCTTCATAACTCCTTGGGGAACCTTTTGTTATCGTGTCATGCCATTTGGCCTTAAGAATGCTGGTGTGACCTATCAGCGGGCCATGACTTACATTTTTCATGACATTATGCACACTATCCTTGAGGATTATGTCGATGATCTTCTTGGCAAATCTAAACATCGCAGGTGAACATCTCGATGTTTTAACCATTATTTTCGATCACTGTTACAATATTCAGTCCGGCTTCAACCAAAGAAATGTGTCTTTGGTGTTCTTTCGAGAAAACTTCTTGGCTTTATCGTCTCTTTACGTGGCATTGAGGTCAATCCATCTAAAGTAAAAGCTATCCTAGAAATGCCCCCACCCAAAAACCTCAAACAATTACGTAGTTTGCAGGGTAAACTTCAATCCATCGGCGTTTCATCTCCCAACTCTCGGATCGATGTCACCCTTTCCATCACCTTCTTAAAAGGACATTGCCTTTCAATGGAGTGAAGAGTGTCACTAAGCCTTTCAAGCTCTCAAATCCTATCTCTTACACCACTGTGCTTATTCCACCTCAGGATGATCACCCTTTCTACCTTTACCTTTCTGCCACTGACCATGCTATAGGAGCCATGCTCGCACATCGGGACTCGGCACATCGAGAACAAGCCATTTATTATATAAGTTGTACTCTCGTGGATTACGAGACTAGGTATACACATGTAGAAAAATTGTGCCTAGCCCTATCATTTGTAGCCACCAAACTCCGACATTACCTCCTGAATCACAAAACTTTTGTCATCACCAACACGGACCCCATTCATTATATGTATGCCAAACCTCATCTAAACCAACGCATCGCCTGATGGCTTATGCTCCTCGCTGACCTCGACCTTGAGTTTGTACAACAGAAGTCAATCAAAGGACAAACTATTGTGGACCAACTTGCGGAGGCCCCTTTACCTGGGGAACAATTCACCAATTTTAATTTCCCCGACGAACTCATCGCCACTCTTTCACTAAGGGATGAGTCGTATCAAATGACCCTCTTCTTCGATGGATCTAAATGCCAGCGCGGTGGAGGATCTGGCATTGTTCTCATTCCTCTTGACACTGAACCTATGCCTATTTCATTTCGGCTCGATTTCCCCTGCACTAATAATATAGCGGAATACGAGGCCCTTGTTTTGGGTCTCCAGGTTACGTTACACTTAGGTGTCAAATCTATTAATATTTTTGGCGACTCTCAATTGGTAGTCAATCAAGTTATGGGCATCTACCAATGTAAGAATGAGGAACTTCAAAAGTACAAACATTATGTGGATTCACTTTTGACCTCATTTACTCGTTATTCTATCTAGACCATTCCCCGCTCCACTAACAAATTTGCGGATACTATGGCTTGCTTAGCCTCGCAAATTCCTACCTCACCAACTGACTCTGACATATTCGTCTTGGTCCAACAACTTTTTGCCCCATCCTACTCAACCCCGGTTGTTTGTATGATAAATAATGTGTCTGCTAATTCGCAGGATACTTGGTACCACCAATTCCATGACTACCTTACAACCTCTGTTCTCCCACCTAACCTTACTAGTAATGGCAAACGTGCTTTTCTTAAAAGTGTTTCTCATTATGTTGTCATGGGGGGACTCCTCTATAAACGTGGCTTTGATGGCATCCTCCTTCGATGTCTAACCGGCGCGGAGGTCACCTATACCATCCAACAAGTCCACGATGGGATTTGTGGTGGACATTTTAGTGGCCTTGCCGTGGCTAAACGAATCCTTCGCCTAGGTTATTATTGGCCTACTCTTAACAATGACTGCTACGAATATGTTAAGCGTTGTGTTATGTGTCAACAACATGCCAACCTTCAACATACTCCTAGCCATCCGCTACAGGTCGCACGAGATCTTTGGCCTTTCTCACAATGGGGTTTAGACCTTATTGGTGAGATTCACCTACCTTCTTCACAACGTCACCGTTGGATAATCATAGCAACCAAATATTACACAAAATGGGTGGAGGCCATTCCACTCATTTCAATCAAAAAAGAAAAAATTGTCGAATTCGTTAACCATCACATTATCTATCGTTTTGGTATTCCTCATCACCTAATAATAGATAATGGTAAATATTTTAAAAATAAGTTGTTACAAGACCTTTGTGACAACTTTGGTATCAAACTTAGTTTCTCATCACCTTACTATCCGCAGGCCAATGGTCGGGTTGAATCTTCTAATAAAACCCTAACCAAAATCCTCATGAAAGTTGTCAATGAGTCGGAAGAAATTGGCACGATCACATTCCCTTTGCCCTTTGGGCTTATCGTACTAGCATTCGTACCTCCACTAATGCCACACCATTTTCTTTGGTATATGGTACCGAGGCTGTCTTGCCTCTCGAAATACAAATACCCTCCCTCAGAATATCTCTCCAGGGTATTCTCACTAACGATGATTTCCGCCAAGAGTGGTTAGCCCAATTAGAGCTTCTTGACGAGCGTCGTCTTACGGCTCTTGACCACCTTCAAATCTATCAAAAACACATCAAGCGTGCTTATGATAAACGACTTCATGAGCGTACTTTTAAGGTTGGTGATCTTGTCCTCAAAGAGAATCAACATGTAACCAAACTAGAAAAGAGTAAACGTGGAAAATTTGCTCCTAATTGGATTGGGCCTTACATTATCACTCACACTTATGGATCAGGCACTTATCGTTTAGCTTCGCTTAATGGTAAACCTGAGCCTGAGCCCCTTAATGCCTTGCATCTCCGACCATTCTACTGTTGAAATTAGTGTTATATCACTGCTTATCTACCTTACGCTCGTCCCTTGAGCTCATTTACCACCGCATACACTTTGTTTCTTACATCTCAAAATCCAATCAAGCTCACATGGTTTGATTATCACCTCTCCTTAAAAGATGCCTTCCCCTTTTTTAGTCTAGTCCATGACTTCAAAGTATCAAAATGACACATTCTTAATTACACACTTATGGGATTTTCTTGAGTCAAACTTCTTACAAAAAACTAGATGCTTCATGCCCAACGGACATCTAGACCTCTAAATTATACAATAGCCTGCTCCCTTGAAGGACAGCTATATGCCAAACTATTGCTCCTATTATAGATAGACTGCTCCCCCGAAGGACAGCTATACATAAGCACCGCATCTGCTACTATAAATAGACTGCTCCCTTGAAGGACAGCTATACACAGTCAGCCTTTATCAGAAGCTTCTCGCATTGATCAGCTTTGTGAAGACCTCAAGAACAACAAAATACATATCCCATGTAGACTTCCCGCATCGATCAGTCTATATCCAGCAAAATCAAATAAAAATAAAAGCAGTACTTCAAAGCACTTTTGAGTCATGGACTTGTCTATTTAGGTTTGGTTTTCTTTTGTCAGAATCATCATCTTATAATAAGTTCTCTACACCCTCGCCCACATCAACCACCTCACCTCACCATTTGTCAAAGCACCAAAACTCAAGGGACATGACGTATATCCGATATATTGTGATTATACCACTCTTTTCACCTATCGACTTCTCGCCTATGCAAGGTACCTAGGGATTCAAGCTCATCCTACATTAATATGTGGTTTGTTTCACTCTTCTCAATTACGGGACACTCTTGCCTCTTTTTCTCGACTCTAGGATTGTGTGTTGACCTTAATCAGGACACGATTCCCTACTACTTGGGTATGCTAAACATTCGCTTTACCTTACCAACACCAACAACATTACCCTACCAACATCAAATTTTTACCAACCAACAAAATTGCCTAACCACAACCAAATTGCCTGAATTCACCTCTCCCTAATCCTAAGGGAGAACTACATCGGTCTGAGGCCCTTCCTTGCTTTGTGCAATGGGCTATGTAGGCAGCACTTAGGAGACATGGGGTCTCCTAAGGTTAGCTCGACCATCCCCTACCATACCCTATCATGTGTTGTAAATATAAATATTTTTTGTGTATTTCTATTTGCCAACGTTCCTCTTTATCCTTTTTCAAAACAAACAAAAACAACATCCAAAACACAACCATTCTTATTATTATCATCACTCAAAAGAACATACATCTTTAGTTTTACATCTTCTCTATCATCGACTCACAGGTCGGCATCCTTATTTATTCTTATATTCCTATAAAATCCACTTAGACCCTTGCACCTCCTCCCGAATCAGGTGGTGATCGTGATCGTCGATGCCTCTCGGCTGGCCTCTCCATCCTCAAAGGTGCCACTGCCATTGGTTCCTCCCATTGATCCGCCAACATCTCCTGTAACATTCGAATACGTCCTCTCGCGTGAAGGAATCTTGCCTCCAGTCTCTCCACTCGTAACTGTGAAGCCTCTAACATTCCCATTGTCTCATTCACCTGTGTTTGAAGCTGGCGAGCCAAATCCTGCAGATGATCTCTCTCCACTGTAATCACAGCTATGTCGGGGCACTCACGTGCACCTCGCAGCTTTCTGTTACCCACCATACTCTATAAGCCTCCGTCGTTCCCGCATCCATCACCCTACGATCGGGTTTGCTATCTCTTTCGCCCTTCGGATGTGTAGGCCGGGAGGTGAGAATCTTTGCCTCGGCGTCAATCTCTCATGTATGGTCTATATGTCATAGGAATATCTGAATGAACCCAAATTGTCACCGTACGCGATCTATAGGAATCCTCTCGTACTCACCCGGCTGTGCCCCTGCGATCCACCTCAATCACTCTACACCCTCAACTCCTTAGCTATGTGCTCTGTCACCATATAGTTCATGTATGGCCTCCAACAAATATCCGCAACCATCACCATCTCCCATACCAGTCTATAATACTCGATGTCATCTATCACGGCCTGGGATCTCGCTTCTTGTTCTGTCTAGACCCATCGTCTGAATCCCAACCTTTGCACTCCTATCTCTCCCGACTCAATGGGTCGACCTATTAGACACACACAAACAATATGCTCATAGGCCCAACAATGTAGTAAGTACGAACAATCAGTGTCATCTGTGTTTTCACTTGCATGCCCATAAACCCCAATATAACTCTGCGGATATGCGGGTGCCCATGCGAATGTCATGCTCATTTCCATCATTTCCCAAATAACACTCATCAATGCTTTGGGAAATCTTCCACCTTCCGCCCTCAAGAATGCATAATACCCACCGCTATCATTAATACCACGACCAACCTTGTTTCCTCGGGGTGTGTTGCATACATTGTACCATATGTAAATGATAAACCTCACTGTGTCAAATCTCGTGCGGCGTCCCCAAATACTGCTGTTATCGCTGCTCGCCCTGTGCTGGGCAATGCCTAATACACTGTTTTTCCTATCATTGGGAGTCTCAAAATATGGAACACATCTTCCAAAGTCACTGTCATCTCCCCTGTTGGTAGATAGAAGGTATTCTTTTCTGGATTCCATCTCTCAATCAACGCCTGCAACATAGCATGGTTACGCGCGATTCTTGAATAATAGCGGATTCCACTTAACCCCAACCGATTTATCAATGCCCATTCAGTTGGTGTTACATCCGCTTGGATTCATGACAACAACGCTGGCACAGTATCATTCATCCTTAACCTTGCTTCTACCTACATACATCAAAATGACACATGATTATTCCAAAGAACAAATCTCTACGGGTTTTTTCTCAAAATCTGGAAACCCTTACAGTAACCGATAGTGGTTATGCATAACCGATACCGGTTACTTATAAACGATACCGGTCACTGTCAAAATCTACCTACCCTGCTTCAAACATACACCTTCGATAATTATTTTGCCCGTTTACTCCTATTTCTACCTAAAAACATACATGCCCACCCTATTTACCTGCCCCGTAGCACTCATACCATCCCCAACCCTTGCCTATCACCTTTTTTCTAATCTTTACCCACTTACACTTCTTTCATACTATCTACAAACACATGCAAGAATCAAATTACAACCAAACACTTTACCTCTCCGGATGCAGCAGCTTGGGGCGGAACATGTCTTCCCCCTCGTCCCTGCCTGCTGGATGCTCCTCCTCGTTCAGCCATGTTCACCATCCTCTTCAAATATAACTTATCTTTCTACCTTCTGGATCTCAGCCCACGCTCACTTCACCTGTCTCTTTCCTCCTTATCACTCAAATTCTTTCATGCAATTACCTCAGATGGTTGTCAAAGCGCGTTGCATTCGCATATTTAACGTGTTTCATGACTCTAAAAATAAGAATGCTAAAAATAAGAACTTAAGTTGCCAACCCAGTAGTTCTATTTTTAGGAAAACAATTCTTGCATAACCGATATCGGTTACATAACCGATACCGGTCATATATCTACCGACATCGGTTACATAACCGATATCGGTCAAGTTACCCCTTGTTGCTTAAACCTAAGTCGTCTCTTCATTTTTGGAAATTTTTGTGGCGCCCGTCCCTTTTTCCTGCATGAACAACACCATTATCCATATTTTTCATTAAATCCACATCTCATTACAATTTCATTAACATCATTTCTCTATATTACAAAACAAACAAGCCATCAATAACCAATATCAAAAACCATTACTCTATACACCATTTGGATCCAAATCAACAGCTACAACCATTTAATATTCACACACCAGTGACCAAACATACAACATTTCATAATATAACATGTCAATTAAACTCATCATTTATATCTATATACATCCCATCAACAAAAGACATCAACATCATTAATATATAACACCATGTCAATCAAACTCATCATACATCACATATCACAAACCATCGACAAAACATTTAACGCATTTTACGCATAGCATGTGGGTCAAATCATCATATCTATATATATACAAAGTTTCAAATATACAATGTGCCCTGCATCGGGGCCTCTGTGATCTCATAATACAACAAAGCTGGCACGTAGGCTGCAATAACTGTCAATAATCTCGACTCGGCTCAAGCTTGCGGGCGGTCTCTCATATCAAACATATACTGGCTCATGAGGCGGTGTCCACTGTCAACCCATACTCAGCTCGCAGGCCGGTATATACAATAAATGAATGAATGAATAACTAAATCCATAATATCTAGGCACGCATGCCTCTATAAACACAACCGGTTCGCGGGCCGGTGCCCATGTCCCATATACAAATACAAAATCTACGAGGGACCCTCGGCTCTCTCCACCGCCTCGCTCTCGCCTGTTGGTCCTCTGTCTTGCCTCTCACCTCCGCTATCACGGACCCACGGGGTGGCTGCAGCCTCTCCCCGAGATCTCGGCTCGAGAGGTCTCGCTCTATGTGCCGCATATGGTGATAATCGGCCTCGGCACCATCAAGAACATCTGATAGTACCGGGCCTCCGCTCTCAGCCTCCATATAACGATCTCGAGCCACCGTAGGTCTGGGTCTGGTCTCGACTCCTACTACCCGGTGCCCCCTGTGCTGTACAGTGCATGCTGGTGGTGGTGCTGTGGTTTGTGTTGGTACTGCACTGCTGTCCCGGGCATCTTGGTGCTGCATTGGTGGTCTTGTTGCTACTGTGTCTGTCGTACTGTACTGTCTTTGGTACTGCATTTGGGTGGTACCTATCGCCGCTACTACGCACTGAGCTCGGGATAGCTGCCTGTAAGACACCTATTCGTGCTCGTCGCAGCAGCAAGCTGCCCCTATAATAACTATACCCGCCCTCACGAGTTGGTCCCTCTCGCTCTAACGGCCGCTAAGTTTGGGCATGGCGGGGCATCTTATCCTTGCGACTCTCTCTCCGGCCCACCAAACCAAAAATGCGCTTGTGCACCAAGCATCATCTACAGTGTCATCAGCAGGCCTCTCAAAGCAACCCAATCTGGATCCACGGGCTGTGGTGCAGGCAGTGGGGCCTCTACATCATCCCTTCGGTACCGAGGGAAGCGAGGGGGCTCATCCTGTCGTAGCCCCATCTGCCTACGTACCCTCTCCAGGGGTATGCTCTCATACTCTCCCGGCCTCATCTCCTGCTATCCGGATTGTACTTTGGATCCATCAGAATCGTCCTCGGGCTCCTCCATAGGGTGATGACCTCTATATGGTCTCCATACAATATCCCGCTGTCAGGCCCTCTAACAAATGCCGGTAATACGTAACGTCTCGCCCTGTAAGCACTGCTCGTGGCTGACCCACGACCCCCAACCACCTCTGAAAGCCGTATCTATAGATGACCTGTGGCCCTGGCTGCTGCGGTAGCCCTACTGGTCTAATGCATATGATATGCTCATATGCCCAACAATGTAGCAAAAACGTCGAGTAGATCCCGAATCGCCTCATCCGGCGATAGCCCCATAGCTCTCGGTACAACTGCACCAGGTATACTGGTGCCCAAGCATAACAGGTATGCTCCTCGACCATCTCATGTAAAACCCCCATCAGTGCCCGTGGAAAGCGGCCTCCCTCTGAGTCGGGAGGGCGAACAGGTGATCCGATCATCATCAGCACGGCAAGCCGTGTCTCATGGCGATGGGCACGGTACATATCCCCGTACGCGATGCTCGCGCTGTGATATGTCAGTAGCGCAGCTGCATCCCCGAAAACCTGTAGGATGTTGTCCATGGCCGTCTCTGAATCTACCTGGAAGACTGCCTCTCCCTCAATCGGCAGTCGAAGGATGCGATACACATCCTCCAATGTGATAGTCATCTCCCCAGTCGGGAGATGGAACACATTGGTCGCGGATCCCATCTCTCGATGAGGGCGACCATCAAACTATGATCCTTGTCGATCGCTCTGCCTATACCTTTGGACTCCGCCGAGTCCCACCTCACACATGATACCCCAAAGTGTGCTGCGCGAACACGTGTGGCCGCATCCGGCTCAACAGCGGTGGGGCATCACATCCCGCATCGTCGGCCACCGCCGACGTTCTGCTGCAAAACCAACCCACTACATTAGCCCTACTCTTTATCACAACATCTACTTTACCTCTCTATATCCCCTTTCTTATCCACCTAACCACAACCCGACTCCATACCACACGTCTACGCCCATCTATCTTCCCCTAAAAACTTCTACGCTATCCCCCTCCCTCTTCACACCCAAACAAACAACCCACACCATACTCAAATGACCCAAACCATGCCCAAATACCCTAACCACATCTAAAAACTTAAAACAACAACACAACCCAAACCATACTCAAACAACCTACACCATGCCCAAATACCCAAACCACATCCAAAAACTCAAAAACAAAATCACAACCCACACCAACAAATTGAAATAAACCTAAGTCAGGACCGCACCTATACTGAAACACCCAAACAATACCACAACACCCCCACCCCAACCCAAACCATACCCAAATCACCACCAAAAACTCAAAAACAACAACATAACCTAAACCAACAAAAATAGCTAAAAATCACTAAGGACCGGTACCGGTCACCCATAACCGACCGCGGTCCCCTTCCCACCGACACCGGTCCACGACCGACCGACACCGGCCACCCACAACGCCCACCTTTTCCAAAAATTAACAACCGATGCCGATTTGTCAAATTTCGGAGCCGAACCCCCGCACGCCTCCGACTACATTTTTTCCTATTTCTGCCAATTTACCCACCCAAATACCCTAAAAACCTACCCACCCTACCGCCTTGACCTATTTAACCCATCTACCCTCTCCCTTTTTCAAATCATTTCCATTTCTTAATTATTTTCTCCAAAATGTACATTCCTACCCAAAATCCCAAATATAGCATAATGCAATAAAATGCACACAATGAGGGGTTTCGAACCTACCCGTACGACGACACGTCGTCGTGGTGGGATGGGTGGTGGTGGTCCAGGTGGTCCAACCCCTCCTGCTCCTCCTGGCTGTGCCATAGCTCCACCTCTCCTCTGCTGGGTCCTCCACCAATCAACTGCTGCCTCCTCCTCGCTCGGGCCCACCAATCACTCACTTCTCCACTCAAATCGTGCCACCTCAGCCAACAAATGCACCAATATCAATATTCCACCTCAGACAACCCAAATCGGTTTTCAAATTGCAAATGTGACAATGACAGGCCGTATTTTTCTTTTTATAGGTTTTTGACCTATAACCGATATCGGTTATATTGTGCCCTAAGAAACCGGTATCGGTCCCCTAACCGATATCGGTCATAGATAATCGACATCGGTTTTATCTCACCTCTACCCCAATTTCGGCCCTTATTTACTAATAGCCCTTTCTACCAACATCGCCTATATCCACCTTCGTTGACAACCCCTTGTTAACTTCATTGGCCCGACCCAAGGCCGCAACCAACCTATTCGGCCCGACCCAAGGCCGCAACCAACCTATTTGGCCCGACCCACGGCCACAACCAACCTATTTGGCCCGACCCAGGCCGCAACCAACCTATTTGGCCCGACCCAAGGCCGCAACCAACCTATTTGGCCCGACCCAAGGCCGCAACCAAACCATCCACCAACCCAAGGCCTCACCCCAACCATTTGGCTTGACCCGAGGCGCATGCAACCCAACAACTTGGTCCGACCCAAGGCCTCACCCCAACCATTTGGCCCGACCCACGGCCACAACCCAACAACGTGGCCCGACCCACGGCTCTCACTCATCAATTAGCCCGACCCAAGGCCGTACCACTTAACTACTTCACCCAACATCAACAACATACACTTTTATCCACCCAGTAGCCTTTTGTTCAATCCAGCGCACTTGTTCGTGTTTTAGCATGATTAGGGTCCTTGACTTGATCTGTCGACCAACTTTTCCTAAGACCTAGACCGTGACGTTTATCTCAACCAAACCAACCATTTGGTACTGCCGAACATGCCTAAACGTTCCTATACCTTACCTGTTATATACCCTGGAGCTACTTCCTATGCCTTGGATACCAGGATTATATCACCCTTGTTTGGATAAACTATCGACCTTTGCCTATGCATTCTTGGTTTGCTAGTCAAATCAAATCATGTACCCCTGTCGCACTCTCGCATTTCAACGCAAGCGTGCATTGCTTGTTTGGACCTACCCCACCATCTCACCCTCATCTCAACACCATTTACCCTTTATCAACCCTATCCTTGATTTCACGCTACCTCAATCTATGATAGATTTGAGGGGGATTACCTATACCCTTAACAGGAGTAACCACTTCTTATTATTGTCCGTGCGGCACTTTAAAAAAACTACACGACAATAAGGGGCTAATGTAGACACCAAATTTGTGTCTTACGACCCCTTGTGACCCGCATCACATTTCGCAACCTAACCTCACCACCTAAACCTTACACAATTATTTATTAATTACCTTATAATTAATAAATCCACATCACCATACCTACCACCTCATGTTGCCACCTCATCATGACCTAGTCTTAACCCTAAACTAACCTAATTAAGACCTATAACTTGGTCCAATTCCACACCTATGACTAATTACTCCTCATCCACACCTAAAACCAACTTCATAATGACTTGACCAAGCTCGCTACCAATCCCTCGGAAGAAAAGGAGGGAAAGCTGGCTATTTTACCAAAAATAGCCCGCTTTGACCGGACCGATACCGGTTCCTACTCGACCGCCGTCGGTTGCGTAACCGCCATCGGTTCCCCGTAAATGACCACTTCCAACCAAAAACAAGGATCGGATTTTCATTTTGATCGGGAGAAGGAGAAATCATCGAGAGAATCCAGATTTTACTTGGCCGAGCAGAGACAAGTGAAGAAACAAGAAGAGATTGCAGAGAAGGACATCAAGCCCAAGACTGCAACTGAATAACCAGAGCCCAGTAACACTCATCCGAGCATCAGAAGAGGAAACTGCATCCAACTTGGGTCCTGTCTTCATCATCACAGTCCTGAAACTTGCATCTGCATCAGGGGCAAGTAAGTAGTATGTTATATGTTTCTAAGCACCATTTTCTTGAGCTGTTGATTAATAGTAATCATAAGTTTATTCCTAGATCTACTACGACCACTAATATACTTAACCTTCACCCACACACCCTGATATTGCCCAGAAGGCCATTTTACCACACTCTGAGTCTTCCCTATCCTCCCATCATTCCCCTCAGCCATCCCCCAATCTCAATAACCCCACAATCACCTTGCAACCAATCTCTACCCAGAAGCACCTAGATTACTGACCCTACCGGTGTCGATTATCCTATACCTGCAGCGGTTCTCTAACCGTGGTCGGTTACCCAGTGACCGCCGTCGGTCACTGTGACTTATACCCCAAAACCCTTTTGCTCGCCTATTTGCCACCTAACAACCCCAAATCCAGCCTGGTTTATCCCTATAACTCAACCTGAACGTATCAACGACCAGTAACCGAACAAACAATGTGACGCTTTATTATTGATAGTTTAGTTTCTATTGCTTTGTAACGAGATACCTAAATCATGATTTTGCAATAGCTTTCTTTATTATCATTTGTGTTAAATCGTATTAAAAGGGGAACTGACCACCTTCGAAAGGAAGTTTTTACATTTCCTGGGCCTAAGGCAGATCCCTCATTTATTGTCTAACTCAAATCCGGTGGTCTTGTATTCTTACTTGCAGTAGTCCTTCCAAGACAAAAAGGAGTTCTTCGCGATCGATCTGATCTTTTCTACTGTACGCGCACACCATCTCAACATTCAATAGGTATTCCTCCTAGCCCTAACCCTTATGTGTTTCTCAAAGGAATGATAGGATAGAAGCAAGTCTATTGCAGAGCCGAAACATTCCTGTGAAACATGATTATTCAGCATGGATATCTAACATAGTTCCTGTCACCAAGAAAACTCCTGGCATCAGAATATGCACAGACTTCCATGACATCAACAAGGCTTGTCCCAAAGATGACTTTCCCTTTCCAAATATAGACATGATTGTTGATTCTACGGCAGGCCATGAAATGCTCTCCTTAATGGATGGATTCTCTGGTTACAATCAAATACGTATTGTTGAAGGAGATCAACATAAAACGACATTTACTACACCATGGGGCACCTTCTGTTATAAGGTCATGCCTTTCGGCTTGAAAAATGTTGGTGCCACCTATCAACGAGCAATGACTGTTATCTTCCATGACATGTTACATGATATCATGGAAGATTATGTTGATGATATATTAGCAAAATCTAAAACACGAATAGGGCATCCAAGTGTGTTGAGACGCATTTTCGATAGATTACGTGAGTATAAGGTTCATCTTAACCCAAAGAAATGTGTGTTTGGAGTAACCTCTGGTAAATTATTAGGGTTTATTGTCTCACGAAGAGGCATAGAAGTGGATCCTACCAAAGTCAAAGCCATTATGGAAATGCCTCCTCCTCAAAACCTAAAAGAATTACGCAGTCTTCAGGGAAAGATACAATCTATTCGGCGTTTCATATCACAGTTGGCTGACAAGTGCCATCACTTTAATCAGTTACTCAAGAAAGATGCACACTTTCACTAGAACCACGATTGCCAAGATTCTTTTTCTAAGTTAAAAGAATACCTCTCTAGTCCACCTGTTCTTATGTCACCAGTTGTCGATAAACCTATGTTGCTTTATACATCTGCCACTGAACATGCCATAGGAGCTCTACTAGCACAACATAACAATCAAGGAAAAGAACAGGCTGTATATTACCTTAGTCGAACACTTATTGAGCACGAAATATGTTATTCCCAAATCGAAAAAGTATGCTTAGCGGTTGCCTTTGCATTCCATAAGTTACGTCATTACTTGCTCAATCACACAACTAAGTTGATTGCCAAAATTGATCCTCTCAAGTATTTGTTGTCCAGACCCATTCTCACGGGAAGAATGTCTAGTTGGGTCGTATTACTTAGTGAATTCGATGTCGAGTTTGTTCCACAAAAAGCAATTAAAGGACAAGCCCTTGCCGACCAACTTGCCGAGGCACCCCTTCCTGGCACAGAACCACTTCAGTTTTCTTTTCCTGATGAAGATATTCTACACATAGACATCGCGCCAGCTTGGACTCTATTTTTTGATGGATCTTGTAATCTCCATGGCTCAGGGGCTGGTATTTTGCTTATCACACCCAGCGGACATGTTATCCCCAAATCATTTCGCTTAGCATTCCCATGTACCAATAATATCGCAGAATATGAAACTCTCGTCGCAGGTTAAAACTGGCTATATCTTGGAATCTTACAGAATTAGCTGTATTTGGTGATTCTTTACTTATCATCAAGCAAGTTACCGATGAATACCAGGTCAAGGATGAAAAAATTATCCCATATAAACACATGGTGGATAGTCTTCGAAGCTATTTTCGATTAATTAGCTTTGATCAAATTCCCAGAATTCGTAATAAATCTGCCGATGCTATGGCAACCATCGGATCCCTATTAGAAATCGCATCTAGTCAACCCCAGGCACATTTTCTCGTTGAACATCTCTTAATGCCTGCCTATGATCTTCTTGAAAACACTATGGTATGTGAGATCAGGTCCGAATAACCCTTGGTACCACGATCTTTATACCTTCATTCATGATAAAACATTTCCTGCCGACATGAAACCAATGCATAAACGTGCTTTAGCACAACATGCTTCTCGTTACACCATTTTAGCAGAAACTCTTTATAAACGAGGATATGATGGCACCTTGCTCCGATGTCTTAATCAGGAAGAATCCTTGAGTGTCTTAGCTGAAGTCCATTCTGGTATCTGTGGAGCACACATGAATGGTATCGCCTTAGCTAAGAAAATCCTGTGAGTTGGATATTATTGGCCCACCATGGAAAGTGACGCATGTCATTTTGTCAAATATTGTCAATCATGTCAAAAGCATGGAAATCTTATCCACGCACCTTCCCAGGCATTACAATCAATAACCACACCATGGCCCTTCTCTCAATGGGGACTTGACCTCATTGGTAAAATCAGACCAACATCTTCCGATGGACATAAGTTCATCATTACCGCTACCGATTACTTCACTAAATGGGTAGAGGCTATGCCTCTCACTTATGTTACCGGTAGCCAAATATCAAAATTTATTTTCAATAATCTCATATGTCGATTTGGTATTCCATCCGCTCTGGTTGCAGATAATGGTAAATCATTTAAAAATCAGGATGTAAAAGACCTAGCCAAACGTTTTCACATCAAACTTAAATGGTCCACTCCATACTACCCTCAGGGCAACGGTCAAGCGGAAGCAACCAATAAGACCTTAAAATCCATCATGGAAAAGATTGTCAACACCCATGGACGAAATTGGCATACTCAAATTTACCCCGCTCTTTGGGCTTACCGTACATCTTACCGCACGCCTACCGGAGCCACCCCATTTTCCCTTGTTTATGGTTGTGAAGCCATTTTACCTATTGAGATAGAACTCCCATCCTTGAGGATCTCCCTTAAAGATGTAATTAATGAGGATGAATACCGACAGTCACGGCTTCAAGAGCTTGAGCTTCTCGATGAAAAACGACTTAATGCTCTCAATCATCTTCAAGTCTATCAAAACTGACTACAACGCAGTTATCATAAAAAGGTAAGACCCAGAGAATTCGAAATTGGTGACCTTGTTTTAAAAGAAAATCAAAAGAATACCACTAAAGAACGAGAAAAACAAGGAAAATTTGAGCCTAATTGGTTAGGACCCTATGTAATCACAGCTAAATTTGGCTCTGGAGCCTATAAATTGGCCACTGCAGATGGTCAAGATCTTGATGAACCAATGAATGTAGTTCATTTAAAGAAATTTTATCCTTGAGATGTTCACTATTCCAGGATACAACATGTACATTGTTCCTTTTGTCTTGCTTATCTCCAAATAATTTAAATTTATTCATTTCCATTGGCAGATATTTTATTTATCAAAATCACATCTTCATATTTATCATCATGATACAAGTGCTAATATAAATCCTATTAAGTTTGTGAGCATCATACTTCTTCCACTTTCAGTCGCTTTCCTCTATGGTCATACCTAGAAGCTTACTGATGGTAATATATTCCCTTTTAATACATTCTCTCTTTCATAACAAAGCTCTAAACTTCGTTTACCCAGTTCGTTTGGTTGTCCATCTCAGTCTTTGGTGTTGAACCCTCGTGTCCTACTAGTCATGTGGGGCTGAGATTGGGGGCAGATGTTTCTTCCCAAATACAAAGCACTATTGTAAAAAAATCCATCAATTCAATAACTTATGAATAATTCATTGTCACATCTTTCATCCTTCATAGTCTTTGGTGTTGAGCCCACACTTCTTATTAGTAGTGTGAGACTAGGAATGGAGGAAGGTGCCCTTACTCATCTACATCTTGTCTTCGGTGATAAACCCTTACCTCTTACAAGTGGCATGGGGAAAAGCGTAGAGGGTCATTCTCATACAAGCATAAAAACATTGCAAAATATTCCAAAAAAAAAAAAAAAAAAAAACAAAACAAAAAAAAAAAAAAGACAAAAAGAAATTCACTCACCTATATTTTACCTTTGGTGATGAGCCCTTGCTTCTCACTAGTAGCATGGGGCAAGGCATAGGGAGTCATTTCAAAAATACAAAATCTTATAGTGCTTACAAATTATAGAATCCCCAAACACGTAATTTAGATGCCTAAGTGAAGAGAGAACTATCCCTTAACCTCATATCTTATCAATCAGTAGGCCACATAATTGTCTAAGTCTAGCATGTGACTCATAAAGTGAAAGCCATTTTTGAAACCAGTTCAATACCATTATGAAGAATGTAGTCACAATTTCCCAAAGGGATTGTTGTTAGCATTTGTCTCTATATTCATTATCTACCTCCTGCATCCTTCTTGATTCTCGATGATGAGCCCACATATCTTACTAGTTGTGTGGAGTCAAGAATGGAGCTAGAATTCTTTTCATCATATCATCACCACCATATCCTGCCAATAGAAAGAGAATTTGTGTTATTTTGAGCATAAGTTACAACATGGAACATGGTACATATAGATAATATCCATGTTTATCGCCTCTCAAAAATAAGTCTCGCACTCTGGGCCATAAATTGCCACTCATCTAAAATTTTAAAAATGTAAAAAAATCTACCTAAAAACATTTGAAAATCGTCAAAAATCCAAAACATTTGAAAATTTGAAAATCTAAAAATAAATAAAAATCTACCAACATTTGAAAATCGTCAAAATCTAAAAATAGTGTAAAAAAAATCTCAAAATCCAAAATCTAAAAACATTTGAAAATCATCAAATTCGCAAAAAAGTATAAAAATCCTCCAAAAAATACAAAACATTCAAATTGTAAAAATCTCCAAAAAATCTAGAAAAAATTATAAAATTCAAAAACAAACATTAGAAAATCCAAAATCCAAAAATAAAAAATCTAAAAAAAACATTAGAAAATATCCAAAATACAAAAACATTTGCAAAATTTTCAAAAGAACAAAAAACATCCACAAAATTGTAAAAACTCAATAAGCAACACAATTCATCCTTTGAACTATTATCCCCAAAAAATGGTCCAACCACCTTATGACTACCAATTTCAAACCACTTCTCCTCGCGTGAATCCTCGCTTGGGAAAATCCGGCTCTCATTGTTTCCTTGTTTGAGGACAATGACCCAATCTTTTACTATGTTCTCCTACCCTTGCTTGGGGCACATCTAATCAATCATCATTGTGGAACACGTTAGGGACATGTTTATTGGTTCTTGTGTTGCATTATTAGTTATAAATTATTAATTGCTTTCTTGTATCTTGATATATTACAAGGGGCATCTTGATTTTATGTATCCTAATGTTCTCTGTAATATTCTTATGTTATCGATTGCATGTAAATCTTGGGGCATCATACTTTCTTGATGGCCTCTGTCTATTCTCTCTTCCATTTGCATATCGTATTGGGGCATCAAACCTTTTTTATGGCCCCTATCTATGCTATCACGCATATTACAGTCTAGTCATCCTGATCTTTTATATCACAATGCATCCTGTTATGTGCTATATTAAAATTAAGATGTTTTTCATCACGTGAGTATCTTCCTGCATGATCAACATCTTACTTTGCACCCCATCCATTCACCCATACTAATGCATTCTCCAGTTTGGGAATCCTACTTGATCACCGTTGCAGTTTACGAATCCTACTTGATGATCTTTCTCAAGTAGCATTCACTATCCAGCAGCTCCTTCTCCCCCACCATGATCACCATGTATTTGATCCATTCATTCTCACTTCTCATTTTTCCTCCTCCACCGCTTATACCCATATTACCCTTCTCACCATTCCTGTCCCCTCTCACCCATTGGTATTCTTTCCTTTCACCCTTTTTCTTCCCGCTTGACAATCTTACTTAATAACCCCTTCTATATGGAATCCTCAGTGGAGGTTTACCCTCTCCCTAAGATCTTCCCGCTGTAGAAGCTTCTTCACCACCTGCCCTCTCATCAAATAACCATCACCACCAAACACATCTTCCAACTCCACCTCTTCTACTTCCCATTCCGCATCATTACTCTCACCACGTGGGCATCCCAATTAAGGATTCCCCTCACACTCTCCACCCTCCACTGCATATATTCCTTCATCCATTCATGTTACACTCCTTTGTGTCCTTTCTTTCTTATTATCACCTCATCTCATATCATATACCACTTAGGCATACCTCACTCACTCTTTTCTCATCCTTCCCCAAATCCACCTTATGCCTGGTCATCCTACTTACACGCTCTCGTAGTATGGAAAATTCACTTGAGGGTTCCCCTTCAGTCCATTTTGTCATACCCTATTCCCACCAACTCTAACATCATCCTTCTTCCTCAGCTTGGCGATCTTACTTAACCATTCCAGCCGCATGGCAATCTTACTTAAGACTTCCACTTAAGGTTGATCTGCCCTGTGGCCTTCCCCCATCCCATCATATTTCCCCCATCTTCCTTCTCCCACTTCTCATCACGATCATCTTCTTCACCCTACCATTCCACCCCTATCTCCAATATCATTTTGTCTTTCTCATTTTGCATATCACCCTCTCCTCTCCTGTGCGAGTTTGTCCCTCTTAACTTTTCAGACCTACGAAATCACATCCTTTCACCTCCTTTTCGATTCTCACAAACACCACTTCTCGCTTGACCATTTTCATCTCGATTCTTTTGCTCACATGGCAATCTTACTTAACCACTTCCGTCACATGACAATCTTATGTCAGGGTCCTCCCTACACTTAACTTGTCATCGTGAACTTCTCCCCCGCCTCATTCTTCGTTCACTTTGTTGATCGCTTCTTCCACCTGGTATCTCCTATTACCCACTTTTTCCTCCTCCTATTATCCTTTCTCCACATATCCTCTTACAACATACATCTCATCTCTTCCACCTACAATCACATTCTTTTCCCCCATTTTCCCCTCCTTGATCCATCATCCTTCATACCATTTCTTCCCATTCTTTTCATGTCTTGGTTCTTCATCCTCACCTCGTTCATCCTCATCACCCCCATCCTCTCCTCGCTTTCACTTAGTCCCAACTCATCCCTCCCATCTTCTTCACTCTTTCCACTTCATCTTCTCAAATTCCCCCCACATTTCTACCCACACACATATTCACCATTATTGTTAACACTCCTATATCCTTCTTTCATCATCATCTTCTCTTCCCGCGCTAATAATTGTCAACGGGTTTTCCCTAAAAATTATCAATCCTCATTCCGCACGACCTCATTCACTCCCTTGGACCTTCTAGAGTTTCCCTTCATTCCTTCCCTCCTCTAAGCCCACCACTCATTGTCAAAGGGTTTTCCCTAACATCCCTTTGTTGGCGTTACCCTTTCCAGTCCTCATTAGTTTTCTCCTTTTCTTCATTTTTTCTCTCACCCTTCCCCACCACTCATTGTCAAGGGGATTTCCCTAACATCCCCTCATTGGCATTGCCTCTTCTATCCCCCATTCTCTTTTCTCTCCTATTCTTTTCCCTCACTCCCACCCTTTCTTGTCACTTTTTACCCATCTCTCCATCTCCTCTTTGCCCTCTTCAATATCTTTTCTGTCTTCATCATACCTCCTTTTTCTATTTTCCCATCATCCTAGTATCCTCATTTCATGCATCTCCACATCTTTTCCAATCGATGTCATTCCTCCCCTCTTTCTTCTATGAACATTCCTTCTACCATTTCCTTTCCACTTATTACCCCCTTTCTGTATTCCCTTCCTTCTCCATCATTTTCTTTGTTATCCTCTTCTCTCTCCCACCCCTCATCTTATTTCCCTTCCCCTATATCATCTTCTTCCCCTTTTTCCATCACGTTTCCTCCTTACATCCCCATCGATAACCTGGTTGTTCAGCGTTGTCCTGTCTTTTTTATCATCCCACTCTCCACATGCATCTCCATACGGTCTGTTCCATATTCTTTTCCTTGGTCTTCCTCGCAATGACGTGATTCCTTCAATCTTCTCCTTGTATTTGTTCTATCTTCCTTTCCTCTCCCCTAATTTTCACGTTTCTTCTGACCACTTCCCCTTTTCTCTACCACCCCTACCTTTTCGTTCATTCTGTATATGTTTCTCTTCCTTTCTCTCCTCTTTTTCACACTTTCCTCGCCCCTCATAGTTTCTTTTTTTTCTCCGTTCTACTTCTTCTTTTGTCCTCTTTCCATTTCCCTCCATTTCACCCCCTACTCCCACCTCGTTTTCTCCTTCTTATTTATCCTTTCCCATTTCCTACTTTTCTTCACTCTCTCATTTATTTCACTTCCACGTATCCCTCTTTACTATCTCTGTTGCTTCCTTCATTTTACACATCTCTCTATTTCATCCCTTCACCCTCTCTACGTTTTCTTGTCATTTTCCTATTTTTACCTTGTTTGTCCTTCATCATTACCCCATTCTTCCCCTATCTCCCTTACTCTTCTCATAATCAACCCCCAATCCTATCCATTCCCTTTTCTCTTTCCCACACACCCTCACACCTAGCATTCAAGGTCGATTGAATCCTTTCTCCATTTGTGTCGTGTGGTCATTCCAGTCTCTTCCACTCCATTATCATCCTCTTCTCCACCGCATCCATTTCCCTTCTTTTCGAGATTTTGTCATATATTCCATTCTCGTCAGTCCTCTCGAGGGGGCATCACCACATCTATCCATAATCACATCTTCTCATGACATTTTTGTCTTGGAGGATACTATAACATCCGTCACTCACCACTTTCTATTCTCCCCAACAAACATTCGCTCTACCTTTTAAAAAGTAGATTGAATTCTTCCCCCATACCGTCTACTTTCTTTGAAAGGACACTACTTTCATAGTACCCTTCCAAAGAGGGGCAAATGTAGACACCCCAATTTCACATCTATCCTAAATCAATTAATTCCCCTTCCTCATTTCCCACAAAAATACATTTCGAATTAATCAAATATAATTTGATTAATTATCCATTTCAAAATCCAAAAAATAATCTAATCCTCATCACATGTCATTATTCTCCATGTTTTTCCATTATTGAATTAAAAATTTAAATTCAAATCCTCACCCACCCTTCGTGGTCCCCACTCACCTAAAATCCTCCACTTATGAATTAAAAATATAATTCAAATCCTCACCCATTCTTCGTGGCCCCCACTCACCTAATCTTGCACACATTTTCAAACCACTCATCTAATCTTGCCCACATTTTCAAACCACTCACCTAATCTTGCCCACATTTTCAAACCATGATTACTTAAATTAATCTAAGTTAATCACTCCCCAGTGCTATAAATATAACTTACCCCTACCCTCTAAATACACGGAGAATAAGCTTGCATGCCATATCTAAGTTCTTGCATCCTTTGAGAAAATAACATCCTTTTGCCTCGTCCTAATGCCAAAATAGCCTCATAATATTTTTTCCCATCCAGTGCAAAGTAAGAGGATCGTTGTTGCAGGAAGGCCTTGCTCCGTCTTGAAGAAAAGCACCTACATATCACAAAATCAGGGCTCAATCAAAGTTTCCTAGCCCATTCTGAGGTTTGCTACGGAACACGAAGGAGGAGGTACGATTATTGGTATTTTACTTCCTTGTTAGTAGTGTATTTTTCATAGCTTACATTAATCGGAAAATTATTTTCATCTTATTGATTATGGTATTTGATTAGTATCGAGTTCTTGGCTTAAAACCATCATGTTATCATTCCTTTTATGGTATCATAAAAGATTAAATTAACATGAATCGTAAGTTTCATTTTGCAAGTTTTTTTGTATATTCATATATTTGGGATTTGTAGTAATGTTTTTTGTTGAAGATGCGTTTTTATGAAAAATAGAGGTGTTCATTAGATTTGGAAGTTGGAAAAACCTAAGATAGGTATTTAAACTTGGCCATTTCACGGAGGAAGTCCTTTTTTTGTTTTTATGTTATGTAAAGAAACATGTTATTTTTCTATAAGCACAACATTCTCGGAGATATTATCTAGCGGTTAGAAAATACATTTATTTCTTTTTTGGCGAGGGCTCATGGCTATTGTGCATGATTTTCTATATCGGGAAAATCTATGAGAATACTATTTTGGGTGGTGAATGTCATTTTCGATTTATGATCCGAAATAACAAGTTTTACTAGAAGAAGCTTGACTAGATGTGACTTTCTAGAAAACTAGTGGCACTTGCCTATAATAGTAAGTGGACATTAAACCCATTAAAATCCTTAGCCCTTAGTCATATGGTATAGTCGTATGAGGGCTTAAAGCTTGTGATTCCTACTAGTAGGTGCTTAACTCCAAACCCCTTTCATTTTATTTATGTGGTGAAGGCAAGAGCATTTTATTCTATTTTAGTGGCAACTAAAATAAATAGTAGAGCATAATATTGAAAAGCTTGTATCTTTTGATTGGTAACTTGGTTTTGAGTTCCATTTTTATAAAAGTTCTTGTTTTTTCATGCTCTTTCCATTGGAAATATTTATTTTGAGAATTAAACTATAATTATAAAGTTTCATATTGTAACACGCACTTATTATAAAGTGTCAAAATTTTGGGGGGCTTTTGTTGCATTGGTTAGGGGTCTTGTTGCATTGTTTTTGCTTCTTGCATTTCTTTTGGTGAATTTTTTATGTTGGATGACATCTTTATCTACCTCTTGGAAATAATAATGGAAAGAATAACTAAGTGGAAAGGATTATGGGCTTTAACTTCTTCAAAACAAAATAGTGTTCACTAGAGAATATGATAAATTTCAATACTAATGCAAATTTGATGAGTGTATGGATTTTATAGGAACTTATGTAAGTGAGAGTCTTTTGTTTCATTTGGAAAAATGTGACTCTCCTTTAAAAATATAGGATAAATTGGAAGATTTATTTAGTAAGGTGGATCATATGAGAGTCATGTAACTTAAAATTGAGATCACCTCTCTTAATCCTAAAGATTTTCAATAATTATAGACTATCTTACCAAGTTCAAGCATTTTTGACATAGTTGAAGGGGAGTGGAAGAGATAAGAAAGATGAAGAATGTGTTTACTTGATTCCATCTAAGTTGAGAGGACCATTTCAAATATTTTCTTCTACCTTTTTCTCTAGCATGGATGCCTTAGGTGACACATTCAAAATGTCTAACTTGGAAACATTTTGTGAAAAGACTTACTAGGAAGAATCCAAATTTTCGACCTTGATTCTTCCACCTCTCAAAAGTATTAGTTACATCTAATCCTAAGGGTAAGGGAAAACCAAAAAGTAAAACCAAATCCACCCCTTCTCCATCTCAAAATGCTCCTAAACCCAAAGAAAACAACTCTAAATCCAAGTATTCTTCTAAATTTAAGAATAAGTCTAGCCTTTCATGCTCTTTTTGTGGGGTAGTGGTCATAAATTACATAGGTGTTATAAGAGAATGCAAGCCTTAGAGGATGCAATTAAGAAACACAAAATTTCTATCTCCACTCCACCTCCTTCTAATCAGTATGGCAAAGCACTTAATGTTGTTGGGAGATCTCAGTCACCATTTGCAGACAGTTGGGTTATAGATTCTAGTACTTCTCATCACATGACTTCTTCAAGGAGTCTTTAGTTTCTCTAGGTTTGAGTTCTACTTCCAAAATTGAGGTTGGAGATTATTCCTTTCTTTTTTGAGAGAGAAAAGGTGATATACAACTTGATGGTGGATGTATCAAGATGCACTATATGTTCCTAACATCACTACAAATTTTCTTTTTGTATATCAAATTTTTCATTTTGGTTAAGGGAAAATATTGACTTTTACACCACATGGAGTAGAAGTACGAACTTTGTTAGAGTCTTATTCACTCGTTGCTCGAGGTATTATTGATCATAGTTCTAGACTATATCACTTTGAGGGTTTTGATGACACTTTTTCTATAGGGATAGGATTGGTTTCTCATGCAAATTCAGAGAGTAAGGTTTGGCATGAAAGATTTGGACATATTAATTATATATATTTGAAGGAGTTGAGCACTCATTGTATGGTAGATGGTCTTCCTAGAGTTTCTTGTCTTGAGGGAGTTTTCTTTGGCTATGTATTTGGGAAAAAATACCAAGATCCATTTCTTAATAATTTTTCCAAGAGAGTTTCTTCACCGCTTGAGCTTGTGCATAGTGACTTGATGGTTTTTCCTACCCCCTCTTTCAAGGGAGATAAGTATGCACTTACCTTTATTGATAATTTCTCAAGGCGTACTTGGGTTTATTTTCTCAAGTACAAAAGTGATGTTTTTCACACTTCAAATTCTTCAAGGATTTGGTCGAGAAACAATCTTCGAGTTGCATAAAGAACCTTCACACTGATAATGGGTGGGAGTACTTTAGCAATGAGTTTTCTGATTTTTGGAAACTCAAGGCATTATTCACCAACATTTTGTTCCTCATACTCCACAAAAAAATGGCTTAGCAGAATGGAAGAATAGAACTTTGAAGGAAATGGCTAACTGTATGATGCATTCTAGAGATTTACCTCCTATCTATCAAGGCGAAGCGATTAATTGTGCTAACTACATTTAGAATCGTCACACACATAGAACACTTGAGCATTTGACTCAAGAGGAAGCTTGGTCCAACACTACGCCAGATGTCTCATTTTTTGAATCTTTAGGAGCCATGTTTGATCCTTTGTGCCAAAGAAGAAAAGGAAAATTTGGATAAGAAGAAAACTCTTGATATTTGTAGGGTATTGTGAGGACATGAGAGCTTATCAATGTTTAGATCCCGATACTCATGACATTCTTTTTAGAACACATGTTCAGTTTGATGATCACTTCACTCCTCATGATTCTTCTTCTTACATGCCTCCTTCTTCTTCATCTCATCTTGGGAACCTTTCTTTGAGGAGGTTAATGAGGAGGTTATAGATGTCGTTGAGGATCTTATTCTTGTTGATGTTTTCACTATGCCTTAAGTGGGATCGTACTATATTTTTTGAGGCAACACCTTTCATACATGATATTCCACCCACTAGGCATCATCACACACATTCTATAGGTTCTCAACTTTTTGTGTCAAGTAGTTTCGAGGATCCACAGTCATTTTCAAAGGCTCATGATACAAGAGTGGGATTATGCGATAGTAGATGAGTATTCTTCTTTGATGAAGAATCATACTTGGGATTTGGTATCTCTTCGTAAAGGAATAAATATAGTTAGGTGTAAGTGGGTACCAAACCAAATATGCAATTGATGGGTCCATTGACAAATATAAGGATCGTCTTGTTGCAAAGGATTTTTCACAAGTTGAAGGTATTGATTACTCTAAGAATTTTGCACCCGTTACCATGATGGATTTTGTATACCTTGTACTTGATATTGTTACATCACGAGGGTGGCCCTATACCAAATGAATGTGAAGAGGGAATTTTTACATGGATATTTACAAGAGGAAATATACATGGAGTAACTAGTTGGATTTGTTCAGGATTCTTCTCTTGTTTGTAGGCTCAAAGGTCTCTCTATGGTGTCAAACAAGCCCCTTGGGCTTGGTATGAGAAGATGGATTATTTTCTTCTATCTACTAGTTTTATTCATTACCACTCCAATCATACAGTATATCTCCAGCATGTTGGTGAGGATATTGTGATACTTGTCTTGTATGTTGATGAGTTTTACTTACCTGACGTGACTCTTCTTCCCACATTCAGACTATTTAGAGGGATCTTTCTACATAGTTTGACATGACAGATCTTGGGTTATTGCATTATTTCCTTGGTTTACATATTTCTCAAATAGATTTAGGGATTCATTTAAGTTAGTAAAAGTACACCCATGATCTTCTTTGGTACTTTGATATGGTTGATTGCAAGCTAAGTCCATCTCCTTTTCAATCTGGGGTTACTCTTACTTCCACATGTACCACTCCACTTTGTGATCCTACATTGTATAGGAATTTGGTTGGGAGTCTCATGTACTTGACCCATACTCACCCTAATATTTCATTTACAGTAGGGCTTGTATCTTGGTTTTCACATTCTCCTCATAGTATTCATTATTAAATTGCTTAAAAGGATTTTCCGCTATTTGTAGGACACTTCCCACTTTGGCCTACACTACACTAGGGGTTCTACTCAGTTGGTTGGATATACTGATTCAGATTAGGCATGTTCTATTGATGACAGGACATTCCACTTCTGGCTATCATTTTTGTCTTGGTTCTTCTCTAGTTGCTTGGGCATGAAAAAGTAATAGGCTATTGCACTTTCATCTTCAGAGGTAGAGTACAGAGCAGCAGTTACAGCGAGTCAGTAGATTCTTTGGCTTCGACAGTTATTGACAGAGTTTGGATTCCCATAGGATTCACCAATTGTATTTTGGTATGACAACCAAAGTTCAATTCACATTTATCGTAACCTAGTTGAGCACTAGCAGACTAAGCATATTGAGATACACATCCACTTCATTTGTCAGCACATTCAGGATGGAGTTCTTTTCTTGGAGTACATTCTGACTTAGTAGTAAGTTGCGGAAATATTTACAAAGCCTTTTGTATCACCTCGCTACCTTGAGTTACGTGGCATGCTTGGGGTTTCAAAATTTGTTCTTGAGGGGTGTTCATGAGAACACATTCCTTCTTTTCTTTCTCTTTCCTTCTAGTAGAAAGATTCTTTTCTTCTTTTGTTTGATATTCTTCTTCATGGATATATTGTACATGAGTACTTCATCGAGCCTAGTTGTCGAGACTCATCTTTGTGGACATGTCACTTCTATTTTATCCCCTAGCTTCACTTGAGGGGGTGTTAGAGTAGGTATTTACCTTAGCTCATGTTCACTTAAGTACTTTATTTACCTTTATTGTATTTATCCTCACCCACTTATGTGTGTGGATATTTCTTTTTATTTATTTAGATATTAGGCGGATATTATCTAGTTGTTAGGTATAGTTTTTCCTTGATCTATGGTATTGACTAGTTATTTCCTTGATCTATGGTATTTACTGGATCCTTGATGTCTACTTCTCTCCTAAATCTATGGACTTGACTAGTTCTTTGATGACTAGTTTTTTCCTTGATTTATGGCTTGATCTACAACCTTGACTAGTTCTTAGATTGTTATTCCTAGCCTATATAAACAAGGCCCATTCTCATTGTATTTAATTTATTTCCATAATAATATATGATATTTCATCTCATTTTTTTGCAAAGATTTTGGTAAATTTATTTTGCCAAATTGTTTTCATCTTTTTATCATGGTGTTTGATTAACATCTAAGTTCTTGGCTCGGTCATGATAATCTGGTTATCGTTCCTTTTAGGTGTGCAAAGGAGTAGCATGAAAATGTGATATTAAATGATTTATGGGAGTTTTTCTTTATTTCCATGGATGTTTTAGAGAATTTTCATGCAGGTTAATGAGGTTTTGAGATCCAAACAGGTTGACTAGTCAAAGGGTAGTTTTGGGATCTCAAATATAGTAGGTCCGATAAAATGGCTATAACTTGAGTTACAAGTTGATACCTAAGATGATTAAAGTTTTTATAGAAATATTATTAATATATATTTCCATTAATATATGGATTTTCTCATGATTAGGTCATATGATATGGTTTCCAAGGCATTATTTGAGAAATAATATTTTTGGCGATTTAAGACAAGATCTTTTTTTGTCCAAGTTTGATGTTTTTGAAGAATTAAATTGATTTGGTGATGTCTAATATCACCTGAAATGGGAAGAGGGATGAATTTTTCATCCAATGAATCCATTTATATGTTTTTACTTTATGTAGAAATGATTGTATGAGCTAACCTTTGGAAACAAGTTTTTGGCGGAGTTGATTTGGTGAAGGAAAGTGTTTTTGTGGTTTAAAGTTAAGGATGTTTCATGACTTCTAACATTATTAGATGTGTTATAAAGGTTATTTAATTTATTTTTAGTGGTCACATTTCATTTTTTTGTTGAGAATAATTTATTTGATTATCAAATGAAGTTTCTAAGGTGATGAAGGGTGTTGGAAATAGTTGTTTTGAGAATGTAAAGGGAATTGGGCCCATTAAATGAAATTATTTAATTTTTGAGATAAATTTTGACCATGTATGAATGTAAAATGATATTTTAATCATTTATAATGGTTCATGAGTCATTAAAAACATGGTAATGATGTAAGGGAATTTTTAAGAATGTGCCTATGGGGTTTTCAGCCATTTTGGCACATGTATTGAGGGTTTTAGCTAAGCCGGATTACTTGGGTCATATGTAACTATTGTAATTAAAAAAATTAATTTTATAGAGATGTAGTGTCAAAAATGATTAGGGACCAACCTATTTTGGTTTGGAAGGAAGAAAAGCATATTTAAGTGCTTGTTTGGTTCATTTTTGAACTAGTGCTCTTGGAGGGAAGAAGTGTGACCTAGAGGGATATGTTTTACAGGTATGTGAGCATGATTTTAAGTATTAGAAAGAGAATGAAAGGTTTAGGAATATCATATAGCATGATATCAAGAGGATAGAGCAAAGAAAGAAGGAAAAGAACAAGTTTAATGTCATAGGGTAGGGAGCTAGGGTTTGTGAGCTAAATTAGTGATCTCCATCAGTTGTGGCAGCAAAATTTTAAAATATAAAACATCTTCAGGTGGCTAATTTTGTGCTTGGTCATCCTTATGGGGTTGTATCCTCCTTGTGGAGTGGGTTCTTCACTAAATTGGTGCTCCTTATAGGGTTGGTGCTCTACTAAACTAGGGGTTGGTGTTCATTGTAAAGTTGGTGCTTCACTAAATTACTTTTATTTGAGTAATATAAGTATATTTTTAGTGGGTTTTCTTCCCCATGAGGGTTTCCCACTTAATTTTGGTGTCTTTTGTACTCTCTTGCTCTTGATCTTTCTTATGGTTGTTTATATGCTTATGTTTACACACATATGGTACATGGTTGAATGAATGGTTGTATGAATGATAATATATGATGAATGGTAAATGAAATTTAAAAAATTAGAGGACTAATTCACCCCCTCTCAGTCCCTTGTACTTTTAACAATTGGTATCAGAGCAGGTCCTTGCAAAGCAAGTCTAGTAGCTTTGAGGAGATCCTAGAAGCACAATATGGTGAAGAAAATCGGAAAGAGAATCAGGAATTGAAATCCATGGCTAAGAAGGATGAAGAAACCATAAAATATCTCAAGATTCAGTTGGAAAAGACCATTTCAGATTTGAGCACAAAGGAAGAGGAATGTGAAAGACTAAGAAATAAGCCTTGTGAGGTGTGTGTGCATGGAAAAGTTGACTTCAAAGAGGTGGTATTTAATCTACAAGTAGATTTAGCATTCCATAGGATGGAGAACATTAGATTGAAGACTGAAATCAAGGATTTGACAAGTTTTCTTAAGGCCAAGGAAGAAGAATGTGACAAGCTCAAAGAGGAGATTCAAACCCTAAAGATCAAAGAAGTTGAGAAGCCTACTCTTGTAGATCCAACAACTGGTCCTAGTTCCAAAGCAAGTGAATATGATGGTGTTCATGGCAAGAAGGTCTATTCAAGGCCTAATCCTATTAGACACCAAATGTAATGAGGTATGCAAAGTTTCATGGTTATTTTTATGCTTGCAATGGTTATGGTCATAGAGCAAGGGATTATAGGAATTTTTCAGTTGTGAGTACCCTTAGAGTAATGGAGGACACAAAATTGATCATTCAAGTGGTAAACATGAGGTTACTTGCTAAAAATTTCATTTAAAGGGTCATGTTGCAAATTTTTTGAGATGAAAGAAGTATGAATTCCAAAAAAATTCATAGAAGGATTTGTTTGATCAAATTCAATTATCAAAAGGTATCCAAGAAGTGATCAAGCCCAAATAATGATGACAAGAGTTTTATCCATGAAAGAGAGATCAAGAACACTAATTCAAGAGTTGAAGTGAAGCACTCTTCTATGTTTGAGAAGTGAGAAGTCTAGGATTATGGGACTCCTCAAGGGTTATAATGTATGTTAAGTGATCCATCTATGATATTTTACTCATTCATGTTAATAGGTGTCTCGAGTTTATTGGTCTAATCTGTCATGTTGCTTGAACTATTTGTGTTCTTGATCAACATTCATGTATCAAGGAGGTTTAAATTCAAGTAAAAGTTTCCTTGAAGTTAGAGTATGATGTCATAAGTTGTCAATAAGTGCATGTCATTATTTGGTGTTTAAAAAAATTGTGTCCCTTGTGTGAAGTTTGTCAAGTTGTCATCTTGTGTATAGTTTGTATGTCTTTTCAAAGGTGGCTTGTCAAGGTCCTTTTCTCTAATATATCATTGTTGGTTTGAAAATATGTCACTTGGGTAGATCTATGGATAAACGAGCCAATAGTGTGCAGGGCATAGCCCCTCTTTGAGTCAAGAAAGGCCCGGTTTATTGCTATTCTATTCTACCAGCAGGAATCTATGCAAGTCTCACAATATTCTACCTTCGGGGTTTGGGATCTCATCCCAGTAGGGGTGTTTCCAACTGTGAAAAGAAAGGAATGAAAGAGAGGATGAAGAAAGATCAGGTCCGAAGGGAGAAAAGAAATGAATTCCAAAGCAGAAAGGTCAGAGGGTTTATGTTTTGGGATTGGTAGTAAACAGAGCCAAACCTACTTGCATAAACGAATAAAGCAATACTAATGAATAAATGACAAAAAGTAGAGATAGATCCAACAGAATAAACACATAGATCTAACATAAGAAAGATCAGATGCCCATAACACACATATTCCAAGCACAAAGTCTCAATATTTGTATTACTATTTTCTTCTGTTACAAAAAGTACAAAGCCTTTTCTTTTCACTTCTATTTTTCATCTAAAAGATATCCACACCCTGAATACAACAAGTATTCAAGTATTTATAGAAGAAGAGAAGAAAAGAAGGCAAAAACAAACCAACCACCTAATTACAAAATATCTTAAAGTCACTTGTTGACTTTTGACAACTTGGTGGATGACATCATCCCATGGTGCAACATGGATGATGTCATCATTTGTGCCAACATACTTTTAGATATTTTACAAAAAGAAAGTTGAGGAGAAGGAGACTATTCATCGTCATCCCGTGGCTGAAAGGGAGCATCCTTTTTTTTGCTCAGGAGACGAGATGTGGAATTGGGCACGGTATTCCATGAACTTGTTAATCATGGGTTGAAGTTGATCCTGGGAAGGATCCTTGTGTCGATCGCTGATAGCTTCGCAAGTCTCCCGCTCGTCTGTGAGCTTTTCTAGGAGTTTGGAATAATCATTTTCTACCTCTATCAGGTACCTAATGAAGTCACGACATGCCAACAGGTTGTTGATGGATTCGGCGTCAAATGTGACCTCTGGTCCCAGCCCCTGTGAAACGATCTCCTTGAAGATCTAAATAGTTTCATCAAATTTCCTTAAGGTGAAAGAAGGAGTGAGCAAACCCAGAGACATTATTAAGACAATTTGTTCCATTTGATGCATTGCATCCAGGGCTTCCTCCTTAATTTTGTCGATCTTCTCCAGGATGAAATCCAGCTGATCAACCCGATAATCCAGAGTAGAAAGGATTTTGTTGAGGGCTCTGGGGTGTCCAAAGATGCCGAACTTGACCAGATCTTCAACTGAACAGTCGAGCATATTTTGAAAGGTCTCATGCTGCATCCTGGCATGATCTAGCTCTTCGAGAGATGGGTCCTGCTATCACTGGAGTTCTTTGTTCACCCGATTGATATTCTGGTATAAACCGGTGAACTTAGCGATTACTCCCTCACTTTCCTTGAGGATTTGGCTCCTCCAGGTGGAAACTGCCATGCCCTGCTCACCGATTTTGGCATATTCATTAATCTTATCCTAGCTCAAAGGCTCAGGAGTTTCAGCGGCAGTTATAGGAGGTGCACTACCCATTTTCTACAAGGCATGGAGAAGATGTTTATTTTGCTCCTTTAACAGCCTTTTCTCTTCCTTTACTTCCTGGAGCTTCTTGCAAAGGGCGTCAACTGCAGATAGGGCCTCTCCTTGAAGGCTTTCTGAAGATGTCCCCATTGTGACTTGAGTCACTGTGTAATCTGTCGAAGACAGATCCTTTTTATCCTTTAAAGGATTGGGGTATGCAATCTCCATTACTCTCTCCCCTGACGCACTCTGAGAGAAGCGGGTTAAAGGCTTTTGCTTCTTGGTCCCCTTTGATGGGATGACGGAAAATTCCATCGGTGCGATGGGAACTTTCCTCTTCTGTTGACTCAGGTGCTGGGAGATCCATGTTGGACTTATGGGAGAAGGACCGAGAAATAGAAAAGGGAGCAGCTGCAGTAGTAGAAGGAAAATACGTGGAGACACTTGGAGGCGGCATTGAGAGGGAGATCAAGGAAGTGCCCACGGGGGAAGGGAAACTACGAGGAGGAAGACATGGGAAAGGAAGGGAGCTCGAGAGATGAGGGAAGAAATGGAGGGGATAGCTCTGCGAGAGAAGAGAAGATGGACGATGAGGAAAGGGAACATCGAAGATTGGGGAGAGGACATGACCAAAGGAATGGTCGCTTGGGTCACTTGAGGAGGGGAAGGAGGAGAGGGAGAAGAGATAGAAGGGACCTCAATAGTTGCAGCAGTGGCAACATCCTGAGTGGATGTGCCTATCGAAACATCTTCCACTGCTTCTTTCTCTGGAGAAGCCAGAGTGATAACTTGTTCGGGTGCGGCGGAAGGGGACTTTCTAGAGCTTCTTCTTGAGTGGAGCTTGACTCACCCTCCTTGCCTTTTCCTTTGCCCTTTGGCATCTGTTTTTCCCAAGAAGGTGCGTTGCCCAACGGAGATGTAGTGAAATCAACTCCGAGGTAAATGAGGCCATTCATTCTACACCAATGCTCCGTTCTCCGCAGAGTTTCCTTGACCCTTTCCTCTATTGTCTGAGGCACTTTATTCTTGTCGATCACAGCAAACGGCCAGTCATCCCCATCCGTGTCAAGATATACCTGATCAACTTCTTGATCAGTAGTTTGATAACCTTTTGGGATGATGGCTACGCCGTACTGGATGATTTCCGCCAAGGCCAAGTGGGAATGATCCTTCCTCCTGAGCTCACCCTCATGATATAGGTCGATATAAATATCTTCAATCTCAGGGATGTGGATCGGATCGAGCTTGTGGCCAGGCGACAATTCCTCGGGTTGAAAGTGGGCCTTTCCGGGAAGTTGTGCTTTAGATTTATCAGCTCCAGCTCTCGATAACATCTCCCGGGCTTTGTGGTGAGAAGAACAAGTGTACCTACCCACTGTGAGGGGGAAAGGAGTTCCACCCTTCTGTCTCTTGAGACACTTTTCATGGTAGGTGATAAGCTGTCTTGACAGCTCCAACAGGATCAACTTGGGGCCGGCATATCTCGGTAGTTTGGTTGGTTCCCCTAAGAAGTTGACTGCCCTCAGATAAGTGAAGGTGGGGAATTGAGTGAACAAGGCCCCCCATTTCTCTGTAGCTGCCACAGTGCTCTTGGTCGTACGACCGTGAGTCATGTTTGGCCTCATAAGGCAGACGATGCCATAGAAGAAGGCATCGTTAATTTTTGTGAACTGGGGGATACTATTTTCCAGCTTTAGTTCTGGATAGTATTCATATATTTTAACTTGGGGCCAAACCCCACACCGCATTAAAGCTGGATAATCCCTTTCTGAGGCGCAGCATAAACTACGTAGGAGTTCATATAGAACCTCCCCGTTGTGGTAAGTTGTTGGAGCTGCTCAGATATGGTGCTGCTTATGATCTCTGCCCATTCAAAGCGTTGATCTGGCACATTTTTGTTCATTGTTTCCAAGTATCTCAGCATCCATTTGTGAAAGTAGTGGGCATCAGGAAGCCCAAATACTCTGCTCAGGAATGTGATTGTATCACTGAGTTCCTCTGAAAAGTCACTGTGATGAATGACTTGTGGCCATCTGGTCACCACCTTCTTGTTCTTTAGGTATACTTCATTCATCAGCTGCATACACTGATCCTCATTGTCATCCCAAGCCTTGATGTAATCTTCCTGGCTTACGGCCACAAAGTGCCGGTGGTGAGGAATGCCAAGCATTATCTCGAAGTGCCGGGTAGTGAGGTTGATCACAACCTCACCTTTCTCATTATGGACACACCTGGTGTCTTTGTTGTAGAAGCGGGCTACTACCATCATGAACTCATTGTTCACGGCACTGACTGGGATCCCTCCAGCAAAATGCAGGCCACTGCCTACCAATTTTTCCATCCACGGACTTCCTGTGACCTTCTGGGTTCTGGCCCAGAAATCCTCCATATCAATGTGACCAAGTTCTGAATCTCTGATATCCAGGTCACACTCTGCCTGGGATTCGGGCATCCTGACCCTCTGATATTTGTACTTCATTTCTTCCTCTGTGAGCTTGGCTTTGCCCTTAGACTTGGTGGGTTTCTTGCTTGATGTTGACATATGTGGTTCTGAACTCAGTTGCTGATCTGCAAGAAGAAGAAGTGAAACCCAACGCAAGAAAGTCATATTAGTTGTTTGATCTTCCATTGAAATGTTGACAGAAGGAAGAGTTAGCAATTTTAAGGCCTCAGGGCGCAGGGCGCATGGATACTGCAGGCTGCAGGGCTAAATAGTGTGGCGCACAGGAAAATGGTGTTACAGGGGACAAATCAGTGCTAAAGGGCGCAAGGCGCATGAACACTGCATATGAAATTTTTTTTGTTGCTGCAAGCGGGAGTGCGCCGGTGCCATTTATATGCATTTACACTGGGCACATGTATTTTTCATGTTGCATGGGGACAGGATGCGCCAAAGGGCGCATATAATTTTTGTGTTACATGGAACTTTGGTGCGCCAAAGGGTGCATATATGGCGTGTGTAACATATGCTTTATGTGTGCTAAAGGGAACTTGGCGCGGTGCATGGAAGGACTACATGACATTGTGTTGTTGTAATAAGGGATGCACTGCGCCTTTAATAGTTTATACTTGGCGCATCTAAATTTGATGTTGCATAGATGCAGGGTGTGCCAATGGCGGAAGGTTTTGCAATGTTGCACGCAAGTTTGGTGCGCCAATGGGGCACAGGGAAAGTGGGTGTTGCAAGCAAGGGAAGTGCGCCTTGAGGGCACAGCTTTTTTTATGCAACAGGCATGGTAGATGTGCCATTGGCGCGACTGTATATCATGTTGCAGGGGTGGTGGATGCGCCAAAAGAGGAAACAATACAGTCTAATTTTTAAGCCTTGATTCCTTTTTCGAGGGGTTTACATGCTTTTAAGCTTCTTTTGCAGGGTTCCTTGGGTGATGAAGTCCTCTTTACCAGCAGATCTGGAAAGAGGGGGAAGTGCATGGGGAAGGATAGAAAAAACAGCAAGGGGGAGGGTTCCATGGTTTCACGACTCTTTTAATCTAATCCTCACAAATAAGCAGCCAAAAACCAAAATACAAAACACAAGAGCAACAGGGACCTCTTACCAGGAATATATAATGTGAGAGGTGTGAAAGCGTGTAACATCCTCATTTTAGACAATAGAACAAGGCAATTTTTTTATTTTATTTTTTTGATAAATGCTTCCTGGTTCTAAATACAAAATTTAGAACTCACAAATCAAATAACCATTCATATAACAGATAACCATATGCAGCTGTAATGACTCGAGTACCTCCGATCTATTCATTCCATGACTCGGTAATCTACCGATCTATTCATGAGTAATAAGAGTTGGCATTTTTATTTAACACTTCACTCTTGCGGCGGTTCTCTTCCCTATGCGGGATTCGAGAATGATCGTCTAACGAACCTAATCTGAATAATTGTTACCATTATTCATCGGCATCTCATCCCTTAGACTAGGTGAATAAGGACAACGCAATCAAGCCTTGTGATACTTTGGCCAAAGATTTGAAACATACTGTTTATGTCTCGTATTCCTTAACGGCATACTCGTCAACGGAATATGCCCTTCACCCCATTCTTATGTTATGTAGAATGTCTTATACCGACTTACATCGAGTCGCTCCTATCTCAACTTATTCACTCGGAGACAGATTAACAAGGTGATAATGTTATATGGATGCCCACGAGGATTAGGGATATGATGACATATTGGTTCAACCCTAGTTAAACCAGGTGTCAAGATACCCCGAATCTCCTAGGCAGCCTTATAACCTGACCACATTCCTAATCGGTCCCTGAGTAACTCGTTCGAGATCAAAGTGTAAATCTTAGCGATCAATGCAAAGGGTGTCGTCATAAGTCACCTGCATTGTTGTAACTTCGAGAAGATCCTAATCTTCTCGGAGGTACAACCCTGCAGTTGACTTGTGCCGTCAACCTTTAAATCCGCCTCGAAAAGATCTACTTAATAATATGCGTTACGCACGTTGAGTTTAAATTACATTAAAGACGTTCCCTTAAGGTTAGCCTTTCCCAATCCCTGGATTCCTCATCCTAGGATGACCTTTCTCAATAAAACCCATTACTCAGAGGAGATATTAGGGCCAAGGTCTCATCAAGGAGTTCTTAGAATATACATAATTCTTAAAACAACGGAATTGGACAATATCTCATAAATTTCACATGAGATCGCCATCTGAACCCCATTAGGTTTATATCAGTTCTCAAAACTGAATTTATATCATACTTATTAGTATCAAATATAAATGATTCAGAATCCAATTAAATGTTGTCCTGTCATAATCAGGACTAGGGATTAATAATTTAATTCAGTTTGTTTAGCGTTCTGCTTAGGTATATTTTAACCCTATCTTCCAAAAAGATAGTTACCTAAATTTCAATTTAGCTTTTGATAGAACATACAAGAACTACTAAACACTCATAAGAATTCAATCACATATTCTTGTAAGATTTCATTGGTATTCACCAAAGTCACCAATTATACAATGATAACAATACTCTCACGACATAAGTACCGGAGAAATACTAACTATCAAGATAGAAATACAATCACATAAGTATCAAATATCCATTTCCATTCCTTTGGTACTAATCAAATACATTTTATGCATTCAAACATACTTGATACATTACTCAACCGAAAAGGAACATCTTTCCTTATATGGTACATTTAGAAAATCAAGCGGTAATTCATTATAAAATCAATTTAAACAATCGATCGTCTATCGGATCTGCATGCTTTACCACTTACGGCATCCATCTGCAAAAATTGTCAACACGAATTGGATTCGATCAATGACTGAGCATGATAACACTAACCTTTAAAACAATTGCAATACATCAATTGTTTTCATTAAACACCCCTGTTTAAATGAGATCAAATCATTAAAGTGTTAGTGACCAAGAAGACAAATGCATCTAACCAACTGTCCATCCGAATCCCAAGGACAAAGAACATCGACATGATTATAAATTCAACATAATCAATAAATAACCTTTCATGATTCCATCAAGCATGATAGAACAATTCCAAAAGTTAGATAAACAATTATTTCAACCTTTACTTTATATCGAAGAGAAATAAACAAATTGTACATGTTTCCCTCTGAATTAGCTCATGACTGTACCGTCTTTTCAAAAGCAAGGCATTCACCTAATACGCATGCAAATAAATCAGTCGAGTCCATCAACAACAATTGTTTTGTTAAAACTTAAAATAAAGCAACTACAGTACAGTAACCCTCTTGCCAAACAACGGTGTCTATCTACCAAGCAGACTCAGTATGACCTTGCGCAAGAAGCGACAGACAAGAAGATAAACACTGAAAGGCTTTTAGACACAAGGTCGAAATCAAAAGATCTCCTTTGTTATCGCAGTCAACCAAAGACTCATGATCATTTAAGCAATGACATTTCCCTATGACTATGCGGAGGGATTTTTAAACGAAATCCAAGCAACATGCACAGCCACATCCAACTGGAATGTAGTCAGAAAGAAAACATAACATAACATAACATAGTCACTTCTGAACGCATCCAGAGTTGAAAGTATGTTATTCACGACCTACTTTATAGAAGCCATAATTCATGATGTCAAGCTATTAAAGAAAACCAACAAAGCCAAGAACATTACATGTTCATACTCAGGCTTATACAGAAAACAGTGACATAGATTACCATTCGAGGATTTAAAACTAAGTCCGTAAACAGTATTCACAGTTTAGCTTTTCCAGAAGCCGATATACAAGATATCTTCCCATACTCACGGAACCCAACGGTGTCGAAAACAATAGTAAACCCAATGAGTCTTAATTTAAGCGATTACACTTTGTTTATCTATCAAGAATTCAACTGAGTCCCAACAACAGTATACAAGATAAAAATAGTTAATGATTCTATCTATGCCAACTATGGTAAGCATTCAAAAATCAGGTGTAAGCAAATCAAAATATTGATTTCATAACAAGGAATTCAACTGAACCTCTTCAAAATTCTCGAACAAGCTTACACAGAAGGAAACGTAAATGTATACCCATGGAGTCTGTACCAAAATTCATTACAAATAACAGAGGTCGTATGACCTGTTACTTCTACAAGATTCCAACGAAATTCAAATTATCAATACTCAAAGATGTATCTATATCCTCAACAAAGTGGACCATAATATATGATTCATTCGAGAGGACTCTACTGAGTCATTTCAATACAATAATCATATATATATATATATATATATATATATATATATATCAATACTATCAATGGGTTGAATCCCCATAACCTCCACGCAAGGGGAAAAACAACTCCAGCAAGGTCGTAATGAATACTGTAACACTGTGAGTTACCTTTTCACAAATAACTATAAAATTTCATAACAAAACCCAACCAGAATCCATAACCACCACTAAATAACAACCACGACAGAGCTTACGAAAGAAAAGGTCAATTAACTGAACAATCAAACAAATGTCCTTCAGTATCCCTTCCGACAGTTTCCACAACAAGAATCAATGAAAAGTATCCATCAACAAGCATCTCAATAGTCTGTACCCATCGAGAGAACAATTTATGGACTCACACAGAGCAGGCCTATCACATATACTTGCAATAATTTCGCATATTAAAGCCGGAATGCAAAACACAAAGAAATATAGCAACAGTTCGAATTTAATAAACACCCATCAAGGGATAAATGAAAAATCAAACCAGCATGAAGATACAGTACCAAAATCACACAAGACAACCATAGAAAATCATCTATTTCCATAAATCATTTGAACAGAGTTGTTCTAATGAAATCACTTGAAAGACAGCAAGATTTTTAAAGGTTAGGGCCTAACATGCCTGGATATTTGCTCAAAATTCAAAGCGAGACTTTGAAAGAGCTCGGACTTTCTTTTCCTTTTCCAAGTTAGAGCTACCAACAAAATTTTGCTATCTCCATGACATATATATTTTCCTTGCCAGAGGAAAGAGCTAGATACGCTCATACTCGCCATGCAACACAAAGAAGACTGGTGCGAAGAACCAGGTGAGCAGAGAGGAGAAATTGCAGGTGGTGATAAGCCAAACAAAACATTAACTTTCCATTTTGCATGCCTTCTCACGAATTCCGAGCTCAACTACCGAGCTCATTAATTGCATTTACTCCCAATTTCCCGCTCAAACTCCATGCCCACCGACCGCCATAGTTGGCGATAGACAAGAGAAATTCCAAGACCATTTCCAATTTTGGCGGCCACGTCGGCTCAAGTTAGCCGTTTTAAAACCTCCGCCATTACTCCGTCCCTCATGCTTATCCACGCATTAAATAACATAAACCGCGCCCATGGTTCGCACCCCTCCATAGGTCCCCAATAATCCTTGCTCAATAGTTAGGTTAGTAACTTAGGTTAGAATTTAGGATAATACCTAGTCTAACTTCATAGAACATAGATACTAACTTAGGACATTAGCTCTTAGCCTAGGTCTAGGTTAGATCATCACTAATCTAACCCCTAGGTTAAGTTTAGTTTTAGGTTACTAACATTAATAATTCCAGTTAGGTCTACATTCCGTATGCTCAGAAAAAGACCTACAACATGCATTCTTGAACAGGGTTAGCTCCTGTTCTGCCTTAGGCTACGGAATTATATGCAACTGAATTATTACCTGGTCCATGACCAAGACCTTCTAGATATACTTCGATATCGGGAACCATTCCATTTCACACGATCAACCTGAGTTAGACTCGGGATTGGCTTTATTCAACGAATTCAGACCTTGCAACCTGTGAAAGGTTTATAATTTTTAATTCATCATGAAAAACTTAAAGCACCACTTGGATCAATACCACTGATCCAAGGCTAGGTCTTATAGATGAATAACTTTATAATTCGTTCCGAGATCAGATTAAACTCAGATGTAAAATGAAATAAATAAAAGAGTCTAATCAAATTCGACTACCAAAGATCGCAATCAGAAGAAGATTCATTACATATCAAGCATGACTTCTCAATCAAAGGAACACATCCTTTTTACAAAAGAAATCACATATCAACACTTGTATGCTTAGGAGGAAGTAACAACAGTTCAGGGTGTTACAAACCGGGTCTACAACGTGATCGATAATGACAAGTGCACGGCTGCAGTGCAGAGAAAAGAGAATAATCACGTGTTTTTGTCTGATGAAAATGACAGGGCAGATGCGCCTATATATAGGCAAGGTGGTAATAAATGCGCCAACCACTTTTTCAAGTGGCGCGCCAAAACACTGTCGACAATGGAAAGGATGCGCCCTATGGCGCACCAAAACACCTGCTAACACGAAGTTATGTGCACCTTTGGCGCACCAAAAGTGTTGTCAACACAGAAATATGTGCACCCTTGGCACACCAAAATGCGGCGCAACAAAAGTATTGTTGACATGAGGGTGCATGCGCCTTGGCGCATGCAAGGAAGGTGCAACATAGTAAGGTGCACCAAAATGTGTGTTGACACTTCAAACCGTGTGCCAAAGGATTTAAAGGGGGCGCATGAACACTTTATGTTGCATAGACATTATGTGCGCCCGACCAAAAAAGACCAAAAATGGCTAAGTTCGGAAAACCAGATTTCCCAGAAGGGATTTTGCAACGTTCCGAACGCGGACGAGTCCCTGACGAGGATCGGAACAAAATTTTGGAAAGGTTACCCATAAAATTACCCTTGACAATTTTATGGGATAACAATCATGTATTCTGAAATCTTTTCCTCATGTTTCCAAATTTTTGAGATCTATGAATTATCAAAATTCTAAGAGTGTTCTTGAGAATTCAAAGTATGTCTTTTATGTCTTGCAAGATGAACTTACTTGGTAGCATCGGTCAAGAGGATATTTTTCTCTGAATCTATGAGTATGTCAAGAAATTTGGTATCCATGGTCCAAATCAAGATGATAATCAATATGTGTGAAAATAAGAATCCTTGTGAAGAGTCATCATTCAAATGTACTCCCAAAAGTGTAGTCAAAATTGCATGAAGTTTTGTTTTAGCTATTAGATTGATTATGACCTATGTGTCATGCTATGGTTCTGAGTATTTGTGAGATTTAAAGTAATGTCATGAGTTTGTGCCATGTTAAGTGTATTTGTGACACCAAAATGAGGCATATCAGGTGTATTAGGCTAAGTATATGACATATTGACTTGTAAAAGGAGTCTTTATATCTCAAATGGTTGTGATGTGCTTTCTAAGTGTGATGTATCAGGCTACAAGATTTGTTTCAAAAGTTGGTGTCATGCATTAAAGTAGTGTTAAGTGGCTCATCGGTGTTCTCACTTCATGTAGATTTGTTTAAAGTCATCATGGAAGGTCGTAGAAGATCAAGTAATGTATTTCTTGGTAGAAGGTGTGTCTTTTATCATAATAAATTGTTTCATCCTTGATGTACTTAGAAGTCTAATTTGGTGTTCATACATCATTATTTGCATACCATTATGCATGTGCACTATGAGATCATTGATTAGGGTTCTTGCTCATGAATATTAAGGTGTTAATTGTTGCAAAGAAGATAGTCATGTATCAAAGTCTTGTTATCATCTCTGTAAGGTGTGTGTATATGTTTCATCTTCATGCCTAATCTTTTTCATGTCATTGTATGAAGTTGAAAGGTCTATGTTGTCAAGTTATCAATACTGATTGTACTTCTTGTGTCTCGAAATGGAAATGTGTAGTCATATGAGGTATGATTTGGTGTAAAATGTATGTGGTTTATGGTGTTTAGTCTCCTTGAAACTTGAAATCAATATAATTGTGGTATTTTAAGTGTTTGTAAGGTTCTTGTGTCAAATCTCAAGTTCTAAGTGTTAGTGAAGAGTGTCTAAGGTTTGAAAATAATTATTCATCCATGTCAAAGTTTACGATGTGTTTTAAATAGCCTTATCTCAGTCAAACATGTCCTAAGAATGATCAGGTCAATATGTGGATAAATTATCAAGAGTGAGATGATATTGGATAAGTTTCAAGGAAAATGTACCTGTGGTTTCTTCATCACACAAGGAGCATGAAGTTGTGTCAAGAATAAGCTACAAAATAGTGAGCTACATTGACCTATAGCAGCAATGTGTTAAAGTCTTGTTGTTTGAAGAGGACTGATAAAATGCTCAAAATGTGATAAAGTAATGGAATAATGCTCAAATTGAATATCTTTATTCCAAAAGGATGACTTGTAAGTGAGTTTCGGATGATAAGGATAATGTAACAAGACGTAAGGGTTTCACGGAGAACTACAATGATTAACCACAAATATTTGAACAAAAAGCAAAGACTGTATACTTCAAAAGACCATGATCATGCTTTGAGTCACGAGTTTGTTCATCATCAAAAGAAATGGAGTGTGAGTGTCAAAGTATTTTCTAATGTAATCATGGAGTTTAGAATATATTCATGGAAGTATAAAATATATCATTCAAGTGTACCAAATATCTTAAAGGTGCTCAAAACCTCTACAAACTTCAAGAAGGCTACAGAGAAAATATTGTGCAAAATGACAAGGTGTCAATACAGAGATCGAAGATGTTGATAAAACACTTGGTAAGGTCTCGAGCTAACAAATTTTTAAGGACCTTGATAAGCCACCTTTACAAATACATTCAAACCATACACAAGATGACAACTCGAAAAACTTCACACAAGTGACATACAAAAACAAAAATAGATTTAGACATTGTACGATGGAAAAGTGACATGCGAGCATGGGAATCTATAAGTAACTCTTCCTCACACCCGACCTCCCGAGGTTGTGCCGAGACAGCCAGTGGGGATGGAATACACGCGGGGTACAGATAAGCTAGTTAGGTAATCTTATGTCTTCAACATACAATAAGGGGATCTGCAAATCTAAGGCAAAGAAGGCCCTCCTAACTTGAACCGGTGTGATAGATCGTTCGGTGAGGATAGCTGCTCGAAGGCTCCAATCAATATCAAGCTCTACCATTATGCAATCTATAAGTTGTGGAATACGTGGAAGATAACATGTAGGTGCTTCGTATATATCTCCGACAAGGTCATACAAATGGAATGGCTAAATATGTGGTGGATCTTTTGGTGCTTTATGGATGATTCTCTAGTCTAGTCCAGAAATCTTTAGCTTGATTAGTTGTTATGTTTAATAATGATAGTTGTGTGATAATGTCTGGTGGGAGTGGAGAGGATCTAAACACTAATGTTTGCAAACCAAAGCATCAACGTTGGATTGATTTGTAGGCTCGTTGGGTTGTGGGACCTTTGGATCACAACCGTAAGTTCATGGTTGTTGTGGACCTCCTATGGTCATGTGAAGAAGCAATCCCTTCTTCTGATCCCAAGTATCCAATAATCATTTTCTTTTTCGGCCTCTACATTTAGAACTAGAAGTTACACGATTTTCTCGAGTATCTAACATGTGTGTTCAGTAACTTGGATACATAAGCTAGTGTGTATATCAACGAAGAGGTCTCCCGTGTCCTGGATGTGGGACTAGTGGATCACAACCGAATGTTTACTCTCTTTCAGGTCCTTCTACAGTCATACGGATATCTATCAAGGTAGTCTATAATTTGGCTGACTTGACTAGAATGTGTGTGCTTTGTCGTCTTCTATTTTTAACCCTCTTAACTATGTGCTGATTTCTTATAGGTCTATTATTGTTTGGAAGACCTGAATTCTGAGATTTTGGTCTATATCAGTTAATGCTACAACAGTATTTGGTTGAGGCATGATTGGCTCAAAAACATATTCCCTGGGCTCTCTAGGTCCCGTGATTGTCATACAAGATCAATATAAGCCTAACTGAAATGAAAATAAATTGACTATGCAAGATATATCTACAACATATATGTATTCCTCTGTTTTTGTATTTTTTCAATAGAATTTTAAATGGAATTGAAAGAACAACTAATCTAATATATTCAGAAAATGAAAACTAATCTAATAACAAAATTAAAACAAACAAGGTAGCCCGGTATAACTACTTGCCTGTACAGTTGTGAGTTTATCCTAAATAACTAGATAGTTGATTAACTTAATTGAAAGATTCTCGATCCTACCTCAAAATTGACGAATGAATCATAGTTTCTCAAAAAATATCAATCCCCATAGCTTCCCTGGTAATATCGAGAATGAACTTTAACTAAAATGAAATGTTTCACTACTCTATTTGATATATTTTAACTAGAACTTTGATAGATAAATCCTGGAATTTACAGAACAATGGCGAATCCATTAGTGTATGACTTTTTCCCCTCAAAATGATCCCCTCATTCCTTCATCTCCACGTGAATCCAAAAGAGCGTGTATATTCTAGCATCAACAGAAGAAGGTATTCGAATAATGGCAGCTTTGGATATAGACCGAATATAATGCGAGTAGGAGAGGGACAACGCAAGAGACAGAGCTTGGCATATGCAATTCCTAGCGGGATTTATTGTGGGAATATAACGCAAGTGTACCGAGAGATTCTAGAATCTACGTTCCATGAAGAACACAACCTGCAACTCTAATGGATGTAATCTATAACTGACACTATTCTACTCTAAACTAATTTGTATGGACAACAATACACAAGACTGAAGCAAGAAGATCGAATGGCTTCTTAAAAGCAAAGGAAAAACTAGCATGGATGCAAACATGAAACAAAAATGAGCTCTAAACAAGAAATTGACAGACTAAACAATGGAAAATGAGAAGTTGAAGGGTAGTTTTGAGGGGCCATTTGCTTGAAAACAAGCTGGCTATTTATAGATTTCACATTCACCCAAAGGTGATTCCCATTAGAACTCTTTTACCATTAAACAATGGAGAAACACTATTCTAGGGGACATAAAACATTAATACAAGCCAAGGCGGTGGAGAAAAGCTGGTGAAAGTTGAAAATTATGCCAGTTGTGATTAAAAGAACATGCTGGAAAATGCGTGAAGGACTCGCTGCCCTGAGCAGGGTGGTGGTTACAGGACCGCCACCCTGCCAGGGCGGCGGTTTCATCACTAAAGGTCAAAACACTAAGAAATGAAGGGCAAAGGAATAAAACAAAGCATGAGGAACATGGACAAAGCATTTGGGATGCTAACATGTACTTCACAAGATTTTCTGGATTCAAACACCTTGCGAGGTGACCTGTATCATCATTGGGGCATGTGTAACATTGTTAAGCAAGATAGTACCATTCAATTTTGGGTACGTATGACACCTAACAATGAAAAGCACTTATTAACAACTTATGACATCATACTTACACTACAAGGACACTTTTACTTGAATTAAAACCTCCTTGATACATGACTCCCGATAAAGAACACAACTAGTTCAAGAAATATGACATATTGGACTAACAAACTCGGACACCTATCGAATAATGAATCAAATCTCATGGATGGATCACTTAACATACCTTATAACCCTTCAAGATTCCCATACTCCTAGACTTCTCAACTTCTTAAACATAGAAGAGTGCTTCATTTTAACTCTTGGATCAGTCTTCTTGTTGTCTCTTATATGGATAGGCCTTTTGTCATCCATAGTTGGGATTGAGCACTTCTTGGCTACCTTTTGATCATTGACTTTGACTGAAATATATCCTTCTATGACAGATTTTCACATCCATACTTCTTTCATCTTATAATAATTTTTAACATGATCCTTTAAATGAAACTTATAGCAAGTAACCTCATGTTTACCACTTGGTGATCACTTTTTGTTCTCCATTTCTCCAAGTGTATTCACAACTTAAAAACTTCCTATAATCTCTTAACCATACATTCAATGTAAGGGAAGCACATGGGACTAAGAGGGGGTGAATCAGTCCTATAATTAATTTTATTTCCTTTAGCAAATCATACATACATCCATTATATTCTTCATACATCATTCACAACTATATGAGGTTATTAAAATGTGCAATATCAACCAAAAGAGCAAGAAAAAAAAAGTACTCAATACAAGAACACCATATGTAAGTGGGAAACCCTCATAGGGAAGAAAACCCACTAAAACTATGCTTATATTACATAAATAAAATAAATTTAGTGAAACACCAAATTCACAAGGAGCACTAACCCCTAATTTAGTGAGGCACCAATCCCACAAGGATCACCAACCCCTAGTTTAATAGAGAACTAACCCTACAAGGAGCACCAACTCCTAATTTATTAAAGCACCCACTCTAAAAGGAAGCTATAAACCCCTAGAGATGACCAAGCACAAAATAAACCACTTGAATATTTCTGATCTCTTATTTTTATGCTGCCACAACTGATGGAGATCACAAATTCAGCTCATAAACCCTAGGTCAAACCCTAGGTCTTCAATCTTGCTTTATATTCTTCCTTTTCACCTTTTATAACTACCCTCTTGATCTCATGTTTTCATATCTTCCTAAATCTGAAACACATATGATATTCCCTCAAATCATGTCTTCTTACCTGTAAATAACTCTCCTCTAGGTCGCACTACTCCCCCATGCAAGACTAGCTCTCAAAATGAGCTAAAACATCACTTTTATATGTAAATATTCTTTCTAACCCAAAGGAGGTTAGTAATACACCTTTGGTTCAACCAATGCATCACTAAAAACATCCCATAACTTTTTCACAACAACTACAAGTGACCCATATGGGTCGGCCTAGCAAAAACACACTTTCCATGCACCAAAAATCACTAAAACACATGCATTGGGATGCCAAAATTCTCCTCATTCAAAAACCATGCTTATTCAAGCTCCCATATTCATAAAACATGAGTAATATATCATTTAAACACTAACCATGGTCATAATTTTTGTTAACCAATCATATTATTTCATTTAATGGGCTCGATTCTCTTTATGATTCCCAAAATAGGTGTTTTCGCACCCTTCAAAGACCTTAGAAACTTCATTTGATTACCAAATAATTTATAATCAATCATTTATAAATATATTAAAATCCTCTAGATTTATTCATTTTATTCCCAATTCATCCTTATTCACATTAGAGGTGATAGGAAGCATCACCCAATCCATCTCATGCTTCAAACAACATCAAACTTGCACACAAACTATAAGTTGTCTTGAACAACCAAAAATCTTCTTGATTAAAGAGTGCCCTAGAAACACTGTTAAATGATCTCATCATGATTCAATCCATATATCACTAGAAATATATCTAAATTTAATTACCAAAAAAACTTTAAACATGTTAGGAATCCACCTGTAGCTCAAGTTATAGCCATTTTACTAAACCCTGCTATTTCAGATCCCAAAACAACCCTTTGACCAATCAAACTGTTTTCACCTAAAAACACCATGAACATGTCCTGAAACCTCCATGGACATCAATAAAAAATCACATACATCACACAATGTCAATTTATACATTACCTTCTTTGGATAACTTTTCCTTAAACTGAAACTCTTCATAAACTTCCATTTTTAGGTGGGGCCCACATATGACCACAAGCTCTATCCTACATTTATGGAAATATGGAATATTCCTCTACAACATCCAATCATCACTTTTTAGGAACCAATCAAAACTGGGCTGATATACTCACTTTTCTGCAAATTTCTCCTAGCTAGGGTTTAGCTAGGGTTTTAGACCACTTTACCTTCTTAACAATCGTTCATAAAAACGTGACAATCAAACCACCTCATTATTTTTGTGAAAGATTCATAACTTACCATATAATATATTCCAAATATATAAGGTACACATGCAAATCATACGATTCACAACGAGCATCCGAGGTTGCACTTTTAGCTGCAAATGCACTAGATTTTGACCTTGTCTCACAAAATCGGTCATATCTAACAAAATACACAAAAAGGGAACCTCAAATTTTTCTTAGAGCATCATAACTAATCCCTATAACATCTCCAATCCTCATAATGTAAATCATATATCCCAATCTCTCAAGTCATTAAGACTTACCTTTGCTTGCATGTTAGATTCTCATAAGACTAGAACTAGGGTCGATGAAATAATGCAACAACTGAACCTATAACCTCCTAAAATTACCAAAACATACCTCATGTTCTATTATATGACTTTTTCATGCTTCCATGAGCTCAAATTTCTCCAATCCACACTTTGTCACACCTTCAAGTTGTCATACCTGCCTCCCATTGAGCACGTAACATGATGAACCACCTGTACATGCACTATGCCACTATTTTAAGTTCCCAATAACTCTCAAAACACGTTATCCAAAATGTTATCATGTTTCCTAAGAAACCAAGAAGCTCCTACCATCATGCAACATCACTTAGGCACATATATAGGCTTGCAAGAGCAAGCACGCCTCATGAATCTTCATGTAGCAACTCAAACACATCTAAACTAGTATGTTAGCATTATATACAAAATCATGACATCATCACACATCATCCAATTTGTCATTAATGTGTTTTTTCATCAACGACAACACCTATTAGGCCTACATGTCAACAATCTCCCCCTTTGCAATTGATGGAAAAGACCCTAAACTTCTCCCCCTTTTTACATTAATGACAAAGGCATACCTGTAGCTCACCCTCATGAAATTATTTAGCTTCATAACTTTATTATTTTGTTGGAAACATCCACCAATGGTCTCAAACAAGATTCATCTCTTGATTTTGCACAAAAATTGATTTTTTCCTTTATTTTAGGCATGTAAGTAACATGCTCTCCCTAGAAATAACACTTCAAACATCTCGAAAAACTTAAGTGCACCATGAAAAATAAAAAATTCACCTTGCAAGGGGCTAAAACCTCATAACTCATCTCCTAGACATGCAAAACACCAATTTTCCTTCTTATACATTGTTTTAACCTTCTTAGGATCATTGTAGAAGTAAGTACTACCGAACCATACAACCTCGATTCATGCCAACAATGGCATAAAGAATCGTGATACATCATTATCCCATTCTTCTAGACTAGGATCCACTATATTTAGGTCTAGATCATGCAAAACAAGGCATATTGTTTCTTCTTCATACCATACCAATAGATTGAGACCATAACAAACTCCTTAGTACAATTGGACCATTTTCATCCCCGCATCTACAAGTCATCCATGCCTTGACTCAAGAAAATAACACACCCCTAGGCTTAAGGCCTTTACTTCTAGCTCCTAAGCACAAAATTGAGCAACAATCCTTTGCTACCATGCCTTCAAATCACAATCACAACTTTCACAAGGTTTTAAAGCTCCATTTCAATCTCTTACAAACCTATTTGACTTCAAGAGAAACGTTTGGCTTAAGCATATATAAAAATCTTAGCTCATACCTCAAGAGCATTGAGAAGGTAAACTTTACCTTCTATAAGTCCAAACAAGATATAAGAGGCAATATACTCATTTGAGCATCTTCTTCATACCAGTAGGAGCATCTTAGACACTATAGAGGATCTATCGAGCAATACTTATTTCCAGCCTTTTTGCAACTTTTGATCAAAAACACCTAGAATCACACAAGAGCTATCATCAACTGTACTTTTCAATCAATGAACTTTCATAGACCCATTCATGGACTCTTACTATAGTCTCTCCTTGTCTTTAAGTCCTCTATCAGGACCCTTAACCTTCTCTATTCTGAAACATGTTAGTGAGATTTCAAGTACTTACACAATTGTCAAATTATGAACTCGTTCCTTTTGGAGCTTATACATAGTAAACACCTTATAGATTGAAGCATCTTCAGTGTCTATCATACCACAACACTTCCTTCCATCTTGAATTCAACCTTAACCTGTAGCCCTGATGGAGAGAAGATATAGGCTCCCCCTACCTTAGGATTCTTTATCACACCTGTATCGTTCTATAGAGACTCCATGAATGCACACATGTCACCTTTGTATTCACATCAACACCTTGAACTCATCCTTCGGTTTGACACCTCAATTACTTGTGATTTTTTACTTTATCTTTGATCACTTCCATAATACTACATTCACATCAAGCTAGTAGCAGCCTCTTGTAGCTCATCGATTCAATATTCGACTTCATGGTATACACAAAATCAATCTTCATAATCTTGTAGAAGACCACTAAAAACATACTCTTTATGATCTCTTTGTACTTCAATCATGTTACAACATTTCATTAAAAGCATATAAACCTTGAAGATTCATCTAACAATCATTAGTTCATGGATGATCAAGACCAAAGTGGTCTTCTTCAACTTTGTAGAGTATTCTAAGATCATGAGAAACATTCCACTAAATAATTCTCTCAACAACTTGCAAATGTATAATTTGTGTTTATTTCATCTTCACTATCCTCTGGGATTACAATTAGGGTTTTATTCATCAAACCCTTACTTCACTATTCTTAGAAAACTTTCACAAAACATTTCTTACTTCATAGAGCTCACAAGGTCTTCATAGTACATTGTTTAGCACTTTGATACTTGTTACAATGTTTCTTACATAGTTGTAGGCCTATATAAAGCAACGCAATTCTTTGAACATATCTCGGATGATTGAGAAATCTTACCACCTCATACCAGTTTCAAACTCAGAAACACCTTTTCATTCTAGGATCACCTTCAATCTTATTCAAATTAATTATGCAAATATATTTGACTTTGAGACATTAGCTGAGCATGATACATCATACAGAGATAGTGCATAATAATGAGACAACCTTCATGACATTTGATTTTGAATTTCAAAGAGTAGACACTAATCAATCTCCTCTTCATACTTCAAGCAATCTTTAGAAGATATTTATATTAGGTAAGATCTTCAATTCATGAATTTGATCAACCAAAAGTCTTCTTGTATTTGATTTATAGGCTCACCCATACCATCATTTCCTTTCAAGGACATAATCCCATGTTTGAGAAACTCTTGTTTATAATATGCTTAGAATCAGCCTTTGTTTCTGGTCATGCCTTGATAATAAAAATTTATGCTTTTAACACTTGCCTACTGACTGATACATAGTCTATGCAACCTTGAGATACCTTTAGACCATAAAATTGACTGTAATGACCCTTCAAACACTAACAATGACCTTGTAAAGCATTATTGCTCCTCTTTGAGATGACACACCATTACAGAGTGCACACACTTGAAAATTTGGGGCTGATATTCAACACACATAAGCATGAATATATAATTTGAAGGATCCCATATACTAGTTAGAAGACTCAAAACATTAGACTTCACATGAAAAATTTCAAGATAGATACTAGACACAACTTAGAGACATCCTTACTTGCATTATTTATATCAAAGAAAAATTTTCCATTTGCTTTCATTGTCATGTCAAACTTTGCTACAAACTTGGAAAACATTAAGCACCTCTAAAACCCTTCAAGATCAATCGCACTCATATATAGATAGGTTTGTTCAAGACTAACAGACTTTGAGGAACAACTTTGACTAGAATAAACTTAGTTAACAATCATGACATGGATATTTATTTCTTATTGACCTCACGGGTAAGAATACCACTCATGATAGATTTGAAAAGCATCATTATACTTGATACAAACATTTATCAACTTGGAGAACTCATTTGAGTGAACCACTAACTTTACTAACTCATGATAGCATGACATGCAATTTTATGGACTTGCGAGACAAGATCATGACACATTTCTCGACACAAATGATGACCCCGAGACTTGGAGCACAATAGACAACAATTTTTCTTGATGAAAGACACATTAATTCAAGACACAAACCCTCAAAAACTTCTGAATTAGGTATGGTATGTCACTCTTGAAGGAAGATTTGTGACAATACCTCAAAAGCATTTGATATTTCTAAATCACTTTCGTAGAAATATCACCATTAGCTTTCCTCACTATTTGATTAATTCATTGGATAAATCAATAAGGGAAGTTCAGAGCCACTGTAGGGCTGTCCCTTTGCATCAGGGACTTATCCTCCTGATCCATCGCCATTGTTCTAGCTGCCCCCTTGAATCCTACCCCACCTTCCTCCTCCATTCCTCCTCCTGCTCGCACCGCTTACACTCCCCCCTGAAAAGGAAGCTTGAAACTGCTGCTTCCAGCAAGAAAAGCAAGAACATAAAAGATAAAATCCCTCTTTCCCAATGGGTCCTAAGAAGCCATAAAGACTTGGAACTTGCTGAGAACCTCCTGCATATCAGTATTCCAATGGAGGAGCCCAAGGAGGAGGGCTTGATGGAAAGAGTGGACAGGTTAGAGAAGGAGATACAAGAGCTAAAAGGGACTATAAAAAATATGGAAAGAGCTAAGGGTAAAGGTATTTTTCAAAGTGATGATGATGAAGGGGTTATTGCTGAGGTATTCAAGAAGTTACAGTCCCTGGATGGCAGAATGGGAAATGCTAAAAGCATAATGATGCATATTATACGCCCTTAAAAGCATATATAATTTCATTGAGCAAAGCATGTGCATAGTGTCTGCAGTTTAAGTGGGGTTAGTGAGGACATCTAGGGACCTAAAGAGAAAAGAGATATGGCAATTTCCCAGGCTGATGTGACTGACTCCTCTCAGGCCACTGCCATTGCCTTCTTCATGTCGCTGCAGGCCATCAAGACCAAGATTGACAGGGCAATAAAGTAACGGGTTGCTGTGTGGCTACGATTTTTGGCTGCGATGTTGCTGTTATCTGGCGGTTCAGGCACTTTTTTTTGGCGGAGTTTTTTATGATGCTTCTCTTTTTGTTGCTTTTTGTTCTCTTTGGCTTCTTTTGGGATCATCGTTCGTTTGGATCCTTTCTTCACTTGTATTGTCTTACTTGGCTGTTGAGCCCTCTTTGGTTGGCCATTTTGCCCTTCTCTGGGATGTATCTCTCATTTTGACTATCTGGCTTTTGAGCCCTTTTGTATACAGGGTATAGTCCCTTCAAAACTATTTGCCCTTAATAAAAAAAAAACTTCGAATTTATAAAATAGAGGACACCTAGATATTGGTGAGAGCTAATACATTTTGAGAAAACAACAAAAAAGGCACACTCTTTTTGACAATGACCTTTTAATCTTAGCACAATTAGATGACAAAACAAGAGAAGAGCTCTTAGCACTTTCAATAAATAACTCGACTAAAATATTTGACTCCTAGAAAGCAGTATGCACCTAGAAACATAACTTGAAAATACATGAAACTAACCACCGACCTTGCACTTAGACTCGAAGACATATCAAAATAATGATTGTAGACTCCTATAGTTTAGCTCCCTCAATTTAAATACTTAAATTACACTAATTATCCCCTTTCCCGCAAATTGACAACATATTGTCAATATAGCACATTTTCTCTTCTATCATTGTTAATTAACTACATTACGCTAGTTAATTAGCCCTTCTATCCAGAGAAGATGACAATTAATGATCTTTCGTTAATTAAACCCTTTTCTACTTGAATTAATTAATTAAGTTTCCTCCTCTATTAGATGCATAAACTTTCATTTATCAAATTTAATCTTTCATATCCCCTAAATCATGTCAATTCTCTTCTAAGCTAGCCTAATAGGCTCATCTCCACATTAATTAATCACGTTTGATTAATTATATGCACCCCTAATTCCCATGGGTCACTAATTCTTGCACACATAAACCAGAGTGTGGGAACTCATTCCTTGGCATAGACATCATTCTATCGGTGCACGCGACCGCTTACAATATTGTACCTTGTTTTCTCTAAAAATGTTAGACCAGCGTAGGCACCTGAAGCATAGCACATGCATCCTTATGATGAAGCACACACTCTGTGTCCTACATAACTGTGCATACACCCATTTCTTAGTGCAAACATCATTCCACTAGCGCACATGTAACTGTCATATTTTTTTGACTCTCTATTTTCTTCCCACACACACACATCTATCTGCTAGCGTAGGCGTGCTAAGGAAGGAAGCCATGTAGGCAGCTCTACTAGTCCACACAGAGGTGTGTAGGAATAATAACCCATGTCTTAAATATTAGTTTAACATTTACAAAATCTTGTGTCATTAAAATACTAACATCTTGTAGGTTTATTCTGATTAATTTCTATTTTGCAAGGTGTATTTACATGCTTTTGTTTAAATTATATTAAATTTAGATAAACATTGCATGCTTAATCATAAGAGTAAAGTCGCGTATGCTCTTCCCTCGCACCTTTTTGGGAAATCTTGGGAATCATAAATGATTCTTATCTCTTTCTTTTTCTTTGAAAAATGTTTGGGAATGTCAAATTTGGTTAAAATAAACATGTATCACATTTTATTTAAGTATTTTCATTTTTTATTTCTTAGTTGGATCTTGCATCATGTATGCTCTTCTCTTGTGTCTTAGGACAATCTTGAGAATTAGAAACAGCATTTTTCCTCTTTGTGTGCATGGAAAATTACTAATCCATTGTGCAGGACCAAAAACACTTATCAAAGAAGGAATAAATTGAGACAAAAAAACTACTAATATAATTTCCATGCAAGTTGCCAAAAGGTGTTCAAGAAAACCACATTAAGCTAAACAAGATAAAAAACACACCACAAACATCACATTGTATTTGTAGGTTTTGGAAAAGGGTATGTCCCTATCCGCTCAACTAGAACATAACCCCTTTGGCATAACGCCTTAAGCTACAAAAATGGGGGTGGTTCTAGGAACCCTAAAGTAGTCCATGTAAGAGGGAACCTTGTGGATGAAACAGGAAGTGCTCCGCACAACCTACTTGACTAGTTTTACCATTTGTGAGATTTAGCATCAAATTTATCCGTATCGTGACCCTAGTGAGAGTACATGATGGATGCATTTATTTCCCACTATACTTGAAGGGGGTAAAGTAAATCTGGGATAATCCTTGGGAAACCTTGGAAAACCAAGCTCACATCTAGATAACTTGTGACACCTAGTTGAGTGAACCACCTAGGAAGTTATCTTTGACCAGGAGCCAACTTTGACCATATCAAAACCAATTTGAGTTGAGAGCTATCACAAAGGGAGAATTTTTTGAGTCGTAACCTTGTTTTTCAAACAAGGGGAGAGTCCATTAAATTTTGAATAATGCGTCATTCATCACAAGGATTGTAAAGTTTTACTTTTACTTAGTTTTCACTTGCCCTAAGGCGAGGTGAAACTTTGTCGAAGTGAAACCAAACTCTCTTCAACACCAATTGATCTACTTCCTTCACTTTCTTTTGACACTTTGTTGATCAAAAGAAGAGTGACTACCCTTGTGTTGCTAATTGATTTTTATTCACCACTTTTATGTCTATTTACGCTCATCCATGTTTGTGGCTGAGTTGTTAAATGTCTAAAGTGTGTGAAGATGTTTTCATATCATTGGTAGCCTTTTTGGTCTTGATACCCAAGTCAAGATCATCATCATCATAGTTAGGCTTGATTCATCACCTTGATTCTCCTTTGAAATTTTTTTTTTTTATATCGTGTCACTATAATTTTGGTATTTACGTCTTGTTTCTCGTAAACTTGGCCTAAATATCTATATTGTGACATTACGCTATACACACTCTAATAATTCCTTGGTATACTCTAGCTTTAGTTTTATTTCAATTACTACCTTGATTTTGAAAAGTGTTGAGTGTTACCATTTTGTGTCATTATATCAATATCATCTTGATATTAATACCTTACTTTTTTCACAAATTTTGGTTAACATATCTTGGTGGAATTGTTGTGTCACTCACAATCGTAACTGCCACTTTTTGGAATATAGGTCTTGATTGGATTCAGTCTCATTTTAGTATACTTTGTTTGGGGATCATGTTAACTCCTTGTTATTACTTATGCCTTGTTCATTTATTTGAACTCGACATAAGTAGTGACATTTTGTTAATCATCTTAAAACACCAACTACCATTTTGGAAACAAACTTAGGAAGTATATCATTTGGTTGATTGGTTTTGGAACTAAACATTGTGTGATTGTATCTTATTTGTCACCTTTTGACTTACTCATTTAGAAAAATCACTTGGGCACATTTATCCTTTGACATTCATTATAAATCTTGAACTATTGACATTATTTTTACATTTCACTTAGGCTTAATCAATACATTTTGAATAAATTCAAAACACCTTAGTGAAACTCTCATACATCATGGCCCCTAAAACAAGATTGGGAGCCAAAAGAAAGCATTTGAAATGAAACAAGCACAAACTTGGGAAACTTCAAACAAACAAGGGTCAAATCCCTTTATTGGCCATGATCTCGGGCCTCTATTTTCCATAGAGAAAGAAGTGGAGGAGATGGTAGATCATAGTGGTGATGAGTTAGGGTCACCACGTGTGGAATTTTATTTTGACCCCACCTTATTAGATGAATTCATTTTTAGAAACAAAGATCGGGTGCTAGCAAGAGTGGTGGAATTAGGAGCTAGAATGCCTATAGAACATGAGACAATCCCACCCATGAATGAGGCTAATGAAGAAGAACAACCTCTCATTAACATGGAAGATATCCTAACACATGGGCATGCTTCCACATCCAACGTAGGAAATGATAATATGGTGGGTTATAAAATGCCCTTCATCAAGATGCCACATAGAGTTAGATTAGAACATGAAAATGTAGAACAACCTCCCACAATGAAGAAGAAGAAGAACCTCTTGAGGAAGAAGTCACTATTCAACAACAAATCCAAAACCTTAGTTGACAATTAGCTTTACTAACATCTCATGTACAGAAGGAAACAAAAAAAATGTACATAAGGAGAAGCCTAAGGTCAAAACTAGTGAACTTCACATGGAAAACCAAGAAGGAGAAAATATGGAATACAGTCACGTATATATTCTCGCTTCTCCTACTAAAGAGAAATTACTTACACAAGAAATGTAATCCATGAAAGCAACGCTTACAAGCCTTCAAGAAAGTAATGTTGGGCATAGCAAAAAAGTACCAATATGAAGAGTTATGCCCCCATCCATTCGATAAAGCTATGATGCTTCAACCCTTTCCTAAGAAGTTTGACATGCCAAAATTTGACAAGTATAGAGGGAAAGGTGACCCATGAGATCATGTGAAATATTTTTACATGGCATGCCAAGAAGTGGCATATAGCGACAATTACCTCATATGACTCTTTCCAAAGAGTCTAGGGGGACAAGCCTTGGAATGGTTCACTCGCTTACCTCATGGGTCTATCTTCACATGGCCTGAACTAGTAGAAAGGTTTGTTCGACATTTCTCATACAACATAGAAAGTGACATAACTATGGTAGACTTGTGTAGTACTAAACAACACCCTAATGAAACATTCACAAGCTTCTTACAAAGATGGCGAGGGATAGCCAACCATTCCCTTGTGTGTTTCCCAAAAAATAGCTTGTGAGCATCTTTGTGCCTAATCTAAACTAGACATCATTTTCATTTACAAATGCATTGTGTCATACCTTTGAAGAGGTCATTGAAAAGGGCATATAAATAGAAAAATCCCTCATTGTAAAAAGGAAATAATCAAATCACCTTCTAAAGATAATCAAAATGCCAAACCAACGGAAAATCCAAAGATCTTTAACAAAAACAAGAACATGGTGGGAGACGGAATCATAGATTCCAAATGAGTACAAATAGTTCAAGTTGGTCAACCTTTTAAACTGACCAAAGGACCTATTCAACCACCACCTAAGTGTAGGACATTCACTCCTCTTAATGAGTCTTTGTCTGTAATATTGAAGCAATTGGATGCAGTCCACATGGTGACTTATCCTACAATGCAACATTTTGATGAAAATGCTCCTAAACCATCATGGTATAAAGAGCATGAATATTGTGATTTTCATCGTGTAAAGGGACACAAGACAGACAAGTGCCTAAGACTTTGCCACTACATCCAAGATCTCATTGACAATGGAGAGATAGAAGTTGACACCCTAGAGAGAAATCAAACACCAAACAAAAAGATGGGGATATTCAAAGAACCATTCCCTAAACATGGAAAATCAGATGAGAAAAGGAAAATTTCGGATCAAGGAGAGTCATCCCAAAGCTACAAATTTGCAAACTATCTATACACCAAAAGTGACAATAATCATTATGACTCACTCATTGGATGTGTCCACTCTTCTAATGAACATGTGAATACCATTAGGATCAAGGGAAAGGATTGTGTTGCGGTAACAAGGTGTGCCCATCTCATGATCCCAGAACCCTCTCTCATCAACCCCTCAGATGGTTAGTACAACATCTTAGAACAACTTGAGAAGACATCTACCAAGATTTCAATCTTAGATCTTCTTAAGATATCAAATGTACATAAGGACATCTTATACAAAACTCTCTAGGGTCAAGAGTGCAATGGAAGTAGACCCTTCACATTTACAAGCCGTGGTGGAAAACATTGCACCAACTAAACACATCTCCTTTAACCACAAGGAAATCCCCAACGAAGATCACACACATAATCTTCCCCTGTATATAGAGGTATTTTTACCCATTGGAAGATAAAATGGGTGCTTGTGGACAATGGGTCGGGATTGAATATATGCACATTGAAACTAATTAAACAATTGGGACACATAGAGGAAGATCTAGAGTCCCATATTATTACCATAACCACTTACAAAAACACAGAGCAAGAGTCACTGGAACAATCACATTGCCGATGGAAGTAGGACCAACTTGTCACAATACCAAGTTTCACATCTTAGACTTGGAACTTCCATATAATATGCTTCTTGGCCACCCATGGATTCATGCCATGCAGGCCATACCATCAACATTCCATTAGTGCATCAAGTTAAAACATGAGGGACACACTATTACAATACAAGGAGATCCAAAACCTTTCGCTCATTATAGAGCTCTCAATATTTTCTTGTAAGGTACATATGCATGTCCTTCTACTAATATAGTTGTTCCCCTTCAATCAAAAGCTATGGAATCATGAGTTGATTTAGACTCCCTCAACACTTGCACTCAAGAAGATTCTACATCTACTTCTCCTTTTGATTCATGGGAGATGAAATTTCTGGAGTATGGTTGTGGAGAATACAATGTGCAACAAGCTCTCCTAGTTTCAGACCTATCTTTATCACCTAAAACAAGAGGCCAACCCAACTATCATTTCAAATGGCCTAGAGATGAACAAACTATTGGGACATTCTTACCTGGGGGATTACTTGCAGAAGAGAAATTTTTAGACCCACCTACAACTTGGGTCCCTAGAGGACACTCAACCGACTGCTACCAAATCCTTGAGTATGAAAATTCTAGCCGAATGATGTATTCTATGGGCTATAAGGGCCTAGGATGTGGAAAGAATGAGCAAGGACCAAGAGAACCAGTTCCACTTCCACATTTCAAAATGGAAAGATATGGTATCAACATTCGACCCTATGGATCACACCCCAATGATCAAGACACTACCTATTCTAAGTGTGAGGATAGCTCTGATTATTTAGACAATGACATGATTCCCACTATAGCCAATATGAGGATCTTTCTCCATGAACCTTTTCATGGATACTGTTTTCCTTACCTTAACCCCACTAAGTCTAAAATTGACCTTGTCTACCCTTCCCTTATCGATTGGGACCAACAATGTCATGTGCCATTGGACCTTTTGAGAATGATGAGGCCATTACAAAGTTTATGGGCATACGAGATACAATTCCAATTGGGGACCATAAGAAAGGTTTCTACATTGACTTAGATACCTGTGCCTATTTTGGAGAGGAAGTTGAGCTTTGTGGTCAGAAAAACTTAAGAAAAAGTGAGGGAAAAAGTTCCAAAAAGAAGCCTCAAAAAAAAAAAGTCCAAGTCACACAGTGAAAACCTCTTTGAGGCATTGGCTGAACAAACAAGTAAAAAAATCAATGGACAAAAGAAAAGTGACCATGCTAAGGGTGAAAATCTCATAGAGATGCCCTTGGAAGAAGATCTCAACCTTCCTCCCGATCCTACGTATGTATGGAGGATATGTCAAAAATGTTGGTAGAAGAAACCATTGATGTAAATATTAGAACAGAAGAAGACCCAAAGATAGTCAAGTTGGGAGCTTTGCTTTCAACACAAGAAAAATACATTCACCTTGCTTCTTAGAGAATTTGTGGATATATTTTGCATGGTCTTATAAAGATATTTAGGCTTAGATCCAACTTTGGTGGTGCATAACTTAGTAGTGCATCTAGATGCAAATCCTATTAAACAAAAGCTAAGAAAATGCATCCATGAGTGACCTTCTAGTTAAAGAGGAGTTAGAGAGATTGTTAGCAAAATGGTTCATCAGACCCATTGACTACTCTGAGTGGATATCAAACATAGTTCTAGTAAAAAAAACTGGTTGGCATCAAGAATTTACATATACTTTTTAGGACATCAACAAGGCATGTCTAAAAGATGATTTTCCTTTTCCCAATATCGACATGATTGTTGATTCAACTACAAGATATGAAATGCTATCTCTTATGGATGGATTTTCAAGGATACAACCAAATCAAGATAAAGTAGAAGAAGATCAACATAAGATGGCCTTTACAACCCCTTGGGGGAACATTTATTATCAGGTAATGCCCTTCGCCTCAAAAATTTTGTGTAACCTATCAATGGGCCATGACAATAATATTCCATGATATGTTGCATGACATCATGGAGGACTATGTAGATGATATCCTTCGGAAATTCCAAGACAAGAGAAGACCACCCTAAAGTTTTTGATGTATCTTTGAATGTCTGCGGGAATATAAGGTTAGGTTGAATCCAAAGAAATGTGTGTTTGGAGTATTATCAGGGAAGTTGTTAGGATTCATTATATCAAGGAGAGGGATTGAGGTGGACCCAACCAAAGTCACTACCATTACTGAAATGCCTCCTCCCAAGAATATCAAACAACTATGCATCCTGCAAGGAAAAATACAAGCCATTCACCGCTTCATTTCACAACTTGCTGATAAGTTCCATTCCTTTACTCATCTACTTAAAAAGATGTTGATTTTGTTTGGGACCAGAGAAAAAACAGGCCTTTTCCTTGCTTAAAAATACTTGGCCAATCCACCTGTCCTCATGCCTCCAACCCTAGTGAGCCACTTTTTCTATACATATTTGCTACATAATTTTCTATTGGCACTTTGCTTACACAATATGACCTAAGCCAAAAAAGAAAAATTTGTGTACTACCTTAGTTATACCCTGATTTCCTATGAGCTCAACTATCCCCAAATTGAAAAATCTTTGTCTGGTTGTTGTTTTTACCTTTTCAAAAACTTCACCATTACCTATTGAATAATAAAACCAAGCTTATATCTAAAGTTGACCCACTTAAATACCTATTGTCAAAACCCTCCCTTACAGGTAGAATGGCTAATTAGATCATTTTTGCTCAAGTGAATTTGACATTGAATACATACACAGAAATTAGTTAAAGGACAAGTACTTGTTGACCAATTAGTAGAAGCACCTTTACCTGGAACAGAGCCTATAAGTCTAGAGCTATCTAGATTCATCACTAATGTATATTGAAGAATCTGTCATGTGGTAGGTCCACTTTGATGGATCATTCACTTTCCATGGTTTAGGGGCAGGAGTAGTACTAATCACTCCTTCAGAGATCCTATCCCGCAAGCTTTCCATCTTGGCTTTCCTTTTACACAAATAACATACAGAATATGAGGCACTCATCACTAGGATGAAGCTGGTGATCAAGTGGAATATCCACCATGTCAAGGTCATTGGTGACTCATAACTGATTATCAAACAAGTCAATGATGAGTACAAGGTCAAGGATGACAAGCTCATCCCATACAAGAAATTGGTGGAAACTCTGAAAGAATACTTTTGTGCACATTACCTTTGAAAAATTCCAAGGGCACAAAACCGATCTATAGATGCAATGGTAACAGTGGGTTCTATGCTATGGATTCCACCTAGAAAACAATGATATGCCATTTTTTTTGAAAATCTATGTCAACCTGCATATGATATACCAAAATCATGTCTGGCATGTGAAGTTGTTGGTCCCTACTCCCCATGGTATGCACCTATCTATGACTACCTTAAAAGTGGTACCTTCCCTACTGACATTTCTCGATCCAAAAAACAAAGCCTTATCCACCAAATAGCCCATTACACCCTCCTAAGAGGTACGCTCTATCATCGTGGTTATGATGGGAATTTGTTGCATTGTCTAGATGTAGCAGAGTCGGTCCAAGTGATCAAGGAAGTACATGAAGGGGTGTGTGGTGCCCATACAAATGGAATGGTCCTAGCAAAGAATTTGTTATGGGTGGGCTACTACTGGCCTACTATGGAGATAGATTGCTACAACCATGTAAGAAATGTGTTCTATGTCAAAAGTATGGAAATTTCATCCATGCCCCATTCAGCCGTCATCACAACCAACCAACCAAACATCATGGCCATTTTCCAAATGGGATTGGATTTAATAGGAAGCTCACCCCTACCTCATCTGATGGTCATACCCACATCATCACATGGCCACAAAATATTTCACTAAGTGGGTGGAGGTTGTTCCATTAACATATGTTACAGGCGGTCAGATATCAAAGTTCATCATGAATCACCTTATTTTCGGTATGGCATTCTGTGGCCATAGTTACTTGAAAATGGAAAATCATTCAAGAACAAAATGATGAAAGATATTTTCATCTAATTTCAAATAATATTAAAGTGGTCCATGCCATATTACCCTCAAGGTAATGGGAAAGCCAAAGCCACTAACAAAACATTGGTTGAATCATGGAAAATATGGTGAGTAAGACAGTCGCAACTAGCATTTGTAAATTCACCCAGCCCTTTGGGCTTATAGGACCTCCATTCACACTCCTACTAGTGTGACACCCTACTCCCTAGTGTTTTGGAACAAAATCTATCATCCCATTGGAAATAGAGCTTCCTTCCCTAAGGATATCTCTTAGGGATTATCTAGACAAAGATGAGGATTACAAAGTGGCCAGGTTGGTAGAATTGGAACTCCTAGATGAAAAGCATCCACACCCTTAACCATCTCAAGGTATATCAAAACAGAGTCTCCCGAACTACAAAAAAAGGATCATACCTCATCAATTTGAGGTCAGAGATTTGGTCATGAAAGAGAATCAATTCAACACAAGGGAAAAAGAGAGAAGAAAGGCAAGTTCAAACCACATTGGTTAGGACCTTACGTCATTGTGGAAAAATATGGAACAAGAGCATACAAACTTGCTCATCCCAATGGAGATGATCTTTAATGAGCCTATGAATTCCATGCACCTTAAGTGGTTCTATGCTTAAACATGGCAAAATCGAAAAAAAACAAAAAAGTAAAAAAGACAAAACAAGAAAAAAAAATCAAAAAAACAAAAAATAGTAAAAAGGATCAAAAAAAAAAAAAGAGAAAAAGAAAAGAAAAAAGGTCATCCATATGTGAAAACAATGCAATTGTGGCACTTTGGATAGGTCCCTTGGTGAAAAAAATAGCCACAGTGCCTTGGGAGGATTCGTTGTTCACAAGCATCTTGCATCTAGGGGGTACTTTTACTTAGCTCTAGGGATAGTTCCACACCTACATCCAAGATTCCTTGTGATCTTATCCTGTCAAGCCTTGATCTAGTTGTTTCTCCTCTTGTAAATCGGTGAAGGGATTGCCTTTTTATATTCCCCATCTAACTCTGGGGGCACCTTCACAATTTCACCTTCCTATTTATAACACATGGCACCTGCCCTTGTATATTCCCATCTAATGTTGGGGGAATCCATGTTTCTCGGTTTCCTGTACATAGCTTTAAAAACCCTAGAAAATCACAAAAACATTTATATATGTTGAAAATCCAAAAACATTCAAATATATTGAAAATCAAAAACATTCAAATATGTTTAAAATCGTAAAAACATTCAAATATGCTGAAAATCCTAAAACACTTGCATAAAAAAAACCCCAAAACATTAGAAAACTAGGAAATACAAAAACAATAGAAATTTATTTCACCAAACTTCCAAAAAAACACAAAACGGATTAAAAATAGTATCACAAAAACATAGTTTTAGTTTACTTGCTTCGTTTATTTGTTTTGTTTTTTGCTTTACTTGTTTGGTTACGTGTACATTATTTATATAGTTTTTTTACTTGTACATTTTCATAGTGTGTTGATTAAACATACCACTTTATATTGATTTTTCTTACTTAGATAATATTTATTCTTGTGTGTGCATATGGGGTGTGTTTTTGCATGCTTGTAAATAGTTGTACATAGTTGCTTTGTTTAAGTTGTTTTAGTATGTACATTTGGTAGATTTGTTAACATTTGCTTGTCGCGATGCCCTAGGGGTGTGTTTTGACCACCATTTTCATTTTAACACTTCTTTTATCCACCGTAATGATTGTTTTTATTAAATAATCATTTTTAACTCCTTTTCGCCATGTCGGGGCATGTTTTTCCATTTCTTCTCCCGGGGCAATTTCCTCACTTTCAGGTGATCTCATATTTTCTCATTTCTTCTATAAAAATTTGAAAACACCTAAAAATTACAAAAATCCAAATTTTCAAAAAACATAGAAAACTACAAACACACATAAAATTTCAAAATTTCTCAAAAATCCTAAAAATTGTAAAATTTACAAAAATAGGTAAACAACTCATAGCAGTTAAAACTTGTGTCTTGTGCATGGTATTCATTCCATATCTTGCTGGAATTTTCACATGTTCACAAATCAAATGACTCATGGATCATCAGATTTACAACCACCATTACAGATCTAGCATGCTTGCTTTTGTCGGTACTGGGGCACATCCAGTTGCCTAATATTGTTTCATTGTGCACAACACTTTATCATTGGACCCGACGTCCTTCATCATTTTCCCTTGCATGTATCCTTGCTAGGGGCATAATTTTTCACCCTTGTCATCAATCATGAACATTTGGGGATCTTCACTTGATAACAAAACATTTTTACAATCGTCTTGACCATTGTTGGTTTGAATATGTGTGTTTATACTTGTTTCCCTGTTAAATGAGCTTGTTTCCTTCTCATATTGCATTGATTTTTGTATGTTGCATTGAGTTGGTGTTTTCAGAAATGGACAATTGTTTGTAGTATGGCTTTTCATGTCATTCTACTTTTTTCGTATGCTTATATTTTTAATAAGGACCGATGACGTAGATCTTTGGCAATATGATGACACTAAAGTTGTTTTCAATACACTGGATGAAATATTTTTCTTTTCTTTCCGTCTTCATTCCTCTTCTACATCATTCTCCTATCAACACTATTCTTCTAATTCACCTGGGGCATCCTACCCCTACCCATTCTTCTATCCATTTCTCTCACCTTTTCGATTGTCGATTGCCTTCTTTCATCACCCCATCGACACTCGAGGGGGCATCTCTCACTTCTACTAATTTTTTTCTTTACCCCTTCAAAAAAAATTGTCTACTATCTTTGAAGTGGCATCACTTACGCCACCCCAAAGAGGAGAAAATGTAGACACCTATAGTTTATCTCTAGTAGTTTAAATACTTAAATTATGTTAATTATCCCCTTTCTCGCAAACCAATGACATATCATCAATATAGCACATTTTCTCTTCTATCATTGTTAATTAACTACATTACACTAGTTAATTGGCCCTTCTATCTAGAAAAGATGACAATTAACGACCTTCCATTAATTAAACCCCTTTCTACCTGAATTAATTAATTATTCTTAATTAATTAAGTTTCCTCCTCTATTAGATAAATAAACTTTCATTTATCTAATTTAATCCTTCCTATCCCCTAAATCATGTTAATTCTCTTCTAAGCTAGCCTAATAGGCTCATCTCCTCATTAATTAATCACCTTTGATTAATTATATGCACCCCTAATTCCCATGGGTCACTAAAGGACAAATTAAACTCTCTAAGGTTGACTCAACCCTCCTTAAACCTTCCTTATCCACAACTAACCCAACCTCTCTATTATCCCATATGTAAAGGGATGTAGAGATTATTTCATCCATTGGGCTATATAAGGATCCCTCCTCCTACCTTTCTACTTACACCTAAATGAGCATAGAGCCTATACTATATCCATTTCATCATCCTAGGGCATTCTTCATTAGAGTGGAGCTAAGCATCATCCATTTGCATTCAATCATCCAAGCTATTTTGTGAAGATCAATGGAGTTAATCAAGAAAGGACTTGTTGCCATGACTTGATGAACCTCCATCCTCAATCCTCTTGGATCAAGAAATAACTATCAACCCTTTGATAGCTAAAGGATCTACCTAGGTCCATTTCATTGATTTATCTTTCTAAAGAGTAGAGAAATAAGTGTTAGCATGTTAGCTTGAGGTTTATTTTCAAGGTTCTAATGCATAGTGTTGATGTTTATTACTTGTTTAGCTCTTAGCATGATGGTGCATAGATTTTAGTTTAGCATTGTATTAATACTATTAGGTGTTAGTCTTGATTTTATTTGCATAGATAACTAATTCTTTCACACAGTGATCATACACTCATGAACTAATGAGAATGAAGGATTTGACACAATACCGCTTAGAACACACACAAACACAAACACCTAATATGTACAAGAAGTCAAATATGCATGGAAAATCATTTGACATACCTTATAACTCCTTATGTGTTCCAGAGCATGTCTAAACTTCTCAACTTTTCAAGCACAAGATGTCTCTTAAATTTAATCCTTGACTCAAGTTTTTATCCTCGTTAGCATGTATAGGTCTCTTGTTTTCCAAGATAGCCTTTTTCTCACTTTCCTTGATTGGATCAAACTCAGCTTTGACCGATTTATGAAACCATACATCCTTTACTTTGGGAAACACAGTCTTATTTAATTGCCTAGATGAACTTTGAGAACAAAAACTTGCAACATGACGCTTTAAATGATATTTGTAGTAAGTAATCTCATGTTATCACTTGATTTATCACTTTTTTATCCTTTCTCATTGCTCCAAGGGTACACACAACTAAAAAAATTCCTACAATCCCTTATTTTATGACCATAACCATTGCAAACATAACAATAACCATGAAATTTTTCATACCTCATTACATTTGGTTGTCTAATAGGATTAGGCCTTGAATAGACCTTCTTGCCATGAACACCATCATCTTCACTTGCTTTGGAACTAGGACCAACTGTTGGATATGTAAGAATATGCTTCTCAACTTCCTTGGTATTTATGGTTTGATTCTCTTCTCTAAGCTTGATAAACTCTTCATCTTTGGCCTTGAGTGTTGTAGACATATCTTTGATTTCATTCTTCAATATGATGTTCTCCATTCTATGGAATGCTAAATCTTCTTGCAAATTAAACACCACCTCTTTGAAATCAACTTGTCCATCCACACACACCTCACAAGGGAATTGTTTCTTAGTCTTTCACATTCCTCTTCTTTTGTACTCAGATCTGAAATGGCCTTTCCCAATTGAAACTTGAGATCTTTTATGGTTTCTTCATCCTTCTTGTCCATGGATTTCAATTCTTGATTTGCTTCGCCATATTGTGCTTGAGGATCTCCTTCAAACTGTTAAAATCTCTTCACAAGGACCTTCTCAGATACTAATTATTGGATGCAAAAGGGATTGAGAGGGGGTGAATCAGTCCTATGATTAATTTTATTTCATTTACCAAACCATACATTCATCCATTAGATTTTTCATACATTGTTCACAACTATATGAACTTATTAAGATGTGTAATATCAACCACAAGAGCAAGAAAAATAAAGTTCTCAACACAAGAACACATATGTAAATGGGAAACCCTCATGGGGAAGAAAACCCACTGAAACTATGATTATATTACACAAAGCAAAGAAATTTAGTGAAGCACCAACTTCACAAGGAGCACCAACCCCTGATTTAGTGAGGCACCAACCCCACAAGGAGCACCAACCCTACAAGGAGCACAAACCCTTAATTTAGTGAAGCACCCACTCCAAACGGATGCTACAAACCCCTAAATATGACCAAGAAGAAAATAAGCCACCTGAATATTTCTTATCTTTGATTTTTATGCTGCCACAACTAATGGAGATCACAAATTCAGCTCACAAACCCTAGGTCAAACCCTAGGTCTTCAATCTTGCTCTATCTTCTTTTTTTTTCACCTTGTCTTTCCTCTAACCTCTTTCTCTCATGCTCTCATATCTTCTTAAATCTTAAAAAAATTGATATTCCCTCAAATCATGTCTTCTTACCTACAAATAGATCTCCTTTAGGTCTCACTACTCCCCATGCTAGACTAGCTCTCAAAATGAGTTAAAACATCACTTTTATACGTAAATATTATGTCTAACCCAATGGAGGTCATTAATACACCTTTGGTTTGACCAATTAATCACTAAAACATCCCATACTTTTTCACAACAGCTACAAGTGACACATATGGGTCGTCCTAAAGAAAAAAATACTTTCTATGCACCAAAATCATTAAAACACATGCATTCCAAAATTCTCCTCATTAAAAAACCATGCTTATTCAAGCTCCCATATTCATAAAAATGAGTAATACATCATTTAAACATTAACCATGGTCACAATTTTTGTTAACCAATCAGATTATTTCATTTAATGGGCCCGATTCCTTTTCTGATTCTCAAAACAGCGGTTATTTCATGCACCCTTCAACACCCTAGAAACTTCATCTGATCACAATATTTTATAATCAACAAAAACATGCCATGTGACCACTCCAAATAAACTTCATAGCTTTTATAACAATTTTAATCAAGTTATAATTCATGAAACATCCTTCACTTAAAACCACAACATAATTTGTCTTCACTAGATCAACCTGCCAAAAACTTTGTTTCCAAAGGTTAGCTCATAAAATCAATTATACATACAAACAATACCTCTAAATTTATTCATTGGATGAAAAATTTATCCCTCTTCACATTACAGGTGATAGGAATCCTCACCCAATCCATATCATTCTTTAAACAAAATCAAACTTGCACCAAACCAGATGTTGTCTTGAATTGCCAAAAATCTTCTTGATTAAAGAGTGGCCTAGAAACAACGTAAAATGACCTCATCATGATTTAAGTCATATATCACTAGAAATATTTTTGAATTTAATTCCCAAAAACTTTAACCATCTTAGGAATCCACATGTAGCTTAAGATATAGCCATTTTATTGGACCCTACTATTTGAGATCCCAAAACTACCTTTTGACCAGTCAACTTGTTTAGACCTCAAAACACCATGAAACTGCATGAACATGTCTTGAAACCTCCATTTAAATCAAGAACAACTCATAAAAATTGCACAATGCCAATTTATCCATCACTTTCTTTAGATAACATTTCTTAAAACTGAATCTATTCAGAAACTACCATTTTTAGGTGGGGCCCACATATGACCACAAGCTCTATCCTACATTTATGGAAATATAGAAGATACCTCTACACCATCCAATCATCACTTTTAAGGAACCAATCAAAACTAGGCTGATATACTCATTTTTCTAAAAACTACTCCTAGCTAGGATTTAGCTAGGGTTTTAGACCACTTTACCTTCTTAACGATCGTTCATAAAAATATGAAGATCAAACCACCTCATTATTTTCTTAAAAGATTCATATACTACCATATAGTATATACCAAAGAGATTATTTCTCCATGAAAATCATGCAGTTCACAACAAGCATACGAGGTTGCGATTCGAAAGTGAAATGCACTAGATTTTTACCATGTCTCACAAAATCGAGTAATATCTAAAAAAATACACAAAACAGAACCTAAATTTTTCTAAGATCATAATAACTCATTCCTCTAGCATGTCCAATCATTAGAATGTGAACTCTATGGCCCAATCTCTCTATTCACCAAGATTTACCTTTGTTTGCATGTTAGATCCTCATAGTAGCAACTAGGGTCAACTGAAATAATGTAATAACTGAACATATAACCTCTAAAAATGACCCAAAAATACCTCATATTCCATGATATACCCATTTTCATGCTTCCATGATCTCAAATGGCTCCAATCCACATTGTCACACCTTGACTTATCATACATTCTCCCAATGAGCACCTGTAACATGATGAACCACATGTACATACACTATGCAACTTTTGTGAGTTCCCAAGAACTCTCGAAACATGCTATAAAAATTTCATCATGCTTCCTAAGAAACCAAGAAGCTCCTACCATCATACAGCATCACTTAGGCACCTATATAGGCTTGCAAGAGCAATCACACATCACTAAATCTCCATGTAACAACTCAAACACATATGAAAAAGTATGTTAGCATCATATACAACATCATGACATCATCATAAATCATTCAATTTTTCATTAATTTGGTTTTCATCAATGAAAACACCTATTAGGCCTACATGCCAACAACTTTCTTTCATCATCTATATGTAGTATGCTTGTACACAGAGCTTCATTAAGATCATTGGGCTTAGTGGAGGTGAAATTCCTTTGAAGGTGAGTGTGAAGTCCTCCCAAATACTTGGTCAGAATATCCTCATCCTTCAATTCCATATCAAGCAACATGATTTGTCTTTGAAACTCCATAGTGTGGTCTTGCATACTTTCACCACTTTGCCATGTCTAAAATACGGCATTTAATCATATGTTGATCTTATGGCCAATAGGATAAAATTTATCTCTAAATAATTCTTTAAAACCATCCCAAGTATTGACAATAGGATGTTTCTTCTTCTCACAAGTGAAGATGGGTGTCCCACCAAACTAGAACATGACCTTCCATTTTGATACGTGCAAAGGTAATCCTTTGTGCCTCCATGACATTATGCACACTAAAGTAAACTTCTAGTTGTTTTAACCATTTATCTAATAACTTTGCATCTACTTGTCCTTCAAAGCTCTTAATTTCAACCTTATTCTCAACTTTAAAAGGAGCATGATCATATTTTACCTTCTCTTTTAAAATTGGAGTTTCTTCTTCACGCTCTTCCACATCTTCCTCATCATGACTCTTGCCTATGCCAAAATTTTCGGCCAAATCTCGAACCACTGAGTCTATGTTATCTTTCTTGACTAAAGTCATCTTTTATAGATCTGAGAGTTATTTTTGATGTCTATACATCCTATCCATCATGGTCTCTAGCATCTCAATTCTATGGACCAAGTTTTCTTCCTCCATTTGATCCCAAATTCTTTATTTCCACTTCTTCGTAGATATGTCTGGATCACAAGGTAAAACTTCTTCACCTTTATACCTTGTCATTGTCATACAAATCACAAGAATGAATACCATAGTCTTGGATACTTATTATCAGCTCTGATACCAAAATGATATATAAACTTCAATTTTGTAAATTTACAAACCACACAAATTCTCTTTGTTTTACTTCCAAACTTTGAAAATGACAAATTATTTGAAGTTAGTGAAAAAAAATTGTGCTTAGAATTATTTGCAGCGAAGGGAAAGAAATTAAACTAGTAAGACAACCATATTTTTATCTGAAACCCCTAGCTTGAGGGAAAACCAGTCGGGAAGGGAAATTTCTCTTTCTTCCCAATTGTATGTATTGGCCAATTCAAAAGATACATATTACAATAAGATGAAATAAGTAAAAAATGTAAACACTTCCCCTCTATACTTTTTTTCTCTGTTCTCACACTCCTTACTCCTACAATTCAACTCCAGCATTGAATTCTTCTTGCTTACTTCTCTCATGAATCGATGATCCATTCCACTTGCTCCCCCTTGTATTTATAGTTATTTTCATGTCCTCTCATGCACTGGAGAATGAGAAAGGATGCATAGAGGATGAGACACAGTCCGGATGCTTCAAATTTGTGACTATTCATGGAGTTCTTTTATTTTTCCATCCATAAGTGATAGGACCAGTGATGTCTATAGATCGGTGGTTACTTGCAACCGTCAGGGTGGTTATGAAACTACCTCTCTACACAAAGGGGTGGTTTTGTAACTCTATATTCTTCTCCACATTTTTCTTATTTCTCCTTTTAGTACTAGTTGCTTTTGATGAAGTGGAGTCTTCTTAGATCCATATGGGTCAAAAACCCATCCTCTTTAACTTTGGGAATTACTAGGGCTTAAGCCCTAAAAATCATTATGACTACCACATAAAACCCAAAGTAGTTGGCACATTGAGGAACTTGCGCCAATGAAATAGGTAGTGCCCCTTCCTACTTGGTTGGTATCACCCATGAGGAATATCGGAAGTTTTATTTAGTGATGGCCCCATTCTTAATTAATTACGGGGTATAGTCGGTAGTCAAAAAAATTATTTCTAATGCATTCATACTCATTCGGACAAGTATTGGTGAGTGACTAGCACAAACCACTAAGAATCCTAAAAAAATTGGGCCAACTATGTCCCATATTTTTTACAAAGCAAAACTTTGTCTAAGTTAAAACCTTGTTTTAGTGAAATAACTTGAGTAGGAAAAAAATTCCAAGTTGTGCCATGTACTTTTCCATTACAAATCATACTCCTCTCACAATTTTGGCTTCCTTCACCAAAGAGAACAACACAAAAATCTGCCAAACTCATATCAACCATTTTTTACACTTACACTTGAAACTTGTTTTCCCAAACTTGATTGAGTGTTGAGATTATGTTGTTATGTTATTTGATTTTTCCTAGTTACCTTAAACAAATTTGAAACATTAAAACCTAGGAAATTTTCACCTTCACAGTCATTACGTTGCCAAAATTTTGTATATTTTCCTTGATAACTTTCATCATACATCTCAAACACTTGGAAAATATTCATTTTTCATTTGTTACGCTGCTCGGTTTGACACTGGAATCCTTGTAACATGTACACAAACATCCTAAATATTTGTAAAACACATTCCATCATGGCATTAATCACACTTTTGGGACACATCAGGCATGCATATAATCCCTTCCTTAGGAACCCTGTAGACCCATATTCTAATGAGGAACAAATAATTTTTTATCACAACAGTGGTGAGGAAGAAATACCCAATAACATCTTTTAAAATGATCCCACTCATGTAGAAAACTTCTTATTTCAAAACAAATACCAAGTCCTATTAGACTGAAAAATTAGGGGCTAAATTTCCCTTTTATTTCAATCCGGGATTCATTAATAGTATAATTGGGGAGGAAGAACAAAACCTCCTCTTTTTAGAATATCCAAATACATGTTACACCATGAACATGCCTCTACATCGGCACCACCTAAGGGTCACAATGAGGAATTAGAAACCTCTAAGACTAAAACTAGTTATTGTATACCCTTTATTAGAATTAATCGCAATGTCATAATGGAGGGTGATGAACCCTGACACGAAACCCAACCTAAACCAAAAATGAATACGTCACTATGCAACAAAAATTACAAACTCTTAGTCACGAATTGGAAAATTTAGCTCTGCATGTCCATAGAGACACAAATAGATCTTCTCACACAAAAAAACTAAAGTCATGTATGTTGAGAACTACGGTGAAAGCTGTGGTGGTGAAGCATCCAAATCTAATTGTACACATATACCTCTTAAGTCAACACAAGGAAATTTTTTTGGCCAAGAATGGAATTCTATGAAAGACATGTTTTTTTCCTAGAAGAAAACAACATGGGACACAATAAGAAGTATCATTTTGAAGAATTGTGTCCTTATCCCTTTGATCGGGAGATATTACGTGTTTCCTTCCGTAAAACTTTGGATTCCCTAAATTTGAAAAATATAGAGGAAAATTTTATCCTCATGATCATGTAAAATACTTATTCATGGCATGCCAAGAAGTTGCTTACAATGATAACTATCTTATTCGCTTGTTTCCATGGAGTCTTGAGGGACAAGCACTTGAATGGTTCCTCCATCTCCCTAAAGGGTATATTTTCACTTTTGTGGACTTAGCTGAAAATTTTGTTCTCCACTTTTCATTCAATATGGAGAGTGATATTGCCATGCTAGACCTAAGTAGTTCCAAACAATGAAATAACAAGAACTTCATTGCTTTCTTATAATGGTGGTGGGCATTGGCTAGTTGTTTCCCTTATTCCACTCCTAAGAAACAACTTGTCAATATATTTGTACCAAATTTACACCCTGAAATAGCCTTCCATTTGTAAATGCATTACGTAGGCACATTTGAAGAAGTTATAGAAAAGGGAAGTCAAATAGAGAAATATTAATTCACCAAAGGGGTCTTAAAACTATTTCAACAAGATAGTTATGAATCAAAACCTATGGAGAAATAAAAATTATTTAACAAGAACAAAAACATTTTAGGTGATGGAATCACTGATTCCAAGTATGTGCAAGAAATCTAAAATACACCACATCTAAAAATCTCACACAAGGCCCTTAAACTATAATTCAAACACGAGAGAATACACTCTACTCACAGAGTCCCTATCATCGATCCTAAAAAAACTTGACTCGATAATATGGTAAAATATATAGACACTACACCTTTTACGGATGATGTAACTAAACCTTCATGGTACAAATACCACAAATATTATAAGTATCACCGTGTCAAAGGATATAACACAGATCAGTATATGAAATTGAAACACTTCATTCAATATCTCATAGATCGAGGAGATATTGAATGACATGTGCAAGAACCCAACAAAACATCTAATAATCAATTATATATCTATAGGATCCTTTCCTAAAACATAAACAATTAAAAAGAATTTGGATCGAGGTAAACCCTCTCAAGGAAAAAGTGTCAACCACATTGTTTCCCAAACATCTAATCCATTTGATTATCTTATTGGCTATGTTCATCTTATCACTGACCATATCAACACCATCAAAATAAAATCCCAAGAGTATGTCATTACAATGTGACACACTCATCTTATTGTTTCAAGACCCCTTTGTCTACTCCTTCATATGGTCATTACGATCTCCTAGAATAGCTTGAGAAGACAACCACCAAGATTTCTATCTTGGATCTTCTTAAGATATCTATTGTTCATAAGGAAATCCTCTATAAGACCCTCTAGGATTCAAGAGTTCCCATGTACATTAATGTTTCGTGCTTCTAAGCCTTGGTTGTGCAAATTACCCGTAAAAGGTTAAAATGGTGCTTGTGGACAATGGATCCTTCCTCAATATATGTACTTTGAATCTTTTGAAATAATTAGCACATACAAATGTTGAATTGGGGCCTAATGTGATCACCATTAAGGCTTATGACAATGCATAACAACAATCAATGGGCACAATTACCTTACTCATGGAATTTGGACCTATCATGCATGAAATAAGATTCTATGTCATTAACCTAGAAATACCCTATAACATTCTCCTTGATCACTCATGGATCCATGCCATGTAAGTTGTTCCCTCTTGTATCAAACTATATAATCAAGGCCAAGAGATTTCAATTCCTAGTGACCCCAACCCTTTTCCCACTACAGAGCATTAGCTGGTTATTACCAAGTAACTTATGAATGTCCTTCTACAGAGTTGGATATTGAACTTAAATCGAGGCCCCCTCCTCTCTTTTCAATCCAAATACATAGAAACCTCACAAAAGTGGTGCTTCCACCTCCCCTTCCCCTTTTGTTGCATGATAATCCAAGTTGAAAATATGCCATACCGGCTATAGAGAATATGACCTCCAACAAGCCCTCCTTGTATCAAACCTTCCTTGTCACCCAAAACGCGTGGTAGGCCCAAATTTTAGTCACAAAACCTTCAAGATACTTTCATCATCAACAGTTTCATCCATGGAGGTCTCTTGATAAATGAAATTTTTGTAATACTTACACATTCCATTCCCCTAATGAAAATATCACCTCTTTATATCAATCCCCACAAAATGACATCCCTAACAATATGATGTATGTTATAGGATACATTGGATATGGATGTGGATTACATGAACAAGGTGAGTGGGAACCTCTTCTATCACATGAAAAGATGATAGATATGGCCGTGGTATTCAAATTTATGGGGCAAAACCTCTAGAAGTGAATGCCACCTCTTCGAACATGAGGATAGATGTTTGGATTAGGATAGTGAACCAAAGTCCCTTGTAGTATCTACTAGGCAAAGACCTTTCCTCCACAAGCTTGTTTTCTAACACTATTATTTTGACCTTATCCCCCTCGATCTGAACTAGGTATCATACATCCATCTCTCATTGATTGGGATCAACAACAACACATACCAATTGATTTATTTGAATGATGAAGCAATTGGACAATTCATGGGGTTATGTGATGATGTACCTATAAGATATCAAAAGAAAGGATTCACTATTAACCTCAATGCATATGCATATTTTAGGGAGGATATTGAGTTCTATGTTCCAAAAAAAGAGGAAAAATATCAAAAATCTTAAGAACAAGAAATACAGTTCTATAGTGAAAACCTCATTAACAAAAAAAAAAAAATTAAAAATGAATGGTATAATTGATCGTTCTATTGTTGATAATCTCATTAAGACGCCATTAGGGGAATAACTCGATCACCCTCCCGATCCTACAAGTATGGAGCATGGTTCACAATTGTTGGTTGAAGATATTATTGAGCGTAAACATTCACATAGAGGATGAGCCTAAAATTGTTAAACTAGGAGCTTCTCTTTCCACACATGAACAAAAGGATTTTATTATGCTCCTCAAAGAGTTTGTGGATGTATTTTCTTAGTCGTATGCATACATGCTAGGATTTCATCCCAACCTAGTTATGCATTAATCAATAAATCCTATCAAACAAAAATTATGTAAAATGCATCCACATGTAGCTCTTTTGGTCAAAGAATAACTAGAAAAGTTACTAGTAGTTGGTTTTATCAGACCCATTAACTATTCAAATTGGATCTCTAATAGGGCACATATTCACAAGAAACTAGCTAGCATCTATATTTTCAAAGACTTTTGGGACATCAATAAAGTGTGTCCTAAAGATGATTTTCCTCTTCCAAATATTGACATGATTTTTGATTCTACTGACCATCCATGAAATGTTTTCCCTCATGGATGGATTCTCTTGCTATAAAAAATTCAAAATTATGGAAGAGGATCAACATAAAATTGTTTTTACTACTCCTTGGGGCACTTTTTGCTATCAAGTCATGCCTTTTGGCCTCAAGAATGTTAGCACCACATTTCGGTGTGTCATGACTTGCCATATTTCATGATATGTTACATGATATTGTAGAGGACTATGTGGATGATATACTCAGACATTCCAAGACCAAGTAGATCACTGGCCATCCTTTATCATATATTTGAGTGACTACATGATTATAAGGTTAGATTGAACCCAAATAAGTGTGTGTTTGGTGTTATGTCAGGAAAAATTTTGGGATTCATCAACTCAAGAAGAGGAATTGAAGTAGAGCTGAAAAATGTCATTGTTATTAATGAGATTCCTCCTCCCAAAACCTTAAGAAGTTGCATAGCTTATAAGGAAAAAATCATTTTATTCTGGGTTCATCTCCCATCTCACAAATAAATGTCATTTATTCACCCATCTTCTTAAAAAGGATGTGTATTTCTACTAGGGTCCTTCTTGCTAATAAACATTTTCCCAACTAAATAAATACTTGAATAACCCACCTATTTAAGTACCACCTACCTCGGGTGAAACCCTATTGTTGTATATCTTTTCCACTCAATTTTCTATGATGCACTCTTGGCACAATATGATGACCAACAAAAGAAAGAGTACCTTGATCTCTTATGAAATCAATTATTGGAAAATTGAAAAGGCATGATTGGTCATTATTTTCACTTTCCAGAAGCTTCATCATTACCTCATAAATAATAAAACCAAGCTCATATCTAAAGTTGACCCACTCAAGTACATATTATATAAATTTGTGCTCACATTGAGGGGATTTCAACCTGGATCGGTTTTACTAAGTGTGTTTGACATTGAATCTGTCCACCAAAAAGTAAAAGGACAAGTGTTTTTGATCAACTAGAAGAATAACCATTACTAGAGTACGGAACTACTAAGTCTGGATCTATCATATTTTTCTTTTTATACATCGAAGATTCTTCCACGTAGAAAATATACTTTTATGGGTCATTCATGTTTAACGGCAGACAAAATATGAGGTTCAACCATAGTACATGGGATTGAATCCCTCCTCAAAGATAGGTGAGGCTGCTATTTATTACTAATCTAAAACACAGCAGAAATGATATGTACAATATTCACACTAATCTAACCATTGGGGTTGGGATAGAATCCCATAATCCATATCCAGTAGATGAAAATATTGCTGCTTTCGAAGTAAAATGGATTAGAAAGAATACACAATGGAAAGGAAATGACGGGAACGTATTTTCTTTTGAGAAAACATAGATCATGAAATAATCATACGAGTTCTAGATAACAAATGTAATGTAATGTTTGAAACGATTTAAAATGATTGAGAATGCTAAACAAAGAATAGCTTAAGATCCTGAACATAAGAACAATATCTTAAGAGAGATGAATCTCACAACACAAAGTTTGCAAAAATAACATCGATTTCTATTCCTTGAATGATTAAAAGAAAACACAAAGTTCTTCTTCTTCACAATAGTTCTCAATATTCCAAAAATCTCAACCCTTTGGAATGCATAAGCATCCCTTATTTATAATAAAAGAGTAGAGAGAAAATAGGATAAACCCTAGGAAATAGTCTTTAACAAGAGTTCTATTTTTGCTTGACTCTCACAGGAGACCAAGTCAAAATTTGCTTCCTATGTGATGAAACAGAAATGAAAAAGACATGTCGATTTCAAGATTGAAATGACATGTTGCATTGTGCCTAGTCTGAATCATCATCTTTCTCTTCTTCCAACAAAGCCTGCTTGTTCCAAAATTCTTGGAATTTTTGGATTATACCTTGCATTTCATTTTCATCGGTGCGGTGGAATGATCACTCAGAACTTCACATGTTTCCTGAGTATCGCTAGCGTTTCGGGAAGCTTTTTCAATTTCTTGTTGAGTTTCCTCAGGGTCTCCAAAGAATGCTCAATTTTACAAACCTATCAATGACTTCCATACCAAATCCATAAGTTGGCTCATGCTGAATTGATTCTTGGATCTATTGTAAAGATCATCGACAGGTAGGATACCCGAGCCTTCACTCAACACTTTCACATAGATTTGACCAGCTCTTCTTCCAAGTCATTCTTGCCATCGACCAATTGGTCTCTTGATTCTCTCAGTTTTCTGCAAGCTTCGTTGAGAATCTTTATTCTGAATCTGATGGCTTTGGTCAGCTAGAAATGTTTATCCACATGTGGGATGATGCCCTCTTCGACCAAGATGTGGGATGGAATTTGTTTCAGTGTTTGGAGAGCTTCGAAAGTCAACTCCAGGTTCCCGATTTCTAAAGAAAACTCATCATCCATTTTTTCTCCATCTTTCTTTATATCTTCCAAAGATTGATAGACTTCCACAGTATCTTGGATTACTTCTTTTCCCTACAGGAGTAGCCTTTGGGTCCATTCATCGACCACTCTCCCCTTTTCATTAATCTTTTCAATCATGGGTACCGATGAGAAATCAAACCCGATAGGAGTAGAGGATAATGGTGTTGACTCAGGGGGCTTTGAGAGCTTAAGTAATACTTGATCAACTGCTCCACTTTCTCTTTAAGCTCATCCCTTGCTTTCCTTTGTTTCTTTTAACTTTTGACATAGCACGTTCATAGCATCTCATGCATCTTGTTGTGCTCCTTCTGCCATCACCTTCCCTAGATCGACCCTGGTTATCTGATAGTCAGAGGCCACTATGTCCTCTTTGGTCTTGTCAGTTGTGGGAGTGGTGATCTCTACAAACTTGTGCCCCGAAGCATCCACTAAAACCCTTGAAACTATTTTGGGTTTCTTGGCTGATTTAGCAGTAGAAGCCTTGAGTGAACTGAAATCAAAGGCTGGTATGGGAACTACCACCTTCCTTTTCCTCAGAGTCTGATCAAGCAACCATTGAGGCATGCCAGAGGAAGTTACTACTATTGTAGGGGTTTGGGTCACACTTGCAGGTGGAGGAAGACTTACTGGTGGAGTGGGAACACCACAAGTGTGGTAGTGGATTCAGTGAAAAGAGGTGTAGAAGGAGGAGGCATATCTATAGTCACTTTGGTTCCAGCTAGAGAGAGGTGAGAGTCTAGAGAAAATGTTGGCCATGGCTGATGAAGAAGATGGAGAAAGAGGAGGAGTGGTGGGAGTGGTTGTGAAGGAGGAGGAAGTGGTTGTGAAGGAGGTGCAACTCCTAAAGCCAAAGCCTGGGAAGCGAGGGATAAACTTACTTCTGTTGGGAAATCGGCAAATGGTGAAATAGAGGTTGACTCACCTCTACCTCCAAAGAGATTTCCCCTATTTCTGGTGGTGTTGGTGATTCTGGTACGTTCACCATTTCAATTGGAGTGGTAATTGAAGGGGCTTCTTGTTCTCCTCCCTTCTTGAAAATTTGACCTTTATAGGCCTCTTAGAAGAGCTCTTGTCCTTTTCTTTTTGGAGGGTCCCACTTCCAAAGCAACCAACTTTGAAAAAAACTATCTTCTTTGTAACTCATTCCCCAAGAGGTGAGCCATGCCTTAGTGTGTGTGAGAATCGGAGCTGATCTATCTGCAATAGAAGCTTTCACCGATAGACCAATCAATAGTTGGGAAAACGTATTGATCCTCATTCAATCCATCATATGAAGGATCTAGAACACTTTCATTGTCACCAATACCCTCTGGGATGTCAAGTGAGCTCGAGTGTCTAAATTTCTTCAAGTGTTAATCTACTATGATCCTTTCTGCAGATAAAACTTCATCACGAAGATCAACCCAGATGTCTTCTATGCTAGGCACGTGTAGGTACAGGGTTCCATATGACTTAAGAACTCCTCGAAAGTCAAACCCATCTCATGGGCTTCATGTGCTTCTTTAACTTGTCCTGAAGCTCATGAACTACGTTCTTGGATTTTACCACCATTGAGTAGGTATACCTTCCAATAGAAATTGGGAAGGATACGGTGGCCTTGTGCTTACTCTGTTGGAACTTGTGAAAATCCAACAATTGCTGACCAACTCCATCAAGACCAACTTGTCTCCTGGATATCTGGGCAATCGGAAAGGATCACCGGGTACATGACCACTCAAAGATACGTGAACTTCTTGAATTGCAAGAAGACACAACCCCATTTTGAAACTTCAGCCCATGCCTCATCAGAGACTCTTGTTTTCCTCAGTTTGGGGTTCATCCTGTAGATGTTCTCATAAAAGAAAGCATCATTTACTCTTCTGAATTGGTCCTTGGACCCCTTCTTTGTTAGCTGAGGAAAATACCGATAAATGTGTTTAGCTGCCTTGTTCCCCTTTGTGTCCAATCCGGGATAATTCCTCATACCAGCTGCTGCATAAGTGACATATGAGGACATATAAAATTTTCCTGTAGACAAAACCATTTTCATCTGGGAGTCTATCTCGTCACTGATAAGACTACCCCAATCAATCCCCTGTTGATTCTTCTTAATGATGACCATGAATTGGTACATCCATCCTTGGAAAACATTTGACTCAGGAAATCCAAAAACCCGGCTCAACAAAGTAATGATATCATTGATCTCTTGAATGAAATCACTTCTAGGAACAAATCTTGGAAACCTAGAGACAATCGGCTTAGCTTTGATCAGGAACTTCTTATTGACATGTTTAATACAATCTTCTTGGTCTTTGTCCTAGGATTTCTAGGCTGACTTGAGATCTACATCCCATACTCCTCAAAGTTAGGCAATTTGAGAAGGTCATCGAAGTAACCTCCGTCTAACTTGACTATAACTTCTCCCACCTGATTTCTCACTAAACGAGAAGCAGAGTCATAATTTGAAGCACATGCCAAGATGAACTGGGGCATTGAGTAGACATGGGGAATCTTGCTGCAAGAGGGAGGCCACTGCTGGCTATTGCTCTCATCCAGGAGGTTTGGGAAGAACTCTTGACTCTATTCCAAAAATCTTCCATGTCTACATTTTGAGTTTATGTATCCCGGATGTCATAATTACAATCAATGTAGGAAGGAGACTCCACCTTCCTGAATTTGTACTTCATCTTCCCTGATTTATCGACTTATCTTGTGATGAACCAGGATCTGACATGAGGATTCTTGGAGGAGGAATGCCTTGATCACTTCTGGTTTGAACACTCGGGTTTGAAAACTTGTTGAACAACCCCACAGACCCGATGCACTACCTGAGTGTGTCGGAGGTTAGGATTTGTCAGACACTATGCAAAACCTGATACACTGGAGAGAATGTGTCAGAAGTTAGGCTTTGTTGGACATTATGCAAAACCTGATAGACAGTTGAATGTGTTGGAAGATATTAGATGTTGGACACTAGAAACCCGCCACACTGCGGAAAGTGGAAGATGTCGGACACACACCGACAGACCGACACAAAGGAAAATGGATGTCGGAAGATGTTATATCTAGCAAGACTCAAGACCTGACACACTATGGAACTTATAAACTGTAAAACACCCTACAAAACCCAAAAATAAGGGATCGGGTTTTGAGATGTCCAGACATGAAATTTTCCCGCCATTTCAATAGTTTGGATTTTTGTCTTCTTCTTCTCTTCTTTTAAAATACAAAAGGCATATTCTAAGGAATATAATAGACAAACACCCTAAGGGTAAATTTTTAAACAATGATTTCCATTGGAATATAACTCAAAAGAAGAAGAAAAACCTAAACCCTAAACCTAAAAAAAAAAATAGGAAAGGAAGGAGAAGATGCAAAGAACATCACAAAAACATTTCAACAAAACTTCACAAAAAAGGTAGAGTAAATACCTTCAGAAAATTTGAAAAATAATTGAAAATGGACCATGCAATCGAGCACAAGATCAAATCGGGTCGGAGAAGCTGAGAGAGCATGCAGGAGAAAAATCCACACAACCAAAAGCACAAAAGGTAAAAATGACGTGTAAATCCAGCTATTTATAAAGACCCCACATTTATTACATCTCACTTGACACGTGTGCCAACTACCCTACAACTCGGCATGAATGCCATGTCATCATGTTTGGATTGTCGAAACCCGACACAAAGCATGATATGTCGAGATGCTTGAAGGTTCCACAAACCCGACACAAGGAGATGATATGTCGAGATGCTTGAAGGTTCACAAACCCAGACACAAGGGAGTTGATATGTCGAGATGCTTGAAGGTTCCAAACCCGACACAAGGGAGTTGAATCGGGTTTCGGGTTTGAAGTCATGTGACATGAAACATGTTTTTGATCACGCATGTTTCGATGCTCAGGAGTTCAAAACCCGACACAAGGGAGTTGAATCGGGTTTTGGGTTTTGGGAAACAATGAGCATCTTGCATGTAAATAACATGTTTGCATGTTGTTGAAACCCGAAAACCTGAAATACTCTTCAAACGGGTATTTTAGTCAATTTTTTCAAAAATTTCTATGGTTATCTTCATTTTAGCTGGAATCACTAAAATGGGATAATAGCTGGCTCTAGTTGGGGACTTTCTTTGTAATGACAAAGGAAGAGAACTCAAATTTCTGGCTTTATCCATTGGGCTATGGAGAAGAAGAAAAACAAAACAAACAAACAAAGAAAGAAAAAAGAAAACAAACAAACACACGACAAAAAATAAATTATGTACAATGCAAGAGAGCATCTTGCATTACTGATGGAATAGCTTCAGATGTTGACCACTAAAAGGTAAAGGGAGAAACTCTCCATCAGGTATGATAGACAGAAGCTATTTTCACCATTCAATGATGAATCTTGAAAGGTCCTTTCCACAAAGAATCAAACTTTCCATGCATTCCTTTCTGCTCCCTTCTCTTATCCCAAAGAAGCACCAGATCTCCAATTTTAAAGTCACGTTGCTTTGATTTTTTATCAAATATCTTCTTTACTTTTCTCTGATGATCTGCAATGTGATCAACCACCTTGCTTCATTCCTCTTCATCCTAGCTAGGTACATTACCCTTTTCTCAATAGAGTTTTGAAAAGTCTCATCTTCGACTGCTTTGGCCAACTGCAAGGATGGCAGTTCTATGGAAATGGGAATTTCAGCATCAATTCCATACAACACTTGGAAAGGGGACATTCCAATAGCTCACTTTGGAGTAATCGATCTACCCATAATGCATCATACAATGCTTTGTGCCATGTCCTCTGGTTCTCATCCACTAGCTTTCTAATTATGGTAACTAGGTTCTTGTTGTTGGATTCAGCTTGACCATTGCCTTGGGGGTAATAGTCAGATGAGTGAGCTAGGGTGATCCCGAATCCATAACAAAATTTTATCAGCTCATGTGATGAGAAATTGGAGGTGTTATCAGCCACAATCTTGTGAGGCACACCAAATCTGACAATTATATTTTCTTTAAGGAATTTACACACATGGCTTTTGAGGTCACCTGCTTGATTGGCACAACTTCCACCCACTTGGTGAAATAGTCTATAGCAGTGAGCACGTAATTGTGTCGGCACTAGAGGTAGGATTCAACATTCCAATGAAATCAATTCCCCACTAGTGAAAAGGTTCTTCGATCACTACGGGCTTCAGGGGAAGAGCTGCTAGCTTAGGGTGACCAACGAAATGTTGACAAGCTTCACACTTGGATACCCATTCTTGAGTCTCGAAAGAGAGTAGGCCAATAGTATCTGGCCCGTAGGATCTTATAAGTTGTCACGGAAGAAGAGAAATTTCCTCCACATGCTAGACTATGGAAGGATTCTAGCAACCTTACCTGTTGAGATTTATCAACACAACGAAGGAATACACCATCAATACCTTTCTTGTATATTCCATTATCCCACAGGATGTATCTTACGAGATCTTAACTTAACTGTCCTCTTCTCCTTTTGGCTTAAATGTGGGGGCATTCACCATAAGTTAGAAAGAAAGCAATATCTGTGTACCATTCATCGGTTGTGCTCACAAAAAGCACCATGGGCAACTCCGAAGAGGTATCTTTGGTTTTTCACATTTTGTCTCAGCATTATTTTCTGCAATCAATTGGCACAGGCCCCTTCCTCGTACCAACTTGGTAGGTCTGATGTCCAAGTCATACTCTTGAACTTTAGCTATCTAGTTACCCCATTGACTACCCAGCTCTTGTTGAGTCAAAATGGATTTAACAACAGTATCGGGAATGAGAATGAGGGTATGAGAACTCAACACATAGTATCTGAAATGTTTCACCACTCGTACCACCGCATAAGCATGCTTTTCAATCTGTGACATCTTTAGTTCATGTTCCTTTAATGGGAAGCTCATGAAAGTGATGGGAGCTTCAATGCCTTCTTTGTTCTCCTGCATCAGGATGGCTGACACTGTGTGTGTGGAAGCGTAGTTGTACATGATGAAATATTTTTGAAATCTGGACATACCAAAATAGGAGCATGAGCAATTGCCTTTTTGACTTCATCAAATGCAAGCTTCCCTTGGTACTCCATCGAAATGGAGTTTTACCTTTCATCATCCCAAGGATATCCTTGGTTTTATCAGCAAAGTCAGGTATGAACCTTCTTAGGAAATTGACCTTTCGAAAAAGGAATGAACTCTAGTTTTTCTTGTGGGTAGGGTAAGGCTTTGAATGGCCTTCACCCTCTCTGGGTCGATCTTGGTTCCTTCTCTAGTCACAATATGACCCAACAATTTTCCCTCTATCACTCCAAACATGGACTTCTTAGGATTTAATGAAATCCCATGATGCCTGCATCTCAAGAGTACTGCTCTCCAGATGATCATAATGATCACTCCATTTTTTAGAGAAAATGGTCAAGTCATCCAAATATACAACTATAACTTTTCCCATCAGATCTCTAAATGCCAAGTCCATAGCTCTCTGAAATGTGGCCCGGCGTTGATCAAACCAAAAGGCATCCTCCTGTAAGCAAAGGTCCCCCATGGGGTTGTGAAGGCCATTTTATGTTGATCTTCAAGCAAGCTACCTCAACTTGATTATATCCTAAAAATCCATCGAGCATGGATAGCATCTCTGATCTAGTAATCTGTAACACCTGATCCATGATAGGCAAGGGATAGTTGTCTTTTAATGAAGACTGATTCAGATTTCAGAAATCCACACAAATCCTGATTTCGCCATTCTTCTTCCTGATCGGGGATGATGTTAGCAACCCAGGTAGAATGGTGGATTGGGAAGATAATCCTTGCATCTAACATTTTCTAAATTTCTGCAAGAATAGTCCCTGAGATCTTGGGGTTGTAATGTCTTTGCTTCTTCTGTGGGGTTTAGCTTTAGGCTTCAAGGGAATACTATGTTGCACATCTTTGGGCTTGAAGGATTTTAAATCTGCATAAGACCAGGCCAAGACATCCATGTATCTCTTCAGGAGTGAAGTGAATTTTTCTTTCTCCTCAGGGGAACAACATTTCCCGATATTCACCATCCGTGGTTGATCCGGAGAGCCAGATTAACTTGATCTACTTCTGATGAGGAGGTGCCTTTAGTCTACCTTTTATTCTGGATAAAACGATCATGTTTATCAAATAGACCTTCAGAGAAACCAATCCCTTGGGAATCTTATTTCCTTTTAGCTGAATAAACTCACCATCAACCTCTTGATATGAATTCAAAATGGATTCATGGAAAGCTGATTCTGACCCTTCAAAATATAGTTCACTAAAATTATCATCTTTTTCCAGAAAAGACAATATCTGTTGATCATCGTTAAATACTTGCCAATGTGCTGAGTTATCCGGAACACTGGGACGATATACAATTTCAATGGTGTACGTGTCCCATTTGAACTATGGATGAGGAAGGAGAAGAGATGCAGACATGGCTAAAGAATCGGCTTTGTCATTATGATCCCTCAAAACTACCTTGATGGAAAAAGCATCAAAGCATTCTATGTTATCCCATACCTTATTCCTATAATGCTTTAGGTGATCATTTTTCACTTGATAGATCCCTTTTACCTGGTTAACAATCAGCTCCACATCTCCTTGAACCTTGAGATTTGAATCCCCTTTTGTCTAGCCATTTCTAATCCTAATAACAAGGCTTCATACTCAGCTGTATTATTAGTGTTATCAAACTATAGCTTGAAGGTGAAGGGAAAGATTTTGGAATCTAGAGATATAAGAACTACACCAGCTCCCGATCCGGTAGTTGAACAGCTCCCATCAAATTGAGGGTCCAAATAGCATTTGAATCCTCTTCTTTGACATCTATAGCTGGTACTTCTGATGTCATGAAGTAATTTCCCAAGCCAACATCTTCAAAAAAGAATTTGAGCCTTGGGGTCATCTGATTTAGTGACCAAATACTTTGCTTGAGGTTCAGGATGGAGAATGTGAGAAACTCCATTAACTGGGATTTTAGCCTTGGTCCAGTCCATGTTGATCTCTCCCCAACATCTTTACAAAAACCTCTTCCTAAAAGAATACCATAAGCAAACTGGAATATCAGCAACCAGAATGGTCATTTTCACTCTCTTCTCGGGAAGGTGACAAATGCAAATTGTGCATCTTTGATTTGACCAATCAAGGGGACTTGCTTGGTTTCCATGGAGTAACACCATCCATATGATTTAGTCAAAGTAAGTCCAAGGGCATGGGCTACTTTTGTGGGCATCACATTATCAGAGGCTCTGAGTCAATGATGTAATTGTTGAGTTTGAATCCATTTATGAGTAAGGACAAATAAAATGGTTCGATCTTTCCTAAAGAAGAAGAAGTAGAGGCCATATTGGTAGAAGGTGAAGATTGATTAGGACTTGGAAAAATGCCTTTTGAAGGTGAAGGAATAGCACCTTACTTCTAATGAATTTGGCAAGTTTCTCGAATTGTTCGGGTTTGATTGAAGGTATTCTGCTTCTGACATTTGGATCTTGGTTCTTTTTGCATGGTCAATGATGTCAAAAGTAGTGTATGAAGGAGTGATGGTAGGTTCATTTCTGATCACATGGGCCTGAGTTGTGGTACTGGCCTTAGGAGAAGGAGAATAGGAGGAAGTTGTTACTTTTTTAGTCATCTCCTTTTCGGTTTGTGCTGAGATAGGAGAGCCTCTCTTAGCTATGACCGTGGGAGCATCTTTACTCTTCTCCTTGGAGCTTTCCACTAGTTTTTTGGGATTCTAGGATTGAGATCGAGTGAAGACCGTGAATGACTGACCATCAGTTCACATCCATCTTCTTCGTATTCCAAATACCCAATGTTGGAGTCACCATCTGAATCATCATAGGACTCATCAGCGTATCCCGAAGCTTCAAAAGCTTTGTGAGAATCTTGGTTCTTCTGCTTCTTCATCTTCTTCAACTATCTCCACTATAGCATTAACAGGAGGAGCTTCAATAGCTAGTCTTGGTTGAGTAGTAGTCAATCAACCGTGGTCTATCTCTTGTGGGAGCACCGTTAGTATTATTGAAATTCCATCTAGGAATATCCCGATACGGAACGTTGCTCACTTGTTGAGACATTTTCTTTTTTAAAGCAATCAAGTCATTAGCCATCTTCTGAATCATGGGATCAGTAGTACTCTGAGAAGAACTCTGATTTTTAGGCTTGGATGATTCTTTTTCTAATTTTTCGGCCAAAATAAGGTCATCTTCTATTTCGGTGGCCGTAGCTTGAGTGGTGGCCAAATCAGGAATAACAGATCTTCTTAACAAGAAGCTCACATCTCGGAGGTTGAGTTGATAAAGAAACATTTCTGATTTTCAAGAGTAGGAACAATGAGGTCTGGAATCTTGTGGATCAGCTTGTTGAATTTGGCTATGAAGTCCGCATGGGTTCATAAGGCTCTTTCTTCATGTGGGTAAGTTGTGCCAACAAGGTGAGAATCTTTAGCTGGTTTGAACCTTGCTTCAAATATAGATCTCATGGTAGCCCAATTGGTAATGCATGCATTTGGGAGATGGTAAAACCATTCCGCTGCTACGCCATGCAATGTTTCGATGAAGAGTCAAATAGAGACATCTTCGTGAGCAACCCCAAGAACACCGCATGCAACAAAGAATGAGGCAATGTGTTCATTAGGATGTTTTTCCATCACCGTTGAACTTAGGAATATTCTTCCGTGATCCATGAGGTAGGTCATGCAATGGTGGAGTAAGGGAAAGAGGACCAATAGTTGTGCCCCAAGGCACAAGGTTGTGTTACCATTCTTCTAAATGAAGTGTGAACAGAATCTAAATATAGCAAGAATAATGCATGACAAGTTGTAGAGACTTCTTGGTTCTTGAGGAATCTGATTCCTTTGGATGGGTGAAGAACTTCTTGCCTGGCTAGATGCAACACTATTGGGTGAAAGTCTGAAATTATGCTGTTGTTGAAGCAAGATCAAAGAATGGATCAGTTTCACCCCGGGCTCGGGTTGACCGAGTGAAGATCTTTCTAGCCAGCTTGAACTGGAAAATAGATCTTGTTGAAAATAAGGCAAATATGGAGTCGCCAGACACCAAAAGGATAAGCTTTATACTATCAATCCGTATTCCCCAACGAGAGTCACCAAAACTGTTGGTTGGATATTTTGTCAAGACAAAATATGAGGTTCAACCACAGTACATGGGATTGAATCCCTCCTCAAAGATACAGGTGAGGCTGCCTATTTATTACTAATCTAAAACACATAGCAGAAATGATATGTACAATATTTACACTAATCTAACCATTGGGGTTGGGATAGAATCCCAAAATCCATATCCACAATAGATGGAAATATTGTTGCTTTTGAAGTAAAATGGATTAGAAAGAATACACAATGGAAAGGAAATGATGGGAACGTATTTTCTTTCGAGAAAACACAGATCATGAAATAATCATACGAGTTCTAGATAACAAATGTAATGTAATGTTTGAAATGATTTAAAATGATTGAGAATGCTAAACAAAGAATAGCTTAAGATCCTGAACATAAGAACAATATCTTAAGAGAGATGAATCTCACAACACAAAGTTTGCAAAAATAACATCGATTTCTATTCCTTGAATGATTGAAAGAAAACACAAAGTTCTTCTTCTTCACAATAGTTCTCAATATTCCAAAAATCTCAACCCTTTGGAATGCATAAGCATCCCTTATTTATAATAAAAGAGTAGAGAGAAAATAGGATAAACCCTAGGAAATAGTCTTTAACAAGAGTTCTATTTTGCTTGACTCTCACGTAGGAGACCAAGTCAAAATTTGCTTCCTATGTGATGAAATAGAAATGAAAAAGACATGTCGATTTCAAGATTGAAATGACATGTTGCATTGTGCCTAGTCTGAATCATCATCTTTCTCTTCTTCCAACAAAGCCTGCTTGTTCCAAAATTCTTGGAATTTTGGATTATACCTTGCATTTCATTTTCATCATCGGCGGTGGAATGATCACTCAGAACTTCACATGTTTCCTGAGTATCACTAGCATTTCGGGAAGCTTTTTCAATTTCTTGTTGAGTTTCCTTAGGGTCTCCAAAGAATGCTCAATTTTTACAAACCTGTCAATGACTTCCATACCGAATCCATAAGTTGGCTCATGCTGAATTGATTCTTGGATCTATTCATAAAGATCATCGATAGGAAGGATACCCGAGCCTTCACTCAACACTTTCACATAGATTTGACCAGCTCTTCTTCAAGTCATTCTTGCCATCGACCAATTGGTCTCTTGATTCTCTCAATTTTCTGCAAGCTTCGTTGAGAATATTTATTCTGAATCGATGGCTTTGGTCAGCTGGAAATGTTTATCCACATGTGGGATGATGCCCTCTTTGACCAAGATGTGGGATGGAATTTGTTTCAGCGTTTGGAGAGCTTCAAAAGTCAACTCCAGGTTCCCGATTTCTGAAGAAAACTCATCATCCATTTTTCTCCATCTTTCTTTATATCTTCCAAAGATTGATAGACTTCCATAGTATCTTGGATTACTTCTTTTCCTGCAGGAGCAGCCTTTGGGTCCATTCATCGACCACTCTCCCCTTTTCGTTAATCTTTTCAATCATGGGTACCGATGAGAAATCAAACCCGATAGGAGTAGAGGATAATGGTGTTGACTCAGGGGGCTTTGAGAGCTTAAGTAATACTTCAGTCAACTGCTCCACTTTCTCTTTAAGCTCATCCCTACTTTCCTTTGTTTCTTTTAACTTTTAACTTATGACATACACGTTCATAGCATCTCGTGCATCTTGTTGTGCTCCTTCGTCACCTTCCCTAGATCGACCCTAGTTATCTGATAGTAGAGGCCACTATGTCCTCTTTGGTCTTGTCAATTGTGGGAGTGGTGATCTCTACAAACTTGTGCCCTGAAGCATCCACTAAAACCCTTGAAACTATTTTGGGTTTCTTGGCTGATTTAGTAGTAGAAGCCTTGAGTGAACTGAAATCAAAGGCTGGTATGGGAACTACCACCTTCCTTTTCCTCGAGTTTGATCAAGAAACCATTGAGGCATGCCAGAGGAAGTTGCTACTATTGTAGGGGTTTGGGTCACACTTGTAGGTGGAGGAAGACTTACTGGTGGAGTGGGAACAATCACAAGTGTGGTAGTGGATTCAGTGAAAAGAGGTGTAGAAGGAGGAGGCATATCTATAGTCACTTTAGTTCCAGCAGAGAGAGGTGAGAGTCTAGAGAAAATGTTGGCCATGGCTGATGAAGAAGATGGAGAAAGAGGAGGTGGAAGTGGTTGTGAAGGAGGAGGTGGAAGTGGTTGTGAAGGAGGAAGTGGAAGTGGTGTGAAGGGAGGACAGCTCCTAAAGCCAAAGCCTGGGAAGTGAGGGATAAACTTACTTCTGTTGGGCAATCAACAAATGGTGAAATAGAGGTTGACTCACCTCTACCTCCAAAGAGATTTCCCCTATTTCTGGTGGTGTTGGTGATTTTGGTATGTTCACCATTTCAACTGGAGTGGTAATTGAAGGGGCTTCTTGTTCTCCTCCCTTCTTGACAAATTTGACCTTTATAGGCCTCTTAGAAGAGCTCTTGTCCTTTTCCTTTTTGGAGGGTCCCACTTCCAAATCAACCAACTTTGAAAAACTATCTTCTTTGTAACTCATTCCCCAAGAGGTGAGCCATGCCTTAGTGCGTGCGAGAATCGAGCTGATCTATCTCGCAATAGAAGCTTTTTCACCGATAGACCAATCAATAGTTGGGAAAATGTATTGATCCTCATTCAGTCCATCATATGAAGGATCTAGAACACTTTCATTATCACCAGTACCTTCTGGGATGTCAGTGAGCTCGAGTGTCTAAATTTCTTCAAGTGTTAATCTGCTATGATCCTTTTTGTGGATAGCAACTTCATCACGAAGATCAACCCAGATGTCTTCTATGCTAGGCATGTGTAGATAGAGGGTTCCATATGACTTAAGAACTCCTCAAAATTGAACCCATCTCTGGGCTTCATGTGCTTCTTTAACTTGTCCTGAAGCTCATGAACTACATTCTTGGCTTTTACCACCATTGAGTAGGTATACCTTCCAATAGAAATTGGGAAGGATATGGCGGCCTTGTGCTTACTCTGTTGGAACTTGTGAAAATCCAACAATTACCTGACCAACTCCATCAGGACCAACTTGTCTCCTGGATATCTGGGAAATCGGAAAGGATCACCGGGTACATGACCACTCGAAGATACGTGAACTTCTTGAATTGTAAGAAGACACAACCCCATTTTGAAACTTCATCCCATGCCTCATCAGAGACTCTTGTTTTCCTTTTCGGGGTTCATCCTGTAGATGTTCTCGTAAAAGAAAGCATCATTTACTCTTCTGAATTGGTCCTCGGACCCCTTCTTTGTTAGTTGAGGAAAATACCGATAAATGTGTTCAGCTACCTTGTTCCCCTTTGTGTCCAATCGGGATAATTCCTCATACCAACTGTTGCATAAGTGACATATGAGGACATATAAAATTTTTTGTAGACAAAACCATTTTCATCTGGGAGTCTATCTCGTCACTGATAAGACTACCCCAATCAATCCCCTGTTGATTCTTCTTAATGATGACCATGAATTGGTACATCCATCCTTGGAAAACATTTGACTCAGAAATCCAAAAACCCGGCTCAAAAAGTAATGATATCATTGATCTCTTGAATGAAATCACTTCTAGGAACAAATCTTGGAAACCTAGAGACAATCGGCTTAGCTTTGATCAGGAACTTCTTATTGACATGTTTAATATAGTCTTCTTGGTCTTTGTCCTAGGATTTCTGGGCTGACTTGAGATCTACATCCCATACTCCTCAAAGTTAGGCAATTTGAGAAGGTCATCAAAGTAACCTCCATCTAACTTGACTATAACTTCTCCTCACCTGATTTCTCACTGAACGAGAAGCAGAGTCATAATTCGAAGCACATGCCAAGATGAACTCGGGGCATTGAGTAGACATGGGGAATCCTGCTGCAAGAGGGAGGCCACTGCCGGCTATTGCTCTCATCCAGAGGTTTGGGAAGAACTCTTGACTCTATTCCAAAAATCTTCCATGTCTACATTTCCAAGTTCTGTATCCCGGATGTCATAATTACAATCAATGTAGGAAGGAGACTCCACCTTCCTGAATTTGTACTTCATCTTCCCTGATTTATCCGACTTATCCTGTGATGAACTAGGATCCGACATGAGGAGTCTTGGAGGAGGAATGCCTTGATCACTTCTGGTTTGAACACTTGGGTTTGAAAACTTGTTGAACAACCCCATAGACCCGATGCACTACTGAGTGTGTCGGAGGTTAGGCTTTGTCAGACACTATGCAAAACCCGATACACTGGAGAGAATGTGTTGGAAGTTAGGCTTTGTTGGACATTATGCAAAACCCGATAGATAGTTGAATGTGTCGGAAGATATTAGATGTTGGACACCTATAGAAACCCGCCACACTGTGGAAAGTGGAAGATGTCAGACACACCGGTAGACCCGACACAAAGGAAAATGGATGTCGGAAGATGTTATATGTCCGAAAACTCAAGACCCGACACACTATGGAACTTATAAACTGCAAAACACCCTGCAAAACCCGAAAATAAGGGATCGGGTTTTGAGATGTCCAGACATGAAAATTTTCCCGCCATTTCAATAGTTTGGATTTTTGTCTTCTTCTTCTCTTCTTTAAAATACAAAAGGCATATTCTAAGGAATATAATAGACAAACACCCTAAGGGTGAATTTTTAAACAATGATTTCCATTGGAATATAACTCAAAAGAAGAAGAAAAACCCTAAACCCTAAACCTAAAAAGAAAAATAGGAAAGGAAGGAGAAGATGCAAAGAGACCATCATAAAAACATTTCAACAAAACTTCACAAGAAAAAGGCAGAGTAAATACCTTCAACAAATTTGAAAAATAATTGAAAATGGACCGTATAATCGAGCACAAGATCAAATCGGGTTCGGAAGCTGAGAGAGCACGTAGGAGAAAAATCCACGCAACCAAAAGCACAAAAGGTAAAAATGACGTGTAAATCCAGCTATTTATAAAGACCCCGCATTTATTACATCTCACTTGACACGTGTGCCAACTACCCTACAACTCAAAGCATGAATGTCATGTCATCATGTTTGGATTGTCTGGAAACCCGACACAAAGCATGATATGTCGAGATGCTTAAAGGTTCCGCAAACCCGACACAAGGCATGATATGTCGAGATGCTTGAAGGTTCCGTAAACCCGACACAAGGGACTGATAAGATTCTTAAAGGAATCGCAAACCCGACACAAGGGTTTAAATGTTTGTGTTTGGAAGTCATGTGACATGAAACATGTTTTTGATCATGCATGTTCCGATGCTCAAGAGTTTCAAAACCCGACACAAGGGAGTTGAATCGGGTTTCGGTTTGGGAAACAATGAGCATCTTGCATGTAAATAACATGTTTGCATGTTGTTGAAACCCAAAAACCTGAAATACTCTTCAAACGGGTATTTTAGTCAATTTTTCAAAAATTTCTATGGTTAAAGCATATCAAGTAAAGGGTTGTATTCATTCTATTCCATCCACCATTTGTATTTTACATCTAGTTATTGCCCTACTATCGCTTCATTGACGTTAGGGAACCCTAGGCACACAAGTACACAGAACTACATTAGGTCTAGAATGTAGTGCAACACTTAGTCGTAAGTCCACCATTGTGGTAGCTAAGGTCAATCTGACCCCTTCATTTGCATCTTTATTTTTTAGGGATTTGATGCTTTGTATGGGGTTTTGTAGGTATATCTTCATCACAAATTTATAGCGACATAGGTGAAGCTATTGTGACAACCATGTGAAAAATATGAATATATTGTGAATACCTAGCGACACAGTCAAATTCAGATCCCTGTGCTTTTCTACATGCACCCTAGTCCTCTCTCGGGTGCCCTAGTCTTGTCGAGATCTTGATTGCTTTAATTTCCGGGTAACACCTTCACACTTTGTTTTATCCGCCTATCATCCTGTTCTCGGTCCAAAGAACACGTTGAGGTAAGCTATTAAAAGGTTAGTACCTTATCCCTATTTTTTCATTATTCCATTTTCATTTCAATATCAATTAAAAATCATTTAGCATTTACATTACAATTATTCCATCATTGTTACTAGTTTAGATTAACATAGAATTTCTGCATTTTAATTAATCATTTTCGTTAACCCATCTTTTCTAATATCTTGCCCTAGGATCCAATCAAAACCCTAATGGCTAAGGATAGTTCATCTTCTTTGCCTATCATATCTCATTTTAGTGTCAAACCTATCTATGATGAGGCTGCCATTGTTGAGCTAAAATATCTATATGGTACTCCTACTTCTACATCGATCATATCAAACAAAAACTCCTAAATGGTCAACAAAATGTGCCTACTCATTTTGAAGATTCTCCTATAGGAATTAGTATTGTTGAGGTTCTAATAGCCTTTACTCATTGTACACCATGTTATATGGCTACTTGTGATCCTCCCTCGAGATCTCTCTCGGGAGACTTTAGATGATTCTCTCGTTGATTACTTGCTTGGTATTGACAATCACTCACATATTCATACTAATTCTTCTACTTCGGCCACTAATATAGTTCCTTCTCGTGATTCTACCACTTCTGACGGTTCTTTTCATGATACACCTCCTACTAGTTTGCATGCTCTTTCACATTATGTTGCTGATCCTATTGATAGTATTCCTAATGACATGTCATTTCTAAGTCTCTATCGGATAATGGTGAGGTGGTTGATAGTCATGGGTCACTTTCCTTCCATACTGCTAAGTATGAATATCCTATTCCATCATTTCCTTATCCTAAGATTACATCTAGCATTGAGCATGAGCCACCACCATATATCACTTCTTTGTCTCCTACTATGTCATCTCCACTTTATATATCACCTATGTCTCATATCCCATCTTGTCCTATAGATGCCTCTCCATTAGTCACTTCTTTTATTAATAGTGTTTCGATGTTATGCCTACCATCGTTATGGATATCTCATCTATATCACCTATTATAGCTTCTTCGGCACCCACTTCTAGTGTGCCCTTAGCATCAGAAGCTCCCTTATCACCTCTGGATATTCCTATGATCACCCACAATGGAAAATTACAACTTAATACATTATTATCATCTTCCATTATTCCTTCATAAGTTATCATCTCTCTCATACATATCGTAGGTCAGTTATAATCCCAAGTTCAATCCCTCACTTTAGAAAGTAGGGCTTACTATGCTTCCATTGATAACAATTCATTACATGGTAACCTTGTCCCTAAGAAGATTCATAATTTTGTGTTCCCTCAAGATTTCATCATGCCTACTTTCACCTATTTTAATGGTATTGGTGACCCACATGCGCATCTTCTACATTACCGTATGGATTTGTCCTCTTATTCTAATGATATGTTATTACTTAATTCCTTTTATAAAATCTCATTGATTAGGCGTTACAATGGTATACTCATCTCCCCTTTGGGTCCATCAAGTATTTTTATGACATGGAGGATGCTTTCCTCCATCGATTTATAATCAATAATGGCCCTAAGGTTACTTATGACCGCTTACCTACTCTACATCAAGGCTCCTCTAAACCTATCAAGGATTATATTTTTGATTCAATGCTTGTATGCATCAGCTAGTATTCCAACCCATAGATCTTGAGAAGCAATTCATTTTTTGTCATGTCCTCATTCCATCACTCAAGTAATGATTACAATATGATACATGTGAGTCATTCATTCTTCTATGCTATAAGGTTATTGACTTAGAACAAGATATTCTCTCCACACACATCATAGATCCTCCACACACCTCTACGGCTATTGCCTCATCTAGTTCTCCATTAGAGCCTCTGGTTGAGCATCCTCCACAATCTTCATATTTTCCTCACACACAAAGTAAACAATCTCAACACATTCCACCATAGAAGCATACTCTTTCTCCAGCTCCATGACAGACTACTCCTCCTACCACTCCACCTAGGTCGTGGGAGCCTTTGCACTTCTCTCATTATGCTTGACCACTTGATGTGTTGTGTGTCTTACTTACTGAGCAATTAATTCACCTACCTTCTGACGGGATCATCCACAACATCGATTACAATGTGAGTGTGACCAGCGTTATTGTAATTATCATCACATAAATAGCCATAGGGATGATGATTGTCTTACCCTTCATGATAGATTACAAAAATTAGAGGATAAGGGCATCATCTCCTTTGCATCTCACTCACGTGAGTGATCCATCTCTCCTCTCCCTCACTATAGAATTTATGTTACAACTGAGTCATCTCCTACATATGGTGCTCAAGCTATAGTATGTCCACTACACTCTACTATTCATTCATGCCCTACACCACTTCCATACACCTCTACATCATCGTATCCATTGAATTCACTTCATACATATCATCTATTGCATTCACACTACCCACCGCATCATGTTGTTACTTCACATTGGTTTCCACAAAGACTCGATTCTTGCGCATCGCACCACAACTCCATATGACATTCAGGTTGGTTCGTATACTCATGTTGCTTCCATTCCACATGTTTCTACCACTTCGTGCCACCTCGGTCTTTGGTAAGTGATTACTATTACCTTGCTTCCTAATGACGCACTTGTGTTGTTACAGTTTTTTACACGACTATTGAGGGTTTTTCTTTAAGAAAATTTCATCACACGCTCCACCGATCATCTAGCACATTCCAATCATTTCCCTATGACCCACTCTTTCTTTTCATGGTTCATTCTAAACTTTTGAGGACATTGACTAAATGAACCTAATCATCCATATGTTAGGGGATATCGCTACTTCCCCCTCATTCATCACACTAATATGTTATGATTACATTATATTATTACCACACATATTCATCACAACACATTAGTCATACATCATCTCTTTTACATTTACTTTCCTATCGTCATCATGCCAATTGCGCATTAAAAATTACATTTAAAATGAACATTTCATCACTCACAATACATATTACACATCTATTGCATCAACATTAACAATATATATAAACATTCGCATACGTTCCAACAATAATCACCAAACCATATAACATCAATATCCCAAAAATAAGATCATCACATATAAATCACATGTATCCATACATATGTAGAAAATATAGTCATCATTGGGGGGAAACTCCCCTACATCATATACAATAGTACCAATCACACCTCATCATCACTATCACTCTCGGGTACTACGAGAGCCCTAGAACTAAATGCCTCGCCACTAACTTGGCGATGTTGTTTTTGGCCTTGATATTGTTGGTATCCAAATTGATTCTCCCTTAGAAACCGAGCAGCATCAAATATTTAGCAAGACACTAAGAGACAGACAGATCATATTATGAGTCATTTTATAGCCAGGAGGGGATTCATCTGACTCTTTGTCACTCGGGCATCAAAGAAATGGATAGCACCTTCATTAAGGATTTGATCTATCCTCACTGCTTTCGGCCGTGTCTTTCTACCAGAGTGAGAGAACCCATTTTATAACCTCTGTCGGTGAAGGAGAATGAATATATCCTTCTTTGCACAAATTTGAAAGGAGACCCTAAGAAAATATGATCAATGCACCACAATTTAACTCTCACGAGTTGTCACTTCTAAAGAATGGTGATATTTCCTAAATAGGGTTGAAGGTTACTAGAGACATTATGGAATCCTAATTGCTTCTGCATATTTTGGCAGTAGAATTTATACATTTGTGGACATACAGGGCAAACAGGGTAGTTCAGGTAGGATTCATTGTTTTGAATAATTTTTGGTGGGAGATTAAGCAAGATAAAATTGATTATGCCAGATCTTTGAGAACCTTCACAACAATTGGAATACTAAATGATAGAAAGCTTCAGAATAGCTAAAATATTCCTTCAACCAGAAGGTGTGCATCAATGGAGGCCCAAATTTACACTGTTTCACATAATCTCCAAGAAGTTAACGTGAAGGCTTGAGCTAAAGACTCAATTAAACATCAAAGACCCCTAGTTCCTCATGCCTAAGATACACTCAAAGGCTTACATACAATATTTATCAACAAATGATAGTAAAGTGATTTTAAATTGTTTATCTCATTGCAGGATGAAGGCTCTTCTTGAAATGAAATTGCAAATGCCACTAAATTGTCACAAGGACGAGATCTTGTGTGATTCGGAGGGACTTTAACACAAGATTGCAATAGGAATAAGAAAAAATACTTGCAGACATTCTGAAATAAAGCAGACATAAATCGGTCCAAGATTGACACAGATTAATTCGAAATTGATTAGATTCATCAACAAGGGAAAGTTTCATTAAAAGCTTCCTCGAGCTCGTCAATGGTTGTACACTCACAACCAACTTAACATGATTGAAATCTAAAACACAAGAAATTAACAGGTTTCTCGATTGGTCTCTTAGGAAGATGGGCTCTCTCAAATTTTCTCTTAAGAATTCAACCCCCAACCTTTTTCAAGAGTATTCTCATTGCATTTATACATTTCACTCGCTCACTCATCCCAAATTTCCCCCAAAAAGAAGAATATTTGAGGAACCTTTGCTTCTTACCAAGTTGTCTCGGAAAGTGACATTTAACAAATTTACACCCGCAGCTTCTAGGTGGAAAAATCATGAACTGATCACATTTCTCAGACCCTCGAATGATGACTGGGATGCCATGCCACAAATTTTTGATAGTCCTTATAATCTTTCTTATTCAGTCATGCAAAAATATCCCTGTTTTAATTATTTTCCGGTGGCTCTACATGGCTAGATCTAACAGGCAATCATTTTCACCCTTGAGGCAACACCTTGAGAAATGAATCCCCCGCATGGATGCCTGCATTCGTGCCTCTGAAAAATGAGTGTTCGTGCACGGATTATTCCGCATACCTGCACTATGAGTCTGATTTATAAGAAAAACAATGTGTATTCACACCTTCTGGAGTCTTGGAACAAAAAAGGTGGAAAAATCAGAAGCAATGTGTAGCAACAGTCGATTTTTCCCCTACTCAACTTTAGATTAGAGTCTTCCATGTGTTTCCTTGGTGCAATTGCAAAGGATAAGTACAGGGGCAATTTTCCAAACAAGCACACCCTTCCACGTGCCCTGGGCCCAAGAAACCTGCCTTTTGGCCTTTGAAAAGTCTCAATAAAAGTAACAAAGTGGAATCCTCCACGTGTCTCACTGGTGCACTTTTGATATGGTGCCCAAAAGTGAAGACCCCAAATAAGTGCGGGCTCACCACATGTCTCAGTATGGTAGAGTTGTTGAAAACGTTTAAGGACCAACGAAAGGTGCCATGTGTCTAGGGTCTCGAGACAGTTTTCCTTAGCCGTTGAAAAATCCAAGCAAGGGCAGAGTGAGTGAAAGCTTGCATTTGTTCCCATGGCGCTCCTTCAAAAATAAAATTTAGGGCAGGTCCCCAAATAGGCATGGTCCCTCCACGTGTCCCAAGCCTTAGAAAGTTGCTTAAAAATTTTAAGTACAGAGAGGAGCTAGCGGAAGCCTCCACGTGTCTCCCCGGTACAACTTTGAGATGGTGCCCAAAAGTGGAGACCCCGAACAAGCGCGGGATCACCATGTGTCTCCTTGGCACAATTGCTAAGGTAGGACCCTGAGGCGGATCCTCAAATGAGTGTCACCCTCCATGTGTCCATGGTTTGACCAAGCTACACCGGCCGCATGAAAAAATGTCTAAGTCTGGGCAATGGCAGCGGAAACCTCCACGTGTCTCCCTGGCACAACTCCAAAGGTCAAACCAAGAGGTGACTTTTCAAATGAGCGTCGCCCTCCACATGGACAAGCTTTGAGTTGAAGTGGGCCTTAGAGTTTTAAAGTGCCCCATTGAGCCACATCCAATCAGAAAGGGCCACGTTTCCACAGATGTTGAGATATAAATTGACGAGGAAAACACACCCGTCAAACCGTAAAATGTAGGGAAATCACCATTTGTGCCTGGAAATCACAGAGAATTTAGAAATGATATAAGGCCCAAATGTGATCCACCGAGCTGCATCCAATCATAAAGGACCACGTTTCCATAGATATTGGGACAAAAATTGACAAGGAAAACAAAATGTGACTATGGAAAAATGGAAGGAAGGGAAAAAACCTAAAATTATGCCCAAGTTACAAATTCTTTCACATGGACAGAGGAACAAAAAACAAATTCTGGACTTAATGTGATCCTCAACCAAAGGAAAGGACTGATCATGGAAACCAAATGAAGGACAAAGATTTCACGCATCAACACGGGGAGATAGAAAAGACGACAGAATCCACAAACTGAAGAATTTCAAGGACAAACAGGGCGAGATCAAATTAAGCACCAACAGATACCTCTCCACTTGTCTACACAATAAATTTTTCTCCATAGCTTGCTCTAAGAACTACATTTATAAATCCATGTATCGGATAAAATATATCCCGCACTATGAGACCATCACCCAATGCCTCTCGGGCTCATCGAGTCTCCTCGCATGCCTCATCCCTCTCGGATAGCAATACAAGATACATGTCACTTCTACCATAGTAATCGGCTCAAACAAATGGGCATGCTCACCCGTGATCTCATCCACTCGATCTAGTATCTCTCCATTGAGTATATTGATCAGAAAATTTTGCATCAAGGTGCGGATGGATGTGTCAACTATTAAGGACCAATACACATCACCTACAAAACATACCACATATTGCATTAGACAACCATTACTAAAACATAAGTCACCAACAACATTCATAACACAGTCATATATAGATACTTACGATCTGTTATAGTTGTTGCCCCATTGTCGGGGGCATGTGCTCCCCCTCTCCTCCTCCTACATGCGGTAACCCCATTGGACCTACAAATAATGGGAACAACAATACCCATCGATGCACCTCCCACCATGCATGGCACTCCTCTGTGCTACCAACATCGTCTGTATCTATCACCTCTAACATTACATCTACCTCATTCGGACCGGGAGGTGTGAGATACTCTATTGTGGGCCCTAGTCTCACTCTATCCCTCCTTGGTGCCCTAACAACTCTTAACCATATATATGCATCTGGGGTCACATCTTGAGCCATATCGAACTAATGTGATACTCTCTCCACCTGGAAGAGCTCGCCACACCTGGGAATAGATCCTCTAGCCACATAGTCCTCTAAATACACCGTAACTCTACCACATCCTCAAGTCATCCTCCATAATCATGGTATGGCCTCCATGTAACTTCCTCGGGCCCCATCATGTCTCGTTAGTTCCATATATGTATCTGTATCCATCCTACTCCCACGAATGTTAATCCACCTCCTCGCATATATCTCAGGTCTAGCCCACTTCCCTCATGGGCCTCAAACTGGCCTCGTACTATTATGTGCTCATACGCCCATACGTATAATAGTGTAGTAGCACCTATCCCACCTCTGTGCACATCATGAGTAAATTGGTTCATATCTCTATATATATGGGCCAACACACACCACGTCCATGCATATCTCATCCTCTCATCCTCTATATGCCATCATCTATCATGCATCTTACACAATATGCCTACACCTCCTCCCTCCACTACTATACAAGATGCAATAACAACTGCTATGAACTTCAGCAAGTGAGAACACCATACCCGAAGATGACATCTAGACTAATATGGGCCTCAGCAGGTACTCGAGTCCCCACAAAATACCATCTCATAGCTCGCATCTTCCTATCAATTTCCTCCAATGGCATCACCTGTACTCTCTCTCCAACAACAGAAACCATAATATACGATATACACCCTCCAAATTCAAGGTCATCTCCCTTGTAGGCAACCAAAATGTACATGTGTCTACACACCATCTCTTATATAGTGCAGTCAACATCGGCATATTATGGGGCACATCCCCATCATGTTATGTGTCATAGGCCGACATAGTCCCCGACATCCCAATCCTCATCGACAACCCTATCCCAAGAAATGTACTTAAATGATTACCTCCACAAAATTCCCTCAAGTGAATATCCCTCTACACACCAAAAAGGAGAACAAACATGGCATTAGAACACCTTCTAAGTATAGATACACATGCTTATCACATTCATCTCGCATTAAAAATCTGCTAGTTCATCATTATACACCAAATACACACATTTTGGACCGGGGCACTCAAATGCAAGACTGGGTGCCAGTAGGATGTCGGCGCTCATTTCAGGTGTTCCTATCCCAAGTCACTAGCACCCTCATCGTTATTGTCTAATTCCAAAACGCCAAGAAAATCAAAATTCATAAAATTGTGAAAAATTAATACAAGCGACTAATACACCATACGTTTTGTGAAAAAAATGCACTTACTAACTCGCAAATGTCGTGTGTGACGCTATGAAAGTCGCCACCCTCTCAAATTTATTAGGACATGATGCTCTCACTTACAACATTCCCACTCACCTCGTGCTCACTTTGGAAATCGTGCAAACAAAAATGAAGTGATTAATTACTTTTTCACTTTACTATTTATAGTTCCTTTTTCACCTTCTTTATTATAGTTATTATTTCGTGCATATTCCCATAACTAATACACAAGTAAACTATTTTTGTCATATCTTGAGCATTTTTACTCCGATTTGCACCCCATTTGTGGCATTCTTTTTAGAATTCCACCTACCACCATAACATACACATTACGTGTGCATTATCTCTCCTTAACATTAACTTCCATCTAATTCATACACACTTTTGATATTTTCTATCACTTTCTACCTATTTTGTGCTTACTTTCAACTTAGCATTCGTTCTTATCATCACTTACCCTTTCTCTCGAAGGGGGCATATCATTGGGGTCATCCTATAATTCCCCTTATATCACCATGCATTTAAAACATTACCAATGCAACAATTCCAAAACATTTACTAATTCACAGTGCGACATTTCACCAATAATTCCCCCTAATGACCTAATCTGGGGCAAAAATATACAAGTTTTCTATACGAAATTTCATCACTTCCCCTAATGACCTAACTTGGGGGAACAAGAAATTAAAAATATTTCCATGTAATCATTCACCAATTTCTATCGATTCCCCCTAATGACCTAACATGGGGGCAACTAGCATAAAATATCTCTATGAGTAATAATTTCAAAGCAATCAATCAATCAATGCATTCAAACTTCTAACAATCAAAATCATATCATTAATACAATATGACACAATTGGCCTTCTAAATGACCAAACATGGGAGTTACATATGGCCTCTGGATGACCTAACTTAGGAAATTACATTCATTGCTTTCCCAGATGACCTAACTTGGGAAGTTATTCTACACTTCGTGTTTACTTCTAAATGACCTAACTTGGAAGCCATCATACATTTTGTGTTTAATTTCAGATAACCGAACTTGGAATCCATCATGCATTTCTCATTTGCTTCCAAATGACCTAACTTTGAAGCCATCACATTATGACAACACCCGTGGAGTGAAGGAAAGAGTTCCTTTCCTATAACACTCCTATATGGGTCAACTATTTGATTGAAATTATCGGATCTAGAAAACCACAAATCTTTGATCTAATTATGTCTGCAATGGCTAGATCTTGAGGATGTAGTTAGAGATTGGATAATAACACACTTTCTCCCTACACTCTTCCTCTGGTGACAAGACACCCAAATCCTTCATTCAATTATTTGTATACACACATTCGGGTCATGAATTGGTCACTCCCTACCCCATCTCATCATCATCATACAACGTTCAAAATCATCTAGCATTACAATCATCAGTTTCATTTAGCACACGCGTCATTGTGACATTATGCTTTTCATCGCATTGCATGGATCAACCCATTGATCCATGGTTCGAATGCTATATGGTTCTTTTGGCACGCTTTTACTACCACATTTACGCATTCTACTTTAGCAAGAGATTCTCTGGATTTCTCTCAGGTATGCATCTCTATCTACTTTATGTTACCAAGCTTTCGCTCACCAAGATAAAGTGGGGGAAAATATAGTCACAAAATCACACACTTACTATTACATTTATACCGCCAATTATGTTATTTTATATATGGATCTCGTGTAAGAAAAGTATTCACTAATGGCTCATATCCTAGTCCTTTTTCCAGCTAGTTGGTCATTTTCGTCATTTTTCTTGCATAGTTGTCAGTTGTTTACATAGTTTCAGTTGTCTCTCAAGGAGTCTTAGGTGTCGTTATTTGGTCATTTATCGTCTCTAGTATCGACTAGGGCACCTAGAAAGGTATTGGGGCACCCTTCAAACACCTCGGTCCTCTTTTTAGGTGCCTTGGGCTGCAATACTCACATCTAATTTAAAGTTTTGATGTCGGTCTTTATTGTTTGATGTCTCATTCCCCTGGGTGCTAGTCGGCATGTCGGGTCATTAGTGTCAAAATTTGAGCAAGATATCCCTATATAAACATAACATACCTACTATCTTATGCCCGGACTATCTACTATCAAGAGCTAGCTATCTACTAAGGAAAAATACTGTGTGTGGTAATAATTTACATTTGCATCACACGAGCGTAGGGGGAAAGGGTTATATTCATTTCATTCCATCCACCATTTGCATTTTACATCTAGTTATTGCCCCCTACCTCTGCGTCATTAACGCTAGGGCACCCTAGGCACACAATTGCACACACAAGAACACAAAACTACATTGGGTCTGGAATGTAGTGCAACACTTAGTCGTAAGTCCACCATTGTGATAGCTAAGGTTAATCGACCCTTTCATTTGCATCTTTCTTTTTTAGGGATTTGATGCTTTATATGGGGTTTTGTATGTATATATTCATCACAAATTTACAAATGACAGCAAATCTATTATGATAACCACGCGATAAAGACGAAGATATTGTGAAGACTGAGACATAGTAATATTAAAATCCAGATCTTTTCTTGCACCAGTGGCACCCAGATCACGGATAGGCGCCCACAGCACCCCATTCCAGTTGGATCTTGATTTTGCATTTTCCTAGGTAGTTCCTTCACAAGATATTTTGTTTGTCTGTCATCATGTTCACCCAAGAACACAAGAAGTAAGTTGTTTTCAAGTTAGTACCTTATCCCTCTTATTTTTATTATTCCATTTTCATTTCAATGTCAATTAAAAATCATTTAGCATTTACATTACAGCTTATTCCATTATTGTTATTAGTTTATATTAGGATAGAATTTCCACATTTTAGTTAATCAGCTACCATCGGATCATTGCTATGATTATCACCGGATACTAGAGATTTATTGTTCCTTATTGATTATCTCACGGTGCTTGCTTATGACATGCCATAATCATGTTTGGTATGTGAATTTTTTGGTCCCTTTTCCCCCTAGTATGTAGATATCTACAATTACTTACAAGATGGTACCTTCCCACCTAACATTTCCCATTCCCAAAATATAACCCTTATCTAACAAATAGCGTGTTATACCATCCTTATGGGAACTCTCTAGCATTATGGATACTGGCGGGACTTTGTTGTGTTGTATTAATTTATAATAAGCTATCCAAACTACCAAATAGGTTTATGAAGGCCTTTGCGGTGCTCACACTAGTGGCATGGTCCTCGCAAATAATATTCTACGTGTAGGCTATTACTAGCCTACTAAGGAGACAAATCATTATCAATACATAAAGAAATGTTCCCTATGCAAAAATCAAGGCAACTTGATCCATGCATTGTCTCAATCTTTGCAACTCATCACTACATCGTGATTGTTATCCAAATGGGGGCTCGATCTCATAGGGAATCTTACACCCACTTCATTTGATGGCCATAAACATATCATTATTATGACTGAGTACTTTACCAAATGGGTGGAGGTTATTCCTCTCACCTATGTTATTGGTGCTCAGATCTCAAAATTTATCATGAACCACATCATTTGTCATTATGACATCCCTTTTGCTATTATATCTAAAAATGGAAAATCATTTAAGAAAAAACAAGTGAAGGCCTTATGTCAACGCTTTAAAATTTGTCAAAAGTGGTCTACTCCTTATTACCCTCAAGGTAATGGGAAAGTTGAGGCTACAAATAAAACCCTTGTTCATATTATGGAGAAACTGGTCAATAAACAAACCATGATTGGCATCTCCAAATCCATCCTTCCTTATGGGCCTACCAAACTTCCATCCACACACCCACATGTGCAACCCCATATTCCCTTATGTTCGACATTGAAGTTATCATTCCTTTAGATATCATGATTTCCTATTTGTGAATCTGGATAATGAAGAGGACTACAAAGTGGTTATACTAGCAGAGTTTGAACTACTTAATGAAAAATGCCTCCATGCCTTGGATCACCTCAAAGTATATCGAATTGAATCCATGCTAGCTACAACAAGCACATTATCTCTCATGAATTTGAGGTTAGATATCTTGTTTTTAAAGAAAACTAGATTAATACCACCAAAGAGTGTGAAAAGAGAGGAAAATTTGAGTCTAATTGGCTAAGACCATACATTGTGGTCGCAAAAATTCGTTCAAGAGCCTATAAACTTGCCTATCTTGATGGTTCAGAGCTCGGGATCCCATGAACATCATACATCTCAAACATTTCTACACTTGAGCTTAGAGGCATTTCATAAAATCAAAACATCAAAAAATCAAAAATACTAAAGAGAATTAAATGTGAAAACCACACAATTGTGGAACTTTGAATAGGTCCTTTGGTAAAACTGGTTTTTGGTGCCATAGAAGGGTTATATTATTCACAAGCACCTCAAACTTGGGGCATGATCACTTCTTCCTAGTTTTGGCCTTAGCTTGTCTTTGTAATCTTGTTGAAGCTGTCCCTTTTAGCCTTGATCTCGCTTATCCTTTTCTTGTATATATGTGCAGGAATTTTCCCTTGTATATTATCATATCTTCTTTAGAGGGATATTGGCATTTTTCCTCCTTTACATAGTTTTAAACAATCTATAAAATCCAAAAACATTGGTAAAACCTTCTGAAAATTCTAAAACAATCGCAAAATCTAGAAAATCCAAAAACATTGGTAAAATCTTAGAAAATCCTAAACATTTGAAAAATCTAGAAAACTCAAAAACATTCACAAAATCTCAAAACTCAAAAACTATGAAAAACTCAAAAACATTAAACATTGGAAACTTTACCACAAAACATCCTACTTTAGTGCTTTCTAGTTCTAGCACACGACATGTGGATCATATTGTGATCTTCTTTCATTAACAAAGTTTGTTTGCTTACTATGTCTATCTTCCTAGCATATATCATTGCTCAGGGTAGTTTCATAGTGCATGTTTTCTTTTCTTGGGACTTCTATGTCCTCCATCCAATCCCTTTCATGTATCCTTGCTTGGGGCATCATCTTAACCCTTGTCGTAAAATTTGAACATTTGAATATTAAAGCTAGATAACTTAAACATTGTTTGTTTAAATGTACTTGATTGTGATTTTTGTTTTCTTATTTGTTTACTTTCTCATATTGCATTACTTATGTATTTTGCTTTGAGTCAGTTCTTTAACATTGCACAAAATTGGTATTATGGTTTTTCATGTCATTCTCCCCTTTTATTTTATGTTTACATCAAATTAAAAGGTACTTCAGAGCCAGGATGGTGCGTAAGTTATACTACGATCTTTCCATCCCTCATCTATCATTTTTCCCATTCCAACTAATTCCCCATTCTACCTATAATTCTTTCTCACTAACCTTCTCTATTTCTTCTAATCTACCGAGACACATTTCTCTCAATGTTAATTTCTTCCTCCTCTCTCCTCCCTTGTATAACCCATGTTGTGCAAGTGCCCCATAAATCTATCAAATCGAACAATGGCCAACCGAGCCAAGTTCGAATCCTAGCTGACGTGATAATCTTTTCTATCTTCGTGGGAATTATCCTCTTTTGTTCGAGTGTCAATCGACCTTTTCTATCACCCCATTGACATTCGAGGGGGCATCGTCCATCTTACTAATTTTTATTTTACCAATATAAAATAAAAGTGTCTACTATCTTTGAAGTGGTGTCGCTTGTGCTACACCACATCAAAGAGGGGGAAATGTAGACACCTATTTTCAACCAAGTAATTTTATTAATAAATTTGCATTAATTGTCTTCTTTACCTTCATTTTGTTATAATTAGTGACTTTCGCTAATTAGCTAACATTCCCCTTCATCTTGGTCAATTAACGACACTTTGTTAATTAACTAGCCTCATCCCTCATCTTGGATGTCAATTAATGTTGTTTCATTAGTTAAAATAATTAATTAATTAATTAACCATTATTAGTTAATTAAGCTTTCAATCTCATATTTAATCAATAAACCCTCTTATTGGTTAAATCCCCCTCTCAAACCCTTCAAATTCTACTAATTTCCCTCCAAATCATCTCTAAATGGCTTCTATAAGCTTAACTTGGCCTATTAATTAATCCTAATTGATTAATTAAACCTTCCCAAACTCCCATGAGTTGTTAATCTATAATTAATCTTTTCTAATCATACTTATCCCTTTCTAATCCTACATTCATTTTATCTCACATTCACTAGGTCACAAGCTTCTCCTAAAATGGAAAGATATATAAGAAGCTTAAGTACACCCTGTCACACCTTACACCATGTCCTTGAGAGACATACTTAAGAAGAACATTTCATGTTATTGGAAGTCTTGTAAAATCGAGTAAATTTCCGCCTTTCTACTTGTTAAGAGTAGTAAGAGAAGAATCAAAATGACAACTAAGCCATATTGATAAGATCTCTTCCTTTTTCCTTGAGAAATCTTTGATCATGTGTGGTTTACGTTCGGCTCACTAAGGAAATACCTACATCCAGAGCACATCAAAAGATCAAAAGGAGGTTTTCACTTAGTATAGATTCATAATTTTTGATTTAACTAGCTTCATTTTTCCTCTTTATCATGATGTATTTTCTTGAATTAAACTAAGTTAGGATCTACTTAGTGATACATTCATTCAATTAGATTATTTTAAGTTTAGCATGCATACAACCCCATCATGATTCTTATATATATATATATATATATAATCGACATTTTAGTGCCCATTCCAACACACCATCATCACTCATTTAGTCTATTGGCCCTCACTAATATTCCCTTAAAGCCTTAGAGGTCTTGAAAGTAGTCTCACTTATCTTTTTGAGTCTATACTGGAGCATGGGATAGTTAAGATCTTCAAGCATAGGAAACACTTATTATGGTTTGTATAGCCTTTGGGGTTTTGAAGTCTTCAACGAGAGGTTTTTCCAAGTCAAGATACCCCACATCAACTCTCTCATAAGGTGTTCTAACCCCTGGGAAAGTTAATGCACCAATAGTGTCTCGTAATTAAGTATGTCTATATTTTTTCATGTCATTTCATATTTGGATGTTTTTTATTAGTCGTGCATAAATTAGAGTAGAGAAACATAAACTTGATTTATTGCATTATTTGTGTATCAAATATTGTTTTATAATTCGGCCCTTTGAGCTTTACAAACTATTACAACCTATTAATCCTTACAACCCAAACATAAGAATTTTTATCTTTTTTTTATAATTGGTAAAAGGAGGGTTTTGGCAAGGTCCCTACCCTATTACAATAAGGATCTACAATCCATATATGACCATATACATTTCATGAGTCAAAACTAAAACACACATCAAAAACAACTGGAGCATACAACATAAAACCAACCCAAAACCGATCATAATACATTTGAAACACTCGTAACCAGCAAAAAAACCAAACAAAGTGCAATAAAAGAAGATTGTACTTACTTTCTACATTTTCCATTGAGGCCTCTTATGTTAATCTTATGAGGTTTTTTGGGCCCTTTGAAGTCCAAAGTTTTTGTTTTCCTGCTGCAATTTCCTTTTTTGTGGTTCTTTTTTCTCCTCTTTGTTAGACAACTTTCCTCTAGTTGTTCATCCCCTACATCAACTTTTTTGGGGTTTTAGAGGATGAGGCTTCTTGGGTCTTACTTTTCCCTTTAATGGGAGTCACTATGATATTGATTTCCTTGCTCTTCTTCGATTTTGTCATTGCCCGGGTCTTTTTCTTCATCCTGGAAATGTTTACAATCCTTCCTTTGCTTGTGTTGTTATTCCTTTTTCTTGATCTTGATGTATTGCTTCTTGTCTCGCCTTGATGCTTCTCTTGATTCTTCCTGAGCCATTTCTAATGACTCTTCATATTTCTTCTGTATTTCATCCTCTTCCTCTATCTCTATGAATGGTATAAGGAGCTCATTTATCTATGTTTGCTCAAAAACTCCCCTTCCTCCATGAAATTTTGCTCCTAGATTTCAAGGCATGCAAAGGGGTTTTCCTTGTCCACAAATTCTTCAAGTTTTTGGTGGTTTCTTGGTTGTCTTTGTTTGTGCCTTCTCCTTGAGCCTTTATCTTAAACGGTTTCTCATGCCATTCCATTCTTTTTTGTTCCCTTGTGCTACCAGATTGATATTCTTTAGGAAAGCTTTAACACTATGGCCCAATTTATTACATTTTTTACATCTAGCAATAGATGTCTCATATTTAAGTGTCTATTTCCAACTACCCATCTTCAAATGCACAATAATGATGTCAAGTAGATCTCTTTCCAGATCTACATTCACATAAATTCTAGTAGAGGCCAATCTTGTTTTGGCTTTGGTTGCTCCATCAAAAGCCACTAGGGAGCCTAGAGACTTTGCTATACTTGTCAAAAACTCTTCTTCCCAGAACTCAAGAGGTAATCCGGAAGATTAACCCATAGGGGCATAACATTAATGTTCTCCTTGTCTGGATCAAATCCTAGAGACCACCTCTTTAAGAAAAGACCCATGTTTCCTAAGAACTGGGGCCTTCAACCATAGATAAGGTACAGTCTTCCAATGTGTTGAAATGGACAAGGAAGAATCCTTTATTAAGCAGAGATATTTCCATACTTCCCTTCGGCTGCCATTTCCTGCAAGCCCATCTCCGATGACATCCACATTGGGTCTTGGCCCATGGAATTTTCCAATCAAAGCTAGTCTATTTGTCTACACCGCTCTTTCAATGAGCACGTCTAGGACTATGAAATGATGGTCACTCTCATATATGTGATGCGTAATTTCTGTTTTAGCGGGTTCTCTTCACTATGGGGCTTTGATAGAGACCACCCCTCGCCCACATGGATCTAGGGCCCTCTCGTTCCCGATCCCGCCCAAAATCATGTGTGTTTCTCTTCTCCGTATCCATCTCCTTCCTCGCACTCTATGGCAAGATTCAAAATCATGTTTCCCGCTCAATCATGTATTGTGTCTATATTTATCTTGTTATAACTTGGTTATGGCCTTATTATCATCATCTTACTATTAGGAACTAGTTAGATGTAACTACCCTATCCTAGATCTAAGCTTTGGAACCCTATATCTCCTATAAAATGTGGACCATTATTTTCCTAGTTTCATGTCTTTTGTAACTTACAACCTCAAGGTGTTCATGTTTAGTATGACCACTCTCATTATCCCAATCTAGATCACCCATTATCGAGAGACAAAGATGATATTTCATTAAGTCATTCTTTATTTGCATACACGACACTTGTGTTAATTTCTCTAATAAATCCTCGTTTCGTATAATCCTTCACATTCACTAAAGGATTAATTCATGACTTGTTTAACTCTCTTTAAGGATTCATCTCAACTTTCTAGTCTTTCCTTTACTAAATTACAAATCTATGCTCTTTATAATCCTAGAGCTCTTCAATTTGCATGTGTAAACAACCACTAATTCTTTTCATTAATAATGTTTTTTATATACGTAGTAAAATGTATTGATGTCATGTTCAACATTACATCTACATTATAACTATTTCATTTTCAAATATAATTTTAAATGAGTAAGAGTAAATTACTAGAACAATAACAAAATTTAAGCGTGTCGTGAGACATAAAAGCACGTAAGTTGAGGAGAATCGAACTAAGGCAATGTAGAGAAAGGATCTCCTCGACTAGGTCATAAAAAAGCGTTGCACTCAAAGTGTAGCAGTGATCGAAGAAAATATGTATGTGGAGTGCAGAAACTAGAATGTGGTAAAAATATTCTTTTATTTGCTTCATTTTTTATCAAGGGACTATAAATGGGCCTTACAAAGTTCAAGAGAGAAATATGCTATAATGTAGAGAAATCTTTAAAGGGCCATGACAATGCCAAGTATGAAACTAGGCCATGAAAGGATGTTTTATGTTCATGCCTCACTCACAATAAATATTTTTTTGTTTATCATTGTTACCTTGACCATATTCCTCATTAGACACTCCAAAGAAAACCGAAAAAACATTTCATTACTTGGAATACAGAATAATAAGGTCACATTAAAATAATTTTTAAATTGGTATAGCTTAGTAGGAGCTTGGGTTTGGAATAAAGCAAATGGCTTTCGAAACTGTGCCACCTTTATTGTTCCTTCATAATTGTGTTGCGTGCAAAAAAAAGGGGCAGTAGTTATATTTGGGAAGCTTTGATCGTAGTTTACATTGTGGTTGTCATTGTAGCCATTAGGGAGTGCGGGTTTGGAGTAGGGAAGATACATTTCAAGTTGTATTGTTGTTGCAATCTTTTTCTTAACATTGCACTTCGTGCGAGCTAATAGATTTGTATCTCTTATCGGCTTTTACCTTCTGGTGGGAGTGATGGCTTGGCAGGAGATCTCTATCTTTTGTGGTGATTGGAAAATTGTGGGTTTGTTTTGATTATTCTATAGCGAGTGGCAGGTTGAAATTCCTCGTGTTTTGTGTTGAACAAAATATTGGCATCATAGCCCACGCCTTGCTCTCGAGTGGGAGTGTTGGTGGTCAAAATGACATATCGCCGTCTCTATTTCACCTTCTCTAAAGGCTATGAGTTTGAGGTTAGAGCTAGAGGACATTGACATTGTATGTTTGACCTTGAAACATTGCCCACATCCTCCCAACTGCACCAAAAATGGGAGTTTCAAGATAGAGTATGAATACCCATCAACACAAAATGGATGGTAAATTTTTGTATCAAGTAGTTGATGATGCCCAGTTTGTTATGGATAGCTGATTTTTGTTAGATGTAGTTGTGAGTGATTTTGTAGGCATGTACGTAAAATGGGATACCATACACAAGGCATGTGAACTATTTGGCATAATGTCTTGATGAGACATCTTGTGGATCTGTAGCGAATGTAGGATATGCATGTAATGGTTTGGCCAATTCGTAACTTTCAAGCACATGCATGTAGAAGGTGTAAAATCAGGGTCCACAACCTTTATCAACACACTCCCACCCATGCCAAAATGGGAGCTTTAGAACAGGATGCGAGACATCTATCAAAGTGAAAAGGAAAGTGCATTTTTGTCAAATGTGGTAATTATTGATTTTGGATCAGACTTGCACAGTAAACACACGAATAATTTATTAATTTTCTATATCCAATACATACGGGACTCTCAAATAAATAGGAGAGAGTTTCCTATAAACTAGGAAACTTACTTGTTACAACCTCACGTAAACAACCCAATATACCAACTATTATATTATATGAGTTATATTTAACACCTCATATAACAAACATATAATTATACACATATGAAAATATTATGAGCCAATATAATGTAAACACTATATTTCCTAACATTCCCCCTTAGTGTTTACATGGTAGAAAAACATCCACACTCTCAACTGCAGATGCTCACCCCGTGGCATGTCCAACTCGTGACTCATGACCTTGATCCAAAAGAAAGGCTCTCTCCTTCCATGGTTTTAAACAAAGCTTACCACAAACCTTGACGTGACAGAACCTCATCATCAACTGCCGACCTCGTGGTGGTTTTCTGGATCCTCCCACAAACCCTTTCAAGATCCATGAACTTACTTACTCGTGCTACTGTTAACCACTATGCTTATACATCGTGGGAATTATGTAGGAAACACAACATGCATATCACAAAACTACACAATAGAAGATATATTGAAAAAATTCACATTACTTCCTATAAGAATCGTAATGTTCTTAATCATAGTCTCTGTCATTGATCGCACGCCACTCGAACTCGAACAAAGATAGAAAAGCGCCACCGCCACGCCTGAAGCTTTCCTTGACTAAGTCGTTTTGGGTGCAGAATGGGAATGGAACATTGGTATGTATTCCCCCCCACAATGTGAAATTCCAAATAAGAAATCAGAAATGGAAAAATGTATTGTGTTGTATCATACTAATTGGATCTTGTTGTCTTGATCTTGCTGCACATGATCACCATTTCCAATGAACGTATTCACTGACCGATCATCTTCCAACGAAGTACGGCAGTCAGAGGATCTCTGCAGTTAGAGGATCTCCGTAGTTTTCTGCTCTCTTATACAATTATTTTCCAAGATAACAATAAATCACACCACTCAAAGCAACAGAACACTACAAATGAAGCACACCGAGAAAATGGAAACCACATGAAAATCTTATGCTCACACCATACATATGCCACCACGCCATTTTCGTGTGGCCCGTCTGCTGTGATCGACGAGAGGTCGCTGAATGACCTCCGGCCTCCGTGCCTTCATCCTCCATCATGTGTTGCTAACTCAGCAGATGTGAACATGAAGCACATTTATTTCACATTGAGCTTATTCTTTTCTTCCCTCCCGCAATGTGAAACACTTTATTTTTCCGGACGTCGGGTAACACCGAAAATGCATCCGTAAGGCAATTTTTTTATTTTATTTTTATTTTTGGACTTTTTACAATTATACGACATTTGACGACAACTCACGGATTTGACAAAGACTATTTTGAATCAGACAAGAAGACTTGACTAACTTTAAAAAGTAATAAAATGAGATTACTTTTTAAATGAAAATGAGAATTAAAAATCCTAAAATCACCTATATGGAATTATTTATTACGACACTTAGCTCTAAATGAAACTAACACAAAAAAAAAAATTAAATAACATACCCTAGATGGTATACAATGGTCTTTCTTGCCAGGAGGATTCTATACCATTCCACTTCCGATGAAAACCAGTTCTTTTTTGCAACTAGTGCTCGGCCAATTCACTACTATTTCTCAAGCCACATGGATACTGGGAAACTCCTTCGACGATCTAGAAGCTGCAGAAATAAAATCGATGGACTCATTCATTCCAATCCGAACTGTAGGCCCTCTGCTTCCCTCAGCATTCTTGGATGGAAACAATCCACAAGACACGGATGTAGGCGCACATCTCTGGAAAACCACAAATTGCATAGACTGGCTGAATACAAAGGGGAATTCCAGCGTCGTATATGTTTCCTTCGGCAGCTTAGCCGTCCAATCCAGAGAACAGATTTGTGAAATAGCCCTTGGACTCAAGGCTAGCGGCTATTCTTTTCTGTGGGTGATTCGTCTTGCTCATAACAAGGAAGAATATGCTGGTCTACAAGATTTGCTTGCACTACATGCACTAATTAAAAAATGCAGTCATATCTGGCAGATGAACGTTGACTGAATATGATGTGGAAGGAAAAACATAGGAATTTAAACGCTAAACGTTTTACGCAACCAAATCATCTTCCATGGCCCGAATATAATGTGCATACAATTCATTGATGTCTTGTTCAGATAGACACTAGAAAAATCTTTTCCACATGCGTACAAGATTGAATCAAATACAACAGACAAAGTTCTGATAATGCGCAGATATAGTTCAGTGCAGAACTTTGAACAAAACATAAAAATATACCTATATTCTGAAATACTAATTCTCCTGCATAAAATTCCTCTCATTCACAGGGACGAAGCATGATACTATTATCCCTCACATGATCTCATATCGCTCGATACCAAATATTGATTTTGGATCAGACTTGCACAGGTAAAACACACAGAATAATTTATTAATTTTCTATATCCAATACATACGGGACTCTCAAATAAATAGGGAGAGAGTTTCCTATAAACTAGGAAACTTACTCAACCAATACACCTATTTAAGTGAGTTGTTACAACCTCACGTAAACAACCCAATATACCAACTATTATATTATATGAGTTATATTTAACACCTCATATAACAAACATATAATTATACACATATGAAAATATTATGAGCCAATATAATGTAAACACTATATTTCCTAACAGGAATTGCTAATATTCTTGTAGACATGTATACAAAATGTTGAAGCATACACAAAGTATGTGAACTTTTTTACTAAATGACTCAAGGAAATGTGGTCTTATGGAATACAATTTCTCCATTTTTTTATTCTAGATCTGCTAAGATATGGGTACATGTATGGTATGTTGAAATAACAAAAAAATAAAACCCTTGGTACAATACGCTACGGGCACGTTTGTATTCTATATATATATAAAGAAAATGCATACTTATTAAAATTTAATACTCATGAGTCATAAATAAATTCATATGGATTCATAATTTCATCATTCATGGAAAACAAATTTCAAATACATTGTATTAATTCATGAATGTTCAAAACATATTACATTCAACTTGCTTCAAGGCTAGAACATATCATCTAGATGATCCTCAAAATCATCTCCATGAATGGCACTTGCAGCTCCACTCCCACTTGCACTAGCTCCATTGTCCAACCCTTGTGAAGGGCTCCCTAGATGTTCATCATCGATGCCAAGTAGTGAAACATTGGACAAACAACCAACAGAAGCTTCAAAGTCAGTGGATTCAGGTTGAATATCCCAAAGCTTGTTAGGACCTCTAGTATACTCTTTTGTCTTGTGTGTTAGGAGGCGCAAGTTGGAATGTACGTATACCAAATCCTCAGCCTTCTTAGATGCCAACATGGTCTGTTTGGCTGAGTGAATGAAGCCATAAGTACTTCAATTTCGCACTTTTTGAAGAATTACTAGCCACCTGTCACAAAAAGAAGAAGTTAAAAGTATTATTAATATACAAAAATTATCATGTTAACTTTAAATTTTCAATTGGTAATCATAATATCAAATAACAAATTTCATATTTGTGACAACAATTTAATAAAGAACAGTCATAGGTATTTGGCATCATGGCCATGTACATACCATCACTTGATTGGAGTCATGGTGGACTTGTCACAAAGAGCCTCTACTTCTCTCATGCTACCTTCTAAAGATACAAACATCCCCATCTCATTGTGGACTACACTAGATATAGATGGATCAGGAAACAACCTCCTAAATGTTGCCCTAGTCCCATTTGCAACCTTTTGGTCATCATATGGTGGTTGCCTACTAGGTAACCCAACTATTTCATTGTTATAATATTTGGGATTTAAGGCATAGGCAAGGAGATGCAATGGGGTGGTCATTTTGTTCCACCTCTTCATGACCACACTCTTAAGTTTTCTTTGGGGTCTTTCTCTTTGGCTTGTATTATTTCTTTCATTTTCTCAAGCATGGAGTCAATTCCATCATAAATTTCTCCTATGCAAGCACTATCTTTGTCTACAAACCTAATCATAGAAAGAAAATACTCTGTGAAACTCAGTAAATACTCAACTTGTGCCCACCAATCATCATCAAAGATCAATGTAATTATCTTATCGGCTCTTTTTGTATTTGATTGACTCTAGGCGAGTCTAAACATTGTCAATCGTCATACCGCTCAAAGCATGGTTTACCTTTGTAAATCATCTCAAAATGAGTGTGTGACAGAAAATTTAGTTTTAAAGAACCTATAAAATATTCAAAAGGAATGAAAAGAATTCAATAATAGTACAAATTGATTTAACACTAAAATTTAAAATAAAAACCTTACAAATTTAAAACTAATGAATTATTCGCTTACCTTCAATAGCTCAAATTTCGAGAATCTTTTGAAAATGGCTTGAAACATGTAATGGTTGGTGACAACTATTTGAATTTTGCTTACCTCTATTTATATTTTCTCAATCCATGAGATTTTCCCAATCTCCCGCAACATCGAGTGAGAGAATGTATTGCACATGGTGTCTAAAATATGTGCTCATATCGACTACATTATCAATCATATTGCCTTGCAATTTTTATGTTCTCCGTGATGACTTTGACAAGCATTTTGAGGGCCCGCCAACTCAATAGTCTCAATTAAAATGTTTATAATAAATTGTGCATCTTTTATTTCCCCCTCACAATCAACTTCCTTAAAAAACATTGTCCCATTAGAGCTTATTGCAATAATGTCGATAAGATGTTTGTTTCTAGAGTCTTTCCATCCATATGATATAATAGACACTCTTTAATCCTTCCAAGAATCTCTAATCAATCTGCAAAGAAGTTTGCATCTCTAATTAGTTGCAAAGAAGTTTGTATCTCTAATCATTGCAAAGAAGTTTGTATGTGCTACATTTCTTTCACCAAGAGAGATGTGCAAACTTTCTCATAGTTGGAGTTTGTATACCCTTGTGACACTTCATTAATGTCTCTCACTATTTGTTGCCAATATGGTGACCTCAAAACATTAAAGGGCAACCCACATGCATAAATACATCGAACTACCAATTCATTTTCAATGTCTCTCTTCTTCAAGTTGAATGTTTTTTCTAGAAGTCCATTTGTTCTCTTTCGTGATGTGGACTCTTCATTCAAAGGAGTTTCACCGACATGAGTTTCAAACATGCATGTCAATGAAAGGATGGTATGATGGTGTTGGTAGAAATCTTAAACCCCTATGTTGGAAAGGAATAGTTATAAAGCAAGTTTTTATAGCTTGCAAGATAAAGCATCCTCTTGCTCTTTTAAGTACGTGTTTATTTTATTTTGTTCTCCTTCTTACATGGTTTAATGTGTGTTCTTGTTACCCTAGTTATATGTTCTTTTAGTTGGGTATATGAAGACTTGAATGTTGTGCTATAATGGGGCACACCCAAACATGAACACCACCACCAAAGAATAAATTCCAACACTCCTACATGCCTCCATATAGGAAAAGAAGGATTTAGTCTCACATTCATAGGACCTAGAACATTTCCTTGTGTGCCTCCCTCATGACTTCCATCCCCATGGCCCTGAAGTTAAACTTGATGTCATGGTTACGCTTTTTATTTGTTTTAACCTACAATGAGAAATATTTTTTAAGAATTGCAAAATAATTTAATAAAGGATTAAAAATGCAAATACAAACTATATAATTAATTTATTAACCCCTACACATCATTCTCTAATTTTGGTTACCAAGTTCATCATAAATGGAGCGAGGTGATAACATACACATAGGGTAGACGTTTAACACATTAAAATTTAAAAAAACACATAACTAAATAAAAATTAATTAATTTATTAACCCCTACATGTCATTCTCTGATTCTGATCACCAAGTTCGCCATAAATGGTGCAAGGTGAGAGCATAGCTAGAGTGTAGATGTTTAACAAGTTAAAACTTCAAAAACTAAACTAAATAATTTATTTATTTAATTATTAACCCATAGTCCCTACATGTCATTCTCTCGATTTCGATCACCAAATTCGCCATAAATGGTGTGAAATGAGAGCATACACAAACAAGATGCATTTAAAAATTAAATTTTAAAACTTAAAAATACTAATTAAAAATTAATTTATTTATTAACCCTTACATGTTATTCTTTGATTCTGATCACCAAGTTCGCCATAATTGGTGTGAGGTGAGAGCATACATAGAGGGTAGATGTATAACAAATTAAAATGTAAAAAAACAAACCCTGAAATTTTAAACTTCAAATACAAAACTAAATTTAAAAATTAATTAATATTAAAATAACTTAAAATAAATAATAAATAATAAATATAAATAGATCATGATCAATGATCATGAATGATGTGTGCAAACACATCATTCATGGTCATTGATCATTGATCACATACCAGTTAATAATAATACATTAAAAAAAAAAGGATGCAAACACATCATTCATAGTCATTGATCATTGATCATTGATCACATACCACTTAATAATAACTAGCAATCGCATGTAGGTATACAATGCAATGTAAACACCGAACGGTATATGTTATTTGATTTAGTGGGATAGTTATTACTTTTTGTAGTTTATGTTGATAAGGGGTGTGCCCAATCCAGACGCACCATCTGTTTTGGGGGTCAAAATTGTGTATTTTTCCCTTGAGTCTTTAGAAAAAAATGTATATTTTTACGCAAGGAACATATTATAAAAAGAAGAAGGCAAGGTGGCGCTTCTAAGGAATACATGAATGGAGAAAGCCGATTAAAAGAGATGTGATTTGATGATTTTTAAAATAGGCTACATTCTACCAAAGTCATTCAGAGCCTTCTAAGCACCAACAAATAACAACAAAGGTAAAAGGCATGAAGTTGGAAACACCAATGGACATGGTAAAGAATGCAAAGTAGAAGTATTTGCAAATAAAGAATTAAAAAAGTAAATAGGAGGGAAAAAAATTAAGCGTTATAACTGAAAGCCTGGGCATCTAAAAAGGATTGTTTTAAATGGAAGCAACATGTGGTGTCTCCTCATAGGTATGAAAAATCAGATTAAGGCAATGTAGCAACATTTGAGCTATGTAGTGGGATATGGCTACATAGGGACTTAAATCCAAGTGGACTATCCATATGAGTTACAGTGCTTTATGTATTGTCAGGATACATAACAAGGTTTTATCAACACCAATTGACAAAATGGGTTATGATTGTATTGTGACTTCAATCATGATGGAGGTCTTCACTGTACAAGGACATACACTTTTCTTTGATGATTATTAGGGATGATGTTTGGGCAATTAATCATCCATAATTTATAAAAGAGGTGGTACATTAGTGAGTTATAGAAAATGTTAGGGATACAAAGGGTCAAATAGGTTATACAAATAAGATTAGGTGTTGCACAGGTGTGCAGTCAGGAATTTGGAAGATCAAGAGACATTGTGTTGTATTTTTTAATTGGGTTTTTGTAATAAAAGGGTTGCGCTCCATTAGGGCGAGCTAACCTCAAAAACCTGGCCTCAATTCGAAAAGGCTAATGAATTTATTACATATTATGTCCCATATTGTTATGTGTTTCCACTGCTTATTTTCACTTTATGTTATGGATGTTTTGATCTCATTTTTAGCACATATATGTATGCTTGTGTATGTATCATATTAGATTTCCCCTATTCATGTATGTAACGTCATTATACTATGAGTCATTAGTAGTGAAATTAATCAATGGGACCTTGAGGTTGTTGGTTAAAACTTTCCTTTGTGTTCTATGTCGCTTTTTACAAAAGGATATTTTGAGTATGAAAAAACATACATTGTAAGGGATTTTTTCTCCTAATTATATTTTAGGTTTATCGTGAAAAGTTATTAATCAAGAGAATAAAAATACCAATCAAATGAACTTTAAGTCCCAACACCTTCTAACATGTACTTGTAGAGACTTACTAATTAGTTTCATGAAGAACGTATATATTATAAAAGCTAAAACCCAAACATGATAGCCTGATAGGTATAGCCCTTCGAATGGTATCATTTTCTAATCCCATAACAGCAACAACGATCAAAGTGGACCAGACAACACATTAGGGTCTTATGGTATATACGTTTTCTATAGGAGTTGTATTTTGTCTCAAAATATTTCCATCATCAATATACATTACGCATGCATTCCCACTCAACCAATTCAATAGATTTTGTTACTGTTGAAGCCTTCTCACCATCACAAGATCTTGATCATGCCTTCAATTGCAAAAATGGTAAAAGGGATATTGTTGTAAAACCCCATATGGTATGTGTAGTCTTTGTTCATAGAAACAATTACAATGATCACCTATTCTCCCCTCCAGGAACATTATACCCTCCAGGAACATTATTTATTTTTCTCCCAATAGTGGTCTCTTTATTAAAATCATAGGGTGTTCCTTTTACAGGCACAACAACCCATGTTGGAATAAGATGTTGATCCACCGAGTATAAGAGGAAGCCCATATTTTCACTTTGTTATCAAGTATGGTTTTGCTACTGTTATGGCCTGCAAGGTTCCAATAAGTATGTTGCGCCAAGCACACATGGGTGGGCTTATTTCTAGGTATCACCCTCATAACAAGTGCCAACTCCTTATTTCGAGTTATGGTATATGTAGCATATACATCAAGGGAAACCTAACAACCATCAATCAACATAATTTACATTAAACAACATATAAATCAAGATAATCATAAATCTTAACAACCATCAATCAAAAAAATTTACATTAAACAAGCATATGAATCAAAAACACCATGGAATCCTAACAAACATCAATGAACAAAATTTACATTAAACAATGTAGACTTCTTGCCAAAAATATAATAAATTTTTTTTTGAAAGAAATGAAAGCAGGCACTAACTGACCATGGAGTGTATTATTCCCATCATTGGCAGTCAAATGGTTAGCTACTCGCCCCACAATTGCACCAAAGTAAGGGTCCAAAGTGCCATTTTGTATGCATAGATTTAAATCAAGAAACATAATAAATTAAATCAGACACTTACCATATACGAATCAAATGAGTCAAAGCCAAGAACAAAACAAAAATATAATGAAATATACTTTGTGTGGCCAAAAGAATGACTATGAATATTGAATTAAATTGATACCCACTTCCTCAATTTGGATTTAAAGCAACATCCAATATTTACCTTTGGCATTCGGGACAACTACAGACAATATAGTGACCCCCAAATTTTTAGCTTGATGCTCAGATCACCCTTTTCTAAAGTAAATATTTTTGGACTTTCTGAATGACTTGGGTTGCTATAAACCCCACTGAACAAAAAAACACAAAAACGTCTCATCTTCAAGCACTTGATCATACTTCTCATCTTCTATAGATCCCACATATGTCAATTTCCATTCCAAATCTGCCACAAAAACCATCGATAAGTAAGAATAAACATTCCCGAGAAAATATAGCCAAAATCCAAAACTACAATACACATTTACTTTAAAGAGGATTGCTTTTATTTTGAAATGCATAAATAGCAGAGTCCCATTGAAGGATGCATCTGCAAGCTTTATGCTACAGATGTCCATATGAAACTCATCAAAAAGCTATAGTTGAGCTAAAAAAATCACTAAACCATCTAACCAGGCTAAATGCAAAAAAAGATTTGATTGTTTTTTCCATCTGTTAGTTGGTCAAGGAAGGAATTATTCAGTTGACAACACTGTTAAGGTTAGGAGCAAGCAGAAAACATGTTAACAAAATAATTTGTTTTCTAAAGTTCATTAAATGGGCTAACGCACTGTAACGTATGATTACCTTTTGTTCCTCCAAAAAACCTCTGGTTTTCCACTCCCGGAAGAAGCCTAACAACAAGTTGTTGTGCATCCAAACAAGGAAAAATGACAACATGTTATTCTCCACTATTTTTTCTGCTCACTTCAAAAAAAGAAATGCAAACATTACATAACAAAAGGACACACAAAAACAATCTATTTCCTGATTTTCATCTGAGCCAAGCAACTCTAATGTATGCATTTGAATTTTGCCAAAGTCTCACACTTTTTTTGTAGACTATCGAGTCATCTCCTACTCTTAGGTGTGCAGGCCATTCTATGAAGACTTTTATCCAACATACAGTTTGATGATTATTGTCAACATGCATCAATGAGAGTAGGTCAGAATCAAATAGTGAAACAATGTTGTTAAGGCCCATGACAAGGGTTTCATCTAATGGAGAATAATGCCAAGCTCATGTCATGGAGTTTCATCTTCCAGGGGTGAATTAACATCTCACAAAAATGCAATGACAAAATATATACCAGATACATAAGCTATTAAACTACTGTTTCCCAAAAAGGTAAAGCCTCCATTTGGGCAGGGCAATCCTTCTCTCTACGTACAACACAGTAGCTCGGTGATTCCTTCTGCCATTGGGGGTAATCCAGATCAATCGGCTTCCAACAACTGGTGCATATCCATGCTGGAGAATTTTTCTAGTAGACAAGCTTGAACTCAAGCATCCTAATGAACATGGGTCAGTGTTTGAATCCTATGCTTCACCAACTCAAAATGAATTATTGAGTAGTTGACGACTGATGAGAAACTGGATAAAAAGCATAATTAAGTGGATGGAAAATGGATTATATAACCAAATTAGAATTAAAGGTGCACACAACCAAATTCATTGCTATAGCTATAGTCAAATATAACCAATTATACTTACCAGCAGTCACTTTCCAAGGAAGCTATACTTTTTTTTCTCGCTCGCTTCAAAAAAGAAATGCAAACATTACATAACAAAAGGACACACAACAACAATCTATTTCCTGATTTTCATCTGAGCCAAACAACTCTAATGTATGCATTTGAATTTTGCCAAAGTCTCACACTTTTTTTGCAGACTATCGAGTCATCTCCTACTCTTAGGTGTGCAGGCCATTCTATGAAGACTTTTATCCAACGTACAGTTTGATGATTATTGTCAACATGCATCAATGAGAGTAGGCCAGAATCAAATAGTGAAACAATGTTGTTAAGGCCCATGACAAGGGTTTCATCTAATGGAGAATAATGCCAAGCTCATGTCATGGAGTTTCATCTTCCAAGGGTGAATTAACATCTCACAAAAATGCAATGACAAAATATATACCAGATACATAAGCTATTAAACTACAGTTTCCCAAAAAGGTAAAGCCTCCATTTGGGCAAGGCAAGCCTTCTCGCTACGTACAAAAAGATGAAACTATAGGGCTTTTACATACCAAATCATTGCTTCACTAAAGATCAATATAAACTATAAAGTAGAAAACCATCATCATAACAACACGAATCCAAATTCTTCCATTACATAATTTTTCATTCACAGTCCATTTATGACTTTAAAAAGGTTGTCAAAAGGACCCAAATAAATGATTGAAACACTGCTTGGACAATTTAAAATCATACTTTCGATAACCTTTGAAATAACTAAAAGAGTCAAAGATGAAAAAATTTACATATTATAAAAAAATCATAAAATGTGAAACTTAAAGCGATGTACAAGGATAAATGCATTTTCTTTTAACATGCCCACTATATGGAGATATTAGCCATAATTACACATATATTTTCTTTTAACATATTATATAGAGGTATTAGGCATAATTACATAGATATTTTCTTTTAACATATATGTGCTTATTCTTGTTTACGGTGACCAAAAGGAAGGAACAGCCAATAAAAATATTAAACCCTCTAACCCAAGCCATTAATGGCAGCCACGGGAGCTCGACTATTGCAAAAACCAAAAACTCCCTCGAGGAACTTATATGACGCAGGCAGATACGGTTCCCAATAGACCCCGACATGAAGGTATATGCCTCCCACCGCCTTCATACTCCGGAGAACAACTTGCCAAGACCTACAATGGCAAAGCAAAATAGCTGGTCAACCTGTTATTCGAAAACCGGTTTTTCATTCGCGAAGGCAAAAATAAACCAAAACCCACCACTGAACGTGACCTTGAACGATCATCATTTCTGTATGATCGGGAGTGTTCACGCCGTCTCTTATCGTTACATCTATCATGATCCCTTCTCTTGCCATGATCCGCATGCCTAGAAAGTTCATAATCGGCATGCCTGGAAAGTTCATAATATAACATGCAACTGTAAAACGTTCAAAAATACAAAAACGTCCGGACGCCCGTCGAAGCCGTCAAAACGGACGTCAAATTTAACATAGTTGCAGAAACGTCCGGAAGGACCTTTCCCATAGGGGAACGCCTTCGCGTAATAATACATTAAAAATTTTGATTAAAAAAACAATGGATGCATGGAAAATACCTGAAATCACTCCTCCCTCTTTGTTGTTTGAAGTTGATCCTCCAAACCCTTATTGTCCTCCAAGCTTTTATCTCTCTCCTTCAACTTTCAAGCTCCCAATTTGCAAAAGATGAAAATGTGTGTGTGAGTAGAATGGAGGCAAAGGGGTGTATATATAGCATTTGAGTGGTGTCTTTAGGAGGGGTGGGTAGGTGAATTAGGTTTAGGGTTTACTTTTTTAAGTTAGAGTCTTTATTTTAATTTATTTTCCCTTTTATAAAAAAACAAGTGGGTACAATGCGGGTAGATACCCATAGTCCACGGGTACGTCCCGGGTACAGTTTTCCATACCTGGGGTGTATCCGTGGACTGTGGGTACGTACTCCACAGCATACCAGTATCTGTACCCATACCAGGTACGTTTTGTACCTGGTACAATTCTCTGTAAGGCATACCCCAGCAGTCTAGATTTTATTGATATCAAAACAAAATCACAAACTAATTTCGACTTTACATCCAGCATTACAGAGTGGATTGTTATTGCAGTCATGTGCCGACGCCGAAACATTTTATAAGCCTGAAACTGGAAATTGTTTTTGAAAGAACTAAGGAGAAGAACATTTTGAGACAAACAGTTTTTCTATGCAACGTAACTGATAGTCTTCCGCCCAACTTTGTAGATGTGCAACTATCTGAATGTCTTTATTACACAAAAAAATTATTAGCGATAATTCTACCTTTAAAAACTGGGTTAAATTGAGTGTTAAATTTTGGGAATTACACATGGAATACAATTTTTCCATCTGTTTTATTGACATCAAAATGAAATCACAAACTAACTTTGATTTTAGATCACTTCCGACGTACTTTGCAACTCACATGCAATTGCTATTTTCTACTTGCTCTTGAAGTTTTGATGTTAGTAAGAATGTGCGTGTGAAGGAACATGCAGATTTTTCAAAAGTGCTCACAAGTCATTCTTGTTCATAAAATATGCAAGGGAAAGTGGGAAATATTTCTCTAAATGTTTAAGATTTAAACCATGAAGGTGATACATATAAAAATACCACATTTGATGATAAATGTGTTGCATCTTTGTAGCCAACTCCAATCCTTTTCTAAACTCAAATTGCAGCAGAACAGAATTACTGAAACATTATCAACTTACCTTTCCACTTATATATTTGGTAGATGAAAACTCAAATGCAGCTCACCTGATACAACAAATGCAAGTACACTGCCATCTGCTGAGGAGCCCATGCTTCAATCTACAATTGTCGTCCATAAGAACCCCTACTTGTATTGTGAAGAAAGAATCAAACAATAAGTGTATGCTTCATCATCTGTTTTTACAGTTATACCCAGTCTTGGCCAATATAGTGTACTGTCAAAATAGCCACACCTTGGATATACACAGACGAAACTATGCTATAGTTACAGTGCCAAAAACATTCTCAATAATAGTCTTAGTCCATTGTCAACAGTTTGTGGTGGTTGTACCTGTAAATACTGCAATCCATTCTTATGGGCAACTTGAGTAACAGGTACCACTTCCCACAGAAGGTGAATTCAGATTTTACTGATATGCTTATGCACTGCATTCTTTGAGGCTTCCAAATTTCAATTTCTGCAGTTTTTACTAGTTTCTTAAAGTACCTTGTGGACTCTGTCAAAGAAACTTATTTGACCTTACTTTAATGAATTGTGGCAAATATGTTTTATCTCCGTTAATCTGGCATACCTGTAAGTGAAATCCTCCTTGCACCAGGATCCGTTCTGCCAATTCAAGGCAAGTAGCATCCGTATCTTGTTAATATGGAAGCTAATGTATGTACCTCCCTTGATTAGCATCACCAATAATCTCCACAAGAACATGATCCACCACTGAAATGGTGGAAACGGTTCACATCCCTTACAGTGATTTCTCTCTTGGCAATCTTAGAAATGAACTTGGCAGTACTGTGGCAGCTCTCACAAATACGGAGATTTTTGGTTACCCGAACAGAAGTTCCAGGACTTGTGCTAATAAGCCCAAAAGCAATTGCCAATTTTTCACTGTGATTGCATGGTAGAAACTCAGTTTTCTCTTCTACATCATGCAAGTTCATGTCAGGCACAAATCTTTCCTCCTCCATCTCCCTAGCTATGCTATCCAACATCATATAAATTTCATCTGCTTGGGGTGAGCTCTATCTCCTACAAGGAATACATGAATCTTGTTCTTGTTCTCAATCCAACTGCTTCCGTGTCTCTTTCTCAACCCTCTGTTCTTTAAAACCACTCTCGCCTTTTCTGCTTTCTCCAACTCTCCCACTGCAGCATAGATATCTGCAAGCAGAACATAATTTCCAGGATTCTCAGGCTCCAACTTAAGAAGCCGTTTTGTTGCACGTGTCCCTAATTTGACATTACAGTGAATTCTGCATGCACCAAGCAAGGCTCCCCACACAGTAGCATCGGGTTCCAATGGCATCTTATTAATTAAGAGATTTGCTTCATCCAAAAGCCCAGCACGGCCAAGTAAGTCAACCATGCAAGCATAGTGTTCCATTCTTGGAGTAATGCTGAAATCACGACTCATGCAATTGAAGTATTGCCAACCCTCGTCCACAAGGCCTGCATGACTGCATGCAGATAAAACACACAAGAAGGTTATGTGGTTTGGCTTCAAGCCTGTTTGTTGCATTTGTTCATACATTTCAAGGGCAACCTTGGCATGTCCATACATTCCATATCCTGCAATCAAGGCATTCCATGAGGCCACATCTCTGTTATGCATTTTCTCAAATACGCGCCGTGCATCCTGTAAATGCCCGCACTTGGAATACATAGCTATGAGGGCATTTTCAGCAGTATTTTCTATATCATGTCCATTTCTAATGATACTAGCATGAATCCTTTTGCCTTGCTCGAGAATTCCTAAATGGGCACATGCCGTAGCACGCTTATCATGGTCACCGAATTGGGTTTCAAACCTTTTAGCGACATTTGATTGAAGAGTGTCAAGGCATCTCTGAAATGCCCATTCTGTGCATATCCTGCAATCATTGCTGTCCAAGAGACCACACCAGCATGAGACAACATGTCAAAGGATCGACGAGCAATTTTCATATTCCTACATTTGGCATACACGTCTATGATAGCCGACCCCAAATAATCATCTACTTCAATCCCAGTTCTAATAATGTACGCATGGATACACTTGCCCCGCTGCAGATCTATTAATTGCGTGCAAGCCCAGAGCAAACTTAAGACAGTAACCGAGCTAGGTTTCACATCTTCCATCTGCATGTTACAAAATAGCTCCAAGGCCTTGGTGGCATGTTCCTTATGGACATATCCTGCAATCATTGCATTCCATGATATCACATTTCTTTCAGACATTCGATCAAACAACTGCCGTGCTATCTCTAAACTCCCGCATTTAGCATACATATCTACAAGGGCAGTTGCCACATAAACATCAGACTCCAACCCACTTTTCACTATCTGACCATGAATCTCTGTACCCTTTAACAGCACCGATAAACCGGCACATGCCTTAAGCACAAAGGGAAAAGTATAATTGTCAGGCCGTTTCCCTTCCCGCTGCATTTGGTAAAAATCTTAAGTGTTTCCTCCAGGGGTCCATTACAAGCATACCCCTGACCATGGCATTCCACAATCTCACATTCCGCTTAGACATTCGGTCAAACACATTGCGTGCATCCTCCATGCTTCCACACATTGCATAGATTTTTACAAGCTTTGTTCCTAAAATTTCATGTTTCTCAAGCCCATTGATGAGCATGAGGGTATGGACTTCCTTAACATCTATGAGTGATTTTATATCGCTACATGCATGCAACAGAGATAAACAGGCATTGAAGTCCAGAGAAGTACCTTGGTTTTCCATGATTTGCGAAACGGCCAATGCTTCTTTCAACCTGCCCTCCTTGCACAGAGAGTTGATGTAATCATTGTGCTGCGATTGTGAGATTAGTTTGGGTGCAGTTGATCCATTGGCCACACCATTTGAACCGCAAGAAGTTTTAAGGTGAGGAAAATTGGATGTAACGGTTTGCGCGTGGAGGTGAAGTAACAAGTGCGTGTGATTCTTGTGAAACGGGTAGGAAATATGGGCATCATAATGGTAAGAATGAGGGCAATGGTATGCGGATAACAGAGGTTGCGAGGGACCGCAGCAGCCATGTATGACATTATACATCAGATTATAAATATCAGTCTTGAACAAAAAGATGCGATTACTTGTTAAGTAGCTGCCACAGAGGTTGCGGTAATGATAAAGATCAAATGTATGGCAACTTGGCAAACTGATTTGGTCTGAAAGAAATGTTTTTCGTCTTGTACTCCGTTAAAGTCACAGATATTGCAGGATTTGTTATCAAGGTATCTTTGGAAATGTCCATCAGCGAGTCCCCTGCAGTGTAATTCAAGCCTTCGGTTCTTAATTTTATAATTAGGAATTTGAATTTTCAGATAAGGGTATAGATATCCAACTGGTTATCTGTTATAAATTTGTATTGCCCGTGTTTTAATCTCCACTCGTATCTTTATCTCTCCTCCACACCTCATGTTGTTGTCTTTATAATCCTATTGGTACACTTATTGAACCCAGAGGCACACACACACACGCGTGTCTCATACTCACCCTGTACATAACCTTCAAAGACCTTGTAGAACCCATCGATTAGCATCCATGTGGAGACACTAGGTTTTCGTGCGGATTACTAAGGGACACCTTCCTAGATTTGTGACACGTTAGAATATCTCGTTGCATAATTAAAAGGGCCAAAAGCTCAACTTCCATGCACATTTGAAGGAAGTTCAATCATCTGCATGGAAGAGTGAATGCCTTGTGGTTGTTCTCCTTCGTTACTACAATCTACCTAAGTGTATCTACCTTCTTGCCATTGTTATTTGAATATGTAACACAATTGCCTAAGGGTTGGTTGTTGGTTGTTGGTTGTCATTCGTGAGGCCAAAAACCTTGAGAGTTGAAATAGATAGTATAAATGCTTGTTGATGTAACAAATATGGGGTTTGTAAAATCCTAATATTGCAAAAAGTCGAGTATGATAAACAAAAGCTAAAGTACATAATGGACACAAGCAATAAGCTAATAAAAATGAAACCCTAAGTGCAAGAGAGGGAAAGAATGACTTAGCTTATTTGTGTTTGATCTGGGACTGTGCAGACTAGGAAAACCAATGAACAGGAAGGGCAGACTATCGCAACTAGGCATAGTAAATTCTGGAGCTATCGGATAAGCCTGGACCAGGGCAACGATGCCTAGGCACTAGAGACCTCTCGATGGGCACTTGTGGATCGCGCAAGAGCTCGTAACTCGGTTTTTATGGTATTGCAAGATGGTCGTTGATAGTCGTTGTTGGTCGCATGTATGTCGCACTATGATCGCGAAATTCGCCAGAACTCCTGCAAAGAAATGATGACATGCAAAACCCTTAAACTACATCGAATCTCAAAAAGAAAAGATGCAATATGGGGAGTTAGACTAACCCTGGCGGTCACCCAACTGAGTGAACTTACAATTGAGTATTGCAATACATCTCAGACTCCATGTAGTTTTTGTGCGTGTGTGATAAAATCGTGCCTAGGAAGCCCTTGTGCAAGTGCACGTGATAGCGGGCGATAACTAGATGTATCAATGTAAATAGATGTGTGGATGGAAAAATGAACTTCCCTTCCTATACGTGTATGCAAAAAATGTAGTCCCTTTTCCCTTGAATGAGTGCTAGATGGATGTCTTTGATGCTCTTAGATGCCTTTGGATGCAACCTTAGGTGATGATAATAGATGTTTAGAGCTTGGTCCTTTATTTTGGTCACATAGCTTTGTATTTATATGATTCCCTTGGTTGAATTTCGTAATTGACAACTAGAAGGCTAACCCATAAGAAAATAAGATGCCCAAAAGATAAAAGAGGCCCAAAAAGAGCGAGTAAGATAGAAAGAGGTCGGGTGCCCAAAGGGGATGAAGGCGCTGTGCACCGGCATCCTGGTGAGTCTTTGGTGTCCGAAGTCATGAAAGATAAAGCAATAAAGTTTAGATTGGGTTGTAGGGTGTGCAAGACCAAAGAGAAAGCAAGAAAGACAAGAAAAGAGGCCAAAGACAACATCAATTACTAGTTTTCTCACTTATGAATCATATGCATGCAAGTATGCTCTTATAGTCACAAAATCATACACTTTAGACATTATTTATCCCGGTCTCATTCTACTATTTAGAAGGTTCTTAAGTGAAAAAGTACTAATTAATCCCATCTTTTGACCATCTTGTTTTACTTTTATTTTGTCATCCCCACACATTTTTTATAGACATGCCTAGTATTTTTCGTCATTTTAGCCTAAACCTGGGCACCTAAGCTCGTATTGGGGTGCCTCGATCCTTTCCAAATCTTCCCGCCACTTTTTAGGCCTTTTCCGACCTTTTCTTATCTTTTTCTTTTTCCTAATCGGCCATTTTAGGGTTAATTACTTAAATTAGATCAAGATAACTCTATAAATATAAAGTTATGAGACCATAACGAGGGTCATAGTGCCATTTATTACTATCACTCCATCTAGAGTTGCATCCATTGTATCACTTGCATCCACATACTTACATGCATCAAGGCTAAGATATTTGCATCAACACACACTTCATAGGGGGAGGGATTATATTTTATTCCATGCACACATACTATTACATTTTCTATGGTTACTTATTGTTTGTTATTTCACATAGCGAGTGATCGGTACAAGAGCACCTAGGGCACGACATGCACACACACACCAAAACTACATTATGGTCCGAAATGTAGTGCGGTGCTCGATTAGTAAGCCCACTCTAGTAGTGGTCACGAGGTCGATCCAACTCATTCATTCTCGCATCTTTATTTTTAGGGTTTTGATACTTCTTTTGTCTTTTACAGGTCTTCAACATCATCTTCCATTATTTGATACATCCGGCATGATTCAAGTAAATCTAGCACGACAACCGGCAAAGGTTACAGGATATCTTCCGACCTTGAGAAGAGCAGTGCAAAAATTTTCGAGACTAGGCGCCTATTTTTCCATACCAAGGCGCCGCGGGGAGCCCCAGTACCCTCCTAAGCACTCCAGTTTGCTCGGATCTTCTAGATCCACCCTTTTTGGGACCTATGTGCAGTCATTCCACGCTTGAAATTTCATGTCGACTCCGCAACACTGCGACATGCATCCGTAACCAGTGAGTTCTTTCCTAACCTTCCTCTTGCACATTAGGGTTTTATTTCCATTAGTTTTAATTATTTAGTCATTTTATACTGCTTTAGAGTATTTATTTACAAAGTGTTTATGTCCTCCTAGATTAAATTAACTATCTTAGCATACTCCTAGTTTATTCTAATTTTAGTTAATCATTTTTGGTGAACCCGACCGCTTTCACGCTTAGGATCCTCCTCTTTCTTCTATCATGGGTCGTCAAGTTTCTTTATCTGACTTACTTAAGATACATCCCAATTGTCAAGTTGTTTTACAAAAATCCCTAGACACCAAGTATCTTGATGATAGTACTATTATCCAAAATAAGCCCCTTGCTTATTTTTTGGCTAACTCTCTTTCATTTCTTCCTTCCTTTTGCCTCGAGCCACAAAATTTTACCTTTTAGGCACTCAAAACTTTCGGAAATGGTTTCATTGGATAGAGAATCTTCTCATCTTTCCAGAAAGGTAAAGTTTTCCTTCTAACTCCTTGTATTTTGCAAGTTATGGCTTGGCGGAGTTTTGGAGGGAAATTTTCCCTAGGAAGGTCCGCACCTAATCAAAGATCGCCACGTGGCAGCAGAATGACGAGAGTGGAGGTAAATTTGAAATTTTTACCAAGGAAAGGCGGGGCACGCTAAAGGAAATTTTTGCCTGGAAGGCCTCACCGCCAAGCCCGATAGAAAGGCGACACGTGTACTAAAAGAGGGTTTAAAACCCGCAAGTGAGGATCACGAGGGACGATGTGCACATCAACAGGCATGCGAATGGCAGCGTGAAGAGATCTCAGGAGGATCAAGCATCAACCAAATGTGCATGCAAAGATTTGAAACATGGGCAAAACCTGGTTAAGCCATACAACTCTCTTTTATCTCATAGATCAAAAGATGTGTACATATAGGAGGTGCTGAGTAACCCCCAGTGCTGCAATCATGACAACTTGAGTAGAGAGGGGGAGTTATATTCCCAGAATAGAGGTGTAACTCCCTATGATGCATATGACGATCGACGCAATAACACGCCGACGCACTGACACGTAAGGGAATCTCATAATGACCCCTAAATGACACATGGACCTATGATCTCAACTAAGTGAGATGACTCACCTAATGATGTGGAAAATACACACACCAACACCCCCCCTTCATTGTAACTTAGGATGATGTGGCAAGTTAGAAATGAGAAATGGGTCTGCACAAAGCCTGATGAGGTACCCATGTACAAGAAAGAAGTCCCAAGCAATGAAGGAAAACCCAGTGGGAAAAACATCCACCACAAGAGAACAACACACTCTCTAATCTAAGAAAGATGCCAAATATGGGTCCCAGCTCTAGACGATCCTGAAAAGGTACCCATGTACAAAGAGGTAATCTCTCGGAAAGAAGAAGAAGAGAGAAGAAGAGGGAGATGAGAGGAATGCAGAAGATGCCATGGATAGATCTGAACTCTGTAGCTCTAGGAGGTCTCCCAAAAGAATGTCGATGATGAGATCCTCTGCCTCTAGACTGAAGAAGAGCCACCCATACCGAACTGTGTGCCTGCCCTTAGGAAGGACAGAAATGACATGTTGGAAGTCTACCCACTCCACAAAGGAAACTGAAGGCAGCAACACGAAGAACTTTGAGTCTGGTGCACGGAAGTGTGACATAGGTCTAGCGAGTGAGTGCTAAGGAACCGAAGGTAATGCCACGTGCATAGAACTATCAGAGTGAAGAGGAACACCCGCAGAAAGGATGTCCAAGTGATGTGAAGGGAATAAAACATCCTCCACAACAGAAAAGGGATCCACAGCTGAGGGTGGATCAATGAAGGTCTCGGAAAAGTGGAAGTGGTAAGAGTCCCAGAATGGGAACTCCCAACAACGGAGATGATGAACTCCTCTGAAACACCTGTAGATGGATGAGGGACCTATAGTGCATCACAAGTAGACTCTACGAAAAGACGACTAAGGTCAGGCAGATACTCGTCCCAATGAGGGGGCTCAACAAATAGAAGAGTGATGTATGATAGGTATGAGTCATCCAATGAAGGTAGAGGAGTGGAAGGGGCCTCGCACACTAAAAGTGGAAAAGAGGCGGGTGCTATATGAGGACCGAGAAGGAGACTGCTTGATATCTGATGAGATGTGGGAAGTGTCAACACTCTATGGAATAGTGAGAGAAAGAGGAGAAGAGTCCTTTGTAGTACTCTCGACATCATAATAGGGTGCACAATCCTCGTCATCAGAAGTAGAACTAAGTGATCTTGAGTCGGTGGAACTCTCATCACACGAAGAAATGGAGGAGACAACTGAATCAAAAGAACAACAATGGCAGCAGTATGTGAAGGGTCTCCATACAAGGACTGAAGAATGCTCTAGACACGGTGAGGTGGATCTGAGTCTGCCACGTGAAACCAGAGAGAACGAGAGACATGCATCATCATGTGACCAAAGACATGGTCACAAGTGTCGAGGAAGTCCTCTAGATGATGATGATCAGCGGGTGCAGGAACTGGCCCAAGCAAGAAGGGTAAAAGACCCTCGTGGGCGAAGTAACATTCCATGGAAGCACACCAAGCTGAATAGGTCTCTCTCCGGTGAGAAGTGGTGGAGGTTATAAGGTGATCCTACGATGCTCATGTCTGGAAAGAGCACTCTCCATGATGAAAAATGCAAGATGCACAAAAGCAAGACATCGGACTCGGTGATAATGCATCTGCGTGTGTAGGCCCAAGAGTACAATCAACCCCCTAGAATGCGGCACTTTATAAAAGTAGTGTGTTTACAAAATTGGCAATTCCATCACGTAAAGTGTGAAAAATCATGCAACTTTGACTAAAGAAGTGCTAAAAAATGAGCAGCGAGTCAAAAGTTATAGCATTAAAACGATTCCCGCAACTGATGGAAAAATACACTAGATGTTGCAAACGCATTAAAAAAGTACACGAGATGGGTGCAAAGGGTATTGTGTGGGTACTCGTTGGAAACGCACAGAATTTTAATAGGGGTTTGTTTTGATTGCGAGGGGGGGTTAGCCTCCTGCCGACCCCGGACCTCGCCCTTCGTCTTTGACGCTCGAAGGAAGGATAATACAAGCCAAAAAACAAATGCCTTAAAGATTATTACATGCCATGAAAATGAAATGTTTTTTTTTTTAACACCCTAAAACATTAAAAATAAGGTGGGCCCACATTTGAAGTGGTCAAGGCCACATAAGGAGCTAGACAGCAAGGAGATGCCACGTCCCACTTCTACTTGGTGTAACCATTATTTTTTGCACTGTGCTAACTGAGAATGCAGTGGGAGGTGCTTGCCACGTGCCCAAAAGTGTTCGCTGGCAGCTCTTGGAGGGAGGTGGCCACTTGGAGGTGCGTGTAGGTCTATAGGCAAAGAAGACCCCAACCGCCATTTGAAAACGCTGCTAGGAGACCACTGTGGATGGAGCCACGTGTTGATGGGTGCCTAAACCGCTAGAGTGGAGATTCCACGTAGATTGCTGGAGTGTTTAGCAGAGGGAAGCCACGTGCTGGAAACTCTGGTGGAGTCCTCAAGGAAAAGTGCAGGTTGAATGCAGTTAGGCAAAGTTTAAATGGTGGAGTTGCAGTTCACGAGTCTAGAACAACCATGCAACAAAAATAGGTGCGTTCATGGGAGGAGGCACGAGGAGGTGCGTGCAGGTGCTGGAAACCGTTGCAAAGGAGAAAAATGCAGGGCTGAAGCGACTCTCTGGCTAGTTTTAAACATAGAACGAGCCTCCACATGTAAATAGAATAGCACGAGCTTCGGAATATGAGATGTGGAATGTAAAGAAATGCTCCAAACCATACAAAGCTTATGTTTCCTTTAATGATGGTTGTAACCAGTCACAGAACTATGTAACAAGCTGGGTACATTGTTGTACAACTCATGAATAAGATGATCCAACATCGAGCTCCCACAAATACATAGAGCTATTGGCATACCAATCAACCGACCACCACTAACCCGAGCACCAAATGAGTAGGGCAGTCATTTGCAGAGTGTTGAATCGGGAAGAAGGTGAATCTCGTTCGAATAGGGAAAAGGAACACGACAGTGGAGAATCATGAGCCAGCGTGAATGTAAAAATCCCTCACTCAAGCAAAGACAACATAGTCCGAGTAGAGGATGACCACGTAAGCCAAGTCCGAGCAAGCCAAAACCCAAAAACGTCAAACCAGAAATGAGTGAGATCACCACTCGAAGAATCCTGAAAATTTGCAAACATCAACACGACCAAACGAACCACAACAAACCCAAACAGAGGTATGAAACCCGAATCAGTGCAAGTAGAGCACGGTTAGAATAACCATTACAACACACGTAATGAGAATCTGGATATCACGCCGAAAGCCAGAAAACATGCACGAAACACCGATGAGTGCACGGATCCACAAGATCCACTCTGATACCATGAAAGAGGGTTTAAAACCTGCAAGCGAGGATCACGAGGGATGACGTGCACATCAACGGCATGTGAACGGCAGCGTGAAGATATCTCAGGAGGAGCAAGCATCGGCCCGAATGTGTATGTAAAGATTTGAAACATGGGCAGAACCTGGTTAAGCCATAAAACTCTCCTCTATCTCATAGATCAAAAGACGTGTACATATAGGAGGTGCTGAGTAACCCCCAGTGCTGCAATCATGACAACTCAAGTAGAGAGGGGAGTTACATTCCCAGAATAGAAGTGTAACTCTCAATGACGCATATGACACACCTTGCACGCACCGACGTCTTTGATGTGCGATGTGTAAGCGAATCTCATAATGACCCCTAAATGACACATGGACCTACGATCTCAACTAAGTGAGATGACTCACCTAATGATGTGGAAAATACACACACCAACATGTACATGGGGCCGTCGGAGATTGGATTGGTGGAGAGAAGTTAGAGAAATTTCCAAAATTGGCGCAAAGGAAGAATTTCGGCCCAAAGGCCCTTAGCTAATGAGGAGATGCCACATGTACACAAATTGGCGAGAGGCAGAGGCACGGGGTAATTTAACCATTTCACCAAAATGTGGCAAATGGCGCAATAAAACTCCGCCTCCGATGGCCCGTGCTAATCAGAATATGCCACGTGTCCAAGTGGCCAATGAAATTCAAAAGGGCGCGATGTCACTGAGAATGCTTGAGTTCGAGGCCCACACCAATAGAAAGGTGTCATGTGTCTTGTTTAGGACGGTGGTCGACGTCGGGGAAAAATTGGAAGCCTGCCCCCACCGTGCAAATAAAAAGATGACATGTGGTAGCGAAAGCGGCGGAGCGTGGGGCGCCAATGGAAAATTTTCCAAAAATCCAAAAAGGGCATAAAGTGACTAGGTAGACCCACGGACCAATCAAGACATGCCACATGGCATCAGAGTGGCGGGGGTGGAACTATTTGGGAAAAATTTCCTAAAATTCAAAAAGGGGAAAATTTTAAACTTTCGTCCGCCAACCCATTTTTGCCCTATTTTGCCCTAAATCTTCAGAGGGGCATAACTTTTGATCCAGAGCTCAGATTTTCACATTCTTGGTGTCATTGGAAATATGGTGAAATTATCTACATGATGAAGGGTTCAATTTTGTATTTTGATGGAGAATTATGGGAGAAAAATGGAGAAACATCCCTGGCACGAGAAAACACAGAATTGACTTTCAACCACCAAATTTAATGAAGTATGGTCATTTTTTGGGTCTGCAGAACAATGTACTTATAAATATGGGTTCATCCATGAAGTCCATCACTTTGCAGGTGAAATTTGAGGAATCTGGTTGGTGGTTGAATTCATAAATCCATTTTGCCCACATTTTTTGTTTTCTCTCCTTCTGCTTAACCATAAAAAGCCAGATTTGGCTCATTTGTAAAGGGTTGGATATATTTTACTTTGCAAGCTCTCTTTTCTTCCTCAGCAGGTGGATTTTTAGAGTTCCATACCTCTCATACAGACTACAACACGTGTTTTCCTTGGTCATTGTAATGCATTGTATCGGACGTGGGAATGATAATGTATGTTTTGTGATTGATTTTCTCAATCCTTTCATGTGTTCATCATTGTCTTTTGATCTCTCATTACATTCTAGCAATCTGTGCATATTTTGTGTTGTATTTCTTATGATCTGTGTCAATTTTTCAAAGTAGATGTTCACCACTCCCTTGGTGTATCACCACTTTCACTTAGTTTTATTTATTCTGCATCCTTTATCTCTGTCTCCTTGGAATTTAGAGTAGGATCTAGTATTAAACCTCTGTAAAGTTCATGCATATACCTGATCAGAGGAGTGAAGGAACCAACCTTTAATCTGGAGATTCTTTTCCCATTTCTGCAAGTCCCACACTTGGGGAAAAGATTCAATGTTGTGCAATCACACTGGATGTCTATTATTAAACTAGAAATCAGAGAAAACATCTAGGGGTGCAACTGATTTGCACTAATAGTTTTGGCACACCCAGTGGGACCTTAGAGGTCTTCATTTTCATTGTAACAAAGTTGATGTGCTTTTGTTGTAATTTCTTGCTTGAAAAGAGCCCCGATCTCGCACATCCGGTGACTCCCAAAAGGAAAATCAACTAGTTTAAGCGATCTAAGTCGAAAATTCATGAGAAGGATCCACACAAGGTCAAGGGCTAGAGAAGAAGGGTTGTGCGAGTATCTGCAGCTATCCCGGGAAGAAGGCAAGAGGGGAAGAAGGATTCAAAGGTCTACATCTCCACCAAAAAGATCTCTATCAACTCCTCCACTTGGTAGACCTTTCACCCAATCAACAAGGGTTCTCAGGCCAATCAGAATGGCACAACACAACCCTTATGTCAACTTCATTGGCAGCAGCCCACTTGCTCTCAATGCGTAAAATCTAGTTTCAGTTGCAACATTGAAGAACATTCCATACTTTACTAGAGAAAATCAGACCACTCATGGTGACCATGTCAAAGACATTGCTAATGTTTGTGCAATCCATGATATTGTTGAGATGTAAATTCCATGTCAAATTGTTGGCATCTTCATTCCAAGGAAAGCTTTACAATGGTTCGGGAGCCTTAGGGAAGGCTCTATCCAAAATTGGAATGAGTTGTGCATATCTCTCCATGAGTAATTTGGAGAAAAGGGAGATAATTTGTCTCTCTTGGAACAATTGACAAACTATCAAGAGAGCTCCCAATGAGCATCTAACAGAATTCAACTTCATATTTCAAAGGACTTGGGATAGAATCCCGGTGGCGAAGGCCAATAGCTGAAGGTGCTTTCTTATACTATCTCAAAGCTTTAAATTCTGATATTTCTATGTTAATTTAATCCATGGGAGGTGAAACTATACTGCGGCTTATAGCATCGCCATTAGGGCTGAAAATTGTTTGATTCAAGTGGTAAGTGGCTCCTAGGCCTCCCATGCCCTTGTATCCAAACTTGGAAAGTCCAAGCACTAGTCAAACACCTACTCTAGCTCCTATTCTCGCTCCTAGAAATTAGAGTTCAAATGAAACTTCTACTTCATCATCTAGTGCCTCAAATGAACTTCAAGAAGTCATGAAACAATTACAAAAATTACGCAATGAACTAGTTACACTCAAGAGGCAAGAAGCCCAAAGTTTTAGACCTTCTTATCGGTCTCAAGCTCAACTAATAGGCCACCCAATCTAGCGCAAATCAAAACCAAGTAAGGCCTCCCGCCAATAAACCATTTCAGCCATATAACCCCAATGCCGCATCTACCTCTAAAGCCTTAGTGCCAGTGCAAAATAATATAGCACAAGAGTATGATTGGTGTTTCCCATGCAATGAACCTCACAACCAGTCCATGTGCTTTAATGGTGCTTTGAACCAAGCCTTGATGGTGACAAAAACTAGCGTAGAGGGTGAGGTGAGCCAAGAAACAAACCAACAACAAGGAACATCTCAAGCAAAATACAACTCCAAATGAGACTACACTTGTGAATTGGCGGAGTTGAGGACTTTTGTGGTATGAATCCAAGAATTTCTCAGAATGTAGTATCTAACACAAGGTCAAAGAAGAGGAATATTGGTGAAGAGCGATCGTTAACTCAGTGATCCACAACCTTCCACCATTCCACACGAAGTGTTGGCAAGCAAAATGTAGTTCCAAATGTGAAAGGACAACCCAAGCCAACTTCTAGACCAACTCAAATGCTAGCTATTGCAGCCCATGTACAAGAAAAGAGTGTGTAGGCTAGGGGGCAGCAAAGAGACGTTTCATCCCCATTTAGTATCATTGAACAAATGTAGAAGACAAATGCGAATATATCTATGTGGGAATCACTATCCATCCTAGGCCAAAGGGATCTCCTACAAGCTGCCATGGAGAATTGGTCAATTCCAAATCAGCAAGCTCACATACAAGAGAAGGTACTCACAAATGTTGCTCGGCGTGAGGGGGAGCTTGGAGGATAACAAGGTAAAGTTTTGAAGCCTCCTCCATTCGTGTTTCATTGATCATTGGGGATAAATTAGTACACAATTGTATGGTTGATTCTGGGGCAAGTAGTTTTGTAATGCCCAAGCAAATAGCTGATCAGCTAGGTCTCGAATATGAAATCATATCCAAAGGGATGGTGCATTGGATGGGACAAGTAGTAAAAATAGTGGGAGTAATTAAATATTTGAGCCTTACTTTGCATGCATGCCCCAATGTCATTGTGTTGCAAGATGTGTCAGTGATAGATTTACCACCACTTTTTTCCCTATGTTTATCAAGGGATTTCACAGCTAGAATTGGAGGCTACTTATCTATTGATTGTCACACATGTTGTTTAGAACAAGATATGGAACTAAGGCCATAATCAGGTCTGAACCTATTGTAAACTTTCACATTGATCCTCATACTCCAAGCCAAATCAATGCCAACTGTTCAACATTTGATCAAGAGGATTATCCAAGCATAGATGAAGCTAACACCAAAGTTGGAAGCATCCCAAATTTGACTCTTGATGAATGGGCAAGCAAGGTACATGCTTTTGACCCCTACAAGGAAATAGAGGAATCTGAACTAGGAGGTTATTGCATGCATGAAGAAAATCATCCTATTCCTAGCATCACCAAGCCAGACCATAAGGATGATAATGAGGTATGACAACTATTCTTTGAGGGATCAAGAAGTAGACAAGGTGCAGGTGGGGGAGCTATGCTTGTTTCACCTCAAGGCATTAAATAGTATTCAGCTTTTAGATTTCAATTTGCATGTATGTTCTAACAACACTTGTTGAATATGAAGCTTTGATACAAGGATTGCATTGGTCAAGGAAAAGGGGTATAAAAACTTACAAGTGTTTGGCGGCGACAAAGTGAGTTGATTGTTAATCAAGTTAAAGGGCAGCATGCTGCCAAAAATTACATGCTCAAGTGTTATAAGAATAGGGTGTGGGACCTCATTGAGGATTTTGAAGGCTTTGGCATCAATTCCATCCCTAGGAAAGAAAACCAAGTTGCTAATAGACTTGCAACAGTTGGGGCAGCCTTTGATGTTGTGGAAAGTATCAAGGAAGATAAAGTGTAGCCAAGCATTCATGTGATTGTGAGGCCATCAACGCCAGACAATAATGTAAGTTGGCAAGTGTTTGAAAGTGACCAACAAATCATCAATTTCTTGTAAGAAGAAGCTGAGTTCTCAGCCAAAAATCAGGAAAAGTTAGAACAACAGTATGGTGATCAAGTGGTACAGTTGAGAACAAACAAATTGCCAAAAGGACTTGTCACTTTGGAGTTCATTTTTAATTCTAATGATCAATTTAGGAAAGAGAAAGCAAACATTCAAGTCAAGGGAGAAGATTTAGTGCCCATCTCAGTGGGAGAAGGCAAATCACTTCAAATTGGTAAAGTGGCAATATGAGTTCATGCAACTTTGCCAAGAGTTATCGATGTATTTGTTTGGAGCTATGAAGACTTGAGAGGTTTTAATCCCGTGCTATCTCAACATACAATTGAATTGGATCCAAATGCTAAGTCCATCAGGTATAAACAAAGGCCAATCAATCCACACATGGAGCCTCTCATGAAGAGGGGATTGAATAAGTTAATAGAGGCAAGTATCATATTTCCCATCAAGCATTCTAGGTGGGTAGAAAACTTGGTTCCAGTTAGAAAGAAGAGTGGAGAAATCAGATTGTGTGTAGACTTTAGATATTTGAATAGAGCATCACTCAAGGATCATTACCCACTTCCCTCTATGGAGTATATTTTACAAGTTGTTGTTGGCTCTGAGAGGTTTTCATTGTTAGATAGTTATTCAAGGTATAATCAAATCATGGTAAAGGAGGATGATCGGTTCAAAACAGCCTTCACCACCAAATGGGGGACTTATGCATATAGAAAATTCTATTCGGGGTTGTCTAATCTTTGGAGCTACCTTCTAAAGGGCAATGGATATGGCGTTCGAAGGGATTGATCAACAAAATGGGCTAATATATCTAGATGATATTACTTGTATTTTCTAAAAGTGCAGCAGATCATCTCTTTCATTTAAGACAAGTGTTCCAAAGATGTAGAAGATTTGGGGTATCCTTGAACCCCAAGAAATGTATTTTCCTAGCTCATGAGGGAAATCTCTTAGGCCACATTGTTTCCAAGGAAGGATTAGCAATTGATATAGAGAGGGTTGAAGCAATAAAAGCACTACCATTACCAAGTCATAAGAGGCCATTCAAATTTTCTTGGGAAGAATCAATTTCATTTGGAGGTTTGTTCAGATTTTACAGCCCTTGTCAAGCCAATAACCATGATGTTGAAGAAAAGTATGGATTTCAAATGGATAGCTGAAGGTAAGGAAAATTTTGAGGCAATCAAAGAGGCTATCTCACAAGCTCCAACTCTCATTAACCTGAATTTCTCCAAGGATTTTATCCTTTATGCATTTGGAGGTGATGATACAATCTCTGCAATTTTAGTACAGTAGAACAAAGAAAATTCAGAGCAGCCAATTACCTTATTTAGCCAAAGCTTTGTGAGGTCTATGAGGTGAGATATTCTTTCATTGAAAAGCATGTTCTTGTAGTAATTAGGAGCTTGAAGAAATTTAAGCATCTAGTTTCAAATAACAAGGTTCAATTGCTTGGTTCTCATGTGGGAGTTAAGGACTTCCTCCTCAACAAATACCTAAATGAAAAATGTGTAGGGTGGATTACTCGTGTCATGGAGTATGACATTGAGATCAAAGTCACCAAGCTGGTCCGAGGAAAGGGATTATGTGAACAGCTGGTCTTGAGCAAATCAATGGAAGTAAGCAATGAGAAGGATGTTGTTTTGGCATTGCAAGACAACCAAGAACAAAGAAGTGTTCAAGAAGAGAATGATAGTGTCCTCACTCCTTGCTAGACCCAAGACATAATGCACTTCCTACAAATAGGCCTATGCCCTCCAAAGATGAACAAAACCAAGAGAAGACACTTCAGATTGCAGGTTGTCCCATATGCACTTGTTGATGGTGTTTTGTTCAAGAAGGATGTAAATGGAGTGTTGTTGAGATGCATTGGAACAAATCAAATTAATAGAATGTTAGAAGAGTTCCATGGTGGATCAGATGGGGGCCATTTTTCTCCAAGAGTGACAAGCCCTCAAGATTATGAAGGATGGTTATTATTGGCCCAAGGTTTTTGGTGATTGTTATGCATGGATCAAGAGGTGCAAAAATTGTGCATTCTTCATAGGAAAAGAGAGATTAGCTGCCCTTCCATTACACCCAATTTCAGTTGACCAGCCATTCATGCAATGGGGTTTGGACTTCATTAGAGTCATTAACCCAAACTCAAGCCAAGGACATAAGTGGATTCTAACAGCAATAGACTACTTCACCAAATGGACTAAGGCAGTGGTGCTCAAAGAGGTAAATGAATCTAGCATTCTAGACTTGTATGAGGGGATTGTAACCAGATTTGGTATACCTACCACTATAATATCAAATAATGCTTTGGAATTCATAGGATCAAAGGTAACTGAATGCGCTGTTAAAAATGGGATTTATCTTAGCACTTCTTCAAATTATTACCCTCAAGGTAATGGTCATACTAAGTTTACCAACAAGAACTTGTTAAGGATCATCAAGAGGACTCTTGATGAAAATCGAAGAGACTTGGCACACCAAATTGAAATCAGCCTTGTGGGCTGATAGGATAACTCCCAAGAGATCCACAGGTAACTCTCCATTCAAACTTGTTTATGGAAGAGAGGCAATCTTGCCCATGTCACTTGAGTTGCCAACATTGGAACTCATGAAGCAATTGGAGTTGTTGGAGTTTGAACCCATGGAGGTTAGATATGCAGAATTAATGGAGCTCCAAGAAATCAGAGAACATGCAGCCCAAACAATGGAGAAGGACCAAACCTTGATCAAGAGGACCTTTGATAGGAAAGCCAAGGCTAGAACCTTCCAAGTTGGAGATTTAGTGTTGAAATGGGATGCAGACCGAGCAAATCCAGGAAGGCATTCAAAGTTTGATGCCATTTGGAGTGGCCCTTATATGGTCACAAAATGTAAGAACAATAATGCCTTCCAATTGTCTACATTGGATGGTGAAGAACTGTAGATTCTAGTTAATGGAATCCATCTAAAGCATTACTACTAGAAAGGAAGCTCCTCACCTTGTACATATTAGCTTAGATTTTCATCCCTCCAAGTGCTTGTGCACATTGTTTTGTTGTAGCTTAGTTTTCCATTTCCCTAAGTGCTTTGGCACAAGCTTGTTGTCCCAAGGATGCATTTTTGCAGGCCATGTTCCAGATCAAGTGATGTTCTACTCTCACAATCTTTCTTCTTGGATTTTTTCTAATGAGTTGGGGGTACCAAGCAGTTAATTTGATGACTCCATACCCAATGGATTGTTTCAGGTGATTGGTAACCTCATCCAAAGGCAGATGACCCCTCTGAGTCACCAAAATTGTTATCCAAAATAAGCCCCTTGCTTATTTTTTGGCTAACTCTCTTTCATTTCTTCCTTCCTTGTGCCTCAGTCACAAAATTTTACTTTTCAGGAACTCAAAAATTTTTGGAAATGGTTTCATTGGATAGAGAATCTTCTCAGCTTTCCAGAAAGGTAAATTTTTCCTTCTAACTCCTTGTATTTTGCAAGTTATGGCTCGGTGGAGTTTTGGAGGGAAATTTTCCCTAGGAAGGTCCATGCCTAATCAAAGAGCACCACGTGGTGGCGGAATGGTGGGAGCGGAGGTAAATTTGAAATTTTTACCAAGGAAAGGTGGGGCATGCTAAAGGAAATTTTTGGCCGAAGGCCCACCGGCCAATAGAAAGGCGACATGTGTACATGGGGCCATAGGAGATCGGATCGGCAGAGAGAAGTTAGAGAAATTTCCAAAATTGGCGCAAAGGAAGAATTTCGGCCCAAAGGCCCATAGCCAATGAGGAGACGCCATGTGTCCACAAACTGGCGGGAGGTGGAGGTGCGGGGGGAATTTAACCATTTCACCAAAATGTGGCAAATTGCACAATAAAACTCTGCCTCTAATGGCCCGCGCCAATCAGAATATGCCACGTGTCCAAGTGGCCGACAAAAGTCAAAAGGGCGCAGCGTCAAAGGAATGCTTGGAGTTCAGGCCCATGCCAATAGAAAGGTGCCACATGTCTGTTCGGGGTAGTGGTCAGCGTCAGGAAAAATTGGAAGCCCGCCCCCGCTAGCAAATAAAAAGATGACACATGGTAGCGGAGCAGCGGAGCGTGGGGCGCCAATGGAAAATTTTCCAAAAATCCAAAAAGGGTGTAAAGGGACCAGGAAGACCCGTGGACCAATCAGGACATGCCACGTGGCATCGAGTAGTGGGGGTGGAACTTTTTGGGAAATTTTTCCCAAAATTCAAAAAGGGGAAAATTTTAAACTTTCATCCCGCCAACCCATTTTTGGCCCTATTTTGCCCTAAATCTTCAAAGGGATAACTTTTGATCCAGAGCTCATATTTTCACGTTTTTGGTGTCATTAGAAAGTTGGTGAAATTATCTACATGATGGAGGGTTCAATTTTGTATTTTGATGGAGAATTGTGGGAGAAAAAATGGAGAAACATCCCTGGCACGGAAAAAACATAGAATTGACTTTCAACCACCAAATTTAATGAAGTATGGTCATTTTTTGGGTCTGTAGAACAATGTACTTCTAAGTATGGGTTTATCCATGAAGCCCACCACTTTGCAGGTGAAATTTGAGTAATCTGGTTGGTGGTTGAATTCATAAATCTGTTTTGACCACATTTTTTTGTTTTCTCTCCTTCTGCTTAACCATAAAAAGCCAGATTTGGCTCATTTGTAAAGGGTTAGACATATTTTTCTCTGCAAGCTCTCTTTTCTTCCTCGGTAGGTGGATTTATAGAGTTTCATACCTCTTATATAGACTACAACATGTGTTTTGCCTCCAAGCCATTGTAATGCATTGTATTGGACGTGGGAATGATAATGTATGTTCTGTGATTGATTTTCTCAATTCTTTCATGTGTTCATCATTGTCTTTTGATCTCTCATTACATTCTAGCAATCTGTGCATATTTTATGTTGTATTTCTTATGATCTGTCAATTTTGCAAAGTAGATGTTTACCACTCCTTGGTGTATCACCGGTTTCTCTTAGTTTTATTTATTCAACATCCTTTATCTCTGTCTCCTTGGAATTTAGAGTAGGATCTAATATTAAACCTCTGCAAAGTTCATGCATATACCTAATCGGAGGATTGAAGGACCCAACCTTTAATTCTGATATTCTTTTCCCATTTCTACAAGTCCCACACTTGGGGAAAAGATTCAATGTTGTGCAATCACACTGGATGTCTATTATTAAACTAGAAATTAGAGAAAACATCCAGGGGTGCTGCTGATTTGCACTAACAAGTACACCACCATGCAAATTAAATTCTATGCTTCATGGTTTATTTGTCAACCCTAGTCTTAATGATCCTCCATCTAATCAACCACTATTAGACTTGATTCAAGCCCTACATACATTATTTCAAGATAAACTTGCTTCGATTCAAGCCTTCCATACATTATTTCAAGATAAATTTATAGCCATGGAATCCACAATCACATCTCTTAGATCTGAAATTCAACAGCTTAAGGATGCTTCTCAATTGTATGTTTGTGCTCCTTCTACATCTTATATGCAATCGATGTCCACTACATGTCATATAGTTGAACCTCAAGTCATGCCATTGCAGAACCTCTCATACTTGATCACAATACTAAGCCACATGACATTCTTACTGAGCTTCTTAGTCATCAATTGATCACTCTACCATCTATTGATTACTATCCTCCTTGTCACCTAACAAAGTATCAAGGTCGTCCATATTGCCATTATCATTGAATCAATGGACATAATGACCACAATTTCTATGCTTTACAATGTAGATTCAAACATCTTGAGCATCAAGGCTTTATTTCATTCACTAGAAAACATCCTATTACATGCCCACCTACAAATACTACACCCACATGGGCTCCTAAGTCTATTTTTCCTTCGATTAGTCAAGATCCATCTAAGCAAGCTCCTACGGTTACTAGTGAGCCTCCCTCTAATATTTCTAAGGATGTTCTAGATGTTTCTCTTATTCATTACATGCATGACATTGACAACCCCTCACATGTGCATAGTGATCCTTCTCCTAGTCCAACAAGCGCTTCTCCTATTTTTGATATTGCTTCTTCTCCACTTAATGAACATCACGCCACCATTTCTACTACGCCTTCTTTGGAAAAACAAGCACCACCTAAGCAATCACCTACGATATCCCCAAGTCAACAAATTCAACCACCTATCGAAATTAGTTCACAAACCACTCCTACTAAGTCATCTCCTACATTACCAAATAAACCTAAGCAGTCTCCCTTGAGACTTAGTGCAACATGGCCTCCTCTCAAATCTAAACTCCAACCAATTAAGTTTGTCAAAGCAACTACTCCTCCTCCTAGTGTTTACGATACATTTTCACTTTCACCACCACCACCTAGTTCTACTAAAAACTTTTCCCAACAAGGCCCCACCATGCATAAACTTGGCCTTTGGTAGGTGAATCTTGTTACTCTACCCTCCTGATGACACACTCATATTCTTATGGTTCTTATATGATTATTGAGGGGTATTTTACCATAAATAACCTCATTTCATCTTACATTCCTCCATTACATCACCACCTATACATACACACATCTATAATACTTTAACACTCCTTACGCATCATCAATTAAATGAAATCTATCATGTTTCATCACCCCTATACATTATTCATTACATAGTACACACATTATCATACACTTGGGGGGCATAACATCTAACACACACCCCCCCTTCCCATGCATCATATCAATCATACCTCTATTATCTTTGCATTTTCCTATTAACCCCTTTCATAGAATGTTTAGCACCATCATTACCGATGGTGCACTCTTGTGCTTCGGTTCACACTTGACTATTGAGGGATTACCATTACACTGAACCCCACACACTACACTATAGGCATTACACATTTACATTTCATCACACACATCGTGCATCATACACCACCCATTCTACACTTAGTCTACATTCTACATTATACTACATTCTCATCATGCACATATTAGTCATTTTACGCATTACATATGCCATTAGGCTATTTTACACAGCACATTTATACATCATCTATATTCTACATACTCCACTAGTCTACATCCCATATGATTCTAGCTTTACATTCCATCCTTACATACTACATTCCTAATCTAGCTACACCTATTACATCACATTTTACACATTACATATTACACATCCTACACACCTTACATCTCCTACATTCCATTATACATACCACGCATTTACATACCCTATTCATCACTTGGTAATTTATACTATGTTGTCTTATGTGCATTGCATTCACCACCCTAGATGCACATTAGTTCCTTGTTCCATACTCGACTTACGATGGAATGTCATAGGATGGAATGACATTCCCGAGGATAGTGACATACGCTTTAGGATAAATCATCACTCACTCTTTCTATCTAGTAGTGGTATACGCTTTAGGCTAGATCACCACCTTCATTATATCATCGTGTACTTGGTATACACCTTAGGTTACATCACCACTACTTACCATTCATCATACAATGATATATTCTTAATGCTAAATCATCACTCATCCTTTCATCATATAGTGATATACGCTTAGTGCTAAATCATCACTCATCCTTTCATCATATAGTGATATACACTTAGTGCTAAATCATCACTCATCCTTTCATCTCATCTTCTAGTGATATGCGCTTAGGGCTAAATCATCACTCATCCATTCATCAAGTTGTGATATATGCTTCGGCTATAGGGTTCATGCACATACTTTCTCTATGTTGCATCTCATCACCACTACATACACATTCATCACAAAGTGTGCTAGACACAACAAACAATACTCGACAATTTCCCGATGACACACTCTCGTTTACAGTTCATTCTTGACTGCTAAGTGGGAAAAAAAATGAACCTCATTTCATACACTTCCATCCACTCGGGGGTCACATGGCTCCTATCATTCCATCTTGAATTCCATTTCATCCATCCACAACATATTACATTGTCTTGGAGAATTTACTCTTGTTTACTAGTGTTTTACATGATCATTTTATTACACATGTTACATTGATTTCTTATATGTCATTATATATATCATACACACATGTGCGTTCACGTCTTGTTCTAGTGTGATCATAGATACAGGACCCCTACACGCGGCATGGATGCTCACCTTCTACCCTTCCTATACTGGTCACTGGGGGCATCCACATTCGTCTCATCCAGGTGTTATTGTTTCATTTTGTACTTAGCATCTTACATTACTTGATCATACATGCTTTGACATATTGGTTATTGCTCTAACATGCTAATGGGTGTCCCTTTTGTAACACTTTTTTTGCATGATTATATGTTTCCATGACTACTTTGTTTGTCTATACTTTTACGCTATTATTTTCCATTGTATGTGATCTTTGCCCTATGTTTGTGTACACACTTTCTTGTTGTTTGTGGCCATGATGGCCTTGTGTGTCTTGTGACATTGTGAGTGATGTCCCATGTTTACAACCCACTTTGTATGGCTTACTTTTTTTCTTGTGTGTTTACATTTACTACATTGTCTGCATAACTTACACATGTTTTCAATATGCATGCATTATTTGTTTTAAACTTATTTTTGGTTAACCTTCTTGTTTGTGTGTGCCTTGGTTTATACTAAGAACTTTCTTGGGTATATAATTCAGAGTATGGTTGGTCCTCTTTAGGGGTCGCATTATCCTATCAGCAATGTCGCATGCACCCCTAAAGATGGGGGGCATCATTTGGGGATTTACATACTAACACAATGCATTTACATTGATTCAGTAGAATGCACTTTCCACCCTTGGAATTGTGGGTTTACATACAATGAGTGGGTTGAGATGAATCTACAAACCCCATACATAGTATTTTTATAGGACATGGTGTCTTAAACATTTCTAGGAAGTAGTTACAGGCTTAGGGGTTACAATGGGTGTTCATCTCTACACTATTTCAGCCAATGGCATCAGATCACCCAAAAAACTAGGACGCTACAAAGATCTCTTCACACACATTTCAGCAGAAGTGGTTAGAGCTTGGAGGACACAAAGCATTTCCTCCCTACACTTATTCAGCTAGGGTGGTGTGAGATCACCCAAAAACTCACAACAAGGATATCCTTCTACACCCTATTCTCTCGACATGGATCAAGTGCACATGTTCCATTTACATTTTCATTTAGTGTATTTCACATTTGCATATTTTACACATTTCTATGCACATGCATATTTTACATACATACATATTTGACTACTTGATCATTTTCTCATTGCAGGTCTGGCTGTATGAGAAATAAGCAATCAAATTGGGGGAAACAATGCGACACTTACGAAGACGAGTGTCAACAACAACATTATGTAATAAAACATGATTTACTAACCATACGGTACACTACACATTGCGGTAGCTACACACACGTTCCACCCTAGGTTCACTCTCATCACTTTTTCTATGCACATTTTTCATCTTTATATTCCATGCTCCTACATCTTATTTTTTGTCATTCCATGCTTGAGTCTAGTCCTTCGGTGCATTCTCTACTACACTCTCTGTTGGACCCTAAAAACTAAGTCCCAAGAAGAAGAGTGAGTGCACATAATTCAAGTTAGTAGAAAGGAACTCAAGGAAAGGCACATGAGATGAGAGGCTTGTGGATCTACTCATGGGAAAAGCTATGGCGGTGAATCCAAATTCTATTTAAGGGAGTGCTTGGGCCTAAAATAGAGAAGAAGAGAGAGTAATAAAGTGTTACAAGAATGCAATTACTAAGCATAGATGTATGCACGGGTTTGAACAAGGGTTGTGATGGGAAAGCATAGCTAGGATCTCTGTTAAGAGTAGTTTTGTAGGGTTGGAATGTTATTTCATGGTGTATATGGTCTGAGATGACCCCTTTTTGATGTAATATGGCTATTGTAAATGGATTTAATCAATATATGGAGCTTTATTTTGTATATTTGTGTCTATGGACTAAAACCTAGTGTATTTTCATGTTATTCATGGTTTAGATCTATTTCCATTATGTTGTTGTGATGTTATGCTTATCTCATGGAGCATTTATGCTTAGAACTAGATCTACTACCTCTATATTAGATTAAATGCATGTATTCTTTTTCAAAAACCTTTCCTCCACTAATGGTGGAACATTCTCACAAAGCTCACATAAAGGAGGGGCTCGGCACCCTACACCTGGGTGAGCACCCAACACATATTGGGTGATAGGCTCAATGTGCTTGGGGTAGAAAGAAGGTGTATGAAAGGTGACTACATTTTGGTTCCATTTTTGGGACCTCTTTTGAAGTTGTTGTGAGAATGATGTGTAATGATGGAGTGCTTGACCTTGGAAGTGTCAAAGCATGGCTTAAAATCATGGAGGATGAGTTTTCTTAGAGATTTAACATCGGACTGAGTTTGATGCACGTAAATGGGTAGAAGAACACATATATGATGACCTGTATGAAATTTTTTTTTGTTGTTTCCTATGGAGATTTGTATGAATGGCTATCAACATATGCATCAAGGTCAAGTTGGTATTATAGACCTCATGTATGGACCCAAGATGAGTATTAGAGGTTGCATGATGTTGATCTAACTGGACTCGTGTTGTTGATCACTGGTGGAGTAGAGTGTTGACTAGTTATACCTTAGAATACATGTTATTTCTATGTATTATTTCCCGGAGGTTGTTGAGTTTGAGTTCTTGAGGGATCCTAGAGGATCATTCTTGCATGTTATTCCACTAGCTATCAAGATCCTGGTTATTACTTTGAGTTTGGAAGCCTTTCCCATGGTTGGATAAACTCTGCTAGGGTGGGGGTGAAAGTTGGTGGTGGTAGAAGATGGTGGACCTTGTGGCTGAAATAGAAAGAGAGAGGAAAGATGGCTCAAGTACAATGAAGCTGGGAGAGGGAGTTGGTGAGACAACATGAGGTTTTTGGAGTGATGGATTTATGGAGGCAAGATGTTGTGGGAAGGATTTGAGGTTCACGTGGAGGGCATGGAATCTGAGAAGTCTGTGCTACCCCATCTTGGAAAGTGTGGGAGAGAGACCCCCTGGAGCTTCTAGTGAGAGCTCATCATTTGGAGAAAGGAGAGTCGTAGGCATGCATCTAAGCCCACCTGGTGACCAAACCCTAGCACTTAGTTTTCTAGATCTAGAGATAAGTATTGTTAACCTGGTTGGTCTTGGTATTGGTGGTGAGTGACACCTAGGAGATATAATTTTTCATTTGGTACATCTATGCCACATAGTCATTTCCTATGTTTGAGGGATCCTATCTAGTAAAACATTTGGGCAAGGTGGGGGTACATAAGGCTTGAGTGCCACATTTGGGAGTGGGTTGACTTCATAGACTTTTGATGCAAAGTTTAGCGTGATGGTGGGTTCACAGGGGGGTAACTATGTTAGGCCCTTACTTACCTATGATAGGAGGAGGATCTGGTGGATCTGGAGGAGTTGAAACTAGTGGATCTAGTGGTGCTAGAGGTGGTGGAAATATTAGAGGAGGCCAAGGTTCTGGATCTGGTGGGCAAGGGCCTCAACAACCTCAAGCAGGTATTTTTGAGATGTCTTTGCATTTTCCTGATTACAAGGGTGTGGAAGACATTATAGAGCATGTGCACAAATGTGAGTTACTATGGCACACATGAAGGGTATCACTGCCCCTAGAGGAAGTGAAGTGATTTCAATTTGTAACCACGTTGGAAGGGGCACATATAGTTAGTACAGAAGTATGATCCACACAGATAGTGGTGGATTACATCGTGCTTTGCATGATGCATTTTTGGTAGAGTTCCACATTCCTGAGTTTGAAAAAAGAGCATCAACGATCTCTAAAGGAGATTCAACAAGGAATGAAGAGAGTGTGTGGGAGTATGATGCACATTTCAAGACTCTCCTATCTAAGTTATCTTATGACATTCATCCTTCACAACATGCTCAGTGGTTTTCGGAGGGTTGATCACACCATTTAGGAGGGCACTTTCACATAAGACCTTCACAGATCGTGTGAGGCCTGGAGGCTACCTTGCACATTGAGGCCATGGGAAGCATTGATACCAGAGTTAGTCCATTTCTTGAAGCCCTAGATTGTTGCCATGAAAAGTAGTTGGAGAAACTATTCTGTGAACTGGCTCATGAGACTCAGTAGTGGGCTATGGTGCATGGACTGTGAAGTAGAGGGACATACAAAGGAAATTTTCCCATGAAAAATTGGTGCACACCATGTCAGTAGACTGTGAGATTTTCCATGGAGATCATGATGCAAGTAGATGCCCATTGTTGCAGTGTGTAATCCATAAGAATGTGTCTTGTTATTACAATATTTACACCTCTACTACTCATGACACAAGGATTGTAGATTGATAGACCAAATCCATGACATCATTGATCTCGGTGTGTACCAAACCAGCATTGGGAGTAGTTCTAAGGCTGAGGATCATCAGTATGAAGGGTGCATAGATGGAGGAGGTCGAGGAAGAGGTTTTTGCGGAGGATTCAGAGGCCATGGAAATCATGGAGGAGGAAGAAGTGAATTTCCTCGTGGAACTATTATAATTGTGGATCGACTAAACACTACAAGTGTGAGTGTCTAGACTTGTTGTAATGCTCATGGTGTGGAAAGAAGCACAAGTATGAAGAGTGCCTAGAGTTGTATGACCACATGAGCAAGAACTAAAAAAGGAAAAGGTGTGGGGATGGTGAGTGTAAAGAGGACCGACCACAATGGATGCCGAGGGTAGTGCTTAACTCTGAGCTAGAGCTGTTTTGGTCACTACACACGCTGAGGCTGCATGCACCCGAGAGGAACCAAAGAAGAAGCCCCTTATCACAAGAGAAGAAGTGATACATGGGAAATATCCTGATCCTACCCACTAGAAGGAGGTGTACCAAGAAACCATGGAGGTGATTAGGAGCTTACAAGGAGAAATCCAATGTTTGAAGGAGAAATCACACCAATTGGAGTAGAAGAAGAAGAGCGTTGAGGTTCCAAAGTAGGAGATGGATGAGGTTAGAGAAGTGTGTAGATGTTGTGGTAAGAGAACATTATTCCTCTATTGGGAGAATGGCTGAGGGAGAAGGTACCACATGTTGGAGGAGGGCATGAGAGACAAGTCTTACATGCTAACCTACCCCCTCACATAACATTGACTATGATAAGGAGATCACACTGAATGCAGTTGTTGATGGGTGGCTCCTAAGTAATATATTGATTGACACAGGTGCATAGAAGGTCAATGTCCTTACTCTAGATGCATGGAATCAAATGGGGAGGCCCCCATTGCAGCCATCTTCAAATGTGTTGTACATGGCTAACAAGACAAAGGCCATGCCTCTAGGGGTGTTAAAAGGTGCATCCATTACTATTCAAGGGGAAAATTTTGTTGGGGACTTTGAGGTTCTAGAGCTCATTGAGGCTGATAGTTTCCCAACATTACTTGGGCCCTTGGTGCTATGCAAACAATGTTGATTTTGCATTTCAATAAGGGCTACATAGTTTTGAGAACAAGGAAGAGTGTGTGTGATCATTCCATTGATTGATGGATGGTTTGTGCACCTATATGTGGAGCCATTGGGTGAAGAAGACTTAAACAAGATATATGTGTGCACCATTAGAGACCTAAGTTCATTCAACCATCAAAGGAAGGGGTCATTCAATGGGATGATGCACAATCCATAAGTGATACAACAGTGTTTCTTGTGACAACTTGGGTGCATGGGACTTATGAGTTGGTTGGAAGGCATTTGAAGGATATTGAGACTTGAGTAGTCAAAACATGCTCAATTAGGCACTTGGGAGGAAGGAAGTTACCACGGTACACTAGGGAAGCCAACCCTGATGTCTTTTTATGTGAAATGGAGACCAATGGAAGTGTCAAGTGGAGAGAAGGAATATGCTTACCTATACTTTACATGGGACAACAACACGTTGGTGGGTGACACATCGAGATAATCTTCTAGAGTGGTGAAGTGAGAATCACTCTCTATTAGGTTTCTCAAAGTAATGCACCATCTCAAATTTGTGACTATGATGGGAAGGGATCCACCTCATGTCATGTCATAGGAGTGTGAGAAGACTTGGATGGGAGGTGTGGAAGCTTTACCCCCTTCCCTATGGGTGCATAGGTTTTATTCCACCTTACTTAAAGGTTATGCATGCACATGCATGGTATATTCATTCAGAGTTGTAGTGACAGACAAGGAACTGGAAGGAGTTGATGGTGGACCTTGTTCAAACATTTTGAATATCAAAGTACTAAGCCATCAGTGAATGAGGCATTGTAGGTAGTCAAGCACCTACCTTGGGAGATAGTGCCATGGTGGAGGACATGATTCTAGAGTTGTTAGGTGAACCTAGTTTGGGGTGCACGTTTTGATGGAGGAAGAATAAGAGGAAGGTACAACTTTGAGCATGCCTACATGGAGAAGGAGAAAGGAAAGTTGGTCTACTTGATAGATGATGAAGAGGTGGAGAACTTGGATGTTAACCATATAGAAGGTACGCGTGAAGTGTTGGATAGTGCTTGATGAGCAAGCACATGCATTTACCACAAGCCATTGAAGAAAAAGAAGGTTAACATTGGTATGGAGGTGGAACCAAAGGAAGCTATTATTGGGGACTACTTGGATGGAAGGAGGTCTCAAAGATTATTGAGCTTTTTATGTGATTTTAGGATTTTTTTCCATGTGGGTACCATGAACTTAAAGGAGTTCACCCTCGTTAGGAGAAATGAGAATCAAGTTAAAGGAGGGTGACACACCCAATTTGGAAGAGACCTTATCAAATGAATTGAATCTGCGTGTCAAAGTTAAGGAGGAGATTGATAAGATGATCACATCAGGCATCATTGAGGTTGTTGAGGAATCAGAATGGATAAGTTTGATGGTCATCAACATTAAGAAGGATGGGAGGATAAGGATTTGTGTTGACTACATGGATTTGAATGCGGTGTGTGTCATTGATCCTTTCCCAACCCCATTCACTGAGGAGATCTGGAAGGAGTAGCCGAGGTGTGAGATCTATTCATTATAGATGGATTTTTGGGGTATCATCAAGTTAGAATTGTAAAGGAGGACCAAGAAAAGAAAATTTTCCACTGAATGGGGAATTTTTTCCTATATGGTCATGCCTTTTGGATTAAAGAATGCACCTATTGTGTTTTCATGCATTGTGGTTTAGGCATTTTAGGACTTCATCCATAAGTTTCTTCAAGTCTACCTAGATGATTGGATGGTTTATGGACTAGTAAAGGACCATTGTGATAAATCTGAGGTTGATGTTTGAGAGATGTCGAGTAGTTGAGTATATCTCTCAATATTAAGAAATGTGTTTTTCACCACTCCATTTGGCACCTGTTGTTGGGACATATTATATGTAAAGAAGGCTTATTGGTAGACCCTGCCAAATTTTTGTTGTTATAGTGGGATTAGAGGAGCCTACCAATCCAGAGTGGGTGTGTGGGTTCTTAGGACATATAGGGTATTATAGGAAATTCATCAAGGGATATGCCAAGATTTTCCATGCCCCTTGAAAGGAGTTATTAAAACATAAAAGTAAGTTCTATTGGGGAGAGGAGGCAAAAGTGGCATTTGACACGTTGAAGAAAAATCACCATTGCCACCCATATTATGCATTTTCCCTCTTGGGATAAACCTTTTCATGTGCATGTTGATGCATCGGGATGGTGATTGGAGTAGTCTTAGCACAACCTAGAGAGGGAATTGTTGACCATCCCTTGTGTTTTGCTAGTAGGAAGCTAACCCCAACATAACAAAATTATACTACCACATGGAGCGTGAGGCATTATTGATGATCTACTTGCACAAATTTAGGTAGTATTTTCTAGTAACACCTTTTTTATTTTTATATGAGACCACATGGCATTAAATTACTTGGTGAACAATCCATTTTGCAAGGGCACATATGCAGGTGGATCCTATTGTTTTAGGAGTTTGAGTTTATGGTTGTTGTAAAACTAGGAAAAAGTAATTTGGGACCTGACCATTTATCAAGGATTGACTCAGGAGAGGACACAAAGCATTGAGGATATAATGCTAGATGCACAATTATTTAGATTACAACATGCACCCTTTGATTTGGAAGATATCATTGTGTTCTTAAGAATGGGGTGGGGGCAAGAAGGGATGAAGGCATTAGAAAGGAAGTAGTTAGCCATATATGTCATGCCCTATATGTTAATTGGTGGAGACTTATACAAGTTAGGTCATGATGAGGTTTTGCATCGGTGTGTGCTAGAGCATGAGTGCACTACAATCATGGAAGAGGCTCATGGTGGAATTGTAGGAGGACACTATGTGGGGGAATGTGACCATGCAAGATTATTATTTTGGTTGGTATTTGGTGGGAAATGGTTTATAAGGATGTATCGAGTATTGCAGTAAGGCATGTCATGTGATCACTTGCAGTGCCTTGGTAAACTAGGAAGAGATGATGAGATGCCATTAATTAAGGCCTATCATCCAGCATATCAAAGAGCCATTCGAGAAATGGGAAATTGAATTTGTAGGCCCTATTACCCCCCAGCCATGCAAAGGATGAGGTTCATGCTATATCATTACATGCACAGACTATCTTACATGGTGGGAAGAAGAAGCACTATGAAGGATTACACGATGATAACAACTAGATTCTTGTGGGAGAATATAATCAAGTAGGTATGGATGCCCTTGAGTTTAATGAGTGATAGGGGTACTCATTTTCTAAATGAGATGGTTAGAATCTTGTTGGTTGAGTTCATGGTAGCCCATCACAAGACTACCCCTTATCACCCACAAGCTAATGGGACAACGAAAGCTTTTAACAAAATTTTGAGTCACACGTTGACCAAGATTTGTGATGTTGGATGAAAGGACTGGGATGACAAAGTTTTTTCCATGTTATGGTCATATCGGACTACTTATAAGAGATTAAACAAGGCCACACCTTTTCAATTGGTGTTTGGCATGCAGAGGCTATGTTACCTATTGAATTCATGTTACCATCACTATGTATCACGTGTGCAGAGAGGTTTAGTTGATGAACAAGTGCTTGAGGAAAGAATTGACAAGTTAATGTAGTTGGATGAGTGATGTGCCATAACACGATGGAGTCAAAAAATGGAAAAATCTAGGAAGAAGGCATGACATGATAGACACATCAAGAATAAGAAGTTTTGAGGTTGGGAAGATGGTCTTGTTGTATGACTCTAAGTTTTGTGCACCCCAAGGAAAGCTCAAGGTACATTGGTTGGGCCCATACACTATCACTTGCATACTTGGTTAGGTGAACTTTCTAGTTACAAGCGTTGGATGGGACAAGGTTTCCGGTTTCTTTAATGGGAGTAGGTTGAAGCCCTACTATAAATAAGTCTTCTTGGTGTTTGTAAATAAGGAAGTATTTGCCAGCTAGCTTAGGATTTCCCTTAATGCAATTTCCTTTCTTTGTGTTTCCCTTCATCACTTTGCTTTTGTCTTTTTTTGTTTTTTTGTGGGCATGTTTATGTGTCAGTAGTCTGTTACTTTTTGAAAGGGTTTTTATGCATAGAGGACCACACATCTATTTAGTGTGGGGTGGAGTGAAAAAGAGAACTTTAGAAAAAGATGTGGTAAGTGCTGAGAGAAATGTTGGATGGTGGCCCGGGTTGTGAAGTCAAAGGCACGTAGGATGAAGGAAGGCAGTAAATAAAGAAGTGTTCATGATAGAAAAATGGTGTCAAAAGGATTTGAGGAAACCACCATGTACAATGATATAAGCAGTGTAGAGAAACATGAGGTAGGTGAAGGAAAGAACTTGGTAAAGGATGCAGAGGATGACATACTTTGGCATGGGGGGTGTGTGCAAGTGAGTCTATGTTGTCAAAGAAGTCTTGCATGCTAGAAGGTTGAGGAGTTTCACGTAGGGTTTTGAGTGAGGAAAAGTGCTTGATGAAAATGCACATGAGGAGTTAGCGGTGGAAAAATATGACTTTATTGCATTCGTATGTTGGTAGGTGGCACAACATTTAATGCAGAGAAAAGTGGGAAGCTATAAATAGAAGGTCGGTGAGCTATTGTTTTTCACCTTGCATTTTGATATCGAATAAGTTCTTATGATCTAAGGTGATTCTTGTAAAGAAGTTGTGAAGAGTAGTGTGTGGAGTTGAAGAGATCAACAATTTGTGAACCAGTGTGGAAGTAGAGTACATGAGCATATGTGGAGGAGGTTATTTTTTGGGATCCCATGGGTGATTACCTTGTGGAAAATAAGTGCTCCATGTTAGGGTTTACAAGCTAGGGCATGGGTTTTGAGGAGATTTCATAGAAGTGGAGCCGAGGGTTTGAGAAGTGAGTGAACTTGATGTAAGGGAAGAACTATAGAGGACGAGGAGGAGAAAAATGGCACCAAGGAAGGGAGTGAACACTTCACCAAAAAAGGGAAAAGGAAAGGGAAAAGGAAAACTAACCATTTGACCAGTTTTAATGAAGAATGGTATGTGGAGATGTAGTACCCAAGATGGTGTGTTATTAGGAAAGGAGTGGGTGTCTCATATACAAAAGATGGTTGTGAGTGATTATAACCATCGAACAAGCACCACATGGAAAAGGAGATGACTTTAGAGTTGGTTCACCCTATAGAAAAAGAGGACACCAGATGGGAAGCCCATATATGATGATGAAGTAAAGGTTAAGTTGGAAAAGGTTGGGCTCTTACAACTCTATGAGTTTCCCTATTTTGGAAAACCCGAGTGACTATACCAATGGTTAATGTCATGCGTGCATGAGGATCATTTTTATTTTCATAGGATGAAGAATGTGCATAACTCCTCAACTAATTTCAAAGTACACTGGCATTATCTGTGAAGGAGAGCCATTAGATGATGACTTATGTGACAAGGAGGCCATCAAGAGAACAATTGAAGCATATGATTACAAGAAGGGTTCACATTACTTTGATATCTCTAAATGAAATGACCTTGTCATGAGGATGGCCATGCACTGGTTACAAAACTAAATGGGTAGGAGAGATGGATGAGATAAACAAGAGTTGGTTGAATGTTTTCCGCAAGATCTCAGAGGGAACCATCTATAACCTTTCAAATTTTATTGCAGAGGAGATCATAGATGTCACACACATGATGGGGAAAATATTATGTTTGGTAACATCCTTCTCACCATTGTATTTTCAGAAATTGGAGTTCCGATGGGCCGGATAAGTTTGTTTGGGAATACCGGATGAGGACCCCTCCCCCAAAAAGATATTTGAAGTGTATACCTATGACACCATGATGACCGCTCATAAGGTGCGCTTGGAAAAATGGTATAAATGGATGTGTGATCATTCGGGGAAGAATGGAGGATACCTGAGTAGTTTCCTACACTGGTGGATGGAGAAGATGAGTTTTTCCATATACCAACACTTATGTATCGGCAGTTTACTTTGACAAATGGCACCAAGAGCCCTTGGTGTAAATTTCCCTTCTCCTTCACAACGCACAGTATTTTCAAAGGTGTCGGTCAACCGGTTTAAGGAGGTGAAGAAACTTAGATTTGATCTAAGTGTTGTAGATCAGGATCACCGTGAGAGATGCACCGAGACATTGGTGTATCCTAAGAAGCATGCATATGTAGAAAAGTATGTGTCTCATGATGTGCACATGATAAAACTAGTGACATTTCCTATTGTGGGTAGGATGGAAAAAAGGTATATGTGTGACTAAGGCCCAAGTTTGAGAAGGGTGATTATATTGAGGATGATGTATCAATCCCAGAGGACCCCACCGAGAGAAAGAAGATGGTGTTGAAGAAAAGGGAATGAGAAGAGACTCAACAACAAAGGCACCAAGCACACATACAATATAGACTATAGAGGCACATGAGTCAAGCATGGGCACAAGCACTTATGTTCACCAAAAAGAAGTCCCCCATGTAGGAGAAGGAGAAGTCACTGAGAGAGAGGAGTCACCTAGAAGGAATTTGTCCCTAGTGTTAGAGGGATCTCTAGTTAAGAAGAAGTAAAAGGTGACCGAGAGCTCAGATTCTGAGGAGACAAAGAGCATGAAGGGTGATGGCTCTGAGGGGGAAGATGAAGAGTGAAGAAGGTAAGAGTCCTCCTATGTATGATATACATGAGTCTGATGAAGGAGGGGATGAAGAGAGGAATGAGTATGAAGAGGCACACATAATAAAGGAGGAAGTGAGGAAGTAGACATGCATGCTTAGAAGACCCCAACCCCAACCAGAGAACAGATAGATGACATTATAGAAAAAGAGGTGGTGGGTATTATACAATAGTTGGTGGAGCATGAGGTGGAGCAGGAGAAAAATGAAGTGCTAAAGGAAACAGAGGAGAGCATGAGTGTAGGGAAAGAATATGGAAGCATGGGTGGAGATCCCAGCCTAGTAGTAAGTTTCCCAAAGGTAGTGCATAGGTGGGAAGGGCATAGTAGTATGGGAACATGCATGACTTACATCAATGATCCAAAAAGGTATTACATGTGCATTTCCAAAGCACAGTGCCCATAAACCAACTCCTGCTTGGTCTTCTTTTGATGAAGAGGGTGTGTACCCATGCACAAGGAAAATGTTATCCTGGGCTTTTGAGTCCCACGTTGATGAGCCCGAGTTGAGGTAAATAGTGATGCATTGATGAAGACACAGATGCCAAGGGAATAAACCCTCTTGTAAATGCCAAATTGTTGGATGAGCAAGTTTGCAATGTGCTCAACAAAGTGTCGGTGGAGGTGGAAGCAAGAATTTTTGGCAGAAATGATAGAATAAGGGTCTTGGAGGAGGAGCTTGAGAAAAAGAATGAGGAGATCATTGAGAGGGATAGGGAGATAAAATAGAAGGAATTGATCAGTGTGTAGTTAAGGCATGAATTGAGGGATGAAAAGGTGAAGGTGTACAAAAGTCTACAAAAAGATAGAGGTTATTTCAAATTCCATTATCTTAAAGCACCTAGACCTAGCCCCTCTTGAGAAGAAATATGAGTCGACCATGCACTGCTTGGAAGACTTGACATGCATACTCACCATGGAGAGAAACCACTTGCATTGGAGTGGAAGAAGAGGTGATGCACACCAAAAGGGAGAAGAGAAGTTGAATATTGGGGAGACAATAACTCGGTACTCTGAGCTCCTTGCCTTTAGTGAAGACCAATGCATAGATGGCCGAAGTTGTGTATGATAATTGTGGTGATCAGAGATAGAGTAGCAAGCATATTTGAGCTACCCATGAGGTAGATCTGAAGGAGTTTCAAGAGAAAAACAAGGGAAATAGGGTGGAGTGAGATAAAATCTTGGTAGAGGTTGAGAAGAAGTTAGAGGTGATCAAAACCTTGAGGGTTTTGATTAAAAATAAGTTGAAGGAACTATACCCCCAAGTCACTCGCAGGATGGATGTGTTAGGTGACCTTAGCAAGCAGATGGAAAACATCATAGATATACTGAAGGCTAAGGGAGATGAACTAATTTTTGATGAGGTTAACATAGTGTTGGTGGGTGATTTACTTCAACATGCATAGGGTGAGGTAGATGTCTTGGGATAAAATTGAAGCATCCATGAAGAAATACTTCCCACTCCTCATGTAGCAATAGCAGGATCCTTCTATTCTTCCATTCTTTATTTAATGTAGATTATTTCATTCCCTATTCTTTATTCTTTGGTGAGAAAAAAGAGTTTTTAGGGATGGATAACACACACGTAGTGTGGGGTGATGTTGGACCCTAAAATTGACTAAGTCCCAAGAAGAAGTGATGCATGTGTGTGCAAGGCAAGTAAGTAGAAAGGCACTCAAGGAAAGGTGCATGGGAGAGGAGAGGCTTGCACGTGGAAGTAGGAAAAGGTTTGGGGACTTAGCCACATTTTGAAGGTGGTATCACATGGAAAACATGTGAAGGCCCGAGTAGGCATGATGAATGGATAAGGTGCCATCCTAGAGCCTTGGAGGTCAAGAAAAGAATATTCCATGTAGGGAATATTCCCAAGAGGATCATTACAGTTAGTGGAAGCCTTTGCAAAGTTGGCATAAGCTCTTGATCGATCATGGAGGACCACACTTCCACTTGGCATGTGATCTCTCATGGGAAAAGCTATGGTGGTGAATCTAGATTCTATTTAAGGGAGTGCTTGGGCCCAAAATAAAGAGAGAGAAGAGAGGCAATGAAGTCTTTGCAAGAATGTTGTTACTAAGCATAGATGTATGTGCTCGAGGTTTGAACAAGGGTTGTGATGGGAAAGCATAGCTAGGATCTCTATTCAAGAGTAGTTTTGTAGGGTTGGGATGTTATTTCATGGTGTATATGGTCTGAGATGACCCTTTTTATGTAATATGGCTACTATAAATGGATTTAATCAATATATGGAGCTTTGTTTTGTATATTTGTGTTTATGGACTAAACCTAGTGTATTTTCATGTTATTCATGGTTCAGATATGTTTCCATTATGTTGTTGTGATGTTATGCTTATCTCATGGAGCATTTATGCTTAGAACTTGATCTATTACCTCTATATTAGATTTGTGATGTTTATGCTTATCTCATGGAGAATTTATGCTTAGAACTAGATACACTCTCATGGATATCGGGTATACCTCTATATTAGATTAAATCTTTATCAACACACACTTCATAGGGGAGGGATTCTATTTTATTACATGCACACATGCTATTACATTTTCTATAGTTACTTATCGCTCATTATTTCACACATTGTGACTAGCACAAGATAACCTAGGGCACAACATGCACACACACAACATAACTATATTTGGGTCTAAAATGTAGTGTAGAGCTCATAATAGTAAGCTCGTTGTTCTGAAGCGGTGAGGTTAGTCTAACCCATTCATTCTGCATCTTTATTTTTAGGGTTTTAATACTTCTTTTGTCCTTTGCATCTCTTCAACATTATCTTCCATTATTTGATACATCTAGCATAGTTCGAAGTAAATCTAGCATGATAACCAACAAAGGTTATAGGATATCTTTTGACCCTAAGAAGACCAGTGCGGAGCTTTTTTTAGAGGTTAGGCCGCACTGTTACGCCATACTAGGGTGCTCCAATACCCTCCTAGGTGCTCTAGTCTTCTCATATCGTCTAGATCCACCCTTTTTGGGACCTCTGTGCATTCTTTCACTGCTTCTAAAATTTCTGTTAGGCCTTGACACTTTGTGACATTCATTCCCAACCAACCGAGTTCATTCCTAACCTTCCTCTTACACATTAGGGTTTTATTTCCATTATTTTTAATTATTTAGTCATTTTATACTACTTTAGAATATTTATTTACAACGTTTATGTCCTCCTAGATTAGATTAACTATCTTAGCATACCCTTATTTTATTCTAATTTTAGTTAATCCGTTCTTAGGACCTAGAAATGTACCCAAGTGCATGATTTTGTGTCTACATTTTCCCCCACTTTATTTTGTTAAGTGAATACTTGATAATATAAAGTAGATAAGAGATGTGTACCTGATAACCAAGTAGTAAAGTGTGATGGTGATAGCATGCCAAAGAGACAAGTGAAAGCGTGAAGTGATAAAAAATGAAGCATGAAAGCTAAGAAAGAGGAAGTGACCCTAGGGGTGAAGTGTATTGTGTTGTACAAGTGTTGTACTTCTTTTTGTGCTTGATGTAGGGTTACTTCTTGTTTTGTATTAAGGAAAAACCTACAAAAGAAGAGCGAAAGAGTAATTAAAGTCATATATTATGAAAAAAGCGTAAAAGTAGGTAAATGTGTGTAAAATTCATAAAAGGAAAGTATGCATCTGATGATCATGAGTGTAAAAGGATATAAAGATGTCCTAAAAATGTTATGTAGAGTGAGTTTTTTGGGCAATATCACACAAAGAACAATTTTTTTGGGTGATCTCATGCCAAATGCAAGTTTTTTGGGTGATCGCATGCCACGGCAAGAGAGTGTTGGGGAGAGAGGTATAATGTTACTCTCCTTCCATGACTGCTTCCCAAATTATACACCACTACATATGGTGTGATCTGTGTAGTCCCAAGTTGTAACGTATTAGCCATGTATTATTCCAAATGTACTGATTGTCCCAATTGAAGGAGATTGCATGCATTACGTATTACGAGGCCATCGCTTTGATTCTATGAAACTACTCGTGAACTGTTGTATCTTGAGTAGATCTAATATTTTTTTGTATATGCCTTAGGAAAGCGGCACCCGAGGGGAGGACGGGGGCACCCAAATTCTATTTTCTAGTGATGGGTGATAGTGTCTATGCTATGTTGAGGACCCAAGTTGGAATCTGGGTTGTTCATGATTATATCTTTGTTATGTTCCTATCTTGTCTTTGAAGCTTTGAGCTATTTCATGGGATGAATGATTCACTCAATATATGCCCCCACTCATTTTGGTGCATTCAAAATCACTAGGATAATGTGGCCCAAAGGAGAGGACTTGATGGTGATTTGAAATTATATCCCCTACGGGGAAGGGAATGCGCGTGGTAGAAACCAAGGCACATGTAAACAAAATGGCTAGAAATATGTGTTAGTAGAAAAATTGACAGGCATGTTATAGAAGACAATGTAAATAAACAATAGTGCGAGACAAAGTATACGAGCGAAAATAAGGTTCAAACATGGGACATCACTCATAATGTCACAAGAAAATCAGGGCTGAAGTGGCCAAAAGCATACAAGCAATGATCAAGCAATACATAGGGCATAGCCCAAAAACAACAGCATATAATGGAAAAAAATGTCAAACAATATGTAACAGACAACCATGGTGGTGAATACTTCTGCAAGGCAAATGTTGCACATGAAGCTCTGTTAGCATGTCATAAAAATAAAGAGTATGTCAAATCAGTTATAGATCAATGGAAAGTAGTGTGTTATTAAGAATAGGAAGAAGTATAAAATGAAACAATAGCATTTGTAGTGTGTGAGAAGGTAGATGTCCCTAGGAGCCTTAGTGGGACTAGTAAGAGGTACAATGCCAAATATCCTTGTAGGTGATTAAGCTAAAATGTAAATAAGAGCCTAATTTGATTAGTATTGCAGAAATAAATAAATGAACAATTAAGTACATCAATGATACACCAAAAAACTAAGTAATTAATTATGAAACCCTAGTTGTAAGGAGGAGAGGAAGGTACTTATATGATTCTTAATTAATTCTGAAATTTCTTGGAGTGATGACCAGGTGAACAGAATAGAAGAAGGAGAGCCACGGGGACCCATAAAAATGTAGATCTAGAGTGGTAGGCTGGGGTGGGGTGCGGGAGAGGGACAGGGGGCACTGTGGGTGCACTAGACTTTTGCAGGTGCATGGGTCTGTGAAAATTCTCTAAAAACCTCCTTTAAGGTGTCGTAAGTTTTTTTCCTTTAGTCTCCTTTGATTGCTCGACGTTGCTAGAAAACCTGAAATGAAGAATGAACCTCAAAACCCTCATTTAGACATCAAATTCTAAAAAGGAAAATTGTTGGGCCCTTGAAATATTGGCTAAGTGTAAAAAGGCATGTAGGCGCACGAGGCCTAGTTGAAGAAAGGAATGCAAGGATAAGGCATGTGGGACAAGGTTTAAGGAAACTGTGGTGTGCGCACGGACAAAGCCAAGGTCTCAAGACTTAGCCATATTGGACATTTTGGGCAAGACACATGAAAAGCATGACCCGACTGTACATGTGGAGTGGATAAGGTGCCATCCTGGCGACAGGTTGGCCTAGGAAGGAATATGCCCTGCGTTAGAAGGTTCTAGAAGACATCATGGAAAAAAGTGGAGAGCTCAGGCCTAGAGGAGCATGCTCTCATGGAGGACCACATTCAGACACTTGGCATCAGATCTGAGGCCATAGAAGAATGAGTTGGCAGTTCAAAAAGGCTATATATACAAGACTGTAGAAGTAAAAGAGAGAGAGAGAGAGAGATAAAGGGCGGAGCTCTGTAGAAATATTGCAAGGACTCTATTAGCTTGGGTAAAATAAGGGTAGGAAAGGATGTATCAAGGGTTTGGGAGTTATAAATTTTCTTTTGAGGGCCTAGTTGTATGAATCTAGTTATAATGCATGACTACGGTCTGCCTTTCTGTGACATTCTATAATGGGCCTAATGAATGTAATGAGGTTACCAGTTTATATGAATATGAGCATTAATGGTTCTGATGCATACATCCTTCTTCATAGTTCTTTTTCATTTATGTTTATGAACTAAGTATGAATGCTTGTACGACTTCCTTTCTATTTTGGTGTAAGTTCTATAATTTGTTAAGCACTTTATGTATGGAATGACTGCAAGGATCTAAAATCCGTTCTGAGCTCTATGGTTCTTGCATCTCTTACTTCCTTCCATATCTCTTAAAAATGGATCATAGATGATGTTTTCCACTAAACTCACATAAAGGGAGACTCGGCTCATGCGTGCCTCGGATGAGCGCCCAACGCCTGCAGGGTGGTAGGCCAGTGCACATGGGATTTCTTTCTTTTGTGATGGGGGCACAAATGACTACATATTGGTTCCGTTGTTAGGACCCTCTTTTCAAAGTTGTAGTGGGAAATGGCATACATCATGATCTATGTAATGAGTAATGACAGAGTGTTTAACTTTGGAAAGTGTTGAATCATGGTTCAAGAGCACGGAGGATGAATTTGCTTAGAGATTTAGCACTAGACCTAATTTTGATGCACGTAGATGGGTAGAAGAGAACCTCTACCATGATTTGTATGAAACTTTTTCTGCATTGCTTCCCAGTAGAACTATATGAATGGCTCTCAACATATGCATCTAGATCAAGCTGGTATTATAGATCACATGTGTGGACCCAAGAAAAATACCAAAGGCTACAGGATGCAGATCGACATGGAATCGTCTTTGTGGATCATTGGTGGAAAGGAGAATCTTGGCTAGCTACACTTTGGAGTATGCCATTTCCACATACTCTTGTCTGGAGGTTGTTGAGTTTGAATTTATGCGGGAGCCAGAGGATCATTTCTATGTGTTATCCCTCTAGCAATGAAGATCTTGATTGTTACCATGGGTTTAGAGGCATTTCCAATGGCCAGCTAAACCATTCTGAGTGCTAGGTAAGGAAGCTAGGGTGGAGGATGATGGCAGATGTTGCGATGGAGAAAGAAAGGGAGGAGAGACGACTCAAGTATAGTGAAGCATGTGAAAGGGAGATTGCTAGACAACACAAGGTTATAGGTGTGATAGATATATGGAGGTAGACATTGAGGGAAGGATTTGAGGTTCACGTAGAGGATGTGGAACCTGAGCGATCTGCATGCGACCTCATCTTGGCAAGCATGTAAGATAGACCCCGGCTTCGATGAGAGTTCGTTGTGCGAGAGAGAGAAGAGTTGTTGGCATGCATCTGAGCCCACCTAGTGACCAAACCCTAGCACTTGGTTTTCTAGATCAAGGAGAGAATATTGTTAGTCCAGTTGGTATCGGTGGAAGTGATCGATCTACACCCAGGAGATATAATTTCTCGTTTGGGACTTCTATGGCTGTAAATACCATTCCAGTATTAGGAGGAATTTTTTGGCAAGGTATAGACACGTAAGCTTTCGGTCTCACATCTGGGAGTGGCATGGGGTACACTATTGGTAGTGGGGCATTATCACAGACCATCGGTGTGTAGTTTAGTGGAACTATGGGGACCCTTGGCACAACCACTACGGGACACTGGTGGTTACGGTGGATCCAGTGGCTCGGGAGGCATAGGATTTGGTGGTTCTGGTGGATCTAGTGGCTCGGGAGGCACGGGACACAGTGGACTGGTGGATCCGGTGGTGGAGGAAACACCGAGAGGGAACCAAGGCTCTAGCTTAGGAGGACAAGGGCCCTAGCCACCTCCTCAAGTCTTATTTGAGATGTCTTTACATTTTCTAGATTACAGAGGTATTGAAGATGCTACAAAACATGTTCACAAGTGTGAACTGCTATGGCACACAAAGGGGATCACAACCCCGGAGTGGAAGGCTAGTCAATTTGTAATGACGTTGCAAGGGCGCGGCATAGCCGGTATAGGAAATATGACCCTCATCAAATATTGGTGGATTATATTGCTTTAAAGAATGCCTTCTTGGCAGAATTCCACATCCCTGAGTTTGAATAAAAGAGCATCAATTCCTTGAAGGAGATTCAACAAGGAATGACGGAGAGTGTGCGGGAGTATGATGCATGCTTTAAAACTCTCTTGTCTAAGTTATCATATGATAGTCAACCTTCACAAAGCATGTATAGTGGTTTGTTGGAGGGTTGATCACACCTTTTAGAAGGGCCTTATCTCATAAAACTTTCACAAACCTGCGTGAGGTGTTAGAAGCTACTATGTGCACCGAGGTGTTAGAAGTGTTGATACTGGTATTAGCCCATTTTTGGAGGCTCGGATTGCTGCTATGGCTAAGTAGCTAGAGAAGTTATCTATGAACTCAGCTCATGAGACTTGCAGTGGTTTATGGTGTACATATTGTGAAGTAGAGGGGCATGTCAAGGATAGTTTCCCTAGAGGACAAGTACACATTGTGATAGTAGACTGTGAAATTTTCATGGGGACCATGATGCAAGTAGATGCCCCTTGCTACAACATGTAATTTGGAAGAATGTGTCTTGCTATTGTAAGATCTGCACCTCTACAACCCATGATACTAAGGATTGTAGGCTCATTGACTAGATCCATGAGGCCATTGATCATGGGATGTGCCAGACTAGCATTGTCAGTAGTTCTAAAGGTGATGATCATCTTTATGAAGATCACGTAGATGGAGCGTGTGCGGAAGGGGATTTCATGGTCATGGTAACCATGGGGAGGAAGAAGAGAGTTCCCACATGGAACCTATTTTAATTATGGGTCCATAGAGCATTACAAATGAGAATGCCTAGACCTATTGCAGTGCTCATGGTGCAAGAAGAAGCAAAAGTATGAGGAGTGCTCGAGTTATTTGAGCACTAGAATCGGTAGGAACTAAAAGACAAGGGCGCTGCAATGGTAAGCATTAAGAAAGATGACACACAATGGATGCCACGAGTAACACATGATCTAGGCTTGGAACATGTTTTGGTAACGACAAGAAGAGGCCGTGCGCATAAAGGAAATACCAAGGCGGTGGACTCTGGTTTTAAAAGAAGAAGTGGTTCAAGGAAGTACCCAAACCCTACGCATCAAAAGGAGGTATGTCAAGATACAATGGATTTCATTCGAGTTTACAAGGAGAAATACAGTTTCTAAAGGAGCATTCCATGAGGGAGGAGAAAAGAAGGAAGGTTGAGGCACCAAAAGATGACCTGGATGAGGTCAAGGAAGTATGTAAATTGCTAAGGTAAGAGAATTTTATTCCCTTGCTAGCAACATGGTTAAGGGAGAAGGTACCGCGTCTTTGGAGAGGAGGGTAAGAGGTAGGTCTTACATGTAAACCCCCCCCCTCACAGCCTTGACTATGATAAGGAGATCACATTGGATGCAATCATACATGGATGGCTCCTTCGTAATATCCTCATTGACATAGGCGCGGAGGTCAATGTTCTCACTTTGGATGCATGGCATCAGATGGGGAGACCTGCATTACAGCTATCTTCGAATGTGTTGTATATGGAAAACAAAATGAAGGCAATGCCCATTGGTGTCGTAAAAGATGCATTTATCACTATTTGATGAGATAATTTCTGGGGACTTGAAGTCTTGGCACTCGCCAAGGCAGATAATTTCCCAACACTACTTGAGCACCCATGGTGTTACAAGAACAATGTGGACCTTCAATTCAACAAGGGGTACATCAACTTTGAAAATAAGGAGGAATGAGTCATTATACCCCTGGTTGATGGGAAGTCAACACCCTATACTGAACCTTTGGGAGAAGAGGTCCTAGATAGGATATATGTGTGCTCAAGTAAGGATCCGAGATAATCCATCCAATGACGAAGTTATCCGGTTTGAGGATGCTCGATCGTAAGTGACACCACCAGTCTAGTATGTGATAATTGGGTGCATGGAACTTATGAATTGATCAAATGACAGTTGAGAGGATTAGTGACAAAGGTAATAAAGGCACATACAGTCCGGCACCTAGGAGGAAAGGAGCTACCTAAGTATTCAGGAGGGCCTTCCCTGAGATCTTTTTGTGGGAGATGGAAGCTCAGTGGAAGGAGGAGAAGGAATGAAGGGGCGTGTTAAGTTATGTTCTGCTCATCATAGTTATGCGGTGGTGTGTTACACATCGAGGAGCCTTTTGGAATGGTGTGAAGTGAGTATTGCCTTCTCTGTTCATTTCTCTAGAATCAACGTGCCCACTACCATCAAGGACTACCATGGCAAGGAATCCACCTCTTTCCATGTCCAAGCATGTGAGAGAACCTGGAGGGAAGGTGTGGAAGCTTTGCCACCATCCCTATGTGTACACAAATTGTATTCTACACTGCTGGGGTTGTGCGCGTGCATGGTACATACATTCGAGAGACATGCCACCGAGACAGGGAATTGGAAAGAACTAGCAGCTAACCTAGTTCAAACATTTGAGTATCGAAGTACTAAGCCATCATTTGATAAGGCATTATAGGTTATCAAGTGCCTTACCATGGGGAATAGTGCCATGGCAAAAGATAGGTTGTTGGATTTGTTAGGTAAACCAGGTTTGGAGGCATGCTTTGAATAAGAGGCAGAAGAAATAGAAGAGATATAGCTTGAGTGCATGTGTTTGGAAAAGGAAAAAGGGAATTTGGTGTATTTTATTGATGGGGAGGAAGCAAAAATCTTGGATGTTAACCATTCTGTAGGGATGCACGAGGTAGTGGACAATGCTGATACTCATGTGTGTGCTTACCATGAACGTTTAAAAACTAAAAAGGTTAACATCATCTCAAGAGAAGAACCTAAGGAAGCTATCATTTGAGATTCTTGTTTGGAAAAAGAAGTATCTAAGATCATTGATCTTTTGAATGAATTTGAGGATTTATTCCCACATGAGTACCATGAGCTCAAAGGTGTCCACCATTCCTTAGGGGAGATGAGGATAAATATGAAGGATGGTGTGCGCTCGGTCAAGGAAGAGACCCTACCGAATGAATCCCAATTTTTGCATGAAGGTAAAGGAAGAGATAAAAAAATGATAGCATCTAGGATAATTGAAGCTATTGAAGAATCATAATGGATAATTTCAGTGGTAATCAACATCAAGAAGGATGGGCAGATTAGGATCTATGTGGATTATAGGGAGCTGAACATAATTTGTATCATCGATCCTTTTCCAACCTCCTTCACTGAAGAAATTTTGTAGGAGTCCCTGGGGGTGAAATCTATTCATTTACAGATGGATTTTTGGGGTACCACTAAGTTTGGATTATAAAGGAAGACCAGGAGAAGACAACTTTCACCACTAAATGGGGAAGTTTTGCATACACGGTCATGCCCTTTGGGTTAAAGAATGTGCATGTTATTTTCTCATGCATAGTGATACATGCGTTCCAAGAATTCATCCACAAATTTCTTCAAGTCTATTTGGATAATTGGATGGTGTATGGGCTAGTAAAAGACCATTGTGATAATTAAAGGCTGATGTTTGAGAGGTGTTGGTAGTTGAGGATATCCCTCAACATTAAGAAGTGTGTCTTTGCTACACCCTTTGGGATGTTATTAGGGCATATCATATGTAAGGAGGGCTTGCTAGTAGATCCTTCCAAGGTTGCAGTTATTTTGGGATTGGGGGAGCCTACTAGCTAAAGCGCGCAGTGTGTGGATTTCTTAGGCATACGAGTTATTACAGAAAATTCATCAAGGGGTATGCCAAGATCACCGCGCCTTTAGAATAATTTCTCAGACATAAAAGTGCCTTCCATTAGGGAGAGGTGCAGCAGAAGGCATTTGACACATTGAAGGATAGGCTTGTCACCGCGCCTATATTACATTTTCCTTCTTGGGATAAGCCCTTCCATGTTCATGTAGATGCCTCAGAACTGCCATTAGAGTAGTGCTTTGCATAGCTGAGTGACGGAATTGTTTATCATCGTTTATGTTATGTAAGTAGGAAGTTGACACCATCAAAGCAGAATTACACTATGAATGAGCATGAAGCATTGTTAATGATCTACACACTCCACAAGTTTAGATAGTATATCATTAACAATTCCCTTTGTATTCTACACCGACCACATTACGTTTAAGTACTTGGTAAACAAGCATGTTCTACAAGGTCGCATATGTCGGTGGGTGTTCTAGTTTCAAGGGTTTGAATTCATGGTAGTTGTGAAGCCTAGAAAGAGTAACTGTGGACCTGATCATTTGTTGAGAATTGATTCAGGGGAGGATGTGCAGAGCATTGAAGATACAATGTCGATGTGCAATTGTTTAGGTTGTGGCACGCACCCTTAGATTTGGAGGAAATTGTAGTATTTCTAAAGGAAGGTGTGGCACCGGAAGGGATGAAGACATTAGAGAAAAATCAACTAGCCATATGTGTCGTGCCCTACATGTTGATCAGTGGGGACTTATACAAATTAGGGCATGATGAAGTTTTACGCAGGTGTGTACTAGAGCATGAGTGCCTCACCATCATAGAGGAAGCACATGGAGGAAGTGCAGGTGGACATTATGCAGTGATGCCACCGCATGTAAAATATTAATGGCAAGATTGTGGTGGGAAACTCTATATAAGGATTGTAAGGACTATTGTAAAGTGTGTGACCATTGTCAGCACATTGGCAAGCCAGGAAGGAGAGATGAAATGCCTTTGCACCCTATCCCTAGCATTGAACCTTTTGAGAAATGGGAAATAGAATTTGTAGGCCCTATTGTACCAACAATGCGTAGGACTGGATCACACTATGTAATCACTTGCATGGACTATTTGACAAGGTGGGTAGAGGCAGCCCCAACTAAAGACTGCACAACAGCTACAACAGCAAGATTTTTGTGGGAGAACATTATCACAAGGTATGGATGCCCTTTAATTTTAACCAGTGATAGGGGTACACATTTCTTGAATGAGACCATGAGGATCTTGTTAGCAGAGTTCATGGTGGCTCATCACAAGACTACACCTTATCACCCACAAGAAAATGGAACTGTGGAAGCATTTAACAAAATATTGAGTCATACCCTGACAAAAATTTGTGATGTCAAAAGACAAGATTGGGATGACAAGGTATCATTTGTATTATGGGCTTATAGGACAACTTATAAAAGGCTAAACAAAGCCACACCATTTCAATTGGTGTTTGGTGTGGAAGTTTTTCTTCTAGTTTAATTCATGCCACCTTCTTTTTGAATAGCGCACGTAGGAGGGTTGGCTGATGAGCAAGCATTGGAAGAGAGAATTGATGAATTGATGAAGCTGGATGAAAGACAATCACTTGCTAGGTGGAGCCAAACAACAGAAAAAGTAAAGTAAAAAGCATGGCATGATTGCCACATTAGGAACAAGAAGTTTGAGGTTGGGCAGATGGTCTTACTATATGATTCTAAGTTTTTGCACCATCTTGGGAAGTTGAAAGTCCATTGGTTAGGTCCCTACATAATCTCATACATCCTTGATTTAAGTGCATGCCGATTCTAAGTTACTGGATGGAATGAAATTGTCTGGACAATTCAATAGGAGTAGGTGAATCCCTACTATAAATAATGCTTATTGGTGTTTGTAAATAAGGAAGTTTTTCCACTTAGTTTAGAATTTCCTTTATACTTTTTCCTTTCTTTTGTTTCCCTTCGCGTTGTTGTTTTATTTTGCACCTTGGGTGCCAAGAACCTTGTTACTTTTTTAGGGTTTTTAATGCACAAAAGGCCGCGCATCGTTTATGTGTGGGGTAGATTGATGTGAAGGAAAGCATGGGTAAAGTGCCAAGGAGGATTACTCGTTGGAAATCCCGGTTGAATTCCCCTGTTGAAAGAGATTCGGGAAATAAAAGATGGAAAATGTTGGTTGGTGTCAAGATAAGACTACTTTCGGATCCCACATCCAAAGGAAGAAGCGCATAAACAACACGAGGTAGGCAAGAGAAAAAATCATGATAAAAGAAGTGCCTTTCAGTTTCGGTGACACGCGCACAAGATTCTCTGCCAAGATGGATTGGTTGCATGCCAGAAGGTTGGAAGATTGTCTGCGCAAGTTTGGGTGGATAAGTTCGGGTGCGAGAAGTCAAGATTTGTTTGAAAAATATTCATTAAATGTTAAAATTATGGTGGTAGGTGAAGTAGAATTTAATGCTTAAAAATGGGAAAAATATATATATAAAGGGTCAAGGCATTTCATTATTAACTGCGTATATGGAGAAAGAAGCACTTTTTCCTCTTTACAAACTAGGGCTTCCAGAACTTATCCGTGTGAAGAAAAATTTGAAGAGTGTGAGTGTGAGTAACTAGTTTGGATTTGTAAACCAAAAGGAAGGGATTTCACGGGCATAAGAGAAATTGTGAGAAGGTGTCATCTTGTGAAGGAACTATCCCAGTTAGGGTTTGAAGAACAGAGTCACAAGAAGTGATTAAAGTGATAAGAGGACCTAGACAATGGCACCCAAGAAACCAGTCGACACACCTAAGAAGGGAAAGGGAAAGGGCAAGAGCAAGCAACAAGAAACTATCGCACATACAAATGAAGAGTGGTATGCAGAAATGCAGTACCCAGATGGAGTGTTGTTGGGGAAGGAGTGGGAGTCCCATTTAAGAAATATGTCAGTAAATGATTACAATCATCACTCGAGCATAATCAAGAAGGAAATGGCACTGGAGTTAGTGTGCCCAACAAATAAAAGGACACCAGAGGGTTTGCCCATCTATAACGATGATGTAAAAGTCAAGTTGGAGAAGTCAGGATTATTGCAACTCTTTGAGTTGCCCTACTTTGGAAAGCTTGAGCGCCTATATCAATGGTTGATGTTACACATGCATGAAGATTACTTCCACTTCGTAGGGTGCAAGATGTGCATTACCCCTTAGCTTGTTTCACATTTCACAGGCCTCATCTATGAAGGAGAAAGTTTGGAGGACGACCTATGCGACAAGGAGGCAATTAAGGAAACCATCACTACTTATGCGTACATAAAGGGGTTGAGGTACTTTGATATCATAGACATCAAGGACCCAGTGATGAAGATGGTGTGCACCTTGTGACAAAAATAATTAGCTAGGAGATATGGACCCGAGTTAATAAGGCTGGTTGAGTGCTTGCGGAGAAAATTTTGGAAGGCACCATCTACAACTTGTCTGCATTCATCACGGATGAGATTGTCAATAAGCGTGACGGAAGGTGATAAAATAATTTTGGTAATCTCCTACTAACCATTGTGTTTTCAAAGATTGGAGTGCCAGATGCAGTGGAAAAATCTCTATGGGAGTACCTTGCTGAAGACCCTTCACCCGCAAAGAGATTTGAGAAGTACACATGTGATAGTATGACGTCCATACACAAGGTGCACCTAGAAAAATGGTATAAATGCACGAGGAATAAGTTTCAAGTGGAATGGAGGATCCCTGAACAACTACCAATGACCACCAAGGGAGAAGCTGAGTTTGTTGTGTACCAACATTTCTACCTGGGAAGATTTAAACTGATAGATGAGACATGGAGCCCTTGGTGTAAGCTCCCTTTTTCCTTCACAGCTCAACACTTCCAAGCGAGGAGTGAACAAGTTCAAATAATCTAAGAAGTTGAATTTAGACCTTGGTAATCTAGATCGGGACCACAGAGAAATGTGTAAAGGGTTGGTCTACCCCAACAAGCGTGCGTACGTGGAGAAGTATGTGTCGCATGAGGTCCAAATGGTGAGACCCATGAATTTTCCCATTGTAGGAGGATCTACGGTGTGAGTATACCTCCACATAAGACCCAAATTTGAGAAGGGCACGTATCTGGAGAATGAGATGTCCATACCTAAGGACCCAACTGGCAGGAAGAGACCCATGCCCAAATGGGAGGAAAAAGAACCAGAGAAGAAAGTACCAAGTGTAGTGGATACATAGGTAATAGGTTCCCCTAGGACAAGTGCCAGAACAAGTATGTATTCACACAAGAATAATTCCATAATCAAAGAGAAGACTCGGAGCCAGAGAAGTTATTAGACTAGGAGTCATCGAGAAGGAGAAGAAGGCTCCAAGCCTTATGCGGGAATAAATAAATAAGGTGGCGGGAAGAGAGGCTGAGAAGGTCATTGAGACCTTGGTAGAAGAAGGGTTGGAATGCACGGCGAATGTGGTAATGAATAAGGATAAGGAAGAGAGTGTAGAAAAGGACCACGGCAACATTGGAGGCCCCACTTTAACTGTAATTATTCCTAACGTATGCACTTGGGAGGAAAGTGCATGGAGGAGGAGAGGCCAGGGATGGGTTATATTGATGACCCCAACAAAGTGTTGCGCGCATGGTTCTAAATCACAGTTCCAGCAAAGGAGTTCATGACAATGTCATCTTTTTATAAGGAGGTTATATACCCGTAGACAAGGAAGATGCTCTCATGGGCATTTGAGTCCCATCTTGATGAGCCAAAATTTGAAGTAAGCCATGGGGCAATCATAACATTTCCAGAATAAAAAGGAGACAACCTAGTGGTGAATGCTCAACAACTCTCAGATGAAAAACTATGCAACACGCTCAACAAGGTCTGTTGAGGTCGAAGCTAGACTCTTTGGGTGGAATGATAGAATCAAAGATCTGGAGGATGAACTAAAGAAGAAAGAGAAAGATCTAGTTGTGAGGACAAAGGAGCTAAGTCAAGAAAAACTTATCAACACCTAGTTGCAATGTGAGTTAAGGGATGAGAAGGCTAGAGTGTGCGAAGTATATAAAAAGGTGGAGTCCATTACAAATGTCATAGTGTTGAAGCATCTAGACCTAGCACCTCCCGTGCGAAGTATGGATCTTCCCTGGAATGCCTGGAGGACTTAACAAGAATCCTCACCATGGAGAGGCAGCCACTAGCCTTGGAATCTATAGAAGAAGTGGCCACACACTTAGAAAAGGAGGATAAATTGAAATTTGTGGCACTCATAGCTGAATACAATAAGGTCCTTGCTAATGTAAAGATTACCTCCGAATCTTTGAGGCCACATACGACAACTGCGCGGATAGAGACAAAGTGGCGAGCATGTTGGTCACCAATGATGAAGTGGAACTTAAAGAGTTCTAGGAGAAGAACAAGGGGAATAGAGTGGAGCGAGAAAATATCCTAGCCGAGGTCAAAAAGAAATACGAGGCCATTGAAACCTTAAGGGGTTCAATAAAAAATCGGTTGAAGGAACTATACCTGTAGATTACACAAAGGATGGATGCGTTGGAGGATATAGGCAAGGAGTTAGAAAATATTGTTGACACTATGAGCGCACAAGGGGAATAGGCTGGGTTTTGATTAGGTGTGTGCCTTAGTGGGTGATCTTTTCCAGAAATCAGCGAGCGAAGTTAATGTCCTGGACAAGTTAGAGGTTGACTTGCAAAAGATTTTCCTAGATTATTGCATTAATAAGTGCTCCTACAGGCGGAGAGAACAAGCATAGTGTGGGGTGATGTTGGGCCCCTTAAATATTGGGTAAGTGTAAAAGGTGTGTAAGCGTGTAAGGCCTAGTTGAAGAAAGGTGCGCAAGGATAAGGCACCCAGGATAGGGTTTAAGGAAGGGTTTAAGGAAACTCGTGGCACGTGTGTAGATAGAGCCAAGGTCTTAGGACTTAGCCATATTGGACATTTTGGGCGAGAACACATGAAAAGCATGATCTAACTTGTGCATGCAAAGTGGATAAGGTGCCACTGGTGACATGTTGGCCGGGAAGGAATATGCCATGTGTTAGAAGGTTCTAGAAGACATAATGCAAAAATCAGATCTCGGGCATGGAAGAGCATGCTCTCATGGAGGACCACATTTAGACACTTGGCATCAGATCTGAGGCCGTAGAAGAATGAGTTGGTAGTTCAAAAAGGCTATATATACAAGCACCTACTGAAGTAAAAGAGAGAGAGAGATAGAGGGCAGATCTCGTAGAAATCTGCAAGGACTCTGTTAGATTGGGTAAAATAAGGGTAGGAAAGGATGTATCGAGGTTAGGAGTTATAAATTTTATTTTGACGGCCTAATTGTATGAATCTAGTTATAATGCATGACTACGGTGCCGCCTTTACGTGACATTTTATAATGGGCCTAATTATTGTAATTAGGTTACCAGTTTATATGAATATGAGTATTAATGGTTATGATGCATACATCCTTCTTCATAAGTTATTTTTCATTTATGTTTATAAACTAAGTATGAATGCTTGTACAACTTCCTTTCTGTTTTGGTGTAAGTTCTATAATCTGTTAAGCACTTTTTGTCTGGAATGATTGCAAGGATCTAGAACCCGTTCGAGCTCTATAGTGCTTGCATGTCTTACTTCCTTCTATATCTCTTAAACACGGATCATAGATGATGTTTCCCACTAAACTCGCATAAAAGGGAGACTCGACACCCGTACGTGCCTCGAGTGAGTTCCCCTTTCTTTGGGTCATAGTCGGCATGCATGAGATTTCTTTCCTTTGTGATGGGGGTGAAAATGACTACAAAAATGTAGAATGAGGATCGAGAATATCCTCGGTTCTCACAATGATGAACTTACGATTGAGCATTGGATTATATCTTAGGCCCAATGTAGTTTTGTGTGTGTTATGAAATTGTGCCCTAGGTGGCTCTTGTGTTTGTCGCACTTAATAGCTAGCAAATAAATAGATGTATAAAAATTTTATAGATGTGTGCATGGGATAGAATGAACTTCTATTATATGAAGTGTATGCATAGTAATCATCCCTTGATGTACCTTGTATGGTGTTACATGGATGTAATGGAGCTCTTAGATTCCTTGTTGGATACAACCTTAGGTGGTGATAGCTAATGTTTAGTGTTTTGTCCTTTATTATGATCACATAACTTTATATTTATATGATTCCTTTGCTTGAATTTCGTAATTAACCCTGAAAAGGATGACTACCAAAAAGATAAGATGCTCAAATGGCTAGATAGGATCCAAAAATTATGAGTAATGTACAAAGGGGTTAGGGGCACCCAAAGGGGATGAGGGTGATTGGTGTTGGCATCATGGTTGGGCACTAGTGTCAAGGATGAAAAATTCAAAGAGTAAAAAGGAAGACTGAGCAAGTAAGGGTGGAAGACTGAAAGTAGCAACATAAAGCAAAGAAAGGTGGCCAAAGATATGCGTTAATTAGTACTTTTCTTATTTAGGTATCACATGAATATTAGTATCCAACTAGGACTATATAATTACCCAAAGTGTGTGATTTTGTGTCTATAGCAACGTGTAAGGATCTATAAGAAGTTTGCATTCAAAACTAGTGAACAAGTGAACGTGGATGTGTATATGACTAGAAAAAGCATTTATAGGTGCTTATGAGAGGTGTGAGGGCATATAGAAAGATTTATTTTAAAAAATATATTGCTAATAATTATATTTAATATTTAATCACAAAGTTTTTCAAAAATCAAATATCATGCAAAACAGGGCCCGAATAAATAAACTAAATAAATTCCTATCCCGTTCTGCAGAAATTTTAGAGACATTTTACATTTATCCGCCCTACCAAAACATAACAAAATATTTCCCCGAATCATCATAAACCTTAATTGTTTTAGGTTTACACGGTGTGTATATTTTCTATGGTTGGCTTCAAAGATTGCCATGTAATGGTTTTGCAAGCCATACACCTTAACTTTATTTGATTTTTTTGTTTCTTGGACAAAATGCTTCAAATTGATCTTCATGTTTTTTCCCTACATCAATACATGACTCGTTAATTAAAGCTTCCAACTCAAAGAAAATTTGAGATATATGCAACAAGAAACAGATCTAGAATGGAACTTATCAATACTAGATCTGGATTGTTATTGAAACCAATTGGAGAGCCCGGACAGTGAAATGAAAATGGAGAATGTTTATATCAAGCAATAGGTCATGTCTTTAAATGCTGCATAAATGTAGTAGGTTAAGAGCCGGAGAATATTAATAAAAACTTATTCATTCGTATTGTTTAGAATCCCAACATTTGTAAAAGCAAATCAAATGCCTAAAAATATTTTATCACATATTAAAAACAACTAAATATTAAAAAATCAAAAGGAATGAGAAATATTTTATTAATGTGAATGACCCTTGACTTTTAAATAGAAGAGAGAACACATTGAATGTCCTTTGATCCTCGGATTTGCAATACGACCAATCGAGATGTCATATCAAGAAAATCTAACACACATCCATTAACATGCAACAGTTACTTAATGATTCCATTCTTTCTCAGTTGTTTTTTATCTCCTCAGTGTTAATGCAACAGTTGTTACAGATACACATCCTCAGGGAAAAGAATATAATACTAATAATAAATGTGCAAAAAAACTTCACAATAGCTGGGGAAAAAGAATAATAATGATTAATTACTAAAAATTGATTAGCATGCAGCATGCAGGGGGCAGTTACTTTTCTTTTATTATAGAAAAATGCCAACCATGGTGGATTTTAAATTTTTGATTATGACAACATGGTTTTAAAAAAATTTGTAAAATAAAGGACAACTACAAAAAAATTAGTTACAAAGAAATTTGTCTCTAAGAAGCCTATCGGCCAATAAAGGTATTTCCATACTAAGCATATGTCTATCATATGAAACAAAGTGTATGTGTAACTAGTATAAGAAAGTAAGAGTATGTGCAACCAAGATATGTAGTATGTTGTGAATGAGTGAGATGGAATGATATGCAATGTGAATGTGATAGGAGCAACACAACCCCCAGTGGATGTGGATGAACATGAGATGAGGTTCATTTATAAAATACTCCTCAACAATCAATAATGAACCATAGAACAAGAGTGTGTAATCAGTAAATGGTTTGAAAATGTGTGCTAGAAATATGTAACATGAAGTACAGATCATAGATTGTAGAATATGATAGTATGATGTGTGAGAATGGAGTGCTAGAAATATGTATCATGAAGCACGGAGCATGAAATTTGTAGTGTGTGAGGTTCATGGATGTAGTATGCCCTCAACAATCAAGTGTGAACCTTAGCACAAGATTGTGTCATAGGGTAGTGATGATAAAAGTTGTGTGTATCAAGTTGTGTAAGATTGATGCTTAGAAATAGGAAGTATGAAACATGGAGTGTGACAATATAAATGAGAAAAACTAGATATTGCTAGGGGAAGTAAGCTTTGATTCCCCCCAATTGTGTAATGTAGAGAAGGATCAAGTAACTTCATCTAAGAGATCATCATTGTTATGGTCCAAGCCAAATGGAGAAGAGTCAGAGACCTAGTAAGAAATAATATGGGTTGATCATAAAAAGAGTCATTCCAGTGTAAACTATACATGTCCATAACATATTCTTCATCAGTGAAAGGTGGTAGTGGACAACTATGTGCATAGTAAGATTTTGTGTATGGCTGGGAAATAAATCATTGAAAATAGAAACATGGCCAAAAGGAATGGGAAATGTGATATCAATATGACTAGGATCCATAATACCCCCAATATAGTCAAGTCAAGATTTCCCAAGTGTAAGTGGAGAAGTGTGAGAAGTGTGTGCAAGAAATATTGATAAATGAAAGACACGGAGGCCATTAGCAACAATGATGCGAACATATATGTGATATAGATGAGGAAAATGAAGTGGAGGGAGGAGAGATGATCTAGTGTGAATCCTAGCTGAGTCAAGCCACCATGTTTATAAACAACATCGAGAAAAATTAGGATCAAATGGAATGTGATTTCGATAATAATTATCTATGAGCAGAGTGCATGTGAAATGAGGAGGTGTTGACACGATTGTTCTTGGAGAGATGAAGCATATGGCACGGTGTCCAATACACAAATGGATCCCTAGATATGAATCAAGTCGGTGGTAGGGAAGGAGGTTCCGTGAGGTTATATTCATCATTGAGGTATGTAGGAGGATTATGGGGATGACCGGAATTGTGATAGAGAAATGGAGTAGGAAGAGTAGTGAGTGGGTAAAAGTTGTAATATTTAAATAGGTCATAATCAACAAAAATATTATATGCATAGCCATTAGTGTAGGAATTTAATGCACAGATGAACTATAGAAGGTACCACCTACATAGTGTGAAGTCATGGCCTACCAAGTAAGCAATTGTATTGGAGTTTGGTGTCAACAAAACATAATATCGTAGGGATGGATTTAGGTCCAATTTGTGAGAGATAAGTGGTGTTGTCCATGCTTTGGTGTGTAGAAGAATCATAGCTATGAATAGAAATGGATGTTGGACTGACATGAGTTGAGGAAAGGCCAAGTTGTTGAAGAAATGTGAGATTACAAAGATTGAGCTTAGATCCATTATCAACTAGTACTTTTTTAATGCATATGTTATAGATACAAGCCATAATATAAAGAGAAGGGTCATTGTTGTAAATAGAAAGAGTGACAACAACATCAGATGGGTAAGTTATGTCTTTGAGAAAATGTATCTATGAATAAGCGATATACATTCTCCGGATAAGTGATAGAAGGAATGTAAGTATTAGCCAGAAGAGATTTGATTTTAGCCTTACATTTAGGATTAGCTTGCAAAAAGGCATAGATGGAAATATCCATAGTGGAAGAAGCTTAGTATATTGAAGCAAGAAGAAGAAATAAAGATCTGAGAGTGTTCGAAAGAAGGGTTCACCAAATGATTTAACAAATATGGGATTTGTAAAACCGTAATATTGCAGAGTCACATATGATAAAAAATGTTAAATTATAAAATGAAAACAAGAAATAAGTAGATAAATATGAAACCCTAAGTACAAGAGAGGGAAATAATTACATAGCAGATTTTCGTTTGATCTAGGACTGTGTAGGATGGGAAAAATAAATAACAAGAGGGGCATACTATCGCATTCGAGACACGGTAAATTTTGGATCTATCGGATAATCTGAAGCGGGGCGAGGGTGCCTAGGCACTAGAGACCTCTTATGGGCACATGTGACTACGCAAGAGCTCAGAATCTGGTTTTTCTTTTGTCATAAGATGGTTACTAAAATTCATTGTTGGTCATCTGTATTTCTCACTATGATCATATATTTCATATGTAACATGCAAAGAAAAAATGACCTGTAAAACCCTCAAACTACATCAAATCCCAAAAAGAAAAGATGCAATATGGAGAATCGAACTCAACCTAGCAATCACCCGACTGAGTGAACTTATGACTGAGCATTGCATTACATCTCAGAATCCATGTATTTCTTGTGCGTGTGTGATAGAATCGTTCCCTAAGAATCCCTTATGTAATTACACATGATAGCGGGTGATAGCTAGATGTACCAATATAAATAAATGTTTGGATGATAAAATGAACTTCCCCTTCCTATGTGTGTATGCAGAATTTACAATCCCTTGAATGAGTGTTAGATGGATGTCTTTGATGCTCTTAGATGCCTTTGGATGCAACCTTAGGTGATGATAATAGATGCTTAGAGCTTGGTCCTTTATTTTGGTCACATAGCTTTGTATTTATATGATTCCCTTTGGTTGAATTTCGTAATTGAAAACTAGAAGGATGACCCATGATAAAATAAGATGCCCAAAAGATCAAAGAGGCCCAAAAAAAAGAGTAATATAGAAAGAGATCGGGGTGGCTAAAAGGGACAAGGGCGTTTAGGCATTGGCATCCTAGTTGGGCATTGGTATCTGAAGTCATGAAATATAAATTAATAAAGTTCAAACTGGGTTGTAGGGTGTGAAAGACCAAAGAGAAAGCAAGAAAGATAAAAAAAAAAGGCCAAAGACATCAGCCAATTACCATTTTTCTTGTTTAGGAATCATATAAATGCACATATGTTATTAGGACCTAGAAATGTACCCAAGTGCATGATTTTGTGTCTACACTTTCATGCTTTGTGTATTTTGTAATTATTGCACTACTTTGTATTTACTTCTAATCTACACAAATCATCAAGAAGCATTTCCTTGTTGATCACAAGAGCTTTATCTCTTAGTCTTGCTATGAAATTGTACACTTTGTACTTATTTCCCTTTCTTTAATAATGAATAGAAGTTTCATTTCTTCTAAATAAGACTTTTACTACTTCATTGTGTGCTTGGTTCATTTTAATAATAAATTGCATGCATTCTCTATAATCCTCACTAGTACAATTTACATTAAGTCCCCGATCTAGATAACTCTTGTTTGAGTACCAACTCTATCATCATCGGTGCTTTAGAGGAACAAATTTATCTCTTTCATATGAATTAGTGGTTCAAATTCAACCTCTCCATGTCATCATAAATATTGGGATTTAAAAGAACATTATTCATCAAGATGTAGGTCAACGCTTTATACTTCCTACGTATGCACATCCTTGCCCATATTCTTTTGGATAGCTTCAATCGGAAAAGATGTATAAGTCTGGTAGAAATGTTATTTTTAGTATTAATTCAAGCCAATAAAGGATAATATCACTTGATACATTACACCTCTTAATGTCTTCTATATACTATTGGGAATACCATGCTTGAACAATCGTGATGCTACATATAACACTAAGTTGTAGAAGCGGATTATTCAATCCAATAATTGGTTCTTTAACCTCTATAAATCATCACCAACGATCAAAGTCAGTTATTTCTCTCTAAACAATGTCACAAACTCATTTAAGATATAATAAAATCATTTTACTCATGGTTTGACCAAATACACCTACACTGGGGTGAAAAAAGAATGGCAATGCACACTATATAAATATGTTGCACTAGTAAAAGTTCAACAAATTACTAAAAAAAGGACATTAAGGTATTCACAAGAATAGAAGGCCTTCTAACACACTATGTGGTAAAGAATCATATCAATCTAGCTTTTGGACCCCTTTTTGAACCACCCTCTCTATTGTAGATCACTTTAGGGGAATGATAAAGTCCAATGTCAAATACAAGATCTCCTCGATCATAGAAAGATCATACCTAGATATTCTCCTTACGAGAGTTTATTAGTTCTTGCACCTAAAAAGATGGGTTGTGGTGAATTTTCATAGATTATCACAAACTCAATAACATCATGATGAAGAATGTATTTCTATTTTCAATCAATGAATACCTCTTAGAGCTATTCTGAGGCACACAATACTTCACCCAAATTGACTTGATGTCATCAATATGTTTCAACCTATCATGAACATGTATAGAAGACATCTTTGAAGAAAATGAAAGGATTATATAAATTGTTTGGTATGTATTTCAGTTTGATCAATACACTATCACCATTCATAAACTTGATGAATAGTCTACTCAATCCCTTCATCAATTCCTTCATCATCAATTCTTGGATGAAATCACCATCTTCAACAAGAGTTGGGAGGAGCATGTGGATCACATGCCATGTGTTTTAGATACCTTGCATAAATCCAATTTGTGCAACCTTTTAGTAAAGTGTATGTCATAAAAAAATCTAATACATGATCTACATTTTTTATTTCATAGGAATTCATGTGGATTCGAGAGAAGGTAAAAGTCATCCAAGATTGTTTTGCTCCATGAAATCACATATAATTGAGGAATTTTCTAGAACTCACAAACTTCTACCATATGTTTTTCAATGGATTCTGCTATTTACCTTGGCATATGATATTATAATATATATGGGTTGATAGAGATGTCGACATGTGGCACACATCCCCTTCGTATATGTTTATAATATATGGGGTCACATAGGAATTATTTATATTGGGTAATGAGTCGACCTATATTGGGATTAGGTGTTACCCATTCATTAATAATAATGTGTATATATAAAGAAAGTGAGTATCATTATGGGATGCCATGCATCTATGAGTTCGATCTTCTACTTGGTAAAGATATATTGGAGGTGTCCCCTTCAAATTGGAATCCCATCTTGGGATATTTTTGGAGTTACTCCTTCCTTAAGGAGCGTTTTATGGTGTTATCCTACCTCAAGGGTATTCTTACGCATATATTGAATATTTTCACATCTTGGACCACTAATATCTCATGTGTTGTGTTATCTTCAACATATTATTCATCTTGTTCATTTATTACATGCAAAGATCTTATCAAGTGGTGTCAGAGAATCGATCTAGGTAATTTGTGAGATCAAACCCTAATGTTGATGATTCACCTATATACGGATATCTACTTCGAATTTTTTAGATATTTTATGTGTGTAGTGAATACATCATTCAAGGGATCTTTTCTCAAAATTTCAGATTTTGGAGCTTTTTTGCGAAAGATGTGTCTATTTTGGGGTTGAAACCCTAATTTTAATGTTTCATCTATATATTCTAAATTATGACGAATTAGGTCTTAAAATTGTTTGGGTTGATGTGACTAAATTGTTTCATCTATATATTCTAAATTAGACTTGGAAGGGGATCACAATGAGGAGATAGAAAGTGGGAAATATCTGAAGCATCGAGGGAAAGAGCTCAAAGAACTCGAGGGAGGCTATAGAAAGCTGCATACTCTCAAAACTTCCCAAAATAAACTCTTTAATGCTCAAAACTGTGTGGTCAAATCCAATTTTTTTATGAGGGAATTTGAGAATTGCGAGGTTAGACACGACATTGTGAGACATAAGATCGAGTATGGTGCCTATGGACTTGAGGGAAATGAATGAAAAAGTGGAGAAGTTGTCTTCTATTGTTCTGAGTGAACAATTAAAAAATGCTAATGAAAGAAGCCTGGCTATGGAAAATGAAATGTTGAAGATGAAGGAAATTATTCTTCAGATTAGAGATGTTCACATTCTCAATGTTAAAAGTACCATTCATCACCTTAAACTCCTTGCTGAGATGATCCATTCTATGGAATTAGCTAAGGAGAAAGAAAAAGAAGGAAATGGCCCCAAAGTACAGATCGCTGAACCGAACTACAAGTATTGGAAGTCCACTATAGCTAGCCTTGTCAAAGAATGGGATGGATGCATGAGTATTGTGGGGGAACTGGTAAAAGAAGGATGAAGGGGTCTAATCTCCTAGATTTTTTTTTCTTGCTGCTTAATAATTTTTATGTTGTTAGTTATGTAGTCATTTTTACTTCTATCACAAAAGGAAGAAACCCCATGTGCATCGGCCTATCACCCGGCAGAAGTGAGCACTCACCCAAGGCTGCCTGTGGTACCAAGTCTCTCTTTTATGTGAGTTTAGTGGGAAGCATCATCTATGATTATTGTAAGAGTATTTAGGAAGTTAAGACAAACAAGAACCATAGGGCTCATAACGGCCTCCAGATCCTTGTAGTCACTCAGACTGAAGGATTTTAACATAATCCAGAACATATATTATAACAGAAAGAAATATACAAACATCCATTCTTAGCATGAAAGGATAGAGAACTCATATGAGAGAAATATGCATTAAAACCATTGATATCCATGTCTATTTATAACAGGTAACCTCATTATATTCATTGGTTCATTACAGAGTGTCACAGAGAGTAGACTGCAATCATGCGTATCACTGGACATATGTAACTAAGCTAAAAAAAGAAAATAACAACTTCCATGCTTAATACATTCTTTCCCAAACCCAAAATATCCACTCGCAGCAATTTTGTAGAGCTCCACTCACTTTCTAACCCGTTATTCCCTATGTATATCTCCTCATATGCCTATATGTCTCCATGTATCTCTATGAAGATGTATATGTGTATATCGAGTATCTCCTCTACTCCATAGGCACTTATATTTATAGCTTTCCTGGGCTGCCAACTCGCCTTCTAGTGCCCTCAGATCAGATGCCAAGTGTCGATTATGGTCCTTCATGCAAGCATGCTCCTCCAAGCTTGAGCTTTCCACTCCATCTCATGATGATCTTCTAGAAGATTCCATCGGGGCATGCTCTTTCCTGGGCCAGCCTATCGCCAGGCTGGCATCTTATCCGCATGCAACCAATCATGCTTTTCACATGTTCTACCTTGGGTGCCCAAATTGACTAAGTCTCGAGCCTCCTTTCGCGCATCATGTGAGCTATGTGCTTCCTTAACTCTTTCTTTCACACGCTTTTACCTTGCATGCCATTCTATAACTGGGATCCCACGCACCTACGTGCCTTCATACTTGGTCAATATTCTAGGGGCCCAACATCACCCCACACTACATTGTTCTCTGTCCTCGAAACACTCTACTTAACTAAGATGCATGTTGCCTTAAAGAATTTTAGTGATAGCCTTACATTTTGCAAAAGAATAAGGGAATGAAAGAATGGGGAGAGAAGAAATAATGGGGGGGCATTAGCTTAGTAGGCTAGGGAAATCCCTCTGTAAGTCAGCCTCTAATTTGTTCCATGCATCGACCTCACCCTTCACCTTCTGGCTAGAGGTCACCGACCAGGATGTTTACCTCATCAAAAGTTAGGCCAATCCCCTAGGTGCCCAAAGTGTCAACAATCTTTTCCATCTCCTTGCCCAGGTCTTCAAGTGTGTCCATCCTTCTGGTGATATGAGGGTATAGCTCCTTCAGTCATGTTTTGATTGAGCCCCTTAGTGCCTCAATCTCCTCAGATTTTCTTTCTACATCTGCCAGGACTTTATCCCTCTCCGCCCTGTTTCCTTTATTCTTCTCCTGGAATTATTTTAGCTTTGCTTCATGGGTAGTAACCAAGGTGCTTACTACCTTATCCCTATCCGTGCATTTGTCATATGTGGCCTCAGTAGATTGGGAAGCAATATTTACATCTGCGAGCACCTTGCTATACTTAGCAATGAGCGCTACCACCTTCAACTTGTCTTCTTCCTTCAAGCGCATTGTTACTTCCTCCATAGACTCCAAGGCCAATGGTCGTCTCTCCATGGTGAGGACATGTGTTAGGTCTTCTAAGCATTCTAAAGTTGCTTTGAGTACCTCTGAGGGATTGGCACTAGGTCTGGGTGCTTCAATATGATGGCGCTCTTGATCGACTCCACCTTCTTGTAGACTTCTTGCACCTTTGTCTTCTCATCTTTGAGCTCGCACCTCAGCTGCACGCTGATCAACTCCTCTTGCTTCAAGTTCCTAGCCATCTCAGCTAGCTCCTCTTCTTTCTTGGCTAACTTCCCCTCTAGAGCCCTTATGTTGTCATTTCGTGTAAATAGCCTTACCTCTGTCTCAACCATGACCTTATTAAGAGCATTACATACTTGTTCATCTAAGAGCTCCTGAGAATTCACTAAGGGTTGTCTCCCTTAGATTCTGGCAATGTGATGAGCGCTTTCTGGCAGACTTCAAAGTTTGGCTCGTCAATGTGGGACTCAAACACCCAAGAAAGCATCTTCTTGGTCCTGGGGTACATGCCCTCCTTTTCAAATGACCCCATGGCTAGAAGCCTTTCAGTGGGTATAGTGCTCTGGAACCATGCACGTAACACCTTCCTTGAGTCATCAATGTAGCTCATTACTGGCCTTTTCTCTACATCAAGAGCCCTTCTCCCTGAGCACGCTCCTTTTGGAAAACTTATAGTTAGGTTGGGACCTCCTCCCATACTAGCCTGCTTCCTCTCACTATCTTCCTCTTTTCCTTCCTCTAGCACTATATCTCGTGTTACACTCCAACTCTTGGTCTACCAAAACCTCGAGCATTCTCTCGTGACACCTCAGTGATCTACTCCTTTGTGAAGCTTATGGGTTCTTGCTTTTTGTGTTATCCTCAGTCTTTCCCATGTCTTGGGTGCCTTCCTCACCCTATGTACTCTTTCCACTGCACAAAAATGAATTCCTATTTCTCCTCTCCACTCTCTTCTCTGGAGTCATATACTTCTAGGACATGTGGCTCCTGGTCCCTTTTAGGTTCATCCTCCCCACTTGTCACCTTCTCCACTCTCATCCTCTCTTTCACCTAGGTGTTTCTCCAAGCTGTCGGTCTCCTCCGAGTCAGCTTCTTCTTCTATCCTCTACTTTTTCTTGGTGAGGGGTTGCTCTAGTGCCTCTTCCTCTGGTGTCTTCTCTTTTGTCGGGGACTTCTTTCTATGCACGTAAGTACTAGGCTTGGCACTTATCGATGACATGCTCACTATCTGAGCCATCTGCACACTTGGTGCTTCTCCTTCTCTTCCCCTCTTCTTGGGCATGGGCCTCTTCCTACCCATGGGATCTTCAGGTATGGAGACCTCATTCTCTCAGGTACGCACCCTTCTCAAACTTTAGCCTTATGCGCAAGTACACATGCGTCGCTGATCCTCCAACGATGGGTAACGTTATTGGCCTTGTCATTTGTATCTCATGCGATACATATCTCTCTATGTATGTGTGCTTACCTCCAGGGTAGTTCAAATTCTTGCACATTTCTTTGTGCTCCTGGTCTAGACTACCCAGCTCTAGCCTCAGCTTTTTGGACTCCATGAATCTATTTACTCCCACTTGGAAGTATTGAGTTGTGAATGCAAAGGGAAGCTTGCACCATGGGCTCCAAGACTCATCTACTAGTCTGAACCTGCCTAGGCAGAAGTGTTGGTACACCGCAAATTCAGCTTCTCCTTCAGTGACTACGAAAGTTGCTTGGGAATCCTCCATTCTACCTTGAATGCATTCCTCAGGCGCATGTACCACTTCTCCAGGCATGCCTTGTGGGGTGCTGACATTGTGTCACATGCATACTTCTCAAACCTCTTCATGGGTGAAGGGTCCTCGGTAGGGTATTCCCATACAAACTTGTCTGACGCATCTAGTACTCCAATCTCTAAAAACACTATAGTTAACAAGATGTTTCCAAAGAGGATTCTGTCCCCCTCCTTCACGCAACTAACAATTTCCTCCATGATGTATGTAGGTAGGTTATAGATGGTTCCTCTATAATTTTCCTATAGACATGTAACCAAGGCTTATTGACCTGAGTCCATCTCTCTTGGCCATTTAGCTTTGTTACTAGATGTGCGACCATCTTCATCACTGGGTCCTTGATGTCTAAGATGTCATAGTATCTTGACCCTTTCTTGTAGGCATATTTAGTAATGGTTTCCTGAATTACCTCCTTGTTACTCAGGTCATCATCTAGGTTGACTCCTTGGCATTTGAGGCCCATGAACTGTGAGATGAGTTGAGGAGTAATGCGCATCTTGCGCCCTACAAAATGGAAGTAATCCTCATGTACTCGTGACATCAGCCATTGATATAGGCACTCTAGCTTTCCAAAATAGGGAAACTCATAGAGTTGCAGCAATCCCACCTTCTCCATCTTGACCTTTACATCATCATTGTAAATGGGAAACCCTTCTAGTGTCTGTTTATTTGTGGGGCACACTAACTCTAGTGCCATCTCCTTCTCGATCGTGCTCATTTGATGGTTGTAATCACTCACAAGCACATTCCTCAGGTGAGACTCCCATTCCTTACCCATCATTACCCCGTCGAGTCTGCATCTCTACATACCACTCTTCATTTGTACTTGTCTCGGGCTCTTGCTGCTTGGCCTTGCCCTTTCCCTTTCCTTTCTTTGGTGTCATTGTCTATGTCCTCTTACCCCTTCACTTACTCCTTATCACTCTACTTTTCAACTTCCTCCAGTCTCAGATCTCAATTCTGTGAAGAAAATCACTTTTCTTGTGCCCTAGCTTCGTAAACCCTAACTTGGGATAATACTTCCACAAAACGGAGCCTCCTCACAATCCTTCTAACACCCGTGAAATCCCTTCTGGTTTGCAGATTCAAACTTAGTTGCTCGCACCTCACCCTTCTGATTCTTCTTCACACGATCAAATTTTGGAAGCCCTAGTTTGCCACAAATGCACAATCGCTTCTCTCTATTCGCAAAGTGAAAATGAAAGTGCCTCGACCCTTTATTTATAGTTTTTCCCTTTTTTGATCATTAAATGCTACTTCACCTACCACCGTACCTTACTCATTTAATGTGGATTTTTCAAGCAAATCCCATCTTGACACCTTAAACATGCGCCCAACCTTGCGTGAAAACTCTTTCAACCTTCTGGCATACAACCAATCCAACCTGATAGGAGACTCTTACTCAATTATAACCCGCGTCGAAGGCACTTCTTCTATCTTGATCCTTTCTCTCACCTACCTCATGTTGTTTTCAAATGCACTTTCTCCTCCTTAGTATGTGGGATCTACAAGTAGCTTTACCCTGGCACCAACCATTCTTCCATCTTCCTCTTTTATATACCTCTTTCAACCCGGCTACTTAACAAGGCTTTTCAACACAACTTTCTTTGTACTTTAATGATGCACTTCTTCACTTTTCTCTACTCCACACTTAAAGCGATGCATGGTCCTGCAGGTACTCACAAATTCCCAAAATAGCAATAAGGTTACCAGTGCCCATGGGGAAAAACAAAACAACAACGCGAAAGGAAACACAAAAATAGGAAAAAATGCATAAAGGAAACTTCTAAACTAGCTGGAAAAATTTCCTTATTTATAAACACCAAGAAGACTTATTTATAGTAGGGCTTGATTTACTCCCATTGAATTGTCTAGGCAGCTTCGTCCCATCCAATGCTTGAAGCGGCACACCTGAAGGATGTATGAGATCGTGTAAGGACCCAACCAATGGACTTTTAATTTCTAGATCACGCAAAAACTTAGAATTATATAATAATACCATCTCCCAACCTCAAACTTCTTGTTTTCTACTATTACGATCATACCAAGCCTTTTGCTTTGCCTTTTCCATTGTTTGGCTCCATTGGGTAAGTGATCGTCTCTCATCCGATTTCATTAGCTCCTTAATTCTTTCTTCCAGAGTGCTTGTTCATCGGCTAACCCTCATGCGCGCTTATTTATTTGCAGAGAAGGCAACATAAATTCAACAGGAAAAATAGATTTTGCGCCAAATGCCAATTGAAAAGGTGTGGCTTTGTTTAGTCTTTTATACATTGTTCTATAAGCCCATAATATTGCCGATACTTTTTCATCCCAATCAAGTCTTCTGAAATCACAAATCTTCGTCAAGGTATGACTCAAGATTTTTTTGAATGCTTCCACGGTTCCATTTGCTTGTGGGTGATAGGGCGTAGTCTTGTGATGGGCCGCCATGAACTCGAGATAACAATATCCTCATGTCTACATTATATAGCTAATTTTGACTTCACAAATTTGATTAAAACAAATAAAAAATGGAAATTTTGAAATTTTTCAAAAGTGTTACTTTGTGCGGTTTATCACCCTCATGATGACCGTCTCTTTTTTTTTATCGATCCAGTCTTCATTTCGTCCATTTCAGGCGAGAACTCCTCCTGCTAGGATTTAAATTGCATTAAATTACATTAAAATTAATTAATTAATATTTAATTAATTAATTGCTCTTTGTTTGATAAATTTAATTTTTAAATAACTTGGGATTATTTAATTAAATAAATATTAATTAAAATTCATTTGAAAAGAGTAATGATGAGTATTGATGTTGCCAAGAAGTAGTCCCGACTACTTTTGCTGGTCCTTATTGCTTTTATTACGCTTTTGCTTCTTGGCTGTAGGCTTGCTGTTTTTTTGCCGTTGTTTTGCTGTTAAGTCTCGATTGTATAGCTGTTCTGGGCTTCGTTGTTCTTTGCTGTAACTTTTGTGCTTTGCTACAGCTTCTCTGCTCCTCTCTCTTATTCCGGCTTTTAGGCCTTCTTTTGTACACAAGGGTATAGTCCCTTTCAAAAAACTATTTACCAATATTAAAAAAAAATTCATTCGAAAAAAAAATTACTTTATTGTCGAGGAAGTAAGCTTTGTGCTTCTAATTGCCGGGAATGCCAATTTGGCTTCCCAAGCCCGGATTTCCCTTTTCCTGGCAATTTTATTTTAATTTCCTGCTTGTGGGATTTTCTCCACCAATTGCCAAATCATGGATTGGCAAACGGGCAAGAAATCTCCCAATTTCCCACATGGGGAAATTGAACAGAGATTGCTAACCCACTTTGTTATTCCCGTTGGCAATTGGCCGTTGCTTTCCCCATTTCCCCTAGCAATTAATTCCACTACCCGGGAAGAAGGGAAGTTGGTTTAGCCTTCATAAATTCCTCGTCAGACTCGGTGGAAAGAGTCGTATGAAGCTTCTCACTTCTTCTTCTAAAGAACATAATATTTTATCACATCCCACAATATTGTGAGACCATTGCAAAGGATAAAACACAGCCATAGAAATCAATGCATTCACCAGGCAGTGTAAGAAACAAGAATATTATTTCCTAAAGCTTCACGCAGGATCTAAAAGCCAAAGCCGTACGCATTGGTGAAGGAGTTTGATTATAAAATAAAACAAAAACAAAGTTTCCACGTGCTGGAGGTTGGAGGAAAGAGACAACAGGTGAGAAGAAAGACAAAGATCTGTGCAGGTTTCAAAGGAGAAGACAGTCTAAAATAGAAAAGAAGTCATTATTTCCATGCATTCTTCAAAAGTTTGTCCACACACAGCCAAAGGAAATACAAAGACAATTTCTGCGTAGGTTTACAAAGCTCCAAAATTTTCCACGCAGGAGGTACAAGTGACCACTACCAAATCTCCACGCAGCAGGGAGAGGGAAAAGTTAGTTTCCACGCATAGGCCAAAGCAAAGAAAGAAGGACAACTTGCAAATGTCACGCATTGGCCAAGGAAGAAGAAGCAAGAAAGGAGCCTTCAGAAAATTCCACCAAAGACCACGCAGTAGGAGGAGGGTTTCCACGTGCCAAGGAGAAGGTGGAGTTGTCCATAAAGATAAAAAATAAAATCCAGCAAGGAATCCCTCGCCAAAGCTAACAAAGGCAGTTAAACACATGCCCAAAGAAACCCAACGCTTGGTAAAAATTTGCATCTTCCACGTAGGAAATAAAATCAAAGAACTTGGCCACACATTTTTTTGGAGAAGGCTGCCCATGCTAAACTCAAAAACAAGTTCCACATGCCAAAGAGCAAGGGAGCTAAGTAAGGAAGAGAACAGTCAAAAATAAGAAAAAGGAGAATACTCACGTCTACAGTTTTAGACGCCTTTGCATAAGAGAAAGAACACAAATAATTCCAATGCCTAGCCAGAAAGAACAAACCCACGTGGAAGATAATAAAGGTAGTTTGAAAATTTTAAAAAAAATCCCTTTAATTCTAACGCATTTTCCAGAGAAGATTGACACAGGGAATTCGTAGTAACTTAAGTTATTTTCAAGTTCGAGGATTTCAGTTCATGTTACATGCAAAAACATTGATGTAAGGGAGAGATCATGCATGATCAAACACGTGAAGAAAATCAAAATGAGATATTTTTATTGCCTCCAACATCGAGTTTCATCTCAAACTGATCCGAGCTCTATATCAAACTCATATTGCCGCTTTATAAAAATTGTAACCGAAATTGCTTGACTTTATTTTATATATATATGTAATATTTTTTGTAACCAGGATTATTATTTATTATTGTTGTTGTTTTTAAATAATAATAAAATTAAAGTGAGTCATATTTTCTTGCATTGATGGGGTTTTTGAGATCGAGACGACCCTGCTTGCATTATTTTGCATGCGAGTCATTCTTCTATGAAATTCATAATGGCCAAGAAATCTAACAAATCTGCGAGGAGATTGAGGAAGCCAATGGATAAATCAAACAAATCCACCCTGAAGTATGAATTTCAAGGAATTAATCCTCCCAGTTCCATTAGGTCAGCATATGACAACATCATTGATACAAATCTAGGTCACATCAATGTGCAATAATTCTGCGAGTGGGTGAAAACTGAAGGCAAAACCATTTTCTCATATAGACTTTACCATAGTGGTCTACCCCAAGCAGCAGCATTTCCTATCTCGGTGCAGTGTCCGGAGTTGGTTATCGCTTGTGTGGAGCATTATGATCCTGAGAGACGAGGAATTTTTAAAGATAATCGTGAGCCTTTCCTCTTAATCACACCAGAGCACATTGAGGAATTGCTCGGCATACCTGACTTTCCTGAGAATGCAGATATCACTCAATAGTCGGCGTAAGATTTTGGGATGAAGAACCCCGAGAAGGAGCAAGATGGTTAATAACAACTGGTTAGTAACCAAGAGACCTTGAATTGACAGGCTTCCCAAAGAACTGTACCGCATTGAGTTTATGGAAGAAATCAGGGACATGATTACTCTCCTAAGTCAAGTTTTTGGTCTACCCTCTGCTAGGATTTTCCACCCATGGATGTATCAATTTATCTATATCATCCTAGCCAAGAAAGGATGAGGATGTCATTGATCCCTCATATGATGTTGTTGCTTTTACCCCATTGCCTCGAATCGATTAGACCAAAAGAGATGAATTTTCTCTTGATAGCAAGAATCAACCAATTATTGAAAGAAGCATTTCTTGGTACGACAGATAACTTGCCAAGTTGCAATCAATTCTAGATCATGCTTCGGGATCACAAAAATTATCGACACAAGGAGGCCTCCATTCGACCAAAGTCTCTTCTCGATCGACCTCTGTACCATCCAATCATACATAACAAGCAAGAAAGGAGTGGTTGCCAAAATCCACTTCGCCAAGTAACGTGTCACGATGAGAAAGATCTAAAGATCCTAACCCCGAAGAAGGAAGAGAGTGTGTGTCTGGATTTTCTACCTCGAGTAGAGATTCTTCTACCCACATCATTAATAGTGCTCAGAAGCTAGTGGCAAAGGATCCTCAGCCATGCTTCAAACAAGCGTCCACTCAGGTGCAGGTAATTCAAATATCAAACACTTTAGAGCATGTAATTCATGAAGGGATTTCCCAAAATCTCCGAATAATTAGGAGGTGGATATTGAGGTTGTTTCTCCTCAAATCGAGGTCGTAGATAGGATTCAAGCAGGATCTCATGATGTCGGGAACAATGGGAATATTGATTTGAGCTCTAGGAATTTGTATGCGGAAATAGTGCATAATACTCCTTCCTGGGTTGATTCTGAGGTTAAGAAGAGGAAGAGGGTTGTGAAGGAAATTAACATTGATTTTGATGCCCTTTTCAAACTTTCAAACAATGTCATTCCAAAGAAGCCTAAGGTGCTTTCTCGAATAATGGTGCATAATGACGAGAATAGGTTTGCGGATCTCACCATCCCTCAAGCTAATAAGGAGCATGATGCTAAGACACCTAATGATTATGAAGTTTCCAGACATGGACTTGGGAGGTCTACATTAGAAAGTGACATGGCGATGGCTCAAGATTCAATTGATATCATGCTAAAGAGACTTGAGAAATACAAGTCTCAAAACTCTTAGCTCAAGGCTGAAAAGAATCAATTGGTGGAATATGTTCAACATTTGATAAACCCCATATCATCCACTTTCCCCGTACCTGATGTAGTGGCTTCCCCAGATGAAGAGACTCTTAATTTGTCAAAAGAAATAAACACATTAGGCCATGTCACTAAAACTTGGCTTTCAGAGATTCTCGTTTTAGGCCAGGGGATGATCAAGACCGCGGTTAAGCTTCATGAAGATGTTAGTGCGTATCTTGATCCAATTCTTTCTTTCAAAGAAACTTTTGTTTCTACTATATCAAATTTGGATGAGATATTTCCCAGTTTACAGGAGATGACAAGTATGGAATCTTTAGTTTTAGCTATTGAAGGAATTCTCAAATTTGAACATCAAGGGACACGTTTTCTTTGGTGTCTACATCTCAAATCAAGAAAGAAGCTTCTAGATGATTTAATGATCCATTATGAAAGCATGTGTAATGAAGCCTTCACTTCACTCTCCTTGATTCAAGAATTCATAGCTGAGATTCCTTGCAACCTCGTAAATGAGCATAATCAAAGGTGTTCATTGGAGCAGGTGGAAGAGCAATTTTCACAATTGTTTAAGGAAATGTACACTCCCGCCAACAATTTCTCGCCAGTTTCGATGGAGCGGTGTATCAAATTAAAGAACTTATTTGAGAACACTCAATCCAAAATTGTTAATTTAAATGATATGCCAAGTAGAATTATTGAATTACAGGTATTTTGTGAGGCTATTCTTTGACCAAGTGAACCTCCAGAAGAAGAAAATATGTTTAAAACTTTAGGAAGGTTTAGATCCTTTCAACTGGCAAAAGTGGCAGATCCTAATTTCATCGGCGGTTCAGGGAGTTAAATTTCTTGGTATCTAACGAAGTGGGAGAGTCCATTTCTCATACGCTTGAGATAGGTGGACCCCATTTCAATGGATAAGGCACTGGTTATTATTGTATATTTTAAAAGGTGTTGTTATTTGTTTTCGGGAAACTATGGATATTTTAAGTAATTTCTATTTTTGGGTTATATTTAATAAAGTTGTTAAAAAGTCAAAGGTCACTTAAATGCCTTATTTAATGATCATGTAAAACCCTAACTACTTTGTAACCAACTTTTGGGTTATAAAAGGAAGTGAGGGGCTCATTTGTAAAAGGTGACTTTGAGAGAGGAGAAGAAATACTTTTGTGTGCAAGCTTTGTTTCAGGAAGAAACTTTGTGTTCTTTGGTAAAAAAACATTTTGGAGTTAATGAAATATGAACTTTATGTCTAATTCATTTTCTCTTGTAACATTTGATGTTCTTATGTTCATATGATGTTAGGTGTTTGAATCTTGCATACAAATATTATCTTTGATCTTATTGTCAACGCTATTAATTGGTTTTTCTAGTTCACGGTGATCAAGCTTTGATTATCTACTTGCTCATGTGTGTTCCCTTTTACATGTTCTTGTTTGGCTAACTCAAACTCGTGTTATTTGTGTTGGTATTCATCTTTCCACTTCATGCAATACTAGGCTCTGTTTTACCTAACTCTTGCATGTTCCTTCCATTCATTCCATTTCACTTCTTTCCTTCATTCCATTCCATCTCCCTCATTCACTTTTCTTTCCATTGATGTTCCAAAACACCCCCACATACAATTTTGAATGTACAGATGTAAATACAGTTTTGGTTTTCAATAAAGGCAACCTCACCTTCATTGAGGAGGGACTTTGTTCCCACACTATTGCATGTCATTTTCATGTGTGCAAATCCATATGCTAACGAGGTCTCATTCAAGAAATGTGTACCCCTATCACTAGTCAAACTTAAAGGGCCTCCATACCTCATGATAATGTTTTCCCATAAGAACCTCGTTGTTGTTGTTGTCGTGCAATCTTTAGTTGGGGCTGCTTTTTCCCACCTTATGATATAATCTATACAAGTGATGACATAGCGTGACCCAGTCCTCCGTGTTGCCGGTGCAATAGGTCCTACAAAGTCTATCACCCACTTTTCAAAAGGCTCTGTGCTAGGAATAGGGCATAAAGGCATTTCATCTCTCCTTCCTAGTTTGCCAATGTGCTAAAAATGGTCACACACTTTACAATAATCTCTGTAATCTTTGTACAAGGTTTCCCACCATAAACCTACCATTAATATCTTGCGCGCGGTGGCATCACCTACATAATGCCCACCCGCACTTCCTCCATGTGCTTCCTCCATGATGGCCAAGCGCTCATGCTCTAAGACACACCTACGCAAAACTTCATCACGTCCCAACTTGTATAAGTCTCCACTGATTAACATGTAGGGCACGGCGCGTATGGCCAACTGATTTTTTTCTAATGCCTTCATTCCATTCGACACCACACCTTCCTTTAAGAATACTACAATCTCCTCTAAATATGAGGGCGCATGCCGCAACCTAAATAGTTGCGCATCTGGCATTGCTTCCTCAATACTCTGCGTGTCCTCCCTGAATCAATTCTTGACAGATGATCAGGCCCACAGTTGCTTTTCCTAGGTTTTACTACAACGGTGAATTCAAATTCTTGAAACAACAACACCCATCGACATATGCACCCTTGAAGAATAGGCTTGTTTACCAAATACTTTAATGTCATGTGGTCCGTAAAAACACAAAGGGTGTTCTTATGAGATATTGTTGAAACTTGAAGAGCGCGTAGATCATTGACAATGCCGCGTGCTCGGTTGTGGTATAATTCTACTCTGCTAGTTTCGGTGGTGTGACCCAGATTTCATCCTAAAAATGTGACTACCCTATCCCAAAAAAATCATACTTTTAAAATAATGGGTCGTTTTGTATTTTTATTGCCTAAAAGTTCTTTTATTACGTCAAGATATTCCCAAAGAGCCATATTAGCTTTTCGCCAAATACCCAGATGCCCAAAATTGTTCTATTCTGTCATCGGGATTTGTCTGCGGGAAATTTGTATTTAATTATTTTGAGTCCCATATGAGGCTATTTGCGCTCTGTTTTAACTCTGTTATGATCGAACATATCATTATTCCCTTGTACCAGAAGGATTTTAACAAAGAATAAGTTTTGGGCTTTATTTGTGACTTTTGGCATTTTTTTCGTGTTTTGTGTTGTCCGTTTCATTTTCTGTGAAATTTCTCTAGAACAATTCCTTTGTCGGGTTAGCCCGATTCTTGGCTTGGAGTAGCTGGAGAACATATACGCATGTTATGCCCGGAGGAAGTCACCATCGGAGGTCTGGTTCACTGGGAAAAGGTGAAGTCGTGCACAAAAAAGCCCCTGCGGGGTTGGGCGCATTTTTGGAAAACAAAGGATTTAAGCTGCAATGGGAAAAATAGAAGCAGCAGGCAAGGTGAGAATTTTATACCTGGCTTGCAGGGTACTTTTTCCCGTGATATAAAATTCACTTAAGCTGCAGTGGGAAAATTAGAGGCAGCAGGCAGGCGGGAATTTATTGCCTGCCTTGCAGGGTAAAAATTCCCATGGTGAAATAAAAGAAAAGTGACTTAAGTGAAATCACGGGATTTTATTGCCTGCCTTGTAGGGTAAATAATCCCATTGTCAAAGTCAAATCACTTAAGTGGATCATGGGATTTCTGGGCTACCTTGCAGGGTAAAGAATCCCATTGTGAAAAATCTTAAAAATAGAATTCTATTATGCAAAAAGTGTGACCCACCTTGGGTGAATAATAATGCATTAAATAAATATTTGTTAATATTTATTCACCCAATTTTGGCACCCAAGCTTGTGGAAAAGTCAACAAAGGGAAGTGGACATAAGGAATTTAAAAATAGAATTCCAAAATTAAATAAATTTAATTTATTTAATGCAGCCCCTTTTGAGAAGGAATTAATACTTTTTAAAGTATTAAATGATTATATTAATTCCTATTTTCAGTGGCTATGGTCAAAGCACACTGTGAAGCTTAAGTGAAGTGAAGTGTGGATGATTAAATTGAATTAATTTAATTTATTGGATGGTTGTCCTTAAACATGCTATTTTTAAAGAGAAGAGCATGATTTTTAATTAATTAATTGCCTTTAATTGTTAGGGCAATTATTAATTATAGAATTGTGAGGGTTATATAAGCATGGGCAGCCATATGGGTGAATTATTTAATTCACAGGTAAAGAATTGCAGCCAAGAGGAAAAGTGTGCCCCATTTGAAGAAGGATTTTGCTCAGGCAAGGTGGAAACAAGGCATTTGAAGAAGGATTTTGCTCAGGCAAGGTGGAAACAAGGCATTTGAAGAAGGATTTTGCTCAGGTAAGGTGACAACAAGGATTTTGAAGAAGGATTTTGCTCAGGCAAGGTGGCAACAAGGCTAAAAGTATCCAAATTTGGCGCATGCTTTGAAAGAGGTTGATCTTTGTCTACATAATTGTTTGCATAAGTGTTACAAGTGCTAAGGAATTCATTACAGGCATTTTTCAAAGAAAAGGAACTTATATCAATGTGCAATACATTGAATATTTCCTCCGAATCTGAAGGATTATCCAGATCTGCACTAGTTTTGAAGAATTCCAGTCAAATAAGAAGAAAAATAATTGTTCAGACAAAGATAGACAAAGCTATGGCGAAGAAAGATGAAAAAGAAAGCACAACGGAGCCATGCATTACTTCTAAATTTGTAGATATTAGAGACACGGATCTAGACTCGGGAACCTCTTGCTAAATTGTTTCGGACCCAGTAGGAAAGACTTCACTCATGCGTGCAAATTAAAAGCAGTGGAATTATTCGAGCTGCAACTTTTCCATCCATAGCCCTTGATTGCGAGAATTTGTTATGCAGTGCGAGATCCATATCCGGATGTAGATGTAGATGTGGATGAAAATCCATATGTAGATCTAGATCCAGATCTCATAGTTGTAAAAGCACGCACAAAGGCTTCATCCTCTTGTTTCGAATGCAACCCGTGAAGAAGTCAGTGCGTGGAAAATTCCTTCCAAGATCCTGTGCATGTGCTCTCATCTTCCAGTTGAAGCCTTCATTGAATTTTCATTCATCCGAAGTGCTTTCTAGGATTTTTAATTGCTCATATGCAATTAAAAATAAGGATGATGAGTTATCTACGGCAAACAATGCATTGATGCATGTACTGGAGAAGAACTGCAAAAGCTTCAAGGATAAAAGAGAAGACAAGGCGAAGGCAAAATTCTAGCTTGCTTCCAGATCCAGCTACTCCCAGATCCAGTTTGGTGAGAATCAAAGGCAAAAGAATCAGCTGCAGGCAGACATGAAAAAGGACAAAGTCAGCTTTCCTCTTCCTTCTTCTTTCCTCCGAAAAAGTCAACTTTCCTCTTCCTTCTTCTTTCCTCGACAAAGTAATTAAGCGATCAATTAAATTATACAACTTAAGTGATTGGTTTAAAAGCCATTACTTGAAGAAGTCAACTACTTGGAGATAGGTGGCACGTGTAAAGTAGAAGGTTCTATTTTCAGTTGCAAATCATACATGTCACGCAAAGAGGAATTCCAGGAGGAAGATTGCCAGTTGTTTCTTTTCGACTTCCACATGTGTCAGTTCAACTAAAGCTTTCAACTTGTAATTGCCCCTCTACATTCTATAAGTAGAGGAAGAACCTTTGGGTTAATCGATCAGAATTTGTAAGCAACAATCTTGTGTTCTAGACTTTGTGTTGAACCCCGAGAGCAACTTGGAGCAAAGGAATACAAAGGAGCAGGTTTCCAAAGAACTTTGTGTCACGGTGTACTTTGTTTCTTGCTTTTAATCTTAGATCTCTTAATAAACTTTGTGTTATTTTAGATCTAGATCTAGAGCTGCCTTTGTTTTATAATTTTGTGTGTTCATATCTATTAAGTTTCTTCTATGTGCATGCAATTAGCTCTGCTATCTACTAATTGGGATGCACATCTTCCCCATTTCTTCTCTGTATTTCCTTTACTTCCTTCTTCTATAAAATACTTCCTTTCTTGAACAGTTGCTTACTTGCTACAGAACTTCTTAGTTATGGTTCATGAACTAAGTGGTTAAAGTAAAACCCATGATAGATAATAACACATTTTATTGACAAATCTGACACGGGAGCCTCACTAGTTAAATGAGGGAGATTTATCTCATGATTGCCTAGGTTTGATGCTATGCATAAAATCTAGCCAAGCAATCATCTTTTCTCGCTTGGAAAATAGAGAGCATGATCAATAATCCCTTCACCTGGTTGTGAAAGCACTTTGCCCAATGGTAGTCCCTAAGGCATCTACATGAACATGAAAGGGCTTGTCCCAAGAGGGAAACCATAAAATAGGTGCGATAATTAGCCTATATTTTAATGTATCAAACGCCCTCTCTCATTGCGCCTCTCCCTAATGGAAGGAACTTTTATGTTAAAGAAATTCCTCTAACGGTGCGTGCAATCTTGGCATATCCCTTAATGAATTTTCTATAATAGCCCGCATGCCTAAGGAATCACACACCTTTGTGCTCTGGCTAGTAGGCTCCCTTAACCCCACAATAATCAGTAACTTTAGCGGGATCTACCAAAGCAAGCCCTTTTTACATATGATATGCCCCAATAAAGTCTCAAAGGGGGTAAAAACACACATTTCTTAATGTTGAGGGATATCCTCAACTGCCTACACCTCTCAAACATTAACCTCAAATTGTCACAATGGTCCTTAACTAGACCATATACTATCCAATCATCCAAATAGACCTAAAGAAATTTATGGATGAAGTCCTGGAATGCTTGCACCACTATGTATGAAAAGACAGCATGCGCATTCTTCAACCCAAAGGGCATGACCGTATATGCAAAAATTCCCCACTCGGTGGCAAAAGTTATCTTCTCCTAGTCTTCCTTTGCAATTTGGACTTGGTGGTACCCTGAAAATCCATCTGTAAAGGAGTAGATTTTGTGCCCAGTGACTCCTTCCAAAATTTCTTTAGTGAAGGGGGTCAGAAATGGATCAATGACACAAACTGCATTCAATTCCCTATATTCCACACAAATCCTAATCCACCCATATTTTTTGATGTTGATTTCCATTGGATTTATCCATACCAATTCTTCCACTACCTCAATGATTCCACAAGTTATCATTTTGTCTATCTCCTCCTTAACCTTTAAGCGTAAATTGGGATTCATCCGGTAGGGCCTATTCCTGACCGGGTGCGCACCGTCCTTCAGCTTTATCTTCATTTCCCCCAAGGAGTGGTGAATGCCTTTGAGTTCATGGTACTCACATGGGAATAAATCCTCAAACTTGTGCAACAGATCAATGATCTTTGATACTTCCTTCTCTATCCAGTAATCCCCAATAATATCTTCCTTAGGTTCTTCTTCTGAACCGATGTTAACTTTCTTCATCTTTAAAGGCTCATGGTAGGCACGTGCATGAGCATCTGCACTATCCACTACCTCATGTGTCCCTACAGAATGGCTAACATCTAAGCTTTCTAATTCCTCTCCATCAATCACATATACCAACTTTCCCTTCTCTTTTCCAAACACATGCGCTCAAGTTGTAACTCTTTGTTTCCTCAACTTCTTCAAAGCACGCCCCTATACTTGGTTCACCTAATAATTCTAACAGCCTATCTTCTGTTTTGGCACTATCCCCCATGGTAAGGCACTTGATACCCTGCAAGGCCTTATCAATTGATGGCTTGGTACTTTGATACTCAAAGGTTTGAATAAGGTCAGCCACGAGCTCCTACGAATTCCTCATCACGGTGGCATGTCTCCAAATGAATCTACCATGAGCACGTACAACCCCGTAGTGTAGAATACAACTTGTGCACCCGGAGGATGGTGTAAAACTTTCATGCCTTCCTCTAGACCCGTTCACACTCCTGGATATGGAAAATACGAGCTTCTTCCCATGGTATTCCTTGATGATGGTGGGTACATTACTCCTAGAAAATATGACAGAGAGAGCAATCCTTATGTCACATCACTCTAAAAGGATCTCCTAATGTGTGGCCCACTAACAAGCTACTGTTCCTAGCAAGATGTAACTCAACATCCCTCTCCATTCTTTCCCATCCTTCCACTGAGCTTCTACCTCCTACAGAAATATCTCAGGGAAGGCTCCTCCTGAAGACTTGGGTAGTTCTTTTCCTCCAAGGTGCCTAACCATGCACACTTTTATTACCTTGGTCACCGACCCTCTCAATTGTCATCCCATTAATTCGTAAGCTCTATGCACCTAATGTTACATGCCGGACTAGTGGTATTGCTCACCGACTTAGCATCTTCAAACTGGATAACCTCGTTAGTAGGGTGTATCATCTCAAGGTCTCTGATTGAGCACACATATATCCTGTCCATAATTTATTCTCCCAACGGTTCAATATAGGGTGTCGAATTCCCATCAACCAGGGGTATAATGACCCACTCCTCTTTGTTCTTGAAGCTGATGTACCCTTTATTAAACCAAAGGTCTGTATTATTCTTGTAACACCAAGGGCGCCCAAGTAGTGTTGGGAAATTGTCTACCTCGGCGAGTGCCAAGACTTCAAAGTCCCCAATAAACTTGGCTCCCTAGATAGTAATAGTTGCATCCTTCAAGACACCGATGGGCATTACCTTAGTTTTGTTTGCCATATATAGCACATTCAAAGATGGCTATAATGTAGGTCTCCCCATCTAATGCCATGCATCCAAAGTCAGAACATTAACCTCTACACCAGTGTCAATGAGTATATTGCTGAGGGGTCATCCATCTACAATTGCATTCAATGTAATCTCCTTGTCATAGTCGAGGTTGTGAGGGGGAAGGTTTGTGTGCAAGACCTATCTCTCGTGCTCTTCTCCAGTGCATGGTACCTTCTCTCTCAACCAGGATCCTAGCAAATGAATGATGTTCTCATGCCTTAGCATTTTACACACCTCCTTAACCTCATCCAGGTCATCCTTTTGTGCCTTGAATCTCCTCCCTTGTTCCTCCCTTCTGGATTTCTCCTTTAAACACTGGATCTCCCCTTGTAAGCTTCGAATAACATCCATGGTGTCTGATATATCTCCTTCTGATGTGCGGGGTCTGGATACTTTCCATGAATGACCTCTTCTCTTGAAACCAAGTTCTTTTGTCTTGGTACCTCTCTTGCACGTGTGGCTTCTGCCCTTGTTGTTACCAAGACAGGCTCCAAACCTTCATCCCATGTTACCCGAGGCATCCATTGTATGTTTTCCTTCTTAATACTGACCATCACAGTGCCCTTGTCCTTCCGATGCTGCTGATTCATATGCTCAAAGTAGTGGTAGTGGGGCGCTATCACAATGCATACCATCCTCCGTGGGAAATTATCCTTAACATGCCCCTCTATCTCATAATTTGTGCACCATAAACCACTGCGAGTCTCATAGACTGAGTTTGTAGATAACTTTTCCAACTATTTGGCCATAGCAATAATATGAGCCTCTAGGAATGGGCTAACACCAGTATCAATACTACCAAAAACCTTGGCGCGCAAGGCAGCTTCCAATGCTTCGCGTGGGTCTGTAAAATTCTTATGAGACAAGGCCCTTCTAAAAGGGGTGATAAATCCTCCAACAAACCATTACACATGTTGAGAAGGATGGATATCATATGATAATTTAGACAAGAGAGTTTTAAAGCATGCATCATACTCCCACACACTCTCTGTCATTCCTTATTGAATATCCTTCAAAGCGCTAATGTTTTTCTGATCGAACTCAAGAATATGGAACTCTACCAAGAATGCATTCTTTAAGGCAGTATAGTCTGCCACCGTTTGATGAGGGTCATACTTTCTATACCAGCTATGCGTGCGCCCTTGTAATGTGGTCACAAATTGACTAGCCTTTCATTTTGGGGTTGTGATACCCTTCACGTGCCATAGCAGATCACATTTGTGAACATGTTCCAGTACATCCTCAATGCCCTTGTAATCTGGCAAATGCAGAGAAATTTCAAAGAATACTTGAGGTGGTGGCTAGGGTCCCTATCCTCCCGAGCCTGATCCTTGGTTCCCACCGGTGTTTCCTCCACCGCCTAATCCACCAAGTCCACTAGGTCCTGTGCCTCTAGATCCACCAGAACCACTAGGTCCAATAGGGCTTGTAGGAGCTATGCCAAGCACCCCCATGGTCCCATTGAATGCAGTGTGCCGGTAGTGCGTGATAGTGCCCCACTACCACTACTTTGTCCCGCACCACTCCCTGATGTGAGACCAAAAGCTTGTATACTTGCCCCTTGTCCAAAGACTCCTCCAAATACTGGAATATGTGTAGCCATAGAAGAAGGAACCGAAAAAATTATACCTCCTAGGTGCAGATCTGTCTCTTCCACTTATATCAACTAGGTCAATAACACTTCTTCTTGGATCGGGAAAACCAAGCGCCAGGGCTCGGTCACTAGGTGGGTTCGGATATGTGAAAATGACTCACCTCTCTCCATGTGAAGAACTCTTACCGGAAGTGAAGGGGTCTCCTTATGCACTTACCAAGATGGGGTAGCACAGATCGCTCGGGTTCCACATCCTTTACGTGAACCTCAACTCCTTCCCGCAACGTCTGGCTCCATAAATCCATCACACTAGCAGTCTCGCATCGTCTAGTAATCTCCCTTTCACGCACTTCATTATACTTGATCCATCTTTCTTCCCTCTCCTTTTTGTCATGATATCTGTCATCTTCCTCCACCCAAGCTCCCTTACCCAGCGCTCAGAATGGTTTAGCCGGCCATTGGGAAAGCCTCTAAACTCATGGTAACCATCAATATCTTCATAGCTAGAGGAATAGCATGTAGAAATGTTCCTCTAGGTTCTCGCAGAAATTCAAACTCAGCAACCTCTAGACAAGAATACGTAGAGATGGTGTACTCTAGAGTGTAGCTAGCTAGTACTCCTCTCCACCAATGATCGACAGCACGGGTCCACATCAGATCTACATCCTGTAACCTTTGGTAGTCTTCTTTGGCCCATACATGTGATCCATAACACCAACTTGATCTAGATGTATAGGCTAAAAGCCATTCATATAACTCTACTGGGAAGCAATAGAAGAAGGTCTCGTACATATCATGGTAGAGGTTCTCTTCTACCCATCTACGTGTATTAAATTCAGGTCTAGTGTTGTATCTCCGAGCAAATTCATCCTCTATGCTCTTGAACCATGATTCAATAATTTCTAATTTCAACCGCTCTATCATTACTCATTAAACAAATCATGATGTATGTTATATCCCACTACAACTTTGAAAAGAGGTCCCAGAAACGGAACCAAGATGTAGTCATTTTTACTCCTATCACAAAAGGAAGAAACCCCATGTGCACCGGCCTATCACCCCAGAAAGTTGAGCACTCACCGAGGCACGCGCGGGTACCGAGTCTCTCTTTTATGTGAGTTTAGTGGGAAGCATCATCTATGATTACTGTAAGAGTATTTAGGAAGTTAAGAAAAACAAGAACCATAGGGCTCATAACGGCCTCCAGATCCTTGCAGTCACTCAGACTGAAGGATTTTAACATAATCCAAAACATATATTATAACAAAAATAAATATACAAACATCCATTCTTAGTATGAAAGGATAGAGACTCATATGAGAGAAATATGCATTAAAACCATTGATATCCATGTCTATTTATAACAAGTAACCTCATTATATTCATTGGTTCATTACAGTGTCATGAGAGCATCTTTGCAATCATGCGTATCACTGGATGTATGTAACTAAGCTAAAAAAATAAAATAACTTCCATACTTAATACATTCTTTCTCGAACCCAAAATATCCACTTGCAAAGCAATTCTACAAAGCTTCACTCGGTTTCTAACCCGTTATTCCCTATGTATATCTCCCCATATGTCTATATGTCTCCATATATCTCTATGAAGATGTATATGTGTATATCGGTATCTCCTCTACTCCGCAGGCACTTGTATTTATAACTTTCCCGGGCTGCCAACTCACCTTCCAGTGCCCTCAGATCGGATGCCAAGTGTCGATTGTGGTCCTTCATGTGAGCATGCTCCTCAGGCCTAAGCTTTCCACTCCATCTCATGATGATCTTCTAGAATATTCCATCTAGGGCATGCTCTTTCTTAGGCCAGCCTATCACCTAGTTGGCATCTTATCCACGCACAACCAATCATGCTTTTCACATGTTACGCCTTGGGTGCCCAAATTGACTAAATCTCGAGCCTCCTTTCACGCGTCACACGAGCTATGTGCTTCCTTAACTCTTTCTTTTGCCGCTTTTACCTTGCGTGACATTCTATAAATGGGATCCCATGTGCCTACACACCTTCATTCTTGGTCAATATTCCAAGGGCCCAACAAGTTACTCGAACCCTTGTTGTTAGTTACTCTTCCATGGGTTATCTATGTAGTTTCTTTTTGATGTTTTGAACTGTTGCTCTTTTGGTTCTGTATGGGCTTCAATGGTTGAACCCTTGGCCTTCGTGGTTGTCTGGTTGTAATATTTGTATGGGGTAGGGTCCCCTCAACCCTCTTTACTTGTAATAAAAAAAAAAACATTTCACGTTGATACCCCTAAAATTTTAGAAAATTTGAATCTTTTTGTGATAGTTATTTCAGTTTTATGGTTTTTCAAAAATTTGCTCCATGGGCCGCAATATTAGGATTTTTTTGATTTTTAACATTTTTGGAATATCTCAAAAATATAATTAGGGTTTATGTTTTGTGTTTTCTAATTTTTTTCCGACCTCTAGCCAAAAGGGTTAGAACAAGTTTTGATCAAAAGGGTATATTCCTAAAACCCTAGTTTTTGTGGATCATGGGGATGAGAACTTTTTATGGAGATGATGAGATTGATGCTAAAGAATGGTGGAAAAAATTTATGGAGATTTATTATACATCATCAGGTATTTGGATATTCAAATTTTGGATTAGTGGCCTGCACTTTGATTTGGTTTTTGAGTTAGAAAAGGAAAGGTCTAATTGGTCTTGGGAGGAACTAGAACAAGTCTTCATGGATAGATGGGAAACAAAAGAAGAAGAGCATGAGGAAGAAGAAGAATGTAAGGATAATAGTGAGGAAGAGGAAATATAAAAAATAAGAAGAATAAGTTAACGATGAAGAAGATGAAGAAGACAATGTTGATGATGAAGAGGTTACACATGATTCAGAAGGAGAGACAATAGATCAAGATACGAGTTCAAATAGTGCATCTCCAAGGAAGGAAGCTTCAATATTTCAGTTTGAAGGGTGCATTCAAAGGAAAAAGGTAATGGTTTCCATAAACCCTAGCAAAAAATATAACTTCATCAATGGATGTAGCTCAACATCTACATGTTCAAGCAAAGCATATCAAGGAAGCTCAAGTGGATGGTAAGCATATTCAAGTTTTTGAAGATTTAAAGATCTCTATAGATAAATATGTTTTACATTTAGATTTTTATGCTTTAGATATAGATGGTATGGATATTGTTCTTGGATATTCTTAGTTGGAGACAATGGTAACCATTAATATTAATGTGCAAAATAAATTCATTAAATTATGGTACAAGAGAAAGAAAATTACATTGCAGGATATCACACTCAGGAAGGAAAAAATAATGTCAAGATGGAGCATGAAGATGAATTTGAAGAGGGTGAAGAATTGAATAAGGATGATTTAGAAGGAGAGGGACGAAGAACATGATGAAAAAGACAAAAATAATTTATCTACTTAAGAGAAAAAATAATTAACAAACAAGGTGGAAGAGGAAAAGGTTGATATGGTTGAGGATACAAAGGTTACACCATATAGACACCCACATCATCATGAGAGGAAACAATAATGGAGATATGTTAGGACACATGAGGGCAGAAATCTATATGGATATACATGGAATTGGAGGATTAATCATTATGTCTATACACGGAATCAATGGAGCAACAATTATATGTCATGGAATCACATAAATAATTATTATAGATATGCATGGATGTCGAGGAGGAACACATATGGACATGGATGGAATAAGAGTAATGTAATGCAATATGGAATCATGTTTGGAGAATCATCACCCACTAAGATCTCATATGGGTGGTTGGATGATTGAGCATGGCAACAAGTGTGCAATGATTTAAAGCACACTCACTATATGGCTTCTTCTTATGTTTCGGGACGAAACATGTCAAGGAAGGAGGGAATGCTATGTACCTTGGGATATGGTATTATAATGTATATGGGTTGATGGAGATGCCAACATGTGGCACACATCCCATTAGTTAGTATATGTTTATAATATATGGGGTCATATAGGAATTAATTATATTGGGTAATGAGTTGGCCTACATTAGGATTAGGTGTTACCCACCAATTAATAGTAATGTATGTATATACAAAGGATGTGAGTATCATTATGGTATGGCATTGATGTATGAGTTGAGTCTTCTACTTGGTAGAGATATATTATAGGTGTTCCCTATAAATTGGATTCCCATCTTGGGAGATTGTCGAGTTACTCCTTCCTTAAGGAGCATTGTATGGTGTTGCCCTACCTTAAGGGTATTATTCTACATATATTGAATATTTTGGCATCTTGACCCACCAATATCTCATGTGTTGTGTTATCTTTATCATATTATTTAGCTTGTTCATGTATTACATGTAAAGATCTTCTCAAGGAATGTTATGTACCTTGGGATATGATCTTATAATGTATATGGGTTGATGGAGATGCCGACATGTGGCACACATCCCCTTAGTTAGTATATGTTTATAATATATGGGGTCACATAGGAATTAGTTATATTGGGTAATGAGTCGGCCTACATTGGGATTAGGTGTTACCCATCTATTAAGAGTAATGTGTGGAAGGATGTGAGTATCATTATGGGATTTCATGGACGTATGAGTTTATTCTTCTACTTGGTAGAGATATATTGGAGGTTTCCCCTTCAAATTGGATTCCGATCTTGGGAGATTGTGGAGTTACTTCTTCCTTAAGAAGCATTGTATGGTGTTTCCCTACCTTAAGGGTTGTCTTCTTTATATATTGAATATTTGGACTCCTTGGCCCATCAATATTTCTTATGTTGTGTTATCTTCACCATATTATTCAGCTTGTTCATTTATTACATGCAAATATCTTATCACATTCTCACACATATAATGGCCCTCAACTAGATAATACACAAAAATCCAATTTTTATTGGACGCATGCATAATAGTGTCCTTTTGAGGTTCTTAAGAAATGCCTTTATGTAGTGCATGTTCTCACAATACTTGACATTGCACATCCTTTGAAATTCATAGTGATGCATATGAATTTGAAATTCAAGGTGATTTGGGGCATGTTATGTACAAGGTTCCACATCAAAAACTTAATGTGAGAGGAACCCATGTGGTGCCTCAGCACCAAAATATATAACCCATGTCGATGAAGGAGCTACTCTAGCTACGAGGGATTTTCCTTTCTTCTTCTCAGACTTTTTTTCCTTTTCTTTAGAAGACCTCGGGTTTTGGTGCATTTTACTTGATAGAATTGGGAATAACTATGTTATTCTTCTCAAGTAAATGAGTTAGATGGTTGATTTTTTTCTCATGCATTGATGTTATTCATGTCCTAACTTCTTGTAATAGGAACAATTTCACTTTTCCTTCTTTGGTTTAGATTCAAAAGTAGAGGAAGAATTAATCATGTTAGATTTGGATTGGGTGGTCTTATCTTCCTTCTTAGGTTGTTCCTTTTTCTACGATTTCTTATCCTTTCCATTACCATTACTTTTATTAAGGCATGTGGCTTGGACTTGATTGCACTCATTTGGAACAACTTGTCCTATTCTTGAATGATTTAGGAAGAAAAGTTTCCAAATGAGGGAATCTTCCAAGTAGTCCCTAAAGCTTCTTTCATGGCATGAAAGGTAGAAATGAAGAAAGAGTATTCGGATCCAAGATTAGAAAGAATGTACAAAACCACTTTGGCATCCTTCTTATCAATTCCACATTCTTTCAACAACAATCTCATGTGGAAAAATTTGGAGAAGGACCATAGGTTATCAAAGTTACTAGGATTCAAACCTAGGAGTTCATTATCTAACTTTAATAAGCTCTCGTGTCATCTTTTTTTTTCCAAACATACCATCTAGAGTTTTCCAGGATCTATCAGGTGTTGTGGAAGACTCAATGTTAAAGAGAAGGGTGGGGAAATAGACATACAAAGAATACCTAAGGCATTGTCACATCAATTGAACCATTTATATTTCTCAGGTTCATTTTTTGGTTCTTTCTCCACTCCCATAGTGATGTGGTACAACCATTTTCCCCATAGTGTAATTATCATTTTGGATTTCCATTCATGAAAATTAAAATGTGTGAGCAAAGGAACACTAGTAACATCCATTGTAAGGAAAGAGAAAACAAATGTATAAAAGAAAGAAAAAGTAGACACAAACCCCAGAATAATAGTATCACCCATGTTTACGACACTTTATACTTAATGTGTTTATTACAATCCAATGTGTTCATGCGGTGTGAAATAGTGGGCCACTCACCTTGAAATTGGTGAAAATTATGCAAGAGTGGAGACCACAATAAGTTTTAATGCATGAAAGATAAACAACACCATCACAAGCATAATAAGCTAAAAATAGGAAAACCCGAGAAGAAACACATTCCTATGTGAGTAAAAGTGTCTGTGTCGCAATTAGGCTCCCTTACCGCAAGGTTGTGGAAAACGTGCTCACTAACCCACAAGTGAAAGGAGGGAATTGTAATGATTACCCTAGACTAAAAAACCTCCAATAATCCTCAAAAAGACCCGATTTGCAAATAACCCTTCTAAATTAATTAATAATAGATTAAAAATTAAATTAAATTAAATTTTTCAAATTAAATTATAGTCTAAAATTTTTAATCTAAGTTATGAAAAGAGAGTTAAATGACAAAATAGGTCAAAGGGGGTAAGCGAGTTATGGTTAAGTTGACTTGGCGAAAGTGGTGGTGAGTCGGTTGACTTGGTGTTGAGTTGAAATGCTCGAGGAATTTAGTTTACATGTGGCTCGACAAGGTGGGCTAGCTCAAACAAGGCAAGGGTTGACCATCAAATTGGACTCAACATTAAGGACATGGAAGTTGTAGCGGTAGTGGGCTCAATGTTGTGAACACATTGAAATGGCTTAAGTGGAGTATTGCAACATAGGGTTGTTTAGGACGGTGTAAGGGTCGAGCCAATGTAACCGATGAGCTCAAGGAAGGGTTGATTTTTGCACATAACACCTAGATGGTCGATTCAAGGGAGCCGATGTGAGATCATTGAGCCGGGGTCCAAGCCAGGGCAAGGGATGGCTAAGTAGTACAAAGAACTATCTCAGGAGAGCTTGACATAGAGTAACTTGGTGGGTGACACAATTTTCTATAGAAATGATCTTGAAGATACAAGTCGGGAATGATGGCCGAGGGTGTAGAGAGCTCGAGAATCGAGATGGGTGAGATTTTTAGGGTTGACGGAAATTGAGCCAAGGTAACATCAGCTAGCTCAAAGTGCAACCCGAATTGGTAAGGTAAGAGCCTAGGGAGGAAGTGGGTAGCTTGGGAGGTGAGATAAGTGGGATGGGTAGCTCGAGTAAATTCATTTGAGGAGTAGGGAGATCGGGTGAGCACGGGTGATCGGGGAAGAGATCGGGTAGCTTGATGCGATAAGAGAGTTGATGGAAAGTTGTAGAGGAGTGAGCCAAGCTGGAAGGAGAGCTAGAGGAGAGTTATGGCATGATGACCCCAATTTGGACATCCTCTAAGTTTAGTTGTAACCAACCAAATTTACCTGTAAAACACCTATCTCACACACATACCAAGAGCACTACAAAACAACAAAACTCCATGAAACTAATCTTAACCGGATAATGCCAATATTACACAAATACCAATGCAAATTAAAACTTGCACAAAGAGTTACAAATATCAAGAAATCAAGAGTAATTAGAAAAAATGAACTACATGACATGATTACCAAGATCCAAGCTTTGATACCATCAAATAGGGCATGGATATCATCTATAATATGTGCACATCAACGGATTTGCACTCTAAACTAAAACACATTTAGAACTCTAAGTAATTAGAAAGAAATTTCTCTCAAGGAACTTGTGCATAAAAAAGTGGTTTTCTCATACTCATAGATCAAAAATGAAAATTACATACAAGGGTGTTGTATAAGTCCCATGCCTAGACTAGTCATACTCCCAAAATGGAGAGGGATTTACAATCCAAGAATGAAATGTAACTCTCATATGGTATATGATACACCTTGACGCGTATGATAGATTCTTTGACATAATTTTTCATACGTCATATAACTCCCTAATGACTCATCTAAGACTTATGACTCACCTAGAAGTGAGGTGACTAACCATGGGTGAGTGAAATTAACCTGATAAATAAATAAAATGTAAATAATACCCCCTCACACCAACAAGATATGTGTTTATATGCGGGATATATCATTTAGCTAAAGGCCATGCACAAAATATAAGTTTGTTCATGTCGTTTCAAATTCTATAAGAATCGTGGACAAATTTTAGTATGGATTTTTATTTAGGATTACCAAACATACAATGAGACCTAATGATTCCATTTTTTTGGTAGATAGGTTTTGTACTACAATTCATTTTATTGTATGATCATCAAAATAGTATATCTATTTTTCACTAAAGATGATATTGCCTCTTCATTGTCTAATTGCTTTGTATAGATCATTTTTCTTTTTTGTTGTTATGTATTCATCATCAAGACAACATAGTTGAGGAGTATTGTTTTATTAAATGCATTTCTAATAGTAGAGTGTCGTAGGAGACTAGGGTGCGGTATCGGTTGTCTTTTAGAATTTAGATTTGAATTATATTAGAATCAAAGAGAAATTTAAACAGGACCAAGTCTTGTTCATTTGGTTCAAATAATTTTTGATGCCTTGAATGTTAGTTGTAAAGGTACCTCTTTGTTAACTATTTTTTTAAATTAGATTTCTAATGTCTATTATAGACCACAATGTCATTGTATTCGAAACATTAGGTACATGTATTGTTCATTACTTCTGGTATTTTTCATTAATTTTGTGTGTAGGGATCAAGTTGTATTAAGATTTGGTTAAATGTGGCATGCAATAAAAAAATTGAGTTGCATTTGAGTGTGGAAAGTAATAATTTCACATCATTTGGTATGTGAGAAATACAGTATTTTGGGAGTAGATAATTCATGAGACAATTTGTTTATAACTAAAAGGAGAGTAGTGGAAATTTTTATCAGCCAATGAAGTTGATCTTATCTTTTTTATTTTCCAATTATATTTGTATAGTCCATTCTTTTTACTTTTCTACAATTGTAGATTCATCACCAACTCAGGTTGATACTTTAATGCAAGTGATGCTTTTCAACATGTGATTCTTCCCAAATATGCCAGTTTATTTATAAATTATGAAATGAATTTCAAGCTTGCAATAATTTTCAAGCATAAAATGTTTTTCATGCACAACACACAATTCTTTTGTATACATGTGTTGTTTATGCAAATTATTTATTGTAATAATATTAAAATTTCCAAACTTTCACTAAATTATGAATATTAAGCAAGATCTACTTTTACGTATACATGAAAAATATCTAACCTTTTTTCATTTTCACCACCATTATGAAGGAAATTTGGTAAAATTCACCACCCTAATGAACCTCATTCTAATAACATTTACTACCGAATCTACACAAATTTATTGATTAGAAAGTAGACAATTCTAGTATTTGTTAGATCTCATATAAAAATTACATAAGAGTCTTTCAATAAAACTATTTGTTACATATCGAGTTATCATGCACAACTAGAAAGCTAATCAAAGTATAAACAATCAAAGAAAAAAATTATCCTAAAAAATAACCAAACTTTCTATTTTTAACTAGTATTTTTAATTTTTGTATTCAAACTTAGATAGGCCTAATAATTTTATCTAATCTTCTAAATTTATAAATAAATATTGAAGGTGACTCGAGATACAAAAACATTAAATGAAAAAATATTTTAAAATTATAAGAATTATATAAAAATGTAATTTTTTTCCTTTAAATGGTTGATTTTGTCCCAAAATTGTAATTTCCATTACATAAAACTCTTCAATATTTTTATGGAAATGGGGTTCAATCAGATTCTCGGATCAAAATTTATGATCTCTTTGAGATTTAATCTCACATCATTATCTAATACTATTTAAAACCCCTCAATCTCATAAACACTCTCCATTATATCAATGTCAATTTTTATAAATTAATAGTCCTCATTTTTCAAGGATACAATGTTTTATCGGAGGAAACATATGCGCAAGTGTCAAAATCGGATGAAGAACAAGATATGGCTTGGGAAAAACAATTGCCTAAGGAGATGCCAGAAGCAAGGACAAGGAGTATTTTTAGTATCTCATCAAATGGAAGGACAAACCAGTTGAAGATTCAACATGGATGACTTAAAATGAACTCATCAAATAGGGTACAAGTGTGGACAAGCTAATACAAAGTGCAAAATGATGAATATTTCTTTTGTTTCTGGTAGTACGATGCATGAACATCATTTGTATGTTGAGAAATAAGTTATTTGGTGGTCATTAGAGTCAAGTTGTGATGGTTTTCCCTCCATTGTTCTTGTTTGAACTCAAATTTGTATGTAATTTTGTAAGGTAAATGTAGTTAGACTAGTAAGAGGTTGTTTAGGTAAATAGGATGGATAAATGATTTATTAAGAGCATGTAACTAATTGTGAACAAGATGGTTAGATGTATTAGGATATGAATTATCATATTTCTATGTTTACATTGTGGTTGAGCTTTGTTGAAGGTTTATAGGAAGAATAAGTGAAAATAAGGATAAATGTAGGAGTTTGGTGTGCCAAAAAAGCCAATTTGGTCTAGGAATCAAGGAATAAGTTGGATAGGAAGAATTACAAAGTGGAGATGATGAAAAGGAAATGTATGCAAGTTTTAATAAAAAAAAATTCAATCAAAAAAATGTGAATTTAACATGCTTTAGTTATTGTGTCTAAGATTATCATAGGACAATGGATTAAAAATTTCAGAACATTTTATCTTGCTCAATAATCTTGACTGCAACAAGAAATAGGTGAAGGACGTGATCAAAAATAGCTACCGGTTTTTATTTGGCCTTGACGAGTTCATGGTACCAATTTTTATATAATGAAGAAATTAGAAATGAATTTCGACCATTAATGAAACAAAGAGGATAAAGAAATTGTTTATATCTTAAAAATTCTATAAATTGCTTAAATTATTTACATCAATATATTTTATAATCACAAATTGTATAATATTTTTTTCTTCTCATTAAATCTATACACATTTTGAAGAGGTGGATGTAGAATACAAAATATTTTGGTTTTATTCGATTGGTAGTTTCTTTGAGTAGAAAAATTTCTTCAATCTATCAATTTTTTTATGAGTTTGTGGAAATTTACCAAGAAAATAGTATGAGTGTAAAGAAATTGAAATCAGAAAATAATATAGAAAGCAACTTGCAACGCAATAATGACTAGTTGAAAGAGTTACCTTAGTTTTTTCTCCATAATGGCATTGGTTTGGTTGAATTAATGTTTACATTACTTGAAACAACAAATATAGAATGAAAAATAATGCAATTAAACCTAGAAGAGCATTATTGTGTGTATTTCTGCTATTGTTAAATCTTACTTCTAGATTACTATACGATGTAGCCTAGAATTCACTATAAATAACCCAGTCGCATTGGCACATCACTCATCCTGAGCTGAGCACTCACCCGAAGCGTGCAAAGGCACCAAGTCCCTCTTTAGAGTTGTTTGTATAGAATTTTAGCATGATGGTGCATATAGGTATTTAGATTCATAACCAATAGTAAACAACACACAGTGCATAAACCAGATCTAGATCTTAGAATATATGTAAGATGAACTAAACAATGACTATAACAAGATTTACCATGCAAGAACCAGATTCAGTCATGTTCAACACCATTATCTAGCCAATATGAACCATTGTATTAAATACTATAAAACACAAAAGCTTCTTACATTACATAAGTATCTCCATGAGTCATGCGCATGACAAAACCAATAGCATAACTCTACAAATTTACACACACACTTGACTATGCAAATCAATACATATATATAGGGGTGGGGACTTGCCCTTCACCACCCATGCACTATCTCAAAATAGGTCACATGCTAATAATAGCCATGCGTCTTTACAAAACATGCAAGTATTCTAACAATAGACTTCCTATAGATAACTCAAAGAAGAAATCCTATTATTAGACTAAACCATGCATGACGCTCAAATTGATGCTTGCTCCCAAAATACCATTGCGTGGACGCAAGTCTTCATGTCTTTGTGTTCCTAGCATGCTAACTCCAAAAATATCCTTCACAACAAAAGTGGTTAAGTCCACGATCCGAGGCATGTAAACCTTCTGTAGTTTCGTGCCACATGTTTGTCCCGCACCCTACATTCCCATGTCCAACACTTAGCCCCTTTTTTTCCCTCCAACATTACCCCACACTAAAATGGATTACCTCCCAGCAATGGGTAATCAACTTGTCTCTCCAAATAATATAGGATAAGAATAATGAATGAAGAATAAGGAATAAAGAATACATTGAGTCATCTTATTTTGTACCCTTTTCCTCCTCTGGTAGAATGAACTCTGGATATTCACTTTGAATTTCCCCCTCAAATTCATACCAGTCCTTAAGCACTTGTATTTTTTTATCAGGGATGTCCAAAACGACACCATCAAACTCATCTAGAGTCATGTTTCTGCCCTCACTCTTAAAAATTCTAAGGATGTTAGCCATACCTGAGACCATTCCTTCCATGACATCCATCTTTATAGCAATGAGCTTTTTGATGCTCTTTATTTGGTCCATGTGTTGTTTCCTTGCAACATCCGTGCATCACGCTTCATTTCTACTAGGGTAACCCATTATATGTGCCCGAGTGTTTCATCCTTTGCTTCTGTAGAACTTCATTTTCCTCTTCTTTTGTTCTTTCCTGAACTAAGTTATCAGGCATTGTACACATGGCCAACACTGAATCTTCCTTCTTCATTTCATCCCTTAAGGCTTGTAAAACAACCTCATAGCTAGATATCTTCCTTGCAATTGAAGCCTTGACCCTGGATGCTTCTTCTGCAACATCCTTTGGTTTAGGGAGGTGTATTGGTTCATCCTCTAAAAGAAAATGAATTATTTTACGAGAGGTAATGCAATTCGACTTGAACTCCTCTGACACCTTCTTCTAAAAATCTGGGCCTTTTCTACAAGATTTCATCGGCAATCTACTTGGCCATCTTTTTGACATTTTGTGCCTCGGCCACTGCATTATCTTGCTCCTAGGTGAGTCATTTGATTTCTCTGTCCTTATCTTTCTTATCTTTCAGAGCACCCGTATTGTTGTTTCCTTATCAATATTCTAGTGCACTACTTTAGTGGACACTTTAACCAATGTGTTACTCACATGTTCATCAAAAAAATTGTGTGGGTTTGATGGTCATATGGCGTGTATGTGGCACCTTCCTCATCTTCTTTGATTTGCACACCTCCTCGCACAAACATCAAATTCAGGCTCATCCATGTGATTTTGCATGCTCCATGATAACTTCTTGCAAGTGTGCATATTGGCCATCTTTGGGTCCATCCAATCCCAGCCATACAATTGTATATTGGGCAGGGTGCTCTAGAAGTAGGTGTGAATGATTTTTGCTTGGTCATCCAAGTAGCCCAACTTTTGAGTTCCAACTACTCCTTCACCTTCATACTAACTTGTTTATTCCCTCGTGTCTTATTGAACATACGCTCCTTCCCCTTGTGGTTCTTCATCTCATGCGTCTTGTTGTTCTTCTCCTCCTACATTCTGGCTTACTTCCCCCTCTTTCTCTTCTCCTTTAGGTGTGGGGTGTTATAGGAATTTTGTATCCCCACCGACATTGTTTTCCCCTTCACCTGAGTGCTGCTCATGGGTACTCATATTGTCGTCAATAGTTTCATATACGACTAGGTCCCCAATATCTTCATCCTCCTACATCTCAACACTAGGGGTGTCCTCCTTCTCTGTGTGCTTTGTTGAGGGGACTCTTCCTCCTCACTATCCTTTACAGGAACATATTTTTGCACTTTCTCCTTTATTCTTCCTCATTATTTACAGGAGTCACGCGTGGTGATCTTCTTAACTATTGTGAAGTCCTTGCGCTAGTGTCTTTGGATGTGTTCCTTTTTCACAGAAATCTCCTTATGAACGAACCAATTCGACGCTATCTTTTGGTTCCTCCTGCTCTAGGACAATCTATAACTTTGGTAGGCTTTGTATCTTCCGAGTAGGGGCATAGAGGAATCTATCCTTGAGGTTCCTACAATCTTCCCCTTTTTGAAGGTCCTGGGAGTGTCATATCCATGCCCTTTACCACCTTTCCATCCTTGAACCTTGGCCTCTAGATAGATATACATGCGTGTTGGTTTAATTTTTCCTACGGCCAAACTCTCTAGTGTGATGTCCACATTTCCTGATTCCATGGTTTCCACATAGGCCTCTTTCCTTGGCCATACATAAGTCTTGCGTAGAATGTGGATATTTACGTCTACTTTTCCACGTCAAAATGGATCTTATGCATGTCGTGGAACATGTTCACTTACTCCTTGAAATATATGGCAGTAAAATCAAAGGGAAACTTACACCATGGGCACGTACTTTCCCGACTACATATAGAAGTGCCCCAAGCTAAAGTGCCGGTAGACTATAAAATCAGCTTCTCCATTCAGTACTTTGGGCAGCTCACGTGGAATACGCCATTCTCCTTCAAACACCCTATACAACCTCCTGAACCACTTCCCCAGGCGCTCCTTATACGCGTTAGAAATAGTTCGTGTAGAGTGTATTTGGAAAAATTATTTCTTTGGAGATTTATTCTCCAACAAAAACTCCCAGATGTTCTCCCTCAACTTTGTCGGGTATGCCAATTTCACTAAATATAATCAACAACAAGATGACACCCCAAGTTATTTTCTCACCTTTATCTTCCTGGACATGTGCCTCATTTACCAAGCTTTCTACAATGTACCCCACAATGTTGTAGTATGTCTTGTTTACCATCTTATGTACTATATGTAACCAATGCATATTCACCTCATTCTTCCATTGTTCAGTGGCACCCAACTTGCTTCCTGTCAAGTGTGCTACAACCCTAGTGGCCATTTCTACAATGTTGGTTACTTTAAAGGCTCGGCCCCCTTCTTATATTGATGTATGGTGGTCATTGCATCAATACCCTCATCATCAGATAAATCACCAATGATCTCTGAGCTTAATTCATGCAACCCTATCACCTTCCCAATCAGCTTGGTGGTGATCCTCATTCTCCTACCCACGAAGTAGAAAAATTCCTCATACACGTGTGACATGAGCCATTGGTACAATTTCTTGGGCTTCCCAAAATAGGGCAACTCCAGGATTTGCATGACCCCCACACTTTCGAGTAACCTCTTCACGGAGGTGTCTAAAACTCTAGTGTCATCTACTAAACATCGAGTTAGTTTTCCTGTAAACCTTTCTTTGCAATGTCCTTCAGGAACTTCTCGGTTTGGTGGTTAATGTTAGAAACCCTACACTACATTATTTTTGTCTCCCATGGCCACCCCTTGATCACCTCTTCTAGGTAAATCATTTCTACCAGTCATTCCTCTATTGGGTCATCAACTTCCTTCTCCATAGCTGGAGCCTTTTGTGGTGCCATTGTTCCTTCCAATCCACAAGTGTGGTGAAACCCTAGTTGTTGAGACCCAAATCATGCCTAAACCCCTTCGTTGCACACCCGCACCACCACTTGAGTCCTTTTGTGCCTAGATGCTCAATCAACGTGCTTTGAATCTTGTTAGGTACAATCAATCTATAGAATGCTCCTCATCTTCAGCTCTTCTTCACACTTCATAATTTTCTTCAAACTCACAAGGTAAAAATGTCATTGCAAATGTCATATTTTATTACAAGTTTCAAAAATACCCTTCCTTAATTTCTCCACCTACCACCATACACAACATTAATTCCCTTTAAGCGTGTTTTGTGCCTCTTTGTCATGTGCCCCAATCTCTCGCACCTAAATTTTTTTGCCTTGGTCATAACGTTCTTGCGTGACAACAACTTACACTAAAGTATTTATCCAATGTGACCCAAACATACGTAGTCTCAAATGTTGCAGCCTCCTTGAGTTATACTAAGTGCTCACCACCTTATGCGTGGTCTTTAACTTTGAGCAATCCTCTTGAATTTTTCATCACTTTTCAAATCTTGTTCCCTTTATGGTCACTGTGAGTTTATTTCTTTTCTGTACCAAACTAACCTTCTTTATCCACCCCACACTAAGGGTATGTGCGAGTCCTCTGCGCATAAAAACACTTTAGATTGTAACAAGCTTTTGGCGCACAAGTGTGCTTATTACACAACACTAAAATAAATTGACAAAGCATGGTGGCGATGAAGGAAACACATCTAAAGGAAATATAGTAAGGGAAATATAATCTAAATGGAAATACTACCTTATTACAAACTCCAAGAAGACTTATTTATAGTAGGGCTTCACCTACTCGGTTAAAGTAATGGCGAGAAAATGTGTTCCATCAAGCGCCTCAAGCCAGAAAGCACCTTAGTGAAGTATATGAGTGATAACATATGGTCCCAGCTAATACACCTTAATCTTGCTTGGGTGGCATAGAAACTTTGAATCATAAAGAAGTGCCATCTACCCAACCTCAAGTTTCTTATCCCTGATGTGCCTATCGTGTCATGCCTTCGCCTATATTTTTCTTGCTTCTAACTCTATTGTGTTATTGCGCGCCTCTCATCTAGTTGTATCAACTTGTTAATTCATTCTTCCAATGCTTTCTCATCAGCCAGACCTCTTGCACGCATAATATGTAAAGAAGGTAACATGAATTCCATGGGTAGAAATACCTCTGCGCCAAACACCAACTGAAAGGGTGTTGCCTTATTCAACCATTTGTAGGTTGTTCTATATGCCCAAAGCACAGCAGAAACTTTATCATCCCAGTCTTTCCTTCCAACATCACAAATTTTTTTCAACATCTGGCTCAATATCTTGTTGAAAGCCTCAACAGTCCCATTTTCTTGAGGGTGATAAGGTGTTATCTTATGGTGTGTAACCATAAATTCATCCAATAATATCTTGATAGTATTATTAAGGAAATGAGTTCCCCTATCACTTGTCAAACTTAAAGGACATCCATACCTGGTAAGAATATTTTCCCATAAGAACCTTATTGTTATTGTTGTTGTACAATCCTTTATAGGTGCCACTTCTACCCACCTTGTAAGATAATTTTTACAAGTGTCGGTATAATGTGATCCCATTTTGCTTGTGGCTAGGGAAATAGGACCCATAAAGTCAATTTCCCATTTCTCAAAAGGTTTTGCACTAGTAATAGGCCTCAAAGGCATTTCATCTCTCTACCCAAGTTTTCCAAGGCACTGATAAAGTGATCACATGCCTTACAATAGTCTTTGCAATCCTTGTACAAGGTCTCCCACCATAAACCAGCTAGTAGAATCTTGTGTGCAGTGGCGTCACCTACATAGTGTCCACCTGTAATATCATCATGAGCCTCCTCCATGATTTCCATTCGCTCATGCTCCAATACACACCGGCATAATACTTCATCTCACCTAGTTTGTATAAGTCGCCACTGATCAACATGAAAGGTGTGACGTTAATTGCAAGTTGTTTCTTTTCCAATGCCTTCATTCCTACGGGTGTCATACATGTGCAATAAATATAGCAATATCCTCTAATTTTTAGGGCACACAGTTTAACCTACATAACTATGCATTTGACATTATATCTTCAATACTCTATGTGTCTTCTCCTAATTGAATCCTTGACAAATGATTTGGACCAGAATTACTTTTACCTGGCTTTACTACTACTGTAAAGTTGAAGTCTTGGAATAAAAGAACCCATCAGCATATGTGCCCCTGTAAGACGGGCTTGTTCACCATTTATCTCAATGTCATGTGATATGTATAGAAAATGAATGGATTTTCTACCAATCACTATCTAAACTTATGCAACATGTAGATCATTGACAAAGCCTCACGCCCGCTTGATTGTATAATTTTCTTACGCATGAGTCAACTTTCTACAAGTAAAGAAAATAGGATGATCTACAATACATATCGAGGGTGACCTAGAAGCGTGTCAATGGCCATGTTACGAGTGCATGCGATGGAAAAGTGACATGCGAGCATGGGAATCTACAAGTAACTCTTCCTCGCACCCGACCTCCCGAGGTCGTGCCGAGATAGCCGGTGGGGATGGAATACACGTGGGTTAGGTAATCTTATGTCTTCAACACGCAATAATGGGATCTGTGAATCTAAGGCAAAGAAGGCCCTCCTAACCTGAATCGGTGTGATAGATCGTTCGGTGAGGATAGCTTGCTCGAAGGCTCCAATCAATATCGAGCTCTGCCATGATCGATCTATGGGTTGTGGGATACGTGGAAGATGACCTATGGGTGCTTCGTATATATCTCCCGATAAGGTCATGAAAATGGAATGGCTAAATGTGTAGTGGATCTTTTGGTGTTTTATGGATGATTCTCTGGTCTAGTCCAGAAATCTTTAGCTTGATTAGCTGCTACGTTTAATAATGATAGTTGTGTGATGATGTCTGGTGGAAGTGGAGAGGACCTAAACACCAATGTTCGCAAGTTGGTGTCAATATTTGATTGATTTGTAGGCCCGTTGGGTTGTGGGACCTGTGGATCACAACCGTAAGTTTGTGGTTGTTGTGGACCTCCTATGGTCATATGAAGAGTCAACCCCTTGATTTGAGTATCCAGTAATCGTATGCCTTTTCGGCCTCTACGTTTAGAACTAGAAGTTGCATGATTTTCTCGGAGTACCTAACAGGTGTTCTAGAAACTTGGATACGTAAGCTAGTGTCTATATCAATGAGGAGGTCTCTGCGTGCATTTGTGGGACTAGTGGATCACAACCGAATGTTTTCTCTCTTTCAGGTCCTTCTACAGTCATACGGATATCTATCAAGGTAGTCTATAATTTGGCTGATTTGACCAGAAAATGTGTGTGCTTTGTCATCTTCTATGTTTAATCCTCTTAGTTGTGTGTTGATTTCTTGTAGGTCTATTGTTGTTCGGAAGACCTGAATTATGAGATTTTGGTCTATGTCAGTTAATGCTACAACAAGATTGGGTTGAGGCACGATTGGCTCAAAAATGTATTCCCTAGGCTCCCTAGGTCCCGTGATTGTCATACAAGATCAATATAAACCTAACTGAAATGAAATAAACTAATTATGCAAGATATATCTACTATATATATATATATATTCCTCTATTTTTGTATTTTTGATAGAATTTTTAATAGAATTGAAAGAGAAACTAATCTAATATATTTCAGAAAATGACAACTAATCTAATAACAAAATTAAAACAAGCAAGGTAGCCGGTGTAGCTACTTTCCTATGCAGTTGTGAGTTTATCCTAAATAACTAGATAGTTGATTAACTTAATTGAAAGATTCTCGATCCTACCTCAGAAGTGAGGAATGAATCATAGTTTCTGAGAAACTATCAATCCCCATAACTTCCTTAGCAATATCGAAAATGAAATTTAACTGAAATGAAATATTTCACTACTCTATTTGATATGTTTTAACTAGAACTTTGACAGATAAAACCTGGAATTTGTAGAACAGTGGTGAATCCAGTAGTGTATGATTTTGTCCCCTCAGAATGATCTCCTCGTTCCTTCGTGTTCACGTGAATCTAGAAGAGTGTGTATATGCTAGCATCAATAGAAAAAAGGTATTTGAACAATGGCAGCTTTGGATATAGACCGAATATAATGCGAGTAGGAGAGGGACAGCGCAAGTGATAGAGCTTGGCGTATGTAATTCCTAGCGGGATTTATTGTGGGAATACAACACAAGTGTATCGAGAGATTCTAGAATCTACCTTATATGAAGAACACAACCTGTAACTCTAATGGATTCAATCTACAAATGACACTACTACTCTCTCTAAACTAATTTGTATGAACAATAATGAACAAGACTGAAGCAAGAAGATCGAATGGCTTCTAATAGCAAGGAAAAACTAGCATGGATGCAAACATGAAAACAAAATGAGTTCTAAGCAAGAAATTGAAAGACTAAACAATGGAAATGAGAAGTTGAGGGGCCATTTGCTTGAAAACAAGCTAGCTATTTATAGATTTCACATTCACCCAAAGGTAATTCCTATTAGAACTCTTTTACCATTAAACAATGAAGAAACACTATTCTAGGGAACATAAAACATTAATATGAGAGCTAAAGGTTGGTTGAAAAGTTGGTAAATGTTGAAAAATTATGCAAGTCGTGATCGTGATCGAAAAGAACATCTTTGGAAAATGCGTGAAGGACCGCCACCTGAGCGGGTGGCGGTTCTGGACCGCCGCCGCCACTGGCGGGGGTGGCGGTTTCATCTTGAAGGTCAAAAAGCTTAGAAAAAAAGGCGAGAGGATAAAGCGAAGTACTGAGGAAGCTTAATAAAGCATTTGGGATGCTAACATACACTTGGTGAGCTTTTCTGGATTCCGAACACCTTGCGAGGTGACCTGTATCATCATTGGGGCATGTGTAACATCGTTCGGTGGTACAGTACCCTACAATTTTGGGTACGTACATATTGCCCCCTCGGAGAAGTGTTTTAACCATGAAGAGGTGTAAAATGGTGGGTCTGAGTATGGCGGTCCCAAAATGGGAAGCTAGAAATATATACGACATGCCTTGTGTGTGTGAAATGTCGCCATCGAGTTCCTACTACTGTAAAATGAAAAGAGGACTCAAGTGCTAGATAGATAAAATAAATCAAAAAATAAATACTAAATTAGTATGAAATGAGGACTTACCATTTGTGCGGGGATGAGAACTTACCTCCATCGGCGCTCTAAACCTGCGAAAGGGGCATTCAAAATGAGTCAAAACACCATATATATATATATAAATGGGCTTATTTTCCTATTCATTTGCGTGTTGATTTGATAGTTTTTGAGCTCTGGGACCCGGTGATGGTTTTCAATGAGAGTATAGTCGAAACGTTCGTATCGAGATAGCGATCATGCCTCATGAGTAGAACCTCGACCCATGAGATCCCAGGTTAGTTCTTCTTGATTTAACGTTTTTGCACCCAAAATGTTAAAATGATGAAATCTTTGTTGTGGGGGGTTATTTTTAGAAATGTCAGTTTTAAATGTGTCTCTTAGGGGGGACGCCTAATGGGTAGGCTTTTGTTTTAGCTAAAATGGTCAATTTTTGCATTTTTAAGCATTTTTAGGGCATGCGACCCGTTTGTAGTCATGGGACAGGACCGCCGCCCTGAGTAGGTGGTGGTTATGGGACCGCCACCTTTTAAGGTGGTGGTTATGGAACCGCCACCCTGCTCGGGGGCGGTCCTCTACAAAGTGTTAAAACAACACTATTTTGAGTTTATTTTTGCATTTCTAGTATTCCTACTTGCTTTAATGATTTTTCAATGCAATCTTGCACTAACTTGCTTCTTTTTGCATGTTTTTGGGTGTTTTGTAGAAGAAGGAAGAGTACATTAGATGGAGCTGAGAGAGGGAGTGTGATTGGCTTCCAGCAGTGTTAGATGCACTCTCTCGGTTTGAGCAGGATACTCTCCAGAGGGTAGGTATATTGAGGATTGCACGGGTCCCCCACGTTGCACTTGCCAGTCACATACTATGTGACTTATTTTCTTACTGGGATGCAGATCGGAACACCTTCCGATTTCCAGGTGTTAGGGGTGAGTGGACTATCACCCTAGAGGATGTCTACCACATTTTGGGAGTCTCGATTATTGGGAGGAGACTTTCATTTGATACTGACAGATATCAGAGCTCGGGTGACTCGGTGGGCCACCTATATGGGAGGCGAGTTGTCTCCTTTGGTTTGAAGAAGGGGTGAAGGTCATTCATTATTCTGGCTTGCCCATCCCTCGATCATCGAGGCCATTATGGGCATCCTTGCTTTGAGATTGATCGGGGACAAGGGAGGGGATACTTTGCTCTACTGTTGGGCCCCCATCATCGCACAGATTGAGGCACATGGTCGGATTTATGCTGGGGAGCCGATATACTTGGGACCACCTATCACGACTTATACAGGGTGGTTTGATTATAGGGACAGTCGCTGAGCCATCGACCTTAGTTATGAGCTGGGTCTATGAGTGCATTATCCCTTATGGGAGAGGCGTAGAGGTGGAGGATCCGGGGCCGTGAGGGCAGCTAGATGGATAGAGATGATGGTGCTTAGAGCACCCCACCAGCCAGTTGCTTCCCTGACTACTGAGGATATGGAGGCCACACCTTATCAGGCCATGGCGGGGTTGTGGGGTGAGACCTTTACTTTGATTTCTGCTCTCTACTAGGGCAGCTTGTGGATAGGATGGGGAAGGTAGAGACACACCCCTTTGATCGAGTGCCTCAGCTAGTTTGGCCTTGCTTACATTGACATGCTTCCCCAGTGGTGCCAGTGTTCAGATCAGTTTGGGAGGCTAGGGGAGGTCCTAGAGGCCGGGGTTGGACTGTTGTTACTCCTGGCATCCCTATTGCAGCCAGGAGGGTGGTACATTGCTTCGAGAGAGAGCCGGTGCTCCTCAGGCACCTTTACTTCGGATTGCCGCCGGTCCTGCCCATAGCAGTGATGACCCCATTGATATAGACTCGAGTCTGAGGAGTTCACAGGGGGAGAGATGGAGGAGGAGACCGAGGACATGGAGATCAGTGAGTCGGGTGGGGAAGAGGATAGCGATCCGAGTGGCATGACACTCAGGAGATCCTACAGGCTGAGAGGGTAGAGCAGAGCATGGAGAGGGTGACTCTAGTCTCAGAGGAGTTACTTTCTCAGGACCTAGGTGGAGAGGATGAGTCTGTGGTAGGACGCCATGTTGCCCCAGAGATGTAGGAGGGGACACCGGTCGGTGGTGGCATCATGGTAGGGCGTGGATCCAGAGATCCTTCTTGGAGGCCGGAGATCGAGTGAGTTGTCACTCTTCTTTTGATATTTATTTTAGCTAGAATTGCCTTAGTTGCTTTATCTCTCTTTTTGTTCATCCTTGGTTTCACCTTTTGATTATTTTCTAATTTTTTTCTCCTTTGCTTGCAGAGACTGCTGATGAGTGGTGAGACTTGATTCATTGGGTATGTACGATGACCCCTGATGCTCCCCATGGAGAAGACTCGTGTTGAGCTATCCATGGATGTAGGGGAGCCTTCAGTAGCCGGTAGGCATACCGATGTTTTTTCCCCTATCTGGCATGTGGCCAAGATGGTGACTTCCCTCCATGCCGAGGTAGCTGGGTATAGGGCTGTAGAGTGCTTGATGAGGAGGAGCCGCTCTCATAGTGAGACTACGGCTCTTTGTTTGGGACGCGAGCCCTCGGTGCACTCGAGAGCGGCGCGTGGCGGAGTCCTAGACGTGATCGTGTGCCTTCGGAGGGATCCCATAGGGATTGAGAGGCCACTTGGCTCTTTTTGTAGTGACCTTTGTTAGGTTGTTTATATGAGTATTTTTGTACTTTCTGGGCTCATTGAGCATTTTGACCATGCCTAGTGCATGATGGCATTGTATATGAAACCTGATTTGTATATATATATATATATATATATATATATATATATATATCTTTGGATCTAGACTCTTGGTATCTTGAATTTTGTGACTCATTTTCTAAATGTGTTTTTAGATGTTTTTAGAATATTTTCTTTTCATGTTTCCAGAATGTATGCAATGGACAACAAATGATAGTAAATAGAATGTTTTACTCTATATGTTTTTGCAATGTTGATATGAGATGATACTAACATATGGTAGTACTGAACTTTTGAACTCTTTGGGAAATGTTTGTAATTCCTTCTTATATTGGAAAAATGTGATGAATGCATAGTGATAAAGAGATGAACTTGCCCCAATCCCAAATCCATGCAACTAGTAAGACGCGAGGGCTCAACACCAAGAATTAGGAAGGGCACAAGTTGTATGAGTTTGATTGAATGGAATGATGAGAGACAGACAAACCAAGAACAAGAACCAAATTTGGACCTACACACCCACCCTACTCAGAACTACTACCAAGCTTAGAAGGCCACTTACTTTTCAGTTTATCTAGACTTAGATTCATAAATGGCAACTTGGTTGACAAAATCTGGTTTTGAGGATTTGATCTCTTTGGAATTTGGATGTTTGGATATTTGCTTTCTCTTAACATAATTTGACTTGTGTTTTTAGCATACCAAGATTTGTTAGTTTGTGTGACTGGACCCCCCACACCCTGCCTCACGCCACTAGTAAGAAGCATGGGTTTGTCACCAAAGGCAAGATATAGGTGAGTAAGGGCACTTCTTTCCTTTCCCAACCTCACATCACTAGTAAGAGATGTGGGCTTATCACCGAAGGTTGATGGGGAAAAGAAGTGTGTAAAATAAAATATTTTGTTTGCTTGGTGCTTTTGATTTCATTTGATTTTGACATTTCTGATCTATAACTTTGGGATATCCTTTCATTCCAAGAGATTTTAAGAGGGATAGATGTGACACCAAGAAGCTTCTCAGAACAGGACCGTAGGCAAGGACAACTTTACCTAGTAGAAAGAAAGAGCAAAGCCAAGTATGCAGGTCTTGGTATGGTTTCTGTCAATGTTTGTCTATCGAAATTGATGAGAAGATTTGAAAATATTTGATGATGTTTGAAGAGATGTGATATGAATATTTTTGCCAATATCTTCAGAAATTTGTAACATTTTTTTAAGAGTAAGCTCCTGAACTATCATTTTTATGAAATGGACAGAATGAAGTAGCTAAAAGACTAATGCAATGTAGGTAGCTATAATGTACTAGTAATGACTTTGACATTTTATGCGTAAAACCACTTAAGGTGCAAGGAATTGTGAGTTTCACCAAATTCCTCACCTTCTAGTGTGCCACAAGAGATACGCACCATTTCCGTAGTCCTTCATGACTCGGTATGGGCCCTGACCATTTGGGTAGAACTTTCTTCCTTCACTTCGGTTTTCTTATCGATCCATTTTGTCTAGTCTTAGAACTAGATCTCCTTCATATATTTCTCACTCATAGACTTTTTGTTATCTTGCCCGGCACATCCGGTCGGCATAGGCTCTGTGCCATTGTTGGCATTTAACTGGCCTCATCGAGGCTTTCTAGTTGAGAGAGGTGTGCCTCCTGTAAGCTTCTTCATCAGAATCCCTTGTAATGAGATGCGGAGACTGGGTATTTGACCTCAAGTGGGAGAAGCTACTTGCTCCGAATACGGTGAGAAAGGAGTTGCTCTGTTGTTGGTGTTCTTATTGAGGTTCGGTGGGCCCACAAGGCCGGATATAATTTTAAATGCCAATCTCGTTTGTTTTCCTTTACTATTTTGAGGAGAATAGCTTTCAATGTTTTGTTTGTTGCTTCAGCCTGCCCATTGGCTTGAGGGTAGTAAAGAGAGGTTGTGTGATGGTTTATCTTGAACTTGCTACATAACTCATGAACCTCATCATTCTTAAAGGACGTGCCATTATCTGAGATAATGACTTGTGGGACACCATACCTACAGATAATTTGGTTCAAAATGAATTTGGCAATCACCGAACTGTAGTACAGTGGTGAGAGGCATGGCCTCCACCCATTTGGTAAAATATTCCATGGCTGTGATTATAAAATTATGGCCATCGGTTGATGAGGGAGAGAATTTCCCTATTAAGTCTAGACCCCAAGTGGAGAAGGGCCATGGAGTCAGCTATTGGTTGTAGGGATTGTGCTGGCATGTGAATCTCGTGAGAGAATTCTTGACATTTGTGGCACTTACGTACAAATTCCATTGCGTCATGTTCGAGAGTGGGCCAAAAATAGCCCATCCGATGTATTTTTGAGTGGTGGCGTGACCCCGAAGTGGCCCCACATATCCCACTATGGGATTCATGAAGAATCCTCTTGGATTCTTCTATGTCGATGCATCTTAGAAGCATGCCGTTGAAGGCTCTACGATAGAGCACTTGGTCTAAAACAACATATTTAGTGGTAATAATAATGTAACCGCCTTCTTTGTTGTGATGTGGCACTTTTCGGGTATGTATGGTCCATGATAAAATTGATGATATCGGTATACGGGGACATGTAGAAATGGGGGGTCTGGTTTTGACAAAGTATACACATTCATCGGGAAAGTCTAGATCTACCAGCTGCCTCCATCTAGTGGATTGTCAGCTAACGATCTCTGTAATGATTTGTCCTTTAATGGATTTTTGGTTTTGAATGTTAACTCAAATTCTCCCATTAGGGTTTGAAATGGCCAGACCTTTTTAGATAAAGATCCTTGTGTGAGAAATGTTCGTAAATGGTTTGTCTTTATAATGACCCTTGTTTCTTAGTTTAACATGTAATGTCTCAAACATGTTTTGTTGCAAAAATTATGGCAAGGCATTCTCTCTCTACTGTGTGTAATGTGTTTCATAATCAAGCAACGTTCGGCTAATGAAATAGATCACGTTCTCATTTATCATCATCTTCTTGAGCCAGCATGTAGGCCAGCGAGACATGAGTGGCTCGTGAGTATAGGATCAAAGGGCGGTCTGGCTTGGGAGGCATTAGCGTGGGTGGTGACAACAAGAAGCGCTTAACTACTTCGAAGGCCTCATTGCAATCTTCAGTCCAATCGATACTATAATCTTTCTTGAGTAGATTGTTGATTGGATGAATGGAAAAGCTTAAATCTAGGATGAACCTTGGATTGCACCGAGTTTCCCAAGAAATGACCTGATTCTAGACTCATCGAAGGTGGGATCATTTTGAGAACACCCGTATTTTGGCCGGATCAACATCAATCCCTCGTGAAGATATAATGTATCCTAGAAGTTTGCCTCTGTTACACCAAACACGCACTTCTCTGGGTTTAATGTGACACCATACTCAATTAGTCATGAGAGGATGATACGGAGCACTTCCGGATGATCACAGCATTTCTTGGCCTTGGCAACAAGTCATCCACATATGATTCCACAATTTTATGGATAAGATCATGGAATATATAAGTCATTTCCCATTGATACGTAGCGCCGGCGTTCTTAAGACCAAATGGCATGACAACATAACAATAAGTTCCCAGGGAGTTATAAATGTGGTTTTGGCTTGATCTTGTTTAGATATTTTAATCTGATTGTACCCTGAGAACCCATCCATGAGGGACAATAGTTCAAATCCAGTTGTTGCATCAATGATAACGTCAATGGATGGTAATGGGAAATCATCCTTGGGACAAGCTTTGTTAATATCCCAAAAGTCTATACAAATGCGTATCTTCCCATTCTTTTTGAGGATGGGAACGATATTAGACACCCATTGTGAATAGTCAATGGGCTTGATGAATCCTACTTGGAGAAGTTTTACTACTTCCTCTTTTACCATGAGAGCCACTTTTGGCTTCATTGGTCTTGACTTTGTTTAATTGGCTTGCATCTGGTTTAGTGATGAGATTATGTACCATAACTTGTGGTGCGATACCCATCATTTCTTTATAATTAAATGCAAAATCCTTTTGATGTTTTTGAGGATTTGGGTGTGTATTTCTATTTTTCTTCGGAGTTAGCGAGGATCCCAACTTCAAAATTCTTGGTTCTTCCTCCATTCCAATGTTTATGTCAATGGTTTCTTCTATCAAAGAAGCGTTACCTTCTTCAAATTTAGGTGGGGCTGGAGGTAGTTCCAAGCTTTCTCCATTTTCTATCTCGTAGATATCGAGATCCTTCTATGGAGGAGACTCTACCATGGGATTTCCAAAGTAGGAAGAGGAGTGTGGTATTAGGGAAAGATCAACTATAGGGTGAGCAAGGTGTAGCTCTGCATAGGTGTTTAGATATTTGAGAGTGACTTTATCACTATCAACATGATGTAAGATAGAAGATTCATTCTCAGTTGTATGTGTTAGAAGAGGGTTCGTTGACATTTTCTTCACCAATGGTTCAGTACGAAGTGATACCTTGAAACTTGTATCTTCCAACTCATTACTTGGGGTAAAACGTGAAGTTGAGGTTGCTATTGAATCTGTGAGAAGGTTTTGTTCTCGTGGGATTGCCTCAATGGATATGAAGTTGAATCCTTTGCTTAGATCTAATACCGTTGTTTTATAGAGTTGTAAGTGCTCAGCTCTAGTCTCATATACTTCAGAGACTTGGTTTGTAACTAATTGTGAGTCTCCTAACACTCTGATGTCATTAACACCGATCCTTTTGGCTATGATGAGGCCAAGGAGGAGGGCTTCGTACTCAGTGCCATTGTTTGTACATTCAAAGTTTAATTTAAAAGAAAAAGGTAGGATCTTTCCCTCAGGAGAAGTAAAGATCACACCTGCCCCGGCTCCATAGTGACATCTAGCTCCATCGAAGTGGAGAGTCCAATATTTACTAGGAAAAATGGATGTTGGGACATTCTTTGCATCTGTTTCTTCTATTTTGGTTACTTCTACCATGAAAAGTTCCTCTGCTGGAAGAGAACCAACTCCTAGGGTACATCCCATACCTATGGAATCAAATGGTAGGAAAATTGGTAGATCTTGTTCCAGTAATTTGACAATTTTTGTAGTAGTTCCTAATGACATTGTTTCTACAACGTTAGCTTCATCCTTGAGGGTTGGGATGCCCTTGACTAGGTTCGTAATTTCTAGTTCTATTGTAGGTATTAATTTTTCTTCGGTTTTGAGTCGATTGGTTTGTTAAGTTGGTTTGTTGGGAGTTCAAACTCAGAGTGAATGCACTGGTCTTTTCTTCAGGTCTGCTAGGTGTATGTCGAATGGTTTTGGGTCACCTTTTGCTATGAATATCTTTCCTAGGTGTAAGAATCTTATTTCTGGAATAACGTAGAAGGGATTGCTTTCATGCGATGTATCCATGGTCGATGAGGATCATATTATAGTTGGTTTCCCGATCTATGATATAAAACTCGGTGAGGATTGTCTTGGGTCCTAAGGTGACTGGTAGTATTATAGTCCCAATTGAAGTAGCTTTAAGGTTGTCATAACCTCTTAGCGTATTTCTTGTTGTGGAACAGTTTGTTTCTCCATATCCTAGCTTTTGAAGGAAAGAGAAGGGGACAATGTTAATCTTTGCCCCATCATCAACCATTGCACGTTTAACGTAATTATTGTAAACCCACACCTGTAAATGCAAGGCCGGATCACCTCTACGTGTAATTTCAGCATCTGTTGGCATTTTGTTTATGTCGAATATAAACTCGGTATCCCTATCTGGCTGCCTGGAGGGTGGATATCGAAGTCTATATGGTTTACTTGTGTTTCGGGAGGTGGAGTGATGTTAATTAAATGACCTAGACCTAGTGCTTCTAAAAGAGCAGCCCTATGGGTAGGAGAATTTTTCAATAAGTCCAAAAAGGAGATGTGAGAGAAGGTCTTTGTTAAGTCATTAATTAAATCATAAGCACCTATGGGTTTTACCAACGTTTGTTGAATGTTATCTGGCTCTAGTGGATAGATTGGATTTGGTTGAGAAGAATATTCTCATGCTCTTGTTATGGCTTCTACGTGCAGCTCAGTATCTAACTCCACTAGACCAACTATCTTGGTTCGTGGCTGATTTCCTAATTGTGGTGTGCAATAGGTGGATTTAGTGAAGTTGAGGCTTCATGATCGTTATTTCCTGTCATTACACCTTTGTTCGTCCCATTTGGATTTAATTTATTATTGTTATTGTGATTTGGAAGTGGATCATTGAAGATCTTAAGAGGTGCGTTTTGAGGGGAAACTGCCCCTGTGAAAGTATTTGGCATAGGTGTCACAGAATCTATTAAGAACATATCTATGAAGAGTTGTCTTTGTTCTTCTGGAAAATGTTGCATGAACTTATTGTAATCGTGGCAAGTCCTAGTGTCATGGCCTCGAATTTTGTGGAAACCACAATACGAGTTGGGATTATAACTCCTAGGTTGTTGGTTTGGCACGTGTTGTGGTCCAAAACTCTGATTAAACTATTGACTATTAGGATTAAAGTTTTGCGTTTGTTGCCTTTGGTTTTGGTTTTGATATCCAGTTGAGTTTTGACTTGGACCCTATGTCTGGATGCCATTGTTGTTGTTGTTGTTGTTGTTGTCGTTGGGGATGATTAAAATCCACCGCGTTGATTGTTGGGGTAAAATTGTTGTTTCGTTGATTGTTAACTGGTGGTGGAACATTTACAACGTTTTCTTTTTAGTTTGGTCAGTCACTCCATTTGTTGTCACTCCTGTGGTTTTTGTTAAGGATTTTAGGTCCTTGATTGGCGTTTGTGGTAGTAGGATAAGTCGTAGTGTTTTGGTTGGGGATGATTAACCTCCCATTTGTTCCATATGTCTTGTGACCGCTATCTATTGCAGCTTGATCTATTCGGAGAGCGCTCTCGAGCACTTCATCATAAGTTCTTAGTGGGAACTTTTGGACTTCTTCCTTTATCTCTCTGTTGAGAGAATGAAGGAATAAATCACATAGTTCCATCTGATCCATGTTTGGAGTGCTTGTTGAAGAATAGAGGACTGTACGCCATCTTTGGATGAAATGAGCAACAGATTCATTGTGTTCTTGTTTAATATGCAAGAATTCCCTGATTCCTATTCTCAACAATTTGTTCATGTCGAATGCCTTGATGAACTCTGAAATGAGTTGTTTAAATGAATGTATTGAGGCTTCAGGTATTCTGTAATACCAATCGAGGGTGATACCCTCTAAAGTTTTGGGGAATATTTTAGCAACAACTCCATCCCAAGGGAGCAGTTCTCGAATGGTTGTGGCATAGGCCTTAATATGTGCATTCGGGTCTCCCTCTCCTTTGTACTTGGGTAGATCAGGGAGAGGTCTTGGAAGCATGATGCTTCGTATAGTGAAGTCTAAAGGTTCTTTCAAATATTCTGAATAAGTCCCTATCGCATAGGTTTGACCATTGATGGTGTTTGCTTTTGAGGGGGTGGAGGTGGAATGGGTTGTTGATATGGCGTAGCATATGTATTTGTAGGGGCATAAGGAAATCCTTGTGGTTGAGTGAACATGCTAGGAGAAGAGAACATATCTCCCTGTGGTGATTTGGAATACATGTTTAAGTATGGAGGAGCATTGCTCAGGAATGGGTTGTTTTGTACTAAGCGGGAGGTATTATATTCTCAACTGGAGCGGCGTTAGAAAATGTGGTTCTAGTTGGCGTTTGTTGTAAATATTGAGGAGGCATACCCAACGTGCTGTTCCTGTGAGGAGGTCTACTTGGCTGGGATGATGTGGAGGATTGGAAGTTCTGCTTGCATGAACTATGGATTTTGATTTTCTTGAGCAAGTTCAACCCTCTAACCTTCTCAACTAAGGCTGAGATGACCTCGTTTGGTGAAGACACGGTATTTTTCCTTAGTGGTGTTTGTTGTATATCTTGAGGTTGTATAGGCATATGGTACCTGCTATGAATTGATCGGTGCCCTACCAAGTTTCACGAGGGCATTTCCTATAGGTGGAGGAATGGGGGTGTTTTCTTGGAATGAGACCTCGGGTTGTGTTTGCAAACCTCCTATAGGTGGGTACATATTTTGAGAGCGTTGTTCACTCCTAGCATAACGTGCTAAGTATTCGTCATCTAAAAATAGATATGGATCTAATTGTCTACTAATTTGTGGTCTAAGCAACACTTGAGGAGATGAACCAGATTCTCCAGTGAGCATCATGTTGTTTGAGCCTGAAGGCTCTGGTTGTTGTGTTTGAGTGAGCTGATCCAACTCCTCTATTTGGAAAGAAGAACTATATCTAGTCCTTTGAGGTGGAGTTTGTGTTGAAAATCGGTTAGTTGAATAGTTGTCACCCCATGCTGAGAGCGAGGGTGATGGTTGTCTATTTAGTTGATCGTAGTATGCTTCAAGACCTAGGAGAGGTCTGCCATATGCATCGTATCCGACATATTCGGGGGGTATATGAATACCTGTAGAATAATGGGAAAGAGTGAAGGTGGATGAAAGAAAAGAAAACAGAAAGAGGAATATTAGTTTGATTCACGTCGGGTTCACCAATTTTGTTGGTGAAGCTGATGTGAAGGCTAATGAGGTGGAAAAGATGAAAAGTAAACTAATTGGAAGAACAAGTAGAAATAAGACTCGAAAAGGTAGGAAACGTCGGGTTCACCAATTTTGTTGGTGAAGCTGATGTGAAGGCTAATGAGGTGGAAAAGATGAAAAGTAAACTAATTGGAAGAACAAGTAGAAATAAGACTCGAATCAGAAGGTAGGAAGTTTCACGTCGGGTTCACCAATTTTGTATGATGGAAAAGTGACATGCGAGCATGGGAATCTAAGTAACTTCCTTTTGTATGATGGAAAAGTGACATGCGAGCATGGGAATCTACAAGTAACTCTTCCTGCAGGAGGTCATGCGAGAGCAGCCGGTGGGGATGGAATACACGTGGGGTGTAGATAAACTAGTTAGGTAATCTTATGTCTTCAACACATAATAATGGGATCTGTGAATCTAAGGCAAAGAAGGCCCTCCTAACCTGAATCGGTGTGATAGATCGTTTGGTGAGGATAGCTGCTCGAAGGCTCAATCAATATCGAGCTCTCTGCCGTGATCGATCTATGGGTTGTGGGATACGTGGAAGATGACCTATGGGTGCTTCGTATATATCTCCCAGAAAAGGTCATGAAAATGGAATGGCTAAATGTGTAGTGGATCTTTTGGTGTTTTATGGATGATTCTCTGGTCTAGTCCAGAAATCTTTAGCTTGATTAGCTGCTACGTTTAATAATGATAGTTGTGTGATGATGTCTGGTGGAAGTGGAGAGGACCTAAACTAATGTTGCAAAAAGTGGTGTCAATATTTGATTGATTTGTAGGCCCGTTGGGTTGTGGGACCTGTGGATCACAACCGTAAGTTCATGGTTGTTGTGGACCTCCTATGGTCATATGAAGAGTCAACCCCTAATTCCGAGTATCCAGTAATCGTATGCCTTTTCGGCCTCTACGTTTAGAACTAGAAGTTGCATGATTTTCTCGGAGTACCTAACAGGTGTTCTGGAAACTTGGATACGTAAGCTAGTGTCTATATCAACGAGGAGGTCTCTGCATCATTTGTGGGACTAGTGGATCACAACCGAATGTTTTCTCTCTTTCAGGTCCTTCTACAGTCATACGGATATCTATCAAGGCAGTCTATAATTTGGTTGATTTGACTAGAATGTGTGTGCTTTGTCATCTTCTATGTTTAATCCTCTTAGTTGTGTGTTGATTTCTTGTAGGTTTGTTGTTGTTCGGAAGACCTGAATTCTGAGATTTTGGTCTATGTCAGTTAATGCTACAACAAGATTGGGTTGAGGCACGATTGGCTCAAAAATGTATTCCCTAGGCTCCCTAGGTCCCGTGATTGTCATACAAGATCAATATAAAATAAACCTAACTGAAATGAAATAAACTAATTATGCAAGATATATCTATAATATATATATATTCCTCTATTTTTGTATTTTTGATAGAATTTTTAATAGAATTGAAAGAGCAACTAATCTAATATATTCAGAAAATGACAACTAATCTAATAACAAAATTAAAACAAGCAAGGTAGCCGGTGTAGCTACTTGCCTGTGCAGTTGTGAGTTTATCCTAAATAACTAGATAGTTGATTAACTTAATTGAAAGATTCTCGATCCTACCTCAGAAGTGAGGAATGAATCATAGTTTAGAAACTATCAATCCCCATAGCTTCCCTGGCAATATCGAAAATGAAATTTAACTGAAATGAAATATTTCACTACTCTATTTGATATGTTTTAACTAGAACTTTGACAGATAAAACTTGGAATTTGCAGAACAGTGGCGAATCCAGTAGTGTATGATTTTGTCCCCTCAGAATGATCTCCTCGTTCCTTCGTGTTCACGTGAATCTAGAAGAGCGTGTATATGCTAGCATCAACAGAAAAAGGTATTTTGAACAATGGTAGCTTTGGATATAGACCGAATATAATGCGAGTAGGAGAGGGACAACGCAAGTGACAGAGCTTGGCGTATGTAATTCCTAGCGGGATTTATTGTGGGAATACAACACAAGTGTACTGAGAGATTCTAGAATCTACCTTCTATGAAGAACACAACCTGCAACTCTAATGGATTCAATCTACAAATGACACTACTCTGCTCTAAACTAATTTGTATGAACAACAATGAACAAGACTGAAGCAAGAAGATCGAATGGCTTCTAATAGCAAAGGAAAAACTAGCATGGATGCAAACATGAAAACAAAATGAGTTCTAAGAAAGAAATTGAAAGACTAAACAATGGAAATGAGAAGTTGAGGGGCCATTTGCTTGAAAACAAGTTGGCTATTTATAGATTTCACATTCACCCAAAGGTGATTCCTATTAGAACTCTTTTACCATTAAACAATGAAGAAACACTATTCCAGGGAACATAAAACATTAATATGAGCTAAGGCGGTTGAGAAAAATATGCCCTATTATATTTCCAAAAGGTGTAGAAAATACACACTTCCCGATATTTAAAGAGATGCTTAACTGTCTGCACCTCTCAAACATTAACCTCAAATTGTTACAATGATCCTTGATAAGCCCATACACAGTTCAATCATCCAAGTAAACTGCAAGAATTTATGAATAAAATCTTGGAATGCTTGAACAACAATATGTTAAAATATTATAGGAGGCTTCTTCAATCCAAAGGGCATCACTGTGTATGCAAAACTTCCTCATTCAGTGGTGAAATTTTTCTTCTCTTGATCTTCTTTAATAATTCTTACTTAATGATACCCAGAGAATCCATCTGTAAAAGAATAAATTTTGTGCCCTATAACACCTTCCAATATTTCCTCAGTGAATGGTGTAGGGAAAGGATCAATCACACATGCAACATTCATCTCCTTGTAATCCACACAAATAATGATTCTTCCATCTTTATTTATGTTTATTATCATAGGGCTAACCCACTCTAATTCCTTTATGGGCTCACTAATGTCAGAGTTTAACATTTTGTCAATTTCTTCTTTAAATTTTATGTGCAAGTTAGGGTTCATCTTGTAAGGTCTCTTCCTAACCGGGTGGAGACCTTCCTTAAATTTAATTTTCATCTAGCCCAAAGATTCATGCACTCCTTTCAACTCATGGGATCTCCTAGGAAAAAACTCCTAGAAATCACGTAATAACTCAATTATCTTAGCCACTTCAAAGTCAAACCAAGTAATCTCCAATTATGGCCTCCTTAGGTTTAGCATCCATGCCAATGTTCACTTCCTTTGTCTTCATAGGTTCATGGTAGGCGCGATCCTTCTCATCCGCATTGTCTAAGATCTTATGTGTACCCTCTGAATGATCTATGTCCAAATTTTCCACTTCATCATCCACCATGTAGACCACATTTCTTTTCTCCTTCTCTAGCAAGCATGCTCAAGTAGTTCTACATTTGTCTCATCTACTTCATCAAAACGTGCTTCTAGGTCTGACTCACCAAATAACTCATGAATGAGTTCTTTATCCTTTGCACTATTTCCCATAGTCAAGCACTTCATAACCTGTAATGCCTCTTTCACCGGAGGTTTAGTGGAGAAGTAGTCAAAAGTCTGGATCATTCTTGTAGTCAAGTCTTTCCAATTTCCAGTCTCTCTATGTAACTCTGCATAAACATACCAAGCATGTGTGCAGCCTCACAAGGTGAAATAAAGTTTGTGCACCCACAAAAAGGTGGTAAAGCTTCATGCCCCTTTGTTCGAGTCTCTCACACTATGAACATAGTGTTGAACAACATTATTACCATAATATTCACATATTTGAGTAGGTGCATTACTTCTGAGAAACCTTACTAATAGGGAAACTCTCACCTCTCTCCATTCTATGAGATTATCCCTATGAACCATCCACCAATGCATTGTTGTCCCACATAGGGTATAAACTAACATATTCCTTCTATCCACCTGATCCTTCCATTGGACTTCCATGGCTTGTAGGAATACCTCATGGTTTCCTTCGCCAGTGTACCATGGTATAGGGATGTTGCCTAATCACCTAACATAGCTTGGTCTACTTACACATATATCTTTGCTTCTTACCTCGTACCCAACCATCTCATAGGTGTCATGTGCCCAATTATCACAGGCAATAATTGTAGTATCAGTGATGGATTTTTCATCATCCCACTAGATAATTCCTTCCTTAGATGGCTCAAGTGCTTCGAATCTCGAATGGTGTGCACATAAATTCTATTCAAGATCTTCTTCACTTAAGGGCTCAACATAAGGTGTAGATTTCCCATCTTTCAAAGGGATAATAACTCATTCTTCCTTGTTCTCAAAATTGATATATCCCTTATTGAACCGTAGATTGACATTATTTGCATAGCACCAAGGGCACCCAAGTAGAGCTGGGAAGTTGTTTTCTTCTGCAAGTGCTAAGACCTCAAAGTCCCCAATGAACTTGGCCCCCTATATAATAATGGATGCGTTCATCAATACTTCAATCGGCATGGCCTTAGTTTGATTTTCCATATACAGTACACTGGAATATGGTTGTAATGGAGGTCTATCCATCTGAAACCCATGCATCTAAGGTAAGCACATTCACTTTCGCGCATGTGTCAATAAAATAATTTCTCAAAATCCATCCATCCACAACAGCATTCAAAGTGATCTCCTTTTCGTAATCCAAACTATGAGGAGGGAGATTAGTATGCAGAATCTACCTTCTATTCTCAATACTAACAGCTGAGTGTTTCCTTTTAACCAACTCCCTAGTAATGGAATAATGTTCTCCTAATGCAACATCTTGCATACTTCCTTCAAATCATCAACATCTGATTGGAAAGTCTCAGCTTCCTTCTTTTGTTCCAACTTCCATGATTGTTCCTTTAAACATTGTATTTCACCTTGCAGATTTCGAGTACCTCCATGGTTTCTGATAAACCTCCTTCTGATGTGTAGGGTCTGGGTATTTTACATGCAAAACCTCCTCCTTAGTAATGGTAGGCTTTTGTTGTAACATTTCTCTAGCACGCACAACCTCAACACGTGTAGTAATCTTCACAGTACTACCTCAGGATCTCGGTGATAACTTTGACATCCATTGGTTTTCCACAACGCGTTGTATTCTAACCATCCATGTGCCCTTGTTCTCCTATTTTTGCTTCTTGCTCAAATGTTCATATAAGTCTGGGCACTCTTCATAGTTATGATTCTTTCCATAAAAAGAACAAGTAACATTCTAAGGAAACTTGTGCCTATAATGGTCAGGAGATCCACATGTATAACATGTTCCATGAGGGAACTCACCTCATCCACTACCACGACCTCAACCTCTGAATCCACCATGGTATCCTTGACCTCTACCATGGCCTCCCTCAAAGTGCCCTTCATTATGATCATAGCACCCTTAAGTGTGATCATGATCATGTTTCTCACTTTTATCCTTAGAGTTATTTGTAACTCCAGTCTGTCGTACACCAATATAAATGACATCATGGATCTGATCAATCAACTGTAATCTTCAAGTATTGTGAGTTATGGTGGAAAATCTTACAATAATAGGGCATGTTCTTTCTTATCACGTGTTGCAACAATGGGTAGTGGCTCGCATCATGGTCTAAATGACATATCTCACATTCTAGTAACAAGGAGCGCACTGATCTATGAGGACAACTATCCTTAGTATGCCCCTCTACTTCACAATTTGTGCACCAAATTCCACTGTGTGTGTCACATGTGATGTATTGGCCAATAGTTTCTCCAACTATTTTTCCATTTCCATAATATGAGCTTCTAAGAATGGGCTCACTCCAGTGTCTATACTCCCAACTACCTCAACACACAAAGCTACTTCAAGTGCCTCGCGTGGGTCTGTATAAGTCTTATGTGAGAGTGCCCTCCTAAAAGGCATGATCAGGCCTTCGACGAACCACTGTGCATGTTGACTTGCATGGATATCATATGATAGTTTAGACAAGAGTGTTTTGAAATGAGCATCATATTCCCGGACACTCTCAGTAGTGCCCTACTTGATATCCTTGAGCGTGCTTATACTTTTCTGATCAAACTTAGGGATATAAAATTATTTAATGAAAACATCTCATAACACAAGTATAATCCATATAATTTTGATTAGGGTCAAACTTCATGTACTATCCGTGCATGTGTCCTCGCAACATAGTTGTAAACCGACCGTGGCCTTGCACTCTAAATTTGTAATTCCTTTCACGCGCCACAGTATCTCACACATATAGACATGCTCAACAAACATCTTCTATTCCCCTATACTCTGGGAGATGAAGTGACATCTCCATGTAAATTTTCTGGGGCTGGTAAGGACCATGCCCACTAGATCCAAAACCTCTTATGTTACCTCTACCTCCAAATCCACCATATCCCGAGCCACCTTTTCCACCTTATCCTCCCCTTGTAACAAGAATTGGACTAGAGGATGTATTTCCTTGTGTCCCAATAGTGGTGCTAAACTAAACTCCTATAGTTTGTGAATTTTCACAACTCCTAGATGTGATTCTAGATTTTTATGGGCTTATGTTATGTGCCTAAAAAGGTACCTCCAACTAGACCTCCAAATAACAAGGAAGATGCCTGCCTGACCATAAATGTACTTGCTATCTTATTTACTCTTGATCCTACTGATAAGTCAACTTTACCTCTTGCTACTCTACTATCTAAACTAGATTTATGAGTACTAGTTGTACTAGAAACTAGAAAACCAAGTGAAAGGGCTAGGTTTCCAGATAGATTCAAATGCACGCCTTTGCATCCCATGTTGTCTTTGTTAACACACTCTCATAAGAGGCGGATAAAATTTCCCTGTCATAATTTCCCAAATGGGGTAGTTCAGATTCTTTGGCTCTACGTCATCTACATGATCTCCAAATCCTTCATGAGCCATCTCTCTCCACAACGTCATCCATTCTGCAACCTTGCGTTGCTTCTCTAAATCCCTCTCGTGTGCCTCATTGAACTTAAGTCACCTTTATTCTCTTTACCTCTTTGCTGCTAGGTCTATCATCCTTCATCACACCCGCTTCGCCTTTGCACATGATGGGGTTTAGCTAGCCATCGGATTATCTTCCAAATTCAGGGTTACCATCAAGATCTTGATCACCAATGAGAATTTCATGCGAGATATGATCCCACGGGATAATGTATAAATTGAAACTCAACTACTTCTAGACAAGAGTAATTTTAAATTGAGTACTCTAAAATATAACTATTTAGAACACCATGGATCCAAGTATCCACAGCACGCATCTAAATTAGATCAGCATCATAGAGAGCCTGAAATTCTTCTTGCATCCAGAAAAGTGTGTGAAACCTCCAATTCCTTTTAGATGCATAAGCAACCAGCCACTCATATATTTCTATTGGAAAGATAACAAAGAAGCTCTTATATAGGCAGTCATACAAATTATGCTCAACCCATGCGTGTGCATCAAACTCAGATCCAGTGTTGAATCTTCGAGCGTATTCTTCTTCCAGATCTACTATCCACTCCTTAACACTTGCTAAGGTCAATCGATACATCTTCATCATGCAATATCCTGAAAACAACTGAAAAAGAGGTCCCAGCAATAGAACCGGTGATGCAGCCTAGAATTCACTATGAATAACTCAGGTGCATTGGCACATCACTTAGTACGATTTGAGTGCTCACTCGAAGCACACAAAAGCACCAAGTCCCTCTTTCGAGTTTCTTGTATAGAATGCTAGCATGTTTTATGCATATAGGTATTAAGATTCATAACCAATAGTAAACAACACACAGTGCATAACCATATCTAGACTTATAATATATGTAAGATGAAATAAACAATGACTATAACAAGATTTACCATGCAAGAACTAGATTCAGTCATGTTCAACACCATTATCTAGCCAATATGAACCATTGTATTAAACACTATAAAACACAAAATATTCTTACATTATATAAGTATCTCCATGAGTCATGCACATGAAAAACCAATAGCATAACTCTACAAATTGACACACACACTTGAATGTGTAAATCAATACATATATATAGGGGTGGGAACTTTCCCTCCACCGCCCATGCACTATCTCAAAATAGGTCACATGCTAATATTAAACACGCATCTATACAAAACATGCAAGTATTCTAACAATAGAATTCCTATAGATAACTCAAAGAAGAAATCCTATTATTATACTAAACCATGCATGGCACTTGAACTAATGCTTGCTCCCAAAATACTATTGCGTGGACCACAAGTCTTCATGTCTTTGTGTGCCCAACATGTTAACTCCAAAAATAGCCTTCACAATAGAAGTGGCTAAGTCCTAATCCTGGGCGCGTCAACCTTACTATGGCACCATGTCACGTTTTCATCCCATGACCTACATTCTTGGGCCCAACATTTAGCCCCTTTTTGTCCATCCAAAATTGTCCTTCCTTACATTGCTTCCAGCTGCTTGTGAAAAACATGATTTTTGGACAATGTTTTTTATCAAGGATTAATAGTTTTGAAAGGGACTATACCTTGCTTACAAAAAAGGATCAAAACCCAGAGATAGCACAGTAAAAACATTCCAAAGATATAAGGGACTAAATCCCTTTACAATAAGGCTCAAAATCCAAATATAGTAGTAAAAAACAAAAAAGGATCAAAATCCACGAAGAACATGAGGACCAACTATAGTTTAACCGATAACTATAAAAAGGAGCAAAATAGAGACAAAGTAGCATCATAACAAGAAAACATCTTCCTAACAACAACACAAAGAACAAAATGGAGGTAACTCTACTTAATTTCTTTATCAATCTTCATCTTGACTTTTCTGCAAAGAGCTAAATAATGCAAGGGAAGTGACATGGGAGGGATCATTCTTGTCTAATTGAGAAAATACCAGGTCCCTTGTAGTGTCTGACTCCCAAATGGAAGCTGGAATGTCACTGAGAATACAAACACTTTTGACATGTTGTTCTAGAAAGTTGTAGATAGCTTTAAGCATGGAAATGGTACAATCATGTCGCCCTTTAGCATTGCCCAGTCTATTATCCAGAGAATGGAGTTTCTTGAAAATTTGTTCAACTTGCTCATTATCCATAGCAGGTTCAACATGCATCTTCCTTTTACCTGCACTTTTACCAACCTTCTTGAGTTCATCTTTGAGGTCCAAAACCTCCCTTTCCAACTTGTCAATCCTGCTTAGAAGAACCCTTCTTCTTTTTCTATAGCAATGTCTTCAACTGGATTGTTGATATGGAGTAGGTTTTGGCTGACTCAATCTCTTTATTACTCTGAAGAACCCTCTGAGAGGGGTACAGGGGATTCTTGTTTCTTTTACAGCTAGTGGAAGTAGATATGGGGTTAATGGAATCTAGAAAAGGGGGCAATAGGGACAACAAGAATGGAGCGGGAGTGTGAAAGACAGTGGTGATGGATCAAAAAAATCAGACCTTGATGGAGGGGGACAACATGGGTATGATTCGGAACTCAATAATGAGCATTCTAGTGAGTTAAAAAGGTAATGTGGGAAATTAACAGTTAAATTCCTCCTGAAATGATTAAGGAAGACCAAATGCTTAAAAGGAATCATCACATATCTTCCCTCAAGAGTGACATACCTAACCATCATTCGTGAAATTTCAGCAAATGGCTCTGGAATAGAAGACACTTTTATACCAGCCGTAACATATTCAATATTTTCTCCTTCATCAAGGAATTTCTTAGCTTCCACATTCCTATTGACACGTTTTCTTGAAGAATTTTTCCCCATCTAAGCTCAATCTCGTGACTTGAGCAATGAGATCTTCAATGATTTTGACATTGATATCTCCATATTCAACTGCTCTTTTCTTCCATCCATTTGCGAATTGAACCAAGATATCTTGGTCATGGCCCTACATTTTTTCTATGAGATTCGAAACCCCACCCATTTGTAAATACTTCCACAGGAGCTCATCATTCTTCTAGTCGAGTCATGAATAGGCTCTATTTTGCAAGGAGGCCCACCCATTCTGTTGTCATTTCTTCCTTGGTTCCCAATGGTAAAGTTTCGATTCCAATACCACCTTTCCTCACCACCTCTGTCACTGTATACCCAGAAAGCATGTGAAATATTAATGTAATTATTAACCCTACATGTGAAGTTAATAATCACTTTCCCATCGGTGGAGGGGGATTTTTAATGATTATTTTGAATACCATACTTATCTTCGATGATGTCATTATGTACCTTGGCTAGAGAGGGTCACCACTAAACCAATTTTGCATGTTGTTACTAACTCCATAGTTGGCCAGACTATCCACCACTTTATTACCTTCATGATAGGAATGTATGATCTTGTAATTATCAAAATATTTACAAATATCTATAGCTTCATATATAAAATCTCTAATGGTCCAACTAGGAGGTTGATTTTGATTTAAGAGATTTATAATGTTTAAAGAGTCCCCTTCAATTATAATATTTGAAATATTACAGTCTCTTACAAGCCTTATCCCCCATAATGTTGCCAGAGCTTCAAGCATAATGATTTGTCTGATGACCCATATTTCCTACAAAAGTAGCAACAAAACATCCTCTATGATCTCTGATCACCCCACCTCCTCCGAAACTCTAGGATTTCCTTTGGAAGATCCATCAAAATTCAATTTATACCATGAGGTGGGTGGTTGAATCCAATGCACTGAAGATTTGTCAATGTTGTTGTTATCCTTATTCGAATATTTTCAGTATCAATCCTCCAAGCAAAAGTAAGAATGTGTTCCTCTTCCTTGGGATATAATCTATTTTTGGAGGCCTAAACCTTTCAATGTTATCCTTGACATCAATGACAATTTCTGTAAAAAATTTAGTACAAACCTATCTTCTATTCCTGAAGATAACATCATTTATTTCTTTCCAAAATCTCCATATGGTATGAGGAAGAAATAGATTCCATAATATCCTTATTATGCAATGTTTATACGGTGGATCCCATTTCTCCCATGTCTGCAAACAAGTATGAGGAAGATTCCAATACAAAATTTTGAGTTCTTTGTCACAAAAATATGCATAGTGTCTTCTTGATTCTACCTCAAATATTTCAACACTCTTCTCATCCAAATAGCTTGACATGATGCTCATGTGTTTTCCGCATACTTTTCCTCTCTTCAAGAAAGTGTGACTATGTGATGCTTCTTTGATCTACACATGAAACTACCCATGTTCCAAAGTGAAAAACATAGTCGGATGTCCTTTTTCTGTCATCTATACTACCGGTACTATCATTGTCTCTATAACCTATGAGTTTGAATGCATATGATGTTCAATACAAGATTCCATGATTTTTAGTTCCACATACATACCTCATAATCCTTTTTCTATCTTGTCAATGTGAATCTTTAGGAGATTCTATGAACCTTGAGATGAGAGTCACACCATAGATAATATCAAGCCTTGTGGACCTCAAATACATGAGACTTCCAACTAACCTTTTGAAGAATGTTGGATCTATAAATAATTCATTCTCCTCTTTACTTAACTTTAGACCTATTGCAATTGGTGTTGGCATTGGCTTGTAATTCAACATGTTAAATATCTTCAATACGTCATTATCATACTTTTCTAATGAAATAAAAACACCAACTTCTAATTATTGAACTTCAATTCCCAAAAAAATGCATGAGACCTAGATATGTCATCTTAAATTCTTTCTTCATGGCTGATTTGAATGATTCTTTAGACAGTCTCCATTAATGATTAAATCATTAACATGTATAAACAAACAATAAGAATCTTACCTTATTCATTTATCTTGATGCATAAGGTAGGATCATTGATGCTCCTACCTGAAACCATTTTAAATCAAATAAAAATCAATCTCGGTGTACCATGCTCTAAGCACTTGCTCGAGTCTATAGATCACTTTTCTCAACTTGTTCACCTTTCCTTAATGACCTTCAATCTCATATCCTTCTAGTTGATTCACATAAACTTCCTCTTCAATAAATCTTGATATAGGTCATTTATTTTGAGTTGCAATTGTTAAATTTGTTCTTACCATGTCCAAACGTGCTACTAGTGCAAATGTTTCATTCTAATCATGATAGAATAGGAACAATTCAAGTAAAGTTGAATGAATTATTCAATGGGGAGAAGAATATATACAAATTATTGATGGTTACAACCAATCGCATACCTACCAACGTGGAGGGAAAAGCGTGCACATACCTACGTGGAGGCATAACTCGATCATATAACCGAGAAAAAAATAATATATGTTAACATTCCCCCCTTATTACATTGTTTTTAAACATCATATTTCCATATAGTGGACCCCCCTTATTTCAAACATAGTAAAAGTTTTTACACTCTCTGTAGCCTACTCACCTTTGAGGTGGCATGCCATCTTTGTGGCTTCATGGTCTTAGTGACACCTTGGTTTTTCCTTACAGATTACCATAAACCTAGAAGTGACATGAGTACATCTCTCTATTAACACCTTTGGTGGTTTCTAGTTTCCTAGATTACAACAAACCCCTATGATTTTATATCTACAAGGTTGACCACAAACCTAGAGGTGAAAGGATGTCTCAATGTACGGTTTGGTGATTTCTCATATTTCCACAAACCCTTTACCAAGAACCAAGTACTATTTTATTGCTTTTCCTCCTCATAATGTTATCCATTTAAAAGGTACCAAATTGGAAAATGCTTTGCATTTTATTAAAAAACACATTGCACACAACAAAACAACACCACATACAATAAAACAAAAAAACTAACAAAACGTCACCAAAGCAATGATCGACACCGTCGTAGGTTGTTGATGAGAGGATGTCAATTGTCCTCTAATATTTGTGTATCCTCCACCCTCCAATTAATTTCTACTTAGTTAGCAGATATGACTTTGAGGCTCATTGATTCAAAACATTTCTAGATATTTTGATCCTTTGTACGCTCATTGTTTGGTATAAAAATTGCAAGGCAAAGTTACATACACTCCATGGAAAGTCTCATCTCCACATTTATTTTGTCAAGATGTTGAGAACTAGAAAAACAAACATTTTTTTAGCTCCATATTTTGAGCATCACCCAAAACAGGGCTTTTACATGGTGTCTTCTTCTCGCCTTCACAAAACAATGATATACAAAGTTTCTTGCTCACAAATAGTTTTTAGAATTCTCACATTATAGACTCTTCCAGCTAAGGGATCAACACGCTAGGATCAACATGAATACCAATGTCTTAGAATTCCAATATCAATACTCGAAAACTTGTCTCTTTCTATTGGAGAGACAATACAACTTTCGATGCTCTGTCACATTAAAATAGGGATTTTTCGCTTATTGTATTAATAGGAAATTTAATGCCAAGTGTTGTGTTATGTTTCGGACTAGGATGTTGCTCTAAATGCAATTTCCATGTGTATGAGAGAGAATTTGTATATCTGTGTGCAAGTGTTGTTTTTAAACTAATGCTAATGTAAACAAAGACTAACACCTAAATAGTTTTATTTAGCAAGAATTAAACAACATTATAAACATCATCATGATAAGAATTAATCAAGGGTTAGATGCTAACATTTATCAATACAAAACTATGAAATCAACTATGTTAAGCACCTAAATATCCTCTATTCTCTAACAACATATAAATGAAGAAACCTAGGTAGGTTCCATGGCTATCAAAAGTAGTTGTCCTTAATGTTCCAAGAACCTAGGAATGGGGGCTAGTCAAAGTTGGGCTACAAGACCCTTTTGACACCTCCCATATGACCTAAGCACTTTAGGCTAGAATAGGAAGCTTAGCTCCTCAAGATGATGAACTCTCAAGAGAACACAAAAGCAAGCTCTTAGTCTATTTTGCTATATGCTTTGCATTTGCTTTCTCAAAGAGTTTAGGTGTAAGTAAAAAGGTAGGTGGAGGGATCTTTATATAGCCCAAAGGATAAAGGATTCAACACATCCTCATGAATGTGGGATAAAGGTAAAACATGATTAGGAATGGATAAGGTTGCTTTATTAAAGGTAACCTTACTTTAGAAGGGTTTAATACATGTTTAGCAAGTCATGGGAGTTGGGGGGTATTTTAATTAATCAAAGGTGATTAATTAATAGGTAGGTGTAAGCTTATAGAAGCCAATTAGAAGAATAATAGTGTGATTTAGGCTATTGTGAGGGGATTAAATCAATTAAATATTGATTTACTAGTTAAATGAAGGGGAAGACTAATTAATTAATAATAATTAATTAATCTAGATAGAAGAGGTGATTTAATTAATGGAAGGTCGTTAATTAGGTTGTTAGTTGGATAGGTGACTTAATCAATTAGCGTATTGTAATTAATTAACGATAACAAGAGGGAATATGAGCACTTTTTGACGATATGTCATCGATTTGCGAGAAAGGGGATAATTAGTGCAATTTAAGTATTTAAATTGCTTGGGCATAATTATAGGTGTCTACATTTGCCCCTCTTTGGGGTGGCGTAAGTGACGTCACTTCAAAGATAGTAGACGGAAGAAAAATTTTGAAGGGATAGAAGAAAAGTTAGTAGGAGGAAGAGATGCCCCCTCGAGTGTCAATGGGGTGATGAAAGAAGCCGATCGATGATCAAAAAGGTGAGATACAGATAGAAGAATGGGAGGAGGCAGGATGCCCCGATGAGAGAGAAAATTAAGGGTGAAAGGGAAGTGAAGTAGAAGAAATGAGGAAGAGGGAAGAGAAGAGCTTAGCGTCTAGCCGCTTATTTGTTTGGAACAAATTTGATGTCATCATATTGTCATAGGAACTACATCATCGGTCCTTATGAAAAATATAAGCATACGACAAAGGTAGAATGACATGAAAAGCCATAAGTACGAACAATTTTCCATTGTTAAAAACACTAACTCCATGCAACATACAAAATGCAATGCAATACAAGAAAGTGAAAGATGCTTAACTCCATGCAACATACAAAATGCAATGCAATATGAGAAAGTAAAAAAGCTAAACTAACAGAGAAATATAATGCAATGTTTTTATTATCAAGCTTCAGTTATTCTTTAATTTACACCATAGATATAAATGTCACAAAATGCGTGTGAATAAGCTAACCAAAAAAACTCACCAAAGGGATGAAAATGGTAGGGAGACTCGTAGAAAAAAATAGCAAGGAAGGGAAGAAAGAAACATCCATGTGTACACAATACACGATTACAATGTTTGATCTTTATACCTTTGATTTTGTTGTGTTTTCTCAAAAAAAAAAATATTTTTGAATTATTTTTATTTTTAGATTTTTTGATTTTAAGAGGTTGGGACTAATAAAGTCACTCTATGTGGTAAGATCCAACAACAATGTTTGCAACTTCCTTAATAAGGAGACTAGGAACATTTTTTCGAGAGTGATATTATCCCCGATCTCAATGATTGAGGTGAGTTCAAACTCAATAAATGACTGTGATTTGTTCTGAAACATGGATTTCATATGTGGGAGATTTAATTCCCCATCCAGATGTTTACGCACTTTGCACCATACTTTATGGTTAGGTTGGTGTGCATTCTTGAATCGTGATTGATTTAGAATTTTGAGATTGTTTGATTTGTTGGGAGCTATAGAGCTCTTTGCAGGCTTTGATCGAGCTTGATTAAGAAACTATTTGGGTTTCTTATAAGGTAACACATGACTTATCCGATCCGAGAAGGAGAAGAAAGTGAATGTGGACGTTTATAATTGATGCGAGAAATGACCATGGGCTTTCCACCATCTTTGGTAGAAGAATAATGTGATGGATGAAATGGATATGGTCCAAGAATTGAAGACGAGGGGCTACTAGGAGGTGAGCTACTGATAGAAGATGATGAAGGGCTTCCAGGATGTGGCCTAAGAATAGAAGAAGAAATGCTACTAGGATGTGACCCATAGATATAAGATGAAGGGCTACTAGGATGTGGCCCAAGAATAAAATAAAAAGGGCTACTAGGATGTGACCCATAGATAGAAGATGAAGGGCTACTAGGATGTGGACCAAGAATAGAAGAAGAAGGGTTACTAGGATGTGACCCATAGATGTAAGATAATGGGCTACTAGGATGTGGCCCAAGAATAAAAGATGATGGACTACCCGGGGTGATCCATACCTAGAAGACAAGGGGCTATTTGGACGTGCCCCAAGAATAGAAGATAGTGGGCTACTCAAAATGTCCCACACCTAGATGAAGATGAAGGGATACTTGGCGTTGACCTCATAGAGATTGTGATTGAGGAATTATGATAGACAAAGAGTTATTGGGTGATGAAAAGATAGGCCATGGATCAATGCAAGACCAAGGAGTTTCATCACATAATGAAGAATGTGAAGATGGAAGAATAAGAGGAGGATCAAGTTACATGATCTGAGGCTCTTCCTCCATTTCTTGATAAAAGGAATCAACCTTTTCCTCACAATACACGAATGCATCGAAGTCTAAAGAGAAACCTTCCTCGTAATCTACTAGAGGAATATCTTTGTGTGCCCCTATAAATGCCCTGATTGTTTCTTCATTCTGAAAGAGGTCAATCGGTATGAGTTGTTGATCGATCCCTAGGGGTTGATTAGAAGAAATAGGTTCACTTGGTGTGGAAGACTTAGAAGATGTTTGATGATTATTGATAGAAGAAGATGATGTGGGGACGAAGAATATGTATAGCTAGATGGCTCGGGAGTAGAAGAAGGTGGTGTGGACCTACCTATACAATGTATGTAAAATAGTAGGATTAAGTCCAAAGTCTGTAGATTGCGCGCATGGGTCGAGTCGACGTTTGTCTCGAAGGACTTTGAGTCACACAAATCTTCAAAGAAGGAAGATTTCGTGGGGTGATTGATGAAGAAGGTCCTACAAAGAAGGGGAGGACTGTGATTCAAGAATCACATCGGATGAATAATAACAAGGGTCCTGCAAAGAAAGAGAGGACCGCGATTCTAGAATTGTATTAGATGTTTGCTTGGAGGGATTTAGAGTCGCACGTATCTTTAAAGGAAGAAGACGTCGTTGAGGTGACTGATAAAAGGGGTCCTGTGAAGAAAGGGAGGACCACGACATAGGAGTCATATTAAATGTATGATGAAGAGGTTCCTAGGAAGATAGGGAGGACCATGACATAGGAGTCGCATTAGATGACTTAGGAGTCAAATTGGATGAATCCGAATAGTAGTTTGGATCTAAATCCTCAGAAGATTCAGAGGAAATATTTGGATTGGAATCCTCAGAAGAAGAGGAAATGTTTGGATTAGAATTAGAAGAAGAGTGGGGGGAACTCGAATAATAATTTGGATCAGACGTGTCCAAATCATACCACCGACTATGAGATGAAGGTGGGGAACGAGTTACCTGTATGGGCTCTCTAGCATGAAGAACCAAACGAGGTTTAGTTGTAATGGGAATATTTTTCTTTGAATTGTTAAACCTAGGTTCCATATTTTTGTAAGTATGGGGAACCACGCGATAGTCAGTCATTTTTGGTGTTGTTTTAAGCACAAATGTCTAGATTTAGATAGTGTGATGGAACTCCTTCAAAGGGAAGGAAGTGACATGTCAATTTGGGTAGCATAAGGACAACCAGCTAGACATTGTGTAAGTATGGGGATGCATGTGTGATTTTCTGAAGAAGGTATAAGGAAAATAGACATCGTGACGATGTAATATTGATGAGATAAAAAGGGATTGTCCTAGAAAATAATTTTTCTGAATGAATAATCACAAGGAACAATCATGCGAGTGTGAAACCCAAATCCAATCAACAAGGAAATACACCATATGAAAATGTGTGTGTAAAGTGATAGTCGATGCAAAAATGATCAACACAATGTCAATATTTACGTCAAGCTTGAAATGAACAAGGCGTAAATATTAACAAAGGGTAAATGCGACTCCCAATCAAAGGATACCACAATAAGTTTAACAACTAACAAGGCCTAAATGTTAAAGGGTGAGGTTTACAAATGTAAGCCACGCAACCACACCAATTGGACACGTCTATCAAGCTTCACGGAGAAGTGAGATATTAGTGTCAAAGTGGTATTGAAATGACGTAAACAAAGTAAGCGAAACCTTTCAAGATTTGGGACAATGTTTGAAATCAAATGAATTCAAAGTATACTAAGGATGTGCTAAAATGTGTGTAGCGTAACGCCACAATGCGGATACTTAGATCACATTTACGAAAAACATGACATAAGTATCTTAATTGTGTCGAGATAATGTGAACAAGGTAACATGTCAAAGGGAGATCAAATGATGAATCATTCCTAACTATGATGACAATCCTAACGTGGGTATCAAGATCACAAAGGCTACCAATGATATAAATACGTCTCCACACACTTTAGACGTTTAACTTACCCATCGCCAACATGGATGGGCGTAAATGGACAAAAAGTGGTAGAAACAATCGAGTGGTAACACAAAGGTAGTCACCCTTCTTTTGATCAACAAAGTGTCAAAAGAATGTGAAGGAAGCAAATCAAAAATGGGATGAAAAATGCTAGCTTCACTTCAGCAAAGTTTCACCTCGCCCTAAGGCAAGTAAAAACTAGGTGAAAGTAACGCGTCACACGTTTCTCAATGAAAATGTGGTTCACAACTCAACACTATTTTAGAATGGTCAAAGTGGGCTCCTGGCCAAAGTATATTCTCCTAGGTGGTTCTCTTGCCCTAGGTGTTACAAAGTTTTCTTAAGCGAGCATAATTTACCCAAAAAGTCACACTAACTAGTTTGGGAGTATCTCGGCTTTACTTTACCCCCTTCAAGAATAGTAGGAAACTAGTGCGTCTACGTGTACTATCACTGGGGTCACCACACGGACAACCGGTAACACTATCTCACAAAGGAATCACTAGTCAAGTAGGTAGTGCGGAGCACTTCCTGTTTCATCCACAAGGTTCCCTCTTGCGTGGACTACTTTGGGGTTCCTAGAACCACCCCCACTGTTGTACCTTAAGGCATTATCCTAAAGGGGTTATGTTCTAGTTGATCGAAGAGGGACGTACCCTTTTCTCGAAACCTGCAATACAATGTTTTGAATGTGGTGTGTTTTTTATCTTTTTAATTTAGATGTGGTTTGCTTGAACACCTTTTGGCAACCTGTATAACAACTGTATTAGTAGTTTTTTCGACTTTTGTTTCATTTCCTTCGTTCTTTGACAATCATTTTAGTCTTGTATGAGGATGATTAGTAGTTTTCCATCAAAAGAGAAGGAATCATTTCTGATTCTCCAGATCATCCAAGGGCGCAAGAGAAGAGCATACGTGATTGCCTTCAAAAATCCAAAAAGATATCAAAATGGAAAAACACTCTTAATTCAACTATGCCAAGTTAGCCAATTCCTATTCAAATAATCCTAACAAACTCAAAGCATCAAGAGGACTTAAGAATCATTTTGATTCCCAAGATCGCCCCAAGGGACGCGAGGGAAGAGCATACGTGATCTTATTCCCATGATTAAACATGCAATGTTTATTAACCTTTTAAACAAGTCAAATCACCATCAAACATGTAAAAAAACCCTACAAAACAGAATTTATATTCAAAATAAAACTTGGAAGGTGTTAGAACATCAAAGACCAAATTTTTCAAAGCATTTAGACATGTTAGAAATGAGTAGTTTAATAAAAATGAAAACCTTAAATTTTTGGTAAGTAAAAATCCTAATTTTATGATTCCATTATGTATTTCACTTCAATACCTTTCCAACGCAACAAAAACAGAGTCGTTTCGAGTTCGGGAGCAAAAGTTATGGCCTCCGGAAGATTGCTAATGATGTCTGCGCCACTATTAGTGTACCTGCGCCCCTTTTTGGTGCCTGCGCCACTTTTTTTTGTGTCTCGCTGACCCCTTTTTTTGTGCCTGTGCCCCTTTTTTGGTGCTTGTGCGCCTGTGTAAAAAAACACAATGAGAGTTGCACCTGCACACACAGAATGGCGTGTGCGCCCCCTTCCTGTAGGTGGCTAAAAAACACGTGATTTTTCAAAAATATCAAAAATTTATCGATTTGGTTCAATTTTTGGCAGCACTTCACCTCCTTTGATCCTGCAAAGAGCAAAAAAATAAGACAAACCTAGCTAAACTAGTTAAGAAACATGGTTTTTTTCCATTTAGAACTAAAATATTAGTGAAACTAAAAACTTGAACTAATCTAAAAACTTTGAAACTAATCTAGAAAGCTTTGAAACTAATATAGAAAGCTTTGAAACTATCCTAGAAATATTAAAACTAAGAAATAGTTAGAAACTAAAACAAAAATCTTCAAATTGAGTCCATTAATGGAGGATGGACATAAGTGTCCCACCGGCGTGTCAAATGTGTGCAAGTGTTGTTTTTAAACTAATGCTAATGTAAACAAAGACTAACACCTTAATAGTTTTATTTAGCAAGATCTAAACAACATTATAAACACCAACATGATAAGAATTAATCAAGGGTTAGATGCTAACATTTATCAATACAAAACTATGAAATCAACTATGTTAAGCACCTAAATATCTTCTATTCTCTAACAACATATAAATGATGTTAGGAAATAAGAGATAAAATATGCGGAATAATCCCTTACAGAATCACAACAGTAGAAACTAATATGCAGAAAAATATTACAGATCGCAAATAAAAGTGCAGAATAAATAACACAACACAGAGAGACAAGATTTAATGTGGTTCACCCAATTTGGGCTACGTCCACCAAGAATCACTTGCTCATATTTTATTACAAGCCTCCACTCTCTCAATACAATACCCAGATCCGTTTGGAGCTATGCTCAACAAACTCTACAAAATTCACACCCGAATTCAAAACACATCTGTAATACATTTTCTTGTACATCTATCATATGCATAAGACCATATAAATAGACAACTGCTTAAGCAGTTTGATACAAAACCGTGGGTATCAAAACAATGGGCAAAAGACCGAAAAAACCATGGGCCCAAAAACAGCCCATAACGGTTACCCATTACCCATGGGTTAATAAACCACCCATGAAAATTTGCTTCAGGGGGCTTCGCCCCGAACCCCCCGACCCGCTCACCGGTGAGCGGGACCGCCGTAAAAATACCCGAGTGTAACACATAGAAGGTGTACCACATTCTAACATGCAAATAGGCTCCACAAACATAACAATCTCCCACTTGGAGACTGATTTCCACTGAGCAAGCTTCTCAACCCTTCACTGTCATCTGCGAAGGCCAACCAAAGCTGAACATAGCTTTAGTTTATCCCTTGTGACCACCTTGGTCATCATGTCTGCAGGATTCTGACTGGTATGAATCTTCTCCAACTTCAACTTATCTTCCTCCAAAGTTGTCCTAATGAAGTGATATCTCAACTGTATATGCTTCATCCTGGAGTGGAAAGTAGAGTTCTTAGCTAGGTGTATAGCACTCTGACTATCACTATATAGCTTACATTCCTCCTACTTATGCCCCAACTCCTCAAGCAATTGTTGTAGCCAAATCATCTCTTTGCTTGCCTCTGTGGTAGCAACATACTCAGCCTCTGTGGTTGACAAAGCCACCACTTACGTAGTCATGAAATCCACTCACTATTGTCCCACCTACGGTGTAAATATAACTGTTGTGCTCCTCCTCTTTGTCTACATCTCCAGCTATATCTGAATCTACATAACCACGTAAAGTGGTGTTTGATCCACTATAGCACAAAATTGTCCCCATGGTCCCTCTCAAATACCGAAGGATCCACTTTATTGCTTGCCAATGCTCTTTACCTGGATCACTCATAAATCTACTCATAGCTCCCACTGCATGGGCAATATCAGCCCTAGTGCACACCATAGCATACATCAAACTACCAACTGTTGATGAGTAAGGTACCTTGGACATTTGGTTCCTCTCCTGCTCTGTCTTGGGACACTGCTCCTTTGATAACTTGAAATGGCCTGCCAAAGGAGTCCCAACCGGTTTAGCATCCTACATGTTAAACCTCTCCAAGACCTTCTTAATGTACTCTTCCTGAGATAAAGTCAACTTCCGTTCCTTCCTATCCCGAAATATCCTCATACCAAGGATTTGTTTGGCTACACCCAAATCCTACATAGCAAAGGATTCACTTAGCCACTTCTTGAGTACTTTTATTTCTTCCATGTTTTTACCTGCAACCAACATGTCATCCACATATAAACAAAGGATAATATAATTGCCATCCTCAAATTTCTTTGTATACACGCAATGGTCAGAATGACATCTAATATAACCTTGCTCCATCATGAAGCTATCAAATTTCTTATACCATTGACATGGAGCTTGTTTCAATCCATACAAGCTCTTCTTCAATTTGCACACCATCTCCTCTTTACCTTTGACCTCATAGCCCTCTGGTTGCTGCATATATAGTTCCTCCTCCAAATCACCATGGAGAAATGCAGTCTTTACATCAAGCTGTTCTAAGTGCAAGTCTTCTGCTGCAACTATTCCTAGAACAGTTCTAATAGAAGTCATTTTTACTACAGGAGAAAAATCTCATCAAAATATATACCTTTTTTCTATGCAAACCCCTTGACCACCAACCGGGCCTTGTATCTTTTCTTGCCTCCTTCTTCCTCTTTGACTCTGAACACCCACTTGTTCTGTAATGCTCTTTTCCTTCGAGTAGCTTTACCAAATCCCATGTCTGGTTCTCCATGAGAGCCTGATGCTCCTCATCCATGGCTTGCTCCCACTTCTTACTGGCATTTACTTGCATTGCTTCATCAAAGCTCTCTGGCTCTCCACTATCAATGAGTAATAAATAATAAAGAGAAGGAGAAAAACGTTCAGGTTCTTTTCTTACCCTAGAAGACCTCCTCATTGTAGGAGTTTGGGGTTCCTGTTGAGTAGGTTCCTGAATTGATTCATGGGTCACTTTCCCATCTGGAAGATCCTCTACCACTGCATATTCTTTCTTGGATTCTTCCCTATTTTCCTGCAACTATTGCTTATACATGACTTTCTCATTAAAGACCACATCCCTAGACCGAATGATTTTCTTGTCCTTAATACTCCAACATTTAAATCCAAATTCATCACCGCCATAACCAATGAAAGTACATTTTTCTGATTTAGCCTCTAGCTTGGTCCTATCATCCTTGTCTATATGAACAAACACCTCACATCCAAAGACTCTAAGAAATGAATAATCAACTTTCTTACCATACCATGCCTCCTCAGGTATGCCTCCATCCAAGGCACTTGAGGGTCCTCTGTTTATCAAGTACACAGTTGTGCTCACCGCTTCTGCCCAAAAAGAAAGAGGCAGTCCTACATGTAACCTCATGCTCCTAGCACGTTCCATTATTGTTTGTTCATCCTTTCTGATACCTCATTCTGCTACGGAGTTCCTGGAACCGTCTTTTCCTGTGGATTCCATTCTTAGAACAGTAATCATTAAATTCATTGTTGCAATACTCCCCTCCATTATCTGACCTGAGACATTTTAGCTTAAGACCTATTTCATTCTCTACCAAGGCTTTCCATTTAACAAAAGTGTCAAATACATTAGATTTGTTTCTAATACAATAAACCCAAACTTTCCTTGTTGCATCATCAATAAAAGTAACATAATAACTTGAACCCCCAAGAGATGATACCTGAGTCGGCCCCCATACATCAGAATGTACCAGCTCTAACTTACTCTCTTTCTTCGTAGGTCCAACCTTGAGAAACCTTACTCGCTTTTGTTTCCCATATATGCAGTCCTCACAGAACTCCAAACCTATTTTTGTATATCCAAGTAAATTCTTCTTTATGATGTCCATGCCCTTATGGCTCATATGACCGAGCCTATAATGCCATAATGTTGAATCTGCATCTGAAGCCACAAGATTACAATTATTAGTACTATTAGTGGTTAAATACAAGGTTCCAACCTTCTTACCTCTTGCCACAACAAGAGCACCCTTGGTAACCTTCCAAGAGTTAGTTGTAAATATCACAGTACAACCATCACTTCCCAATTGCCCCACCGATATCAAATTTCTCCTTAATGTAGGCACATGTCTGACATCTTTCAATAGCCATGTATTCCCATTCTGCATCTTAACCTGTACAGAACCTTTTCCAACTATACTGCAAGGCTCATCATCACCAAGAAAAACATGCCCAAAATCCCCTTGAACATAATCAACAAAATAATGTCTTTGTGGAGTAGCATGAAAAGAAGCCCCTGAATCTAAAACCCAAGATTCAGTAATATTATGCAAAGAAAGAATCAAAGCATCCTGACATACATTACCCGATGCCACATTTTCCTCCTTGTTTTCTTCCTGTTGTTTCTTCTTATCCCGAAGCTCCCAACAGTCCTTCTTTGCATGCCCAGGCTTTCCACAATTCCAACATACAATCTTGTTCTTGGATTTTGACCTTGCCGATCTTTTGATTTTCCACGGTTTCCTCTATTCTTGTCTCCCTCTAGTTTCCTTTGTCAAAGAATTCCTGAAGTAGAAGATTCCCTGGAGCTTTTTCTTCGCATTTCCTCACTTAGAATCACCCCTACAACATCCTCAAACTTCAACTTCGAGTTAGCTGGAACCGAGTTACTTACCACCATTACTAGGCTATTCCAACTCTCAGGTAAAGAGCATAGAATTAATAAAGCCCTAACTTCTTTGTCAAATTCTATTGAATGTAAGAAGCTAACATATTCACAACCGTATTGAAATCATTTAAATGATCTGCTACTGAACTATTCTCAGACATCTTCATATTAAACAACTTTTTCATTAAAAATATCTTGTTAGAGGCAAAGGGTTTTTCATACAACTTCCCTAATGCATCCATTAGATCTTTTGTAGTCTTTTCCTTTGAAACATTAAATAATACCGAGGATGCAAGACACAGCCGAATCGTTCCAAGTGCCTTCCGATCCAACAAATCCCATTCCGCATCTGTCATACTCGAGGGTTTGTTCACCTTCTCAGACAGCGGAGTATAAAGATCCTTTTGATAAAGGTAATCTTCCATCTGCATCTTCCAAAGACTAAAATTCTACCCGTTGAATTTATCAACCCTAGATCTTCCATCATCTACCATAGCTCCCACTCAAGATAAAACTTTCCCTGTGATTCAACACTTCAGCAAACCAAACCAGGCTCTGATACCAATTGTTAGGAAATAAGAGATAAAATATGCGGAATAATCCCTTACAGAATTGCAACAGTAGAAACTAATATGCAAAAAATATTACAGATCACAAATAAAAGTGCGAATAAATAACACAACACAGAGAGACAAGATTTAACATGGTTCACCCAATTTGGGCTACGTCCACCAAGAATCACTTGCTCATATTTTATTACAAGCCTCCACTCTCTTAATACAATACCTAGATCCGTTTGGAGCTATGCTCAACAAACTCTACAGAATTCACACCCGAATTCAAAACACATCTGTAATACATTTGCTTGTACATATATCATATGCATAAGACCATATAAATAGACAATTTGCTTAAGCGAGTTTGATACAAAACCGTGGGTATCAAAACCAAGGGCAAAAGCTGTGGGTATCAAAACAATGGCAAAAAGACCAAAAAAACCATGGGCCCAAAAACAGCCCATAACGGTTACCCATTACCCATGGGTTAATAAACCACCCATGAAAATTTGCTTCGGGGGCTTCGCCCCTGAACCCCCTTGACCCGCTCACCGGCGAGCGGGACTGCCGTAAAAATACCCGAGTGTAACACATAGAAGGTGTACCACATTCTAACATGAAAATAGGCTCCACAAACATAACAAATGAAGGAACCTAGGTAGGTTCCATGGCTATCAAAAGTAGTTGTCCTTAATGTTCCAAGAACCTAGGAATGGGGGCTAGTCAAAGTTTGGCTACAAGACCCTTTTGACACCTCCCATATGACCTAAGCACTTTAGGCTAGAATAGGAAGCTTAGCTCCTCAAGATGATGAACTCTCAAGAGAACACAAAAGCAAGCTCTTAGTCTATTTTGCTATATGTTTTGCATTTGCTTTCTCAAAGAGTTTAGGTGTAAGTAAAAAGGTAGGTGGAGGGCTCTTTATATAGCCTAAAGGATAAAGGATGTAACACATCCTCATGAATGTGGGATAAAGGTAAAAATGGTTAGGAATGGATAAGGTTTCTTTATTAAAGGTAACCTTACTTTAGAAGGGTTTAATACATGTTTAGCAAGTCATGGGAGTTGGGGGTATTTTAATTAATCAAAGGTGATTAATTAATAGGTAGGTGTAAGCTTATAGAAGCCAATTAGAAGAATAATAGTGCGATTTAGGCTATTGTGAGGGGATTAAATCAATTAAATATTGATTTACTAGTTAAATGAAGGGGAAGACTAATTAATTAATCTAGATAGAAGAGGTGATTTAATTAACGGAAGGTCGTTAATTAGGTTGTTAACTGGATAGGTGACTTAATCAATTAGCGTATTGTAATTAATTAACGATAACAAGAGGGAATATGAGCAATTTTTGACGATATGTCGTCGATTTGCAGAAAGGGGATAATTAGTGCAATTTAAGTATTTAAATTGCTTGGGTGTAATTATAGGTGTCTACAGTATCAAAAAAAAATAAAATATATGCTCACCGTTATAAAATGCGTAGGACTATAACAACCACCGAGGATATTTTTTCATGTTGACCCTTCCTTCACACATGTCACAGACAAAGGGCTTGGAATAGGATTACTCCATATTTCCAAAAGGGTTGCAAAATTCCTCTTGCTTCTTAAACATTGCTCCCGCTCCAAGACAGTCACTCGGATAAATGCCAATACAAAACAACAGCAGTTGCGATGGTAAACAAAAAATTATCTCCCAATCGTCATGGCGCTACAAGGTGCTAGGCGCTAATAGACACACAAATAAAAGGTTTGTGATTCAGTCATAATAACCAAATGTTGAATAGTTATCAAAATGCCAACCATGTTTAAAATCCTTCGTCCACCATGGTTACAATAGAGACAACACCGAGAAGGTGTCTATTATAATCCCATTGATAGAACAAGAAAAATTCAAAAAAATGAATGAATTATTCAATGAGGAGGAGAAGAATATATACAAATTATTAATGGTTACGATTAATTGCACACCTAGCTACGTGGAGGGAAAACTACACACCTACCTACATGGAGGAAAAACTACACACATACCTACGTGGAGGCATAACTGACAAAACAATGTAATATATGCTAACAAATTGACTTCATAATGTTTTTAAAAACCTCTTACAGCCAATCTTGTTTTATGCTTCTTTACTTTTTCATTTACACTATACTTGGTCTTGTAGACCCATTTCACTCCTATCACATCGTTTCCTTTTGGAAGATCTACCAACTCCCACCTCTTATTCTTCTCTATGGCATCTATCTCATCAACCATGTTGGCTTGAACCCAAACTTCATTGTTTATAACCTCTTCAAATAATATTGGATTTGCAGCTTGAGAAAACAATGTAAAAACTAAAAAAGAGTTAGTTATATCAACATTATAAATCTCACTAAGACTCCTTGTTTTTTACTGCAAAGGGCTATTTGATGATGGATTGTTTTGTACTAAAGGATTTTCTTCTGGTGTTCTTTGTGGTGTCTCTTGCATGGTTGAAGATGACTAAAATCTTAGAGACCTCCTAGCTGTATATGGAGGTGTATCTTGTGCTACAACTTGAGATGTATGTCCAAGATTTGAAGAAGATACAATACCTTTTTGTTCTATAGTTTCATTCGCCACATCATCATAAGGAATATGTGTTGCTATGTTGATTGTTCTCTCTATACTTCCATATCATGCCTCATTTTCAACCAATTGAACATCTCTAATGATCACAACATTTTTAGTGACTAGATTGAACAACTTGTAGGCTTTCGTATTCTCTGAATATCCAACAAAATTACACTTTTCTCCTTTGTTTTCTAACTTTTTTCTTAGCTCATCGACACATGTGTATATTCCACATGACTGAAGATTCTGAAATGAGTAAACACTAAGTTTTCTGTGATTCTAAGCTTGTTGAGGAACTATGTTTCAAACAATTTTTGTTGGACACTTGTTTAAAATGTAAACATCAATTCCTACTACTTCTACCCAATACTCATTTGGAAGATGATTGACCTTCATCATACTTTCATGGCCATATTCATTATGGTTCTATTCTTTCTCTCTCTCACACCATTTGGTTTTGGTGTATACTTGGTAGTAAATTACTTGTGAATACCATAATATTTGTAAAAATTTAGAAATTCATTGGAAACATACTTTAAATTATTGAAATATATCAAAATCATATTATTTGTGTCTCACAAAGTACACCCATGTATTCTCTTGTATAGTCATTGTTGGTACCTGGATTTACTCTTCTTCACAAACTAAGTAGCATCATGGATTTGACAAGACACTCAAAAGCAGATAAATGATTATGTATGTTGTTTTGTAGTCGGGGAAGTAATTTATCCGACTTTTTAGCACTCAGGCCTTGAAGAAGTGGGTAGCACCTTAAAAGGATTTGATCTTATCCTAACTATTTTAGGTTGTGCCTTTTAACCAAGGTAAGAGAACCTATTTTGTAACCTTTGTTATTGAAGGAGACATAGATACCTTTCTTTTGCACAAATTTTATAAAGAAAACCTTGGGAAAATATGATCAACACACCAAATCTGACTCTCATGAGTTGTCACTTCTAGATTATGGAGATATTTTCAATACAAGGCAAAGGTTACTAAAGACATTAAGAGATCCTGATTGTTCTGCATATTTTTGCAAGTAGATTTTGTTCCTTTGTTGATACACAGGGAAAACATGGGTAGTTCAGGGTGGATCAATGGTTTTTAAATGATTTTGGTGGGAGATGAAGCAGGATAAAGTTGATTATACCGGATCTTTGGAGGGACTTCACAATAATGAATAAACTTCACAATAGAAAGCTTCAAAATAGTCAAGACGTTCCTTCAACTAGAAGGTGTGCTTCAATGGAGGCCCAGATCAACACGTTTTCACATAATCTTTGAGACTCCAACACGAAGGCTTGAATTAGAAGACTCAATTAAACACTAAAGTTTTTGATTAATCACACCTAAGGTACACCGAAGACTTACAGACAATCTTTATCAACAAATGATAGTGAATTGATTTTAAATTTGTTTATCTCATCCAAGATGAAGGCTCTTCTTGAAATGAAATTACAAATACCATTAGACTATCATAGGGACAAGATCCTGTGTGATTTCACAAAAATTTCAAGTATAAGATTGTAATAGGAATGAAAGAAACTATTTGCAGACATTCTGAAAATAAAGCAAACACAAAATTGCTAGAGATTAGACACAAATTAATTCCAAAATTGCTTAGATTCATCAAGTAGGGAAAGCTTCTAGAGAAATCTCAGTGCTTTTCAATGGCTATACATCTGCAACCAACTTGACATGACAGAAAATATAACACAAAAGAAAATAACAGTAATCTTGGCTTTGGTCTCTCGAGAAGACGGCTTTCTCAAAAAAATTCTCAAGAATTCATACTCGACCTTTTGCAAGAGTATTCTCATTGCATTTATACATTTTTCCCCACTAAATTTCCCCCCAAAAGAGAAGAATATTTGAGGGACCTTTGCTTGTTACCAATTTGTTTCAGATAATGACATTTAACAAATTCAGATCCGAAATCTACCGCAGGTGGACCAACCGTGAGCAGATCGCGCTTCTTGGGCCCTCGACTAATGACTAGGATGTCATGCCACAACTTTTCAAGAGTCCCTTTAATCATTCTGATTTTGTCATGTGATAAATCCCCTTTTTAATCATTTTTGGAGCCTCTGCATAGCTGGACTTGACAAGTCATCCCTTTTTGCTCTTGAGGCAATGCCTTTTTACCTTTTACACTGTACCTTCATCATTTCATCCCTTTTCCCTCATTTTCCTTTGAGATTTTACTCTATAACTTTTGGATCTAAAATTTTGCATTTTTTCATGAGCTTGAGCAGAAATCCACTTCAAAAGTACTTCATATTTACAAATTGAGCTCCCAAATTGATTCAATTGAACTTTGCAGACCAAAACGACACAAATTTGCCAAAAATTTGACGAAGAATGATGTAAAAATGCATCTCCAAACATCCTGGAGCTTCAATGGAGGAAAAATCAAATGAAATGCATAGCTACCATTGATCTTACCTTTCAACTTTTAATCTGATCCCTCCACATGGAAAAATGTGATTGGAAATGGGCCTGGGAGCACCTTTTTGACATTTTATAACTTTTGGAAAAAAGGAAAATTTTCTAAATTTTCCCACGGGCCCGCACCTCCATTTTTGAATTTTCAACACTGGCATTACTTTCCTGTCGGGGTCGTGCTCCAACTTACAATTTTATCCCTTTTTCTTACAAAAGGAAAAAAACCTTAAATGACCTTGAAGCTCTACTTCTCCATTTCCCACTTTGTTACGTGTCTCAATGGCGCATTTTGAGATGGTCCCGAGAAGTAGAGACCCCAAACAAGTGTGGGCTTAACACGTGTCTCAGTCCAGAAGAGTCTGTCAAAAGGTTAAAGGTTCAGCGGAAGGCGTCATGTGTCTAAGGTCCGAGACAGTCTCCTTCAGATGGACAGAGAAATGAAAAACAAATTCTGGACCTTTAAGTGATCCTCGACCCAGGAAGGGACTGATCATGGCAACCAAATGGAGGACAGAGTCTTTCAAGCACCAACACAGGGAGATAAAATGTGACAGAGGCCGCAAACTAAGGGATTTCAATGACAAATGGGGTGAGACTAATTTTAGCACCAACAGTCATAAATGAACTTCATAAAATATGAGCAACCTCCAATAGAATATGTTTGCATGGGTCCACATAAATCTGAATGAACAATTTCAAGTGGTGCACTTTCTCTTGTTGTTTTCCAATTGGAAAGGAATCTTTATATTGCTTCCCCAAAATAGATCCGTCACAAACCATTTTTGGTTTTTGAATTAAAGGAAAACCTTTACCATATTTTTCATGTGTAACAAATTCAAACCTCAAAAATTTAAATGTCCTATTCTGAGATGCCATAGCCATGATTCATATTTCATAACTAAATGAAAATTTGATTCAATGTATTTAGTTCCGAACCGATCTATAGTATGAGCTTGATTTAGCTCTAGACTAGGCTACTGATGAGATCCGGGTGGAGTAAAATATTCCTTAAAGGTAACTCCGATTCGCTAAAAAAATTTGATCGACTTTCATTTTATTCCTAGTTTCAATCTTAGAGGAAACATTCTATTGCTTCTCATTTTTACGTTTACAATCGGGTGAGTATTAGGGGATTTATTTACAATCACACATTCATTGTCTTACTACACCCTTAGTCCTATAGCTTATATTGGATATGTAGTGTTGACTTGTGGCTTACATAATCTCTCTTCTTGTCATATGTTATTCATTTATGCTTTCATATGTTTAGTAGGTTGGCCTTGGTGTTGGACATAGCATATGATTGGTATATATATGTGGTAGTGAGGAGTAGTTAATCATCATATTGAGCATTTGAGTCTTATTATATGGTTTGGAGGTTTCCCCCTCGAAGTGGCTAAGTTATTCTACTTGCATATTACGATCATTTATCTACAATCTTGTGTTCTTTGGTGTTTTATTGTTGTTGATATTCATATTTATACAAGTGGTATCAGAGGTTGATCTTGGCCAAAGCTATGTCAAACCCTAATTGTGAAAGTTTAGCTATATCTGAAATTTGGTAGCTAATTTTTTTGCTTGATATGTGGTGAAATCGGTCAAGTAAGATCCTCTCCAAATTTTAACCATTTTGGACTTGTTTTACAAAATTTAGAGCATTTTTTATGTTTTTTCATAAATCGGCTACCTAGGGTGCAATTTTTTGAGTTTTTCTAAGTTTCTTATATTTTTGGAATGTTTCCCAAAGATTATCTAGGGTTTCTTCTTTATTATTTCCTCTATTTGTCTAGTAAATTTACAAAACCCCAAACCCTAAAGTTTTTCCCTATTCCGTCTACCCCAAGTCCCAAACCCTACATCATGACCAATGCATCATCGTGAGGCCAAGGAAAAGTCAAACAACTCTAGGAATGACCCCAAATAAGGAATATATGGATTTAGAATATTTTGGTTTGGGAGTATCTGAGGTAGTCATCCAACTTTAGGAAAGGGTAAATAATATGGTGAGTAAGGATGACCTCAATAATGAGCTTCTTCATCTAAAAGGTAGCCTTAGGGGTGAACTTCATATGGATTTTCAATCAATGAATCAATATATTTTGCTCATTTTTTCAAACACAACTCCCAATTCCAATCATATGGGTTCCTCTAACAATACTCATACAGGTCCAAATCACTCAAATCCGAAGGCTCCTTTACACATTCAAGTGGTTCTCCTCACTAATGGAGGGGCATTATTCCAAAAGTGGAAATGCGTAAATTTGATGGAAAGGATCCGCTTAATTGGATTACCCAAATGGATAATTTCTTTGATCTCCATTAGATTCCATCAGACAAAAGGTAATTTTGGCATCCTTATTTCTAGAACATGACCAATTTGTTTGGTATCGTTGGTTATGTGCTCAAAGGTAGAAGAATGGTCTAAATTTCACATGGACAGTTTTCACTAAAGAGCTTCAATTACACTATAGTTCTAGTGTTTCAAAGAATTACTTCAGCTAATTAGCAATGTTAAGACAAACATGTTCGGTTAAAGAGTATTTCCATCGATTCCAAATTGTTCCTTGCATAAGGAGGATATTACAAAAGAGTTTTGAATGACCTATTTCTTGGGGTTCTTAAGGACCACATTGAGCATGAGGTGTGCATGTTTAATCCACTCAAGGTTTCTGATTTTATTATCATGGCACGTAGGGAAAAGGAAAATTTTCTTTCCACCATAAGGTAGTTCTTCTTTAACATAAAATATCGTAGTACCTTGATTCCATCGTACCCTCGGTCATTTTGGTTTACACCTCAACAAATTGAAGAAAAAAAGAGCAAAAGGGTTATCTTTTAACTGTGATATAAAAAATATGGACCACGTCATAAATGTGCCAAGAAAAAAAATTACATTGAAGAGACCGTTGATGAGGAAAAATATGAGGAAACATCAATCGAGGAAGTGGAAAAATTAGAGGAAGAATCAAGATCTCAACCCAATATTTCATGCCATGCTCTATCGATATTAGCACTCCACAAACCCTTCAAGTCATGGGTTATCTTAAGAATCGAAGGTGAAAATATTTATTGATTTATGAAGCACACATAATTTCATTAAACATAAGTTGGAAACAAGGCTAAATTGTTTCATCTACTCATCACCCGAATTTCAAGTAATGATTGCGAGATGGTGGAATATTACAATGTTCAGGTAAATGCCATAAATTAGACTTATGATGGTTGAATACACATTTTAATCTATGATGTTTTTTATTCACATGGGCAGAGTTGATATTGTCTTGGGTGTTCAATGCATCACAACTTTGGGCGTCATAGAGATAAATTTCTAGGAATTGTTCATACTTTCATTCTAAGGGTAAAAATTTGAACTTTGAGGACTACATGAAAAATTGCTTAGGTGGTTAGTTCTCACCAAATGCGAAGATTCTTTAAAAAGGGATTGAATGATTTGTAGCACAATTGTTCTCCATGGAAGTTCAACCACCAACGATGGTAGTGCATCCTGATCTTCAAAAGGTTATTGATCAACATGTAGTTGTCTTTGAGGATCCTAGAGGATTGCCTCCTGAAAGAGATTATCATCATGTCATTTAGTTAATTTCATGAAGCCAACCCCCTAACATCAGGCCTTATAGATACCCATATGTGTAAAAGAGTGAGATCGAGAAGATGGTGGAGGAAATGTTGGAAATGGGTATTATTCGTCACAATCAGAGTGTTTATTCTACTCCAGTGGTGATGGTGTACCGTAAGGATGGAAGATGGCGAATGTGTCCAAACTACAAATAACTTGATAAGTACACTATCAAAGATAAGTTTCCTATTTGTGTCATTGATGTTTTATTAGATGAGTTGTATGGCTCAATTTATTTTGAGAAATAGATCCACGTCTAGATATCACATAACATAACATAATGGGTGTGCATGACCTACAATGATACTCTTATGTATGTATTCAGCTTCGTGTTTTACAATAATTAATACAATAGATCTTAGTGGCTGGATATTGGTTGTTGACATATTTATGACTGTTCTTGTATGGTAAACCTAATCTTGATCCTTATATAAGTTATCTTTGCATATAGTTATAACTTGAGATCTATTTATGATTTTTAATCGCATTGTGATTATGGATTTGCAATATATCTATGTGTGTATTTATCATGCTTCCATAAAAGAGGGACATGGTACCCTTATGTACGCTTCGGGTGAGCACTCGGGTTTTCCTAGGTGATGTTGCGGTGTGCCTTGGGCTATTCGGTAAAATAAAAGACTATATTTTGGTTATGTTGTTGAGACCTCTTTTCAAATTTTTCAATGATGTTGCATGATGAATACATATTTATTGAAATTGGCTAGCATTGAGGATTGGTTAGAGAATCTAGAGGAAGAGTATGCTCACATATTTAACACATGACTTGATTTTGATGCACGCGCATGGGTTGAAAAAAATCTATACCATGAACTTTATGAGACATTCTTTTCTTGTTTTCCTATAGAGTTGTACGAGTGGTTGGTAGCATACGCATCGAAGAGAAACTAGAGGTATAGAGCACTTGTTTGGACACATGAATAATTCTAGGCTCTGCATGATGCTGAACTGACTTGGACACATGTTGTAGATCATTGGTGGAGTGGTGTTTTGAATAACTACATTTTAGAGTACGTAGTTTCTACTTAATCGTATCCATAGGATGCTAAGTTTTAGTTACTATGTGAACCCAAAGGATCTTATCTACACTCTATCCTTTTAGCAATTAATATCTTGATCGTGACCCTGGATTTGGAAAAGTGTCCTATGGCTAGATAAACTCCATTACGCGTGGGGCAAAGGGAGCAGGTATGGAGAAATATGGTAGACATAGCAGCATAAAGGAAAAGAGAAGAAAGGTGGCTTGAGTTTAATGAGGCATGTGAGAGGGATTTTTAGAAGCAGCATGAAGTTATGGAACAAATGGCATTGTGGAGAGAGATGGCTCACAAAGGATTTGGAGCTCATGTAGAGGATGTGGAGCTAAAGCATCTGGAATTCCCCCATTTGGGAAAGCATGTTAGATAACCCTCTTCGACCTCAGATGAGAGTGCTCATGGTGGAAACTACGAGGACCATAGGCACACATTTGATCCCTCCTAGCGACCTAGCCCTTGCGCTTGGTTTTCCAATTTCTACGATAGTTATTGATAAGCAAGCTAGTGTGTGTGGTAGAGTAGTGATCAGATAGATTTCATTTTCCGTTAAGTTCAAGAGTTAATCAGATAGAAAATTCATTTATGGTGGTGTAATCATCATCTAATTTATTAGGAGGTCCGGTTAGAGGTATATGTTCGGCGTGTCATCAGCACGTAACGTGAGCACTGAGAATGTTGGTATTGTGTCTGGAAGTAGTACAAATTTGTAGACCATGGGATTTCAGTTTAGCACAACTATTGGGACATAAGGCAGCACATCCTCTGGTTTGTTTCTTGTTACAAGATGAGGATCGGGAGGATCAAGTGGCTCACGATCTAGTGGATCTAGTATTTTTGGAGGAGGAGGGAACACGGGTTTTGGATCTAGTGGGCATAGTCCACACCAACCCTAGAAATTGTATTTTTAGATGTCTCTTCATCTCCCATAATAAATAGGAATTGAATATGTAGCTGAGCACATGCATATGTGTGAGATAGTATGGTGTGTTAAGGGTATTATAGCTCCAAAGTGTAAGGCAAGTTATTTTTCTACTACTTTGTAAGGGCGCACACATATTTGGTACAAGAAATATGATCCAAACAAAAATTGTGTGGAATATATCATGCTACATGATGATTTTTTAGCACAGTTTCACCTACCTAAGTTTGAGTACAAGAGCATCAATGCGATGAAGGACATTAAGTAGGGCATGGGGTTTGTGAGTGTAAGGGATTATGATGCCCGCTTTAAAACTTTATTTTCAAATTTGTCTTACAACATTCACTTGATTCAACATGCTAAATGGTTCATTGGAGGTTTGATCACACCTTTTAGAAGGGTGCTCTCACATAAGACTTATATAGAGCCACACAAGGCACTTGAGGCAACTCTACGTGGCCGAGGTGGTTAGGAGCATAAACACTAGAGTTATCCCATTTTTGGAGGCTCGGATTGCAGCTATGGAAAAATAATTAGAAAATTTGTCACCTAATTTAGCTCATGAGACGTGCAGTGGTATTTGGTGCATGTGATTGTGAAGTAGAAGGACATACTAAGGATAGTTTCCCTTGTAAATTGGTGCACACCATGTTCTTTGGATTGCGAGATCTCATCAATTGGATCATGATTTAAGTAAGTGCCCATTGTTGCAATGCGCGATAAGGAAGAATGTGTCATGTTATTGTAAGATTTGTAGGTCTACCACTTATGATAAAAATAATTGCATGTTGATTGATCATATTCATGATGCCATTGATACTGGTGTATGTCAAACCAATGTTGCAAATAATTCCAAGGAGCAAGGTGAGCATCATGATCATAATTACAATGAAGGGCACTTTGATGGTGGTGGTAGAGGTAGAGGTAGAGGTTACCATGGAGGATTCAGAGGCCAAGGTCGTGGCGGTGGAAGAAGTGAGTTCCCTCGTGGAACATGTTATACATGTGGATCCCCTAATCATTATAAGTGTGAATTCCCTCATAATATTATTTTCTCCTTTGTGCAAAAGAACCACAATTATGAATAATTCCCATATTTGTATAAGCACTTGAGCAAGAAGCAAAAATAAGCAAGGGCGTAGGAATGGTTAGAGTATAACATGTTGTGGAAGATCAGTGGATGCCAAAGGTAGCACCTGATCCTAAGATGTTGCCTGTGTTGGTCACTACACGTGTTGAGGATGTACATGCAAAAAAGTCTCAAAGTAGAAGCCTATTATTACAAAAGAGGAGGTATTGCATGTAAAGTATCTAGACCCTACTCATCAGAAGGAATTTTATCAAGAAACCATGGAAGTTATTAGAAACTTGTAGGGTGAGATATAATGCTTAAAAGAGCAGTCGTGGAAGCTAGAGGGAAAATTAGTTGAGCTTCCTTAGAAGGATGTTGACGATTTAAAGGAGGTTTGTAAGATTTTGTGATAAAAAACATCATTCCTTTTATGAAGGAATGGCTAAGGGGAAATATGTTGTGTGCTGGAGTTGAGCATGAGAGACATATTTTACATGCTAACTTACCTCCTCATAATCTAGAATATGAAAAATAAATCACAGATGGTTGTTGAGTAACATTTTGATTCATACAGTTCGAAGTGAATGTGCTCACTTTGGACACGTGGAATTAGATGGGGAGGCCACCATTACAACCATCTTCAAATGTGTTGTTTATGGAAAATAGGACTAAAGCCACGCCCATTGGATTCTTGAAGGATGCTACTATTACTATACAAGGGGCCAAGTTTACTAGGGACTTTGAGGTCTTGGTGCTTACAGAGGTAGAAAATTTTCCAGCATTACTTGGGTGCCCTTAGTGTTATGCGAATAATGTTGATCTGTGCTTTAATAAAGGATATATCAATTTTGAGAACAAGGAAGAGCACGTCATCATTCCTTTGATAGATGGAAAATTTAAACCTTATGTAGAACCTTTGAGTGAAGAGGATTTGAACATAATTTATGTATGCACCATTAGAGATCCTGAAGTGCTTGAGCCATCAAAGGAAGGAGTTATTCAATGGGATGATGCACAGTCTATGAGTGATACAACCAGCATTGCTTGTGACAACTAGGTGCATGAGACTTATGAAATGGTTAGACATGAGATGAAGATTGCATTTACATGAGTAAGTAGGTTGTGCTTTGTTAGGCATTTGGGCAGTAACTAGGTACCAAGGTACACTGGCGAAGGAAATCCTAAAGTATTTATGCACGCTATGGAAGCCCAATGGATAGATCAAGTGGAAATAAGGAATATGTTGGTATATACCTTGTGTGGGATAGCAACGTGCTAGTGGATGGTACACAGAGATGGTATTTTAGAGTGGCAAGAAGTGAGAATCACCTTCTCTGTTATATTTCTTCGTAATAATGCGCCTACTAAGAGATGTGACTTTCATGGGAAGGATTCTACTTCACACCACGTTCCGTAGTGTGAGAGACTTTGGACAGAGGGGAAGGAGGCCTTACCACCTTCATTGTGGATTTACAAGTTATATTTCACCTTGTGAGGCTACGCGCATGCATGGTATGTCTATGCAGAGTTGAATAGAGAAACAAAGAATTGGCAAGAATTGACTACAGGTATGATTCAAACCTTTGACTATTTTTCCACTAAATCTCCTGTGAATGAGGCATTACAGGTTATAAAAAGCTTGACTATGAGAGATAGTGCAAAGGTTGAGGAATTTATTCAGGAATTACTATGGAAGTCAAACGGAGGCGCGTTTTGAAGATATAATGCTTAAAAAGAAATCGTGGAAGCTAGAGCAGAAAAATTATTTGAGCTTCCTTAGAAGGATGTTGACGATTTAAAGGAGGTTTGTAAGATGTTGTGATAAAAAAACAAACTTCCTTTTATGAAGGAATGGCTAAGGGGAAATATGTCGCGTGCTGGAGTTGAGCATGAGAGACATATTTTACATGCTAACTTACCTCCTCATAATCTAGAATATGAAAAATAAATCACGAGATGGTTGTTGAGTAACATTTTGATTCATACGGAGTTCGAAGTGAATGTGCTCACTTTGGACAAGTGGAATTAGATGGGGAGGCTACCATTACGCCCATCTTCAAATGTGTTGTTTATGGAAAATAGGACTAATGCTACGCCCATTGGATTCTTGAAGGATGATACTATTACTATACAGGGGCCATGTCTACTAGGGACTTTGAGGTCTTGGTGCTTACAGAGGTAGACAATTTTCCAAAGCATTACTCGGTGCCCTTGGTGTTATGCGAATAATGTTGATATGTGCTTTAATAAAGGATATATCAATTTTGAGAACAAGGAAGAGCACGTCATCATTCGTTTTGATGATGGAAAATTTAAACCTTATGTAGAACCTTTGAGTGAAGAGGATTTGAACATAGTTTATGTATGCACCATTAGAGATCTGAAGTGCTTGAGCCATCAAAGGAAGGAGTTATTCAATGGGATGATGCACATTCTATAAGTGATACCACCATCATTGCTTGTGGCAACTAGGTGCATGAGACTTATGAAATAAATGGTTAGACATGAGATGAAGATTACATTTACGTGAGTAAGTAGGTTTTGCTTTGTTAGGCATTTGGGGATTAACCGGTACCAAAGTACCTTTGTGAAGGAAATCTGAAGTTTTTATGCACACTATGGAAGCTTTGGTGGATAGATTAAGTGGAAATAAGGAATGTGTTGGTATATACCTTGCGTGGGATAGCAAAGCACACTAGTGGATGGTACAAATAGATTGTATTTTAGAGTGGTGAGAAGTGAAAATCACCTTCTCTGTTATATTTCTTCGTAATAATGTGCCTACTAAGAGATGTGAATTTCATGGGAAGGATTCTACTTTGCACCACATTCCGTAGTGTGAGAGACTCTAGACAGAGGGGCAGGAGGCCTTACCACCTTTACTGTGGGTGCACAAGTTATACTTCACCTTGCGAGGCTGCGCACGTGTATGGTATGTGTATGCGAGTTGAATAGAGAAACAAAGAATTGGCAAGAACTGACTACATGTATGATTCAAACCTTTGACTATTTTTCCACTAAACCTCCTATGAATGAGGCATTACAAGTTATAAAGAGCTTGACTATGGGAGATAGTGCAAAGGTTGAGGAACTTATTCAGAAATTACTAGGTGAGTCAGATCTGGAGGCATGTTTTGAAGAAGAAGAGATAGATGAAGAACAACTTGGGCACACCTTCCTAGAAAAATAAAAAGGTAAAATGGTCTACATGATTGATGATGAAGAAGTAGAGAATTTGGATGTTGATCATACTGAGGGTATGCATGAGGTCTTAGAAAGTACAGATGAGAAGGCACACATGTACCATGAGCCCATGAAAAAAAAGGTCAACATTGGGATAGATGTTGAACCTAAGGAGGTCATCATTGGTGATTATTTTTCTGACTCCGAGGTTACAAAAATAATTGAGCTATTGTGTGACTTCCAGGACTTATTTCCTAGAGGCTATCATGAGTTGAAAGGAGTACATCACTCATTGGGCAAGATGAGAATTAAGCTAAAGGAAGGTGCATGCCTAGTTAGGAAGAGGCCTTACAATATGAATCCTAATCGTGCGTCAAGGTAAAGGAAGAAATTGATAAAATGTTGAAATCTGGAATCATTGATCCCATTGAGGAGTCAGAGTGGGTTAGCCCTACGGTGATAAGCATTAAGAAAGATGGAAGGATAATAATTTGTGTGGATTATAGGGATTTGAATGTTTCATGTGTAATAGATCCCTTTCCCACACCTTTTACTGAGTATATTATGGAAGGCGTTATAGGGTGCGAGATCTACTCCTTCACTGATGGATTTTCTAGATATCATCAGGTGCGGATTGCTAAAGAGGATCAAGAGAAGATAAATTTCACCACTAAGTGGGGAATTTTTGCATACACAATTATGCCTTTTGGATTGAAGAATGCACCTATAGTCTTTTTGCGCATTGTTGTGCAAGCATTCCAGGACTTCATTCATAAGTTTTTGCAGGTTTACTTGGATGATTAGACAATTTATGGGCTAGTGAAAGATCATTGTGATAATTTAAGACTTATGTTTTAGAGGTGTCGGCAATTGAGCATCTCCTTAAACATTAAGAAGTGTGTTTTTGCTACACCCTTTGGGATGTTGCTAGGACATATTATTTGTAAAGAAGGTTTTTGGTAGACCCTGCTAAGGTTGTTGTTATTTTGGGCTTAGAGGAACCTACTAACCAGAGCAAGGTGCGCAGATTCTTGGGGCACACAAAGGTTATTACAGAAATTTTATCAAAGGATATGTTAGGATTGTCATGCCCTTGGAGGAATTGTTGAAGAGTAAGGGAAAGTTCCATTGGGGTGAAGTGCAATAGCGCACATTTGAGACATTAAAGGAAAGGCTTACTACAGTGCCTATTTTGTGCTTTCCTTCATGGACCAAACCTTTACATGTGTATGTGGACACCTTTGGCATGGCCATTGGCATAGTATTAGCCCATCCTGGAGAAGGTATTATTCATCATCCTATTTGTTTTGCAAGTAGGAAGTTGACCCCAGCTGAACAAAATTATATAACTACAGAGCACGAGGCTTTTTCCATGATTTGCATGCTACATAAGTTTAGACAATATTTTCTGGCTACCCATTTTATATTCTATATAGATCACATGGCAATGAAGTACTTAGTGAACAAGATCATTTTGCAATGGTGCATATGTCTTTGGATTCTACTGTTTCAAGAATTTGAATTTACTGGTAGTGGTTTAGCTAGGAAACATAAATTTTGGACCAAATCATCTATCACGGATTAATTCGGTGAGGATGGGCAAAGCATTGAGGACACAATGTCGGAAGCACATTTGTTCAGATTGAACCGTGCACCCTCTGACTTAGAATATATTTCTATATTTTTACGTATTGTTGTGGTGCCTAAAGGGATGAAGAGTTTGGAGAAGAAACAACTTGCCATACGTGTCATGCCTTACATGTTGATCAGTGGATATTTATACAAAATTGGTCGAGATGAATTTTTTTCAGTGTGTGCTTGAGTATGACCGCGAAGATATTATGGAGGAAGCTCATGGGGGAATTGTTGGTGGACATTATGTTGGTTATACTACTGCACGCAAGATTTTGTTGGATGGTTTGTGGTGGGAAACACTATACAAGGATTGTAATGAATATGCCAGGGTATGTGATCATTGTCAGCGCCTTGGAAATCCTAGGCATAGAAATGAAATTCCTTTAAGACCTATTACAAGTGCATAACCTTTCAAAAGGTGGGAAATTTACTTTGTGTGTCTTATTTCCCCACCCACGTGCAGAATGGATTGGTTTATATTATAACTTATACAAATTATCTTATAAGTTGGGAAAAAGAAATTCTCAAAAAGGATTGTATGGTAGCTACTGATAGCAAGGTTTATGTGGGAGAACATTATCAGCAGGTATGGATGCCCATTGAGTTTGACAAGTGATAGGGGTACTCATTTCCTTAATGAGACTATTAGGATACTATTGGAAGAATTTATGGTGGAACACCATAAAATAACACCCTATCATCCACAAGAAAATGGTACTGTTGAGGATTTCAACAAGATATTGGGACATACATTGACTAAGATTTACTGACGTTGGAAGAAAGGACTAGGATGATAAAAATTTTGTTGTACTTTGGGCATATGGGAAAACTTACAAAAGGTTGAACAATGTCACACCCTTTCAATTGGTGTTTGGCACAAAAGCTATTTTACCAGTAGAATTCATGTTACCTTCCCTACATATTTTGTGCATATAAGGTTTGGCTGATGAACAAGCACTTGAAGAACATATCGATAAACTAGTGCATTGGATGAAAGGTGTGCCATTACTCTATAGAGTTAGAAGACAGAAAAGGCCAGGAAGAAGGCATGGTATGATAGACATATTAAGGATAAGAAGCTTGAAGTTGGACAAATGGTTCTTCTTTATGACTCCAAGTTCTTGCACCACCCTAGAAAGTTCCAAGTGCATTGGTTGGGACTGTATGTTGTGACTTATATACTTGATTCAAGTGCTTTCCAGTTATAGGCGTTGGATGGGACATGGTTACCTAGTTATTTCAATGGGAGTAGGTTAAAGCCCTACTATAAATAATTCTTATTGGTGTTTTTAATAAGTCAAGTATTTCCAGTTATAATAGATTTCTTTTAAATGCATTCCTTTATATGTATTCCCTTTCATCGTTGATATGATTTGTTAATTTAGTTAAGTGTTTTGTGTAATAAGTGTGCTTACACGCCACTAGCTAATTACATTTTGAGTAATTTCATATGTAGAGGATCGTGCATACCCTTAGTGTGAGGTGGATTGAAGGAATAAAAGGAAAACAAGTGCATGAGGGATCCTAAGTACCAGGGGGCGCGTAGTGATGGTGATGTTGGTTGTTGAAAAATGGTGACAAGATGTCATAAGGAAGATGATGATAATAAAGATGATGCCAAGGGAAAAATCTACGTACAAGGACTGAAAGCACAAGGCAATGTGAGGTAGGAAGAGGCATGGAGAACTACTTGGAATAAGACGTAGAGGTTGATGTACTTCAATGCTTGGAGACGTGAAAGGTCTGCAATCGGTGTAGTTTGCACACCGAGATAGTTCGCGGGGTTATGCGCGTTGGACGTGTGGAGGAAGCACACTTGGAAAAGTAGAAAAAATTGAAATAATTGTGGAAGTATGGTGGTAGGTGGAATTGTAATTAATGCGGTAAAAATTGAAAAGACTATAAATAAATGGTCATGGTAAGTCATTTTTACCTTGTGAAAATTTGTGAAAGAGCTTGTGCGAGCTAGGGAATCCTTATGAGTATTGGCGAACGATCGAGTGTGAAGGTAAAGATCTATGAACCAGATTGCGAAGAAGAACATGGTCGTGCGTAGAGTGAGTTTATGGAAGAAGTTTTGCGGTTTGAACGGTGTAGTGTGAAGGAAAGAAGGTCTTTTCTAGTTAGGGTTTTGTAAACTAGGGCACGGTTTGCAGAGTTTACATGTTTGAGGAATCAAGGGAACCAAATCACAAGGTAGAACTTACAGATTAACTGACCAAGAATGGCACCAAGAAGGGAAACAACCGTATCACCTAAGAAAAAGGGAAAGGGCAAGGAAAAGTAAGTGAGACAATAAATTTTAATGAGGAGTGGTATTCAGAAATGTAATACCCAGATGGGGTATTGTTGGGGATGGAGTGGGTGTCCCACATAAGGAAAATGGTTATAAGTGATTATAACCATCGAACTAATCAGACCGAAAAGGACATGACCTTGGAACTGGTTCGACCTACAAGAGAAAGGATGACCGACGATAAGCCATTTATGATGATTCGATGAAGAAGGTTTTAGAGAAGGTTGGGTTATTACAACTTTATGAACTGCCATTTTTAGGAATCTTGAGAGATTGTACCAATGGTTGATGTCATGCGTTCATGAAGATTACTTTTACTTTGCGAGAAGGAGAATGTGCATAACCCCGCAATTGATCTCCAAGTTCACTGGACTTATCTATACCGAGGAATCATTCGATGATGAATTGGTTGAAAACAAAGTTATAAAAGAAAAACCAAATAATATTAGTACAAGAAAGGTTGGCGCGCCTTTGATATTTCAAAAAAATTGATCCAAAAATGAAGATGGCCACATGCTTACTTACCAAACCGAACGGACAAGAAAGGTAGACCCAATTCAATAAGAGGTAGTTGAATGTATATAGGAAGACAACCGAGGGAACATTTACAAAATTATGGCCTATATAGCAGAGGATATTATTGATGTCGTGTGAGATAGAGATAAGATAATGTATGGAAACATATTTCTTTTTATTGTATTCTCTGAGATTTGGGTGCCCGATGGGCTAAAAGATAAAATATGGGAGTACCCTAAGGAAGAACCCTCCCCTGTCAAGAGATTTGTTGCTTATAATTGTGACACTATGACACTTGCATACAAAGCACGCTTAGATAAATGGTATAAGCGGATACACAATACCTTCGGTGCCAAATGGAGGATCCCAAAACAACTACCATCTCTGGTAAAGGATGAGGCCGAGTTTGTAGTTTACCAATAATTTTGCATAGGTAGGTTCACTCTAACCGATGGCACCAAAATCTGTGGTGCAAATTACCTTTTCCTTTATAGAGCAGTTTTTCGTAAGCACCTCTCACTAATTTAAAGAGGCAAAGAATTTGAGATTTGATCTTAGTGAGGTAGACTAGGAGCATCATGAGATGCGTTGTATGCTTTGTCTCCCCAAAATAAATGCGCATATGTGGAAAGATATGTCTCACATGACATACATATACTCAAGCCAATTACATTACCGATTGTTGGGACAACTACAACAAGAGTTTATATTCATATGCGACAAAATGTTGTTGAAGGATAGTACATAGAAGATGATGTTAGTATACCTAAGGACCCTTCAAAGAGAAGGAATTTTGAGACAAAGAAGAGAGGTAGGGAATAAACTCCTACAATGCGAAGGCGTCGAGTGCGCATGAAGGCCATGCCACAGTACAAAGGATACAAATGCGGGTAAGAGTACTTATACTCAAAGGAGGAATTCTCTAGTGTAGAAGAAAAAAAGGAAAGTTCGAGTTATGACTCGAAAATATGGAGAGCTTGAAGCACTAAGAGATAGATGGGGAAGAGGAAGAACGAAGCCTAAGGATAACCTCCCCGTATATATTGTACAAGATTTTAGGAATTAATATTTAGTTATTGTGAACATTAAATAATATTATTGTGTGATGAGTTGTATTTACAACTCATGTAGATATCTCTTAGAGAGATTCTAGGTGTGAGGGAATAAAGGGATAAGGTGAGAGATTGTGGGGAGATCTATTTGATATGCGTTGACTCCATCATTATAGGAGATCAAAGCATTATTTATTGTAACCTCTCTATTGAATAGAACATCCCGAATGAATTTCAATTTCTATATTTTATTATCCAATGTTTTTATATTATATTTCTTATTAAAGGCATTAGGTAATAATTCTCTGTTTGTAATGGGTTTTTGAATTGTTTTTAGGGAAATTATAAATGTCCCTATGAATGGAAGTTCTTTATGAAGAAGATATTAATCTGTAGATGAGAACTTGTTTTCTGCTCGTGGTCTTTCACATACAAGACAAGAACGAAGACAAAGGAATAAATTTAAATTTCGCTAGATTCACTATGACCACTCGCCAATTTTTTGTCGAGCCTACTGAAACTCGATGGTGTTGGAGGAAGTTTCATTGAGAAGCTTTTGGAAGAGAGACGTCTGATGCGTGGATGATCATTGGTGTTCAACTAGTTATCCTGTACTTCATCACATCTGTCCATTTTGAGTGGTATTTGGCTCGAAGAAAAGGGTTCCAACATCTGTTGTGATCATCTTTGTGGAGCACATAAATCAAGTTCATCATGCCTCTGACACATTTCATTCTCCACGAACATAGAGTTAATATTTGTGAAATATTTGGTCTTGACTTACGGCATCTCCACGTATCTGTTGAAGATCATCTCACTAACAACCTAAAAACAACTGCAGTGTTGTATTGGTGCATGTCTTCTCACATTCAGGCATGCCTTTGTACTTCCATTGGCTCCCCTGCAATAATCACCAAATACGTGCAATCTTCAGGTTTGTTGTTACTCTGTACACGTGGAGCAGTATCTATTTGTAAATAATAATAGTGTCAATGTAGTTTAGTTTGTTGTAATTTTTTATAAGTCTAGTGTTTGTTTGTTACGTTTAGCTCTAGAGTTAAGTTAGACGGTTTTTCATCAAAAGAGTCCTCATGGTTTGTCATTTTAGACATTTTTTGTTTTGTTAATATAGTCAATGTTAAGTGTACAATGTGTATAGTGATTGTTATTTGTTTGTAAAATTCATCTTGTTGGTCCAAATAGTGTATTCAAAGTGTCATCATTAAATTTTTGAGTCATCTATTTATGTCATCAAAAAGTTGTGAAAATAAAATAGTTTACCATTTTTTGGTCAACATCATAATGGAGCAATTGGGATACCTTGAAAAATTCAAAAATATATGTTGAGTCAGCTCTAATATATATTTTGTGTCGTGTCTATTTTATAAAGAGTCATCATCAAAATTGAGTTGAAAATTTGCTACTAAAAAAAGGACAAATGAGTGCATTTTCGGTGTAATCTGACACTCAATTTTTAAGGGAAAATGCAAATGAAAACCGTTCCTGGCTTTGGGGGCTCTGCCCCTCAACCCCACCCTATATCGTGACAGGGAATTTGTATCGTCCTCAACTATACTTTATGTTGAGTTAGCAGAACATTCGATAGAGGTCAAGGCAACGAAGGCATGAGGACGATTCATGACCTCTCGTCAGGCACCATCGACGAGGCCGCAGAAACGATTTGGTGGCCATGTTTTTCAATTGTGTGTTGAGTGTTTGTTTTCAATGTGTGGTTGAGAAAAAAAAACATATGATTATGTGTTCACATGTAAGATTGAAATTCCAAATGCAGTTCCTTTAGGTGTTGTGATGTGGCGTGGAAGATGCAGAATTGTGAGACTTTGTTTACAGAAGGGAAGCTTGACTAGAGATCCTCTGACTACAGAGATCCTCTGACTGCCTTCCTTCTTTATGAAGATGATCCACCAATGGAATGCCAAGTGCATTATTTTCATGGAGTAAATGTAGGATGCATTCCTTCGCATAGTTGTGGTCATGTGCAGCAAGTTCCAAACAACAAGATCTAGATAGCAATTGCAAAACGTTGTCATACTCATGTCTTCAGGTGCTACTTTCCCCATGTTCACACTAAGGGGGTGGAATTAATATTTAGTTATTGTGAATATTAAATAATATTATTGTGTGTGATGAGTTGTATTTACAACTCATGTAGATATCTCTTAGAGAGATTCTAGGTGTGAGGGAATAAAGGGATAAGGTGAGAGATTGTGGGGAGATCTATTTGATATGCATTGACTCCATCATTATAGGAGATCAAAGCATTATTTATTGTAACCTCTCTATTGAATAGAACATCCCGAATGAATTTCAATTTCTATATTTTATTATTCGGTGTTTTTATATTATATTTCTTATCACACGAGTCTAGTGAGGAGTGGAGTGCACCTTTGGAGGATGCTCGAGAGGTAAAAATGGATGAAGAAGAAGAAGTTGGGACTAATGCACAAGAGACTATGCACATTTCTAGCCTAGAGTTAGAGACCTTTGTGGAATGAGAAGTCACAGGATCATTCGGAACTTGGTCAATCAAGAGGTGGAGCGCAACATGGAAGAGGAAGAAGAAAAAGAGAAAGGTGGGAGTTTGGGAGGAGAAACAAGTTTGATGGTAGGGTTCTCGAAGGGTGCACGCACGGGAAGTAGATGCACGTACACTCCTCAAGGACCTACTATGTCCTATGATGCAGATCCCAATAAAGTATTGTGCGCTTGGAACTAGAGCACGGTACCAACTGACTAACTTTTTAGTTGGTCATATTTTAATAAAGAAAGTGTGTTGCCACGCATGAGAAAAATGTTGTCTTGGGATTTTGGGTCTCATATTGATGAGCCGAATTTGAGGTAAGTGCGGGAGCCTTAATAGATACTCGTACTTCACCAAATACCAAGGAAATTAATCCGGTAGTTGATTCTCATGATTGACTAATGAGCAAGTGTGTAATGTGTTGAATAAGGTGTTGGTGGAAGTAGAGTTGAGACTTTTTGAGAAGAATAATAAAATAAAGGTGATGTAGAAGGAATTGGAAGAAAAGAATAAGGAGATTATTGAGAGAGACAAGGAGATAAAGGGGAAAGAACAAATTATTGTGCAATTAAAGGCTGAGTTGCGAGAGGAAAAGGGAAGGTTACACGAGGTATATAAGAAGGCAAGGATGATAGCGGATTCAATCATACTATCACGCCCGAAACTCGACCGCTAAGAAGAAGTATGAAACAACTCTCCATTGTTTGGAGGATTTGACGTGCATAATCATAATGTAAAATAAACCCCTTGCATTAGAGTCTGCGAGAAGAGGTTATGGCATGGTAAAAGCAATAGGAGAAGGAACAAATCGAGGCGACCATGACTCGAGACACCGAGCTTCAGTATCGGTAAAAATAGCAGCTCATATGCTAGAAGTTTTCTATGACAACTGCGAATACGAGAGAGATCGAGTGGTGAGCCTACTAGTTGCTACTCATGAAGCATATTTGAAGGAATTTTAGACCAAGAACATAGGCAATCGGGTGGAACGAGACATGATCCATGTAAAGGTTGAGAAAAAGACTCGAGGAAATTGATATCCTCGAAGACCTCTATAAATAATAAGGTTAAAGAGTTGTATCCCCAAGTAATGAGTTAAATGGACACGATAAAAGACCTTGGAAAATAGTTAGAAGCTATGGTCAAAAAATTTAAATTCAAGGGTGAAGAGCTAACGTTTGATAAAGTCAGTGTAATAATCAAGAATTTGTTCGATAAGGCAAAAATTGAAGTGGAGGGGTGTAATACTGCTTAAAGCATCATTAAAGAAATATTTTCCCATCCTCCTTACACAACGATAGGATTCTTTCATTCATTCATTCTTTGGTGCAAGCTATACATTCGTTTATTCTTTCATTCTTGCAGGGTTCTCTATTTAATGGTTGAAGTAGACCGAATGTTGCCACAGACGGAAAACATAATTAGTGTGGGGTAATGTTGAGCATGGAAAATTAACCAAGTCCCCGAGGAAAAAGGTTTACACGTGCAAGAGGCATTACAGAAGAAAACACGTGAGGACATGTGTGTGAGGAGGACGAGGTTTGCACGCAGGAAGAAGAATGGGCGAACATGACACTTAGCCAATTTTGGGGCATGATGCTAAGTATAGAGATGGTGTAGGAGACATGCAAGAGAAGAATCTTTGCAGGAGGTGTCTATTTTTGGATTAGGCAACTAGTAGCTCAAACTGAAGTATGAAGACTTGGAGGCCACGCTTGAGGCTATTTTGGGACATGCGAAGGACAAGTGTCATGTAGTGTGTTGAGATAATAATAGAGGTATAACTGAAGTTATCTATAAATGATCTATTGTCATAAAATCTCACATGCTCTCTGGTTGTTCATGTAAGTAACGCATGGCTATTCTTAGCATGCAACCTATTTTGAGGATGCATAGGTGGTGAAGGGAAAGTCCCACCCCTATAAATATGTATTGATTTACACAGTTTAGGGATCCACGTTTTGTTATTGTTATGTTGTTGGTTTATGGGCACACGTGACCTATAATGATACTCTTATGTATGTATACAGTAATTAATATAATGGATCTTAGTGGCTAAATATTGGTTGTTGATATATCTATGACTGGTTCTTGTATGGTAAACCTAATCTTGATTCTTATATAAGCTATCTTTACATAAGCTTATGACCGATATCATTTATGATTTATTCTTGAATTGTGATTATGGATCCGGAATATATTTATGTGTGTGTTTATCATGCTAACTTATTGACAAAGCTTCCATAAAAAGGGACCTAGTACCCTTGCACGCGCCGAGTGAGCACTCAAGTTTGCATGGGTGATGTTCCAGCATGCATTGGGTTGTTTGGTAAAATAAAATACTACACCACTAAGTGGTCATTATGGGTTCTTGAAAACTTATCATAGAGTTAAGAAATATTTCTTTTGGGTGGGGTTGAAAGGATATGTTCAAAAATTTGTGGCAGAATGTTTGGTGTGTCAACGTAATAATGATGAGACCATTAAGACATCAGGTCTCCTCCAACCCTTGTCTGTTCCTAGCGAGAGATGGGAAGATGTATTGATGGATTTCATCACAGGATTTCCTAAATCGAAAGGGAAAATTTTCATCATGGTTGTGTTGGATAGACTTACCAAGTATACTCATTTTTGTGCCATAGCTCATCCTTTCATAGCTACTACAGGTTTCCATTTCATTTATGGACAGAATTCATAAGCTTTCCATAACACACCCAAAATTATAGTAAGTGATCGTCTCTAATATTTACAAGCATTTTTGAGATGATTTGTTCTCTTGTTTGGGTACCCAACTGGCCCAAAGTTCATATTATCATCCCCAATCATATGGGAAAATTGAGGTGGTAAATAAATGTTTTGAGCGATATCTTTGATATTTTACTTGAGATAAACAAGAACATTGGGTGTAATAGTTATTCTGTTGATGGTGAATCACAGCACTTACGAATGTCTGCGCAACTCGATGGGTTGAGACTCTCGGTCAATTGCATAACATGGAGCTTTTCCCAAGTGTTGGACCTTGCGAAATCGGAAAAGCTCTCCGGATGAAGGCCGGTTCCTATTCCTCTATTCAGATACACACATAAAAATGCAAAGGGTTTACTAAAAACCTAATCTAACTTTCCAAGGAGACAGGGTAAGAAAATGCATAAAATAAAACCTAAACTACAAAGGTGATGCACCGAGGAATGAAGAACACCTGTCTTGCCAATAAACACAGACCATTAAAATGCAATGCAAGATCATGCACAGATAACCGATTTGCAATGAAAGATTAGGAGGATGTAAATGAACATAGAGAGGGTTGAGAATCATCCACAGACATGCATTATTTTCTCCAAAGATTGATACAATACACTACAAAATGCCAAGAGGCAAAGTTGCATTACAGTTTTAGATGGGAGGTTTGAACTCCACAAATTCACCTGCCAAAGAGAAGAAGGGAGGGGCAAAACAAGAATGTCCAACCTTTAGAAAGAATCCCCTCCTTACAATTTATAGGAAGAATGAGAGAGGGAAGAGAGAGAAATTCCAAATCTACCCCAACCACCTCTAGGTTGCATTTAATTCATCTCATTATGGTGGTAGGTGAGAACCCTAAGCAAACCCAAAAAGTGGAAAAGCTGTATTTTGTACTTTTAAGAACTTATTCCCACCCAATTAAATATTTCCAGTCATAGTTGGACAGGGGACCTCGTAATCTTTCCGAAAAGTCCAACCTTGCGTGAATCTGAGCTCCCTGTGAAAAGTTATGGCCGTCTGAATATCTGGGTCAGGGTCTGCTTCCTGTCAGTGCTCAGAATGTTGCGCCTCCTAAAGGTGCGCCTTGGCACATCCATATTCATGTCGACATACCCTTACGTGCGCCAAGGCACAAATTTTTTCATGTTGACATTCTGTGTCATGCGCCCTTTACGTGCGCCAAGGCGCGACTTTGTACCATGTCGACACTCTCTTACCTGCGCCATGGGCGCATCCATTTTCGTGTCGACACCTTCTGTCGTGCGCCTCTTACCTGCGCCATGGCGCATCCATTTTCGTGTCGACACCTTCTGTTGTGTGCCTCTTACCTCGTGCCATGGGCACATCCATTTTGTCGTGTCAACACCTTCGCCGTGCGACTCTTACTGCGCGCCATGGCGCATCCATTTTCGTGTCGACACCTTCTGTCGTGCGCCTCTTGCCTGCGCCATGGGCGCCTCCATTTTCGTGTCGACACCTTCTGTCGTGCGCCTCTTACCTATGCCATGGGCTGTTGGTGACGTAATAAATATCGGGCTCTGAGTTTCTTTGATTTCCATATTCTTAAGCGCTTGTCATATCTACCTGGGGGGAAAGATATATACAACAGTTACCACTTGCAAAATGGTGGTATAATACTTCATTTCATACCTCCTCCAAAATGTATCCATTTCTGACACTTTACGGGTACCATCCTCCATCACTTATCTCTAGTTTGAAGTTCAAACCAAAGGTGAGATCAATAGAAGATCACATTCAACACCAGACGAGGTACTCTCTAGTCTTAGAGATAATTTGAGAGGGCACAAAACCGCATGAAGCAACGGGTTGATCAACATCATAGTGAGCAACACTTTGAAGAGGGGTACTTTGTTTTTGACGGTTGCAGCCATATAAACAATTATCGTTAAATCAACATAAGAAGGATAATAAGATTTCTCCTAAATATTATGGTCCTTATCGCATGTTGTAAAAAAATGGTAGTGTGGCATATAAGCTGGATATTCCTCCAGGAAGTAAAATACATCTAGTCTTCCATGTTTCTTACTTAAAGAAAGTTATTAGGTAACACATTTACACCCAGTCATTGCTTTGAACCAGATGAGGAAGGAAGGATCATATTGGAACCTAAAGGTATTCTTCATACATGCACCAAAAGATTGAGGACCAAATTCATTACTGAGTACTTGATCAAGTGGAAGAATATGAATATTGAGGATGCATCATGGGAGGATGAAGCATTTGTGTAGCAACATTCCGGGGCTTCCAAACATTGGGGAAAATTTTGCTTTGAAGGGAGGGGCATGTTATGCCCTTAGTCCTATAGATTATATTGGATATGTAGTGCCAACTTGTGGCTTACATAATTTCTCTCCTTGTCATATATTATTCATTTATGCTTTTATATGTTTAATAGGTCTGCCTTGGTGTGGCCATAGCATAGGATATATATGTGTGGGGTAATGAGGATTAGTTAATCATCATATTCAACATTTGAGTCTTATTGTATGGTTTGGAGGTTTCCCCCTTAAAGTGGCCAAGCTATTATACTTGCATATTGTGGTCATTTATCTACAATCTTGTGTTGTTTGGTGTTCTATCATTGATGATATCCATATTTATACGAGTAATTTTATTACATGTCTTCAATATATACTATGTATCCATTTTGTACCAATTAACCATTACTCATAAGATTATTCTTCAAACCTGCAACATAATAAACATCATGCTTAATATTTTTCTCCCCTTTTAGTTAGAATGATGTCTTTCCTTTTCCTTTTACAGACATTGTATTATTGTTCCTAAGAGTAACATTAGTCTTTATTGACTCATCCAAACTGGAAAATAAATCTAAGTTACCTAACATGTGATTATGCTAACCAGAATCCAAATACCAAATATCATAGGGACTCTCTTGAGATAGATTGCATTCAACAAGAGATAACTAAGGTATTGTTTCAGCAATCCTTGTGAATGTAATACACATGGAGCTTGTAGTAGAGCTCCCAACCTTATTTTAATTCTATTTATTCTAATCGTACTATTTTTTCCCTGCAATCATAAGCATAATTCTGATGTTTATTGCAATAGTGAGACTACACATGATACTTATCATATATCGAACCCGAAAAATTATTTTGATTGTGTTCTTGACTATGTCCTCTTCCACTTGAGTTTGATGGATCGTTGTTGCATCCTCTAGATGAACTTCTTCCTCTTCCTCTAGGGTTGAACCTTTCTCTGCCTCTTCCATGAATTCACGATGTCTGAGATGAAAAAGCTTGTTCTACAACTACATGTGATTTATTCAACCTTTTTCATGATTTATTAGTGATGCATGCAATTCATCAATTGAAATTTGACTTAGATCCTTAGTTTCTTCAATAGATACAACCAAAGGATCAAATTTTACAGAAAACTCATAAACATCTTTTCAATAATCCTTCTATCATCCAATTTTTCTCCATGAGATTTAATCGATTTACTAGGCCAACAACATAAGTAAAGAATGACTCTCTGAGTCTGATTCTTTCATTGACATATTCTCAAAATCTCTTCTAAGTAATTGGAGTTTGGCAGTTTTAACTTTCTCCTTACCTTGAAATGCAACTTGGAGAGTGTCCCATGCTTCTTTTGCTTGACTAGTTGTTTCCACCATAGAAAGGATGTTTTCATGTACGGCATGATGAATATAAAAGAGTACTTTTCCATATTTCTTTCTTAATTCATTTAAAATATATTTCTATGCTTGTGAGAGTGCATTACACGCAAAGCTAGATCGGAGGCTTTGTGTATGCATTCTCAACAATTTCCCACACATTCTGGGATCTAAATAACGCCTTCATTGTTAAAGACCAATATTCATAATTCTTTCCTATAAATTGAGGTATCTCGGACTTGATAAAGAAGTTCCAAATGTAGAAGCCATAGATAATAATTAATTTTAATAAGCGTGAAAAAACAACACTCGATACCAATTTGTAGAAAATAGGAGATAAAAACAACAACCAACTAAACAAGATTAAAATTATTGTAAAAAGAAAATAGATTTTTCTTACTCAAACAAGTATTGTTGTGCATAATTTATTATTCTTCCTCTTCTTTGAGCTTTAGCCTTACAATCTAATTTGTGTGTACACAATTACAACTACCTCCTAATATAAGAGAGCTTCACTAAAAATAATTTATTTAAAAACATAGTTTGTTGCCAAAACATTATGTTAAAACTAGAGCATCTAAAGATAGCACATGTTGTGCATGCGTCCAAAATAAAACGACACTTTATCTTTATTTTATTTTCTTTCCTAAAAATAGGAATAAACCTAGCCTTATGACTCTATTTTAAACCAAGACTATGAATAACATGCAAAAAGCAAACTCCGGTTTGCCAAGAATAAATTTGCGGGAGAAATTAGACAATATTCCAACACCTTAGTTGTTGTCTCCATAATGGCATTGGTTTGGTTCAGAGTGAATGTTTCTTTTGCTTGAAATCCTTGTAGCAAGTATATGAAAGTTGTCTTATTTTTCAAGTATTCCTCATGTGGAACCTCTATCGAGTGCATGAACTAAGATTTTTAGTGATTTTCTCGATAGTATGCGTTGGAGATTTTTGTTTTTGCTATATTTGAGATTGAAAATTAGTTGGTGTTTAAAGTTGTATGGAAATTGCTGCTAGAAAAAAGGGCATAGTGGGAGTTGTCTATAGATCTATTGCTTGAAAGGTTTCCAATGACAAGCCACATTTGTTGCAAATGACCTCAAACAATTTGGAGTAGATGTTGGTGATAGTCAATGTACCTGCAGTGCATGATAAGAAATTGCAAATGAGCAATGTATCCGAGGATGGCATTGACACTTCATAAGAAAAGATAGTAAATAGGTGCATAGTTGTAGAAAATCGAAAACAAAGTTTTTGTTAATAGTTTATGCATAAATATTCGAGATAATTCCCACATTGTTGCTAATAGAGACTTGTTTTGCAATATGCCTTCAATACTCGATTGTCATGATTAGTTGTTGAATTGGCTTCAAGATTCTCTATTTGGATTGAGAAAGATCAAGTTAACATGGAATTATATGCACACAAATATCAAGACGTATCAAGAGTTGATATTTATTTTTGAGCATTTATAACCCAAAGTCAAACTTGCATATGGCTTAATGTGGTTTTGTCCTAAACTTCAATACATTATTAAGTTGGCGCAATTCAAAGCGGGGTAAATTTTAAGACCCCCTTAAAATAATCATAAATATTACTTGGTGAATTTTTGAAAATGACTTTCAAAATCTTGGCGAATGCCACGAATTGAAAGGAAATGTTGTCATCGATAGAAAATGTCAGTTGATAGCATTATCCTACTAATTTGATAGCATTATGTTATCGGATGGTATAAAATTTCTTTTTTTTTTACACGCAATAAATATGATTTGAATATAACAAGTTAGCTATTATTGTAAATGTTAGGCGAACAAACCCAAAAAAATTAACTTGTACCCAAAAAATTTAGACGAATCAAAGAAACGACCTAACACCTCAAAATTAGCCAAATCTAATATTCATAAATTGACGAAGATTAACCATTAAAATGTACTCTAATTCTAAGTCATATAAAGAATAACAAGAAAAGTGTGAGGCTCCTTCAATTGTTTACTTTACTTTCATTTAACATTATTATTTTTTAACAACTCCATATTAGGACTCATATTGATAAGTCCTAATATTGATCATGTTTGAAAAGATTGAAAGCATTTGCATCATGTAATTAAATGTGAATATAATTGGTCTCTAAATGGCTAAGATTAAAAATGTTTTGTGGCCTTTCATAAAAATGGAAAGTGAATATCATGTAGATTGTACACTCTTGCAATACAAAAGGAAAAGTCAAGAAAAAGACCATCCTTTAATAGGTTTGAAATCTTAAACAAGTCTTAATGAAAATTATTTTGTAATTCGTGGAGCACAAAACAAAACTTGTGACATTACGGGAAAAATATGAGGAAAGATGACTCCACATTCATAGCCTACAATTTGATATTGTGCTTGCTACAATGTTAATTGACATATTTTTGTTGTAAATTAAGATGAGCATGAAATGACAACAAACGTAAAATAGTCTTTGTACGATGGGAACGCTGAAGGGGATCTTTTGAAGGATTCATATTGGAAGGAGAGAAACATTGGGAGAGGAAGAGGGGTGAAGATGAAGGGGTTAGAGGATGAAAAAGTGTGGGTGTAGCGAAAATAGAAAGTAGAAACAATGTGAAACTCAAACGTTATTAATAAACATCTAAAGCTCCCATCCACCTATCAAGCATATATACAAATAGAGCACTCTGTCATTTTCCAATAATAGAAATAAAATCAGCGTATTATCATTGGTAAGTAAAGCAAGTCGCTTGCACACATAAAATTGGTGTCGGGAACTTTCACAACAATTAAACGTTAGCCGCACCTTCTATGCATTTTTATCAATATTTCCTTGATATGACAAGTATAACAATGAAATTTTAGGATTTACAAGTTACATATATTTTAGATTTATCTGCATCTTGAACACCATTATCATTTTTTTCTTAATAGGACAAGTTTAATGTAAGAAATTTAGGGTTTGCAAAGGTAGGACACATTTTAAATTTGTTTTTAAGGGCATTCGATATAGATATTCCTTAGATTGATAAGATTGTGGTTTAAAAGATATGATATGAATCATATAGCTTCAAAAGTATCATATTTGTTGTTTGTTTCTCCATCTATTTAATAGCAAAATAAAAGTTGAGCGGGAAAAATAGACCCATGTCAAACAAACCCACCAACCACGTTAAGCACTCTTCAAAACCCAAAGCATAACATGGAGAGTGACACATCCTAAATGCCCTTTCAGACCTATCATTTTCCTTACATAATAATAAAAGCACTTTATTTGAGATTTGGAGGCGTTAACCACGTTGAACCCCAAGTTAAATAAACGAGAGTTACTGGGAACTACACTAAATGGATATCTCACGACAATTAAATTAAATAAATAAACATAACGTTACGGGGAACTCTGCTAAGCAAAGCTCTCGCTAATAAGCTATCTAAAATTAGCACCATTTAGGGTTAAATCGAGACATGTAAATGGACATAAATATGTAACCCTAGTATTTCCTCGTCGACTATATACAAATTGATATAGGCGGCTTTGTATACGTATCTAGAGTGGGTTCAGTGGTGCTGGGAGAGGAAAGTACTATTTGCCATTGTTTTGTTTGTTGTATGCAAAAGAAGAAGATTGAGGATTATGATGTGTTGTATTGATTTTGCTTATTCGCTTTTAAGCCTGTGCCACTTATCTTGTAACCTTTGCAAAGCACGTTCTCGAGGTACTGATGTGTCATTCCACTAAAGGAGTCGACCGTAGTGGCTCGCAAGTGTTGGATTTCAATGCATATCTGAATGTCAATCTTTGCCATCCACATCTTTGGAAGGTGTCAAAATCAGCCAGCCCCAAGTCTCATAGGGAACACGCCTTCGAAGAGAAAATGTAATTTTAGAACTAGAATGTTCCAAAATGATAGTTTTAGAACAACAAATAGACATCCCTCTAAATGTAATTGAAAATGTATGCAATTTGTGGAATCATACACTATGGAGGCCAACCCTTCAATAGAACACCTGAAATGAGATGTGGTCTCATAGAACATACCACGACCATGTAAGCTTCATTTTTGTTTTATTAGTATTTTAGTCATGCAAGTTTAAGTGATGAGGGTTGTAAATACATCATTGGCATGTGGTTACAACTTATGTGCTTCTATCAATCATCAAGGTAGAAGTACACATTGTGGGGTGATGTTCAAATGGTGAGAAGATTGATGAGAGATAGAGGAATTAAAAAAGACACGGTTGTAAGCGGATAGACGTAGATCTTCCCTCCATTTCAATATGAGGTTGTATTACACTCCTTTCTATATCTTCACTTTGTCGTTGGGGTCTTGTTGGTTGTTCTTGTTTAATGTTTTGAGTTGTGTATTCTTTCAATATTACAAGAAGTATTTTCAATTTTTGGTTGTTCTTGTTTAATGTTTTGAGTTGTGTATTCTTTCAATATTAGAAGAAGTATTTTCAATTTTTTTAAGTTATCGAATATGGAGAAAAATGTTATTGTTGAAGCATAAGAGAGAAAATTGTATTCCCTAAAGGTAGGAGAAAGCAATGATTTGGAAACATAAATATGTGGAGAAGCGTTGTAGGGGTGAAAAGCCAAAAGGTGATCGTTATTTTTTCTTGAGGTGGACGCAAGCCCCATGAGACATCTTTGACCAATTTTGGTTAGAAGAAGCCAACGATATATATAGGTGAAGGCTCCTTTCGAATCTTGAAATCTTTGTGAGTAAGACTGATGTCATTCTGTATCTGTGAATGTAATACTGATGTCATTCTTTATCTTAGTGAATGATAAGTAGATTTTATTTTTTGGATCAAAAATCTTAGATCAAGACTAAATATGATTTCTTATATTATTGAGTACAAATTACCTCTGATTTACAAAGAGGGATTCTTACTCATAAATTTATCGAAGTGGAAAGATCTGATGTACTTGGTCTATGTTGAAGCAGATTTTACTCTAGGATGCAAAAATTGTTTTCTGGTCAATTTTAATCATGGAATTTGTAAAGAAACAAATCGGTAGGCAATATATAAATCAAAAAATTATGAACTTCAAACATTCTAGATCTAAACACATTCCTAGAGAGAGCTAACACAACAACACAAAATGGTGGCTGGAAAAATGAACAATGATGATATTTGAAAGTAAAGGCAACTCAATTTCGAATTGTATTTCTAAATGCAAAAGTTGCAGTGCTACATTGACAGCTCCATCATTTGTATTTCAACATAAAAATCAGCCACAACCATCAATCATCACCTGACACCTGTCAGACATAAAAAGTAGCCACAACCATCAATCATCACTTGACACATGTCAGAGCTGACACCCTTCACCGGATAGAATACATGCATATCACATAAAAATATATATATAATTATTTTGTAAGCTCGTCTTGTTAGGGGTTTCAAGAATTAAGATTAAAAAATACAAATTTGACGTGTTAATATCACAAGGAAAAATAGTACATTAATTGTGATTTCAAACATTTTCGGTCCATTACAAAACTATTCTGACTCGAGACATGGGTCAATACCATAAGAAGGTTAACTATGCTTTGTTTGCAAGTTTAAAAAATTAATGATGAGAAGAAGTAGATACTGTGTTATACCATACACGAGAAAAAAATTATCGAAGCATAAAGATTGTAAAGGTCGTTATATTGTATGACACTTGTAAATTATAAAATAATTCAATTATATACTGTAATCAAAATAGTAATAGCTTTGTTATTTTTATTCCATATTCGAGAGGGAAATTTAATGGTTTTGAATCAGACTTGATGGGGCTTATGGCCTCCGTTATGGCTTTTGAACGCCATGAACTGTCGACGATGAAGAAAGCACCGTGTGGTGGACGATGATATGGAGCAAGCACACAGCCATCATTTTGCAGCACAACTTTCTTGCAAACATGAAATGCTCCTCCTCCCACCACCCACAGGGGCAGTCCCGGATCCACCCTGCACAGATACTTCAATTCGGGAAACCCTTCCCCGGTAAAATAGAGGCAATTATATTTGCATGGCAAAACTTTTATTTGTCATGTGTAAGGTATCTATTTAATAAAACAAGTGATAAAACTAATTAGAATATTGGAGCTGCATGAGTTTTCAAACTTTAAACTATTTTAGTTGTGCACTTAAAAATAATACATTTCATTATCCTTACCACCGTATTGATACAAACAAGATTAAGCTTCAAAATTTGCATCGGAATATCACAGATCTAGTAACCACAATGAATTAGAATTAATGATCTTAAGAACAACATTTTGAAATCAATCAAAACTTTGGAAAAATTAATAATCCTGATATCAATATCAATAACTGAATTCCCACAATTTAGCAGATTATATTCCATAGATTTAGTTCGGGCGGGTAATTTGTAAGCAAACATAAGGAAAAAATGTAATGCAGACACCATTTTTAGACATTACTTCAGAGATACAATTATTAGTTAGAGAGGTAGGGATGACCATTAAGCTGGATTTGAAGTACAACTTTACCATACAAACAAATTAACTTTCATTATCCATTAGTGGTACGGAAACATTGCCTTCCCAAGAAAAATAAAACTCTCAAGTCAATCAACAATAGAGGTCCTCGTTTCAATTCAGAACACACTGCCAAATGTGTAAAAGAACTAGAACAGATATTTATTTTATGTTGTCTTCAGCAGTTTCCATTTATATATAAGGTTTAATTGTGAGCTTCCTTCGTAACTCAGTTCAATTCAAGAGTTAATTTAGAAAAAATGAATAGCAAGAACAATGTCACCCAACTACATTATATTGCTAACTGATAAAATATGAAGAGGTAGACACGCTCGTGAACAATGCTGCTCTCTGGGAAAAAGGAAAAATTAAGCTAGCTTGCTGAATAGAAATACATCCAAAGCAACAAATCAACATACTGCAGTAGAGAGCAAAGCCTTGAGCAAAACTAGACCTGCACTTTTGCCATGCAAAAAGCTGGCTATCTGTTGAAACTTAAAAGTTGTGCTTTTTATTCTTGCGCCTCTTCTTCCGCTTATCCTTCTTCACTCCTGCCTTATTTTTCCTTTGCTTTTGAATACCACCAACAGGTTTAAGCATAGAGTTTTTAGCATCACTGCTATCAATGGCCATTGGTGCCCTCTCATTTCCTTCTCCAGAAGGAAGTTCTATTTCTGCATTATGCAAGAGACTCATTATTAGTGCTCTTCACGAGTTACAAACGCAACCAAAGAAGAAGTGAAAATAAACCCATAGTATTGTTTAGTGCTTTAATCTTGACCTGAAAATGTATGGAACAAAAAAAAAAATCTGCACTCCTGGCAAAAAAACAAAGCCAATGTATTTGGGTGGCAGAAGCATTCAACACCCACACAACATCATCAAGCGATTTAACATCCAGGCAAGGAAGGAATACTAAGAGTCTACATGGACCTGAAAAAGAAAGATTAGGCAAACAAAGCAAAGGTCTCTCTTAGCAAGAACCGTAATGACATCAATGAAAGTGGCATGTGATCAGTACATCCAGCAATTTCCTTTGCTTTCTCTAATTTTCAAAACAGCGAGCAAACTTCGGCATGGAGAAAAGGAGAGAGAGAATGTATGGAGAGAAAGGTATGGCATGAACCGCGCCCATTGAAAATACTGCAGGTACAATGTTTTTATTGTAGGAGAGAATTCACTTGTAAGGTAGCTGTGATTGGTAACATGGGGATACGGTTAACAGGTGGTTGTCAATGACTTATTGACAAAGATTTCACATTACACCAAGAGAAGAAATATTGCTGTCAACAAGCAATCATGAAAATTGATATGTAAATCAAAATATCTTGTACACCCTTTCATAAACATAAACCGTCTCAAGCTTAATTGTGATAGTTACAAACTCAAAAAGATTTCTTTTACAAATGCCTACAGGTAGCTTACAAGAACATCCTCAAGGTTTGGACACACAAATTTGCTCTATGAAATATGATCAACTGAACATTTAGCGTGACAGGAAAAAGAACAGTGTGTTTATGTAACACAATAAGTGCAGGTTTCCAACATTACTGTTTTAGTTCCACTTTATCACCAAACATATAATTTCCAATCTTAGGCTAGACGCCATTTCCTTTTCATATAATTATAGATAGAATACAAGCAGCACACACTAAATTAGATTCGTATCTACAAATAATGGAGGCCAATATTCATGAGACAATAGACAGCAAGCAAAATACCTAAATATTATGGATGTTGCTTAGCCATGTAACTACTTAAACACCGAAATTGTCTTCCTTTTCTTGTTTGTCTATTTCTACAAATATTTTAATTGCAGTTGAGTAATAAGGTTGTTTATCATTTTTTAACCAATATAAGCAAGTTCTGAATCTAAGAATAATGCAAACAATGTCTAGCATGCAGCCCATGATACCTACTTCATTTTTTTGGCTCAAGGATGATGGCAGGATAATTCAGCATACCAATGAGCATTTAAACCCCTGTCATGGTCACTTGCAAGGGCCCAGCCTTGCCTCTTACCTCGGCCCCACAGACGGAACATGGTAACTTTGAAGAAGCCCATAATTAGAAGTCACAAATATTTGGTGATTTTCCAGAGGATCGCTGTGGATATAAGGGTATGAATGGATAGTCAGGTCAAATAGCAGAACCATTGAATACCAGATAACTGTAGGCAACAATATGAATAAAAGGTTGACATCAAGATAATGGATGTGAAATTGTATAAAATTTTCATAACAAGTGTCATTCAAATTTACATTAGTCTTTAGAAGCAGACTCGCCATCAGGATCTTTCAATGGCGAAGCAGACTCAAACAGGATTTTACAATGGCACAACAGACTTGAGAACAGGATCTTCGCATGTCAAACAAGATTGACTATACCTCCAAGACTGCTCACAACTATGCAGTGAAAGATATGCTTATTTCTTTTATGAGCTCTTCGTAATTGCAAATCACATAGTCATCCATTGCAGATCCCATACCAAAGTGCAATTTGATTCCACATTATATCATGATATTTTTTGTGGAGTGAAATATACAGTTACACTATGGATTATCAGAAAAAATTATTTTTAAAGTTTTTTTGAAGACTATGAATATCCCCCTTATTCCTCAACATACATTCCATATTCATGCCAAGCTAGGTGATAATTTTCTTCATTGTTCTTATTTTCTTAAGCTCGGTTAAGTATTTTTAATATAACCAAAGTCCTTCATGTAGGCCTATTTGAAGAACACTCATTAGGTTGTAGCCCCATCTTAATCTAGATTTTCAATAAAAAAATGGGTGACATTATTTGAGGTCCATTACAGAAAGTGACGGAATATTAGATAATACACAACTGGCACTTCCTCCGTATTATTAAATAGCTTCACCATGAGAGGGTGCTCTATGAAAATGTTTCATATGCGATGATGGAATTCTTTGTGCTTGTCTCTGATCTAAATGTGTGCACCTTGCAGCTAATATCACTATAATAGAGATTATTCTATTTAAGGAAATCGGAGGACAGTTATAATAAAGACCACACAATGATTACAGAAATATAAGGGCAACAATCCTCAATATCACCAATAATAGCATTGAAAAATATGTCCAATATTTTTCATCAACAATAAAACTAGAAGCAAACTTCATCTTTCCTGGTGAGGATTTGGCCCACATGGCACGAATTCAGTAAAAGTGACTTTTATTTTTTCCATTGACTTGGCCATATGGCAAGAATCCAGTAAACACGACTTTATCTTTCCGGGCAAGGGCTCAGACGGATGGCAAGAATGCAGTAACATGAATGGAAATCTGATAACAAACATTGAGTAGAAAATGCCCAACATCTAAAAATTAGGGTGGGCACCTCCAGATATCCAAGCACAAAATCACTTAACAATCTGAATTCCAATTAATCAAAACCAACACCCCGTGATCTAGTAGTAAGGAAGAGCAATTGCCATCGTGAAGACCAGCAATCAAGCACCACTGGCATGCTCTGGGTGCAGGTACCAGCAAATTTTTGAAAAAATAGACACCCCTCTCATATGTATAGGTTGGGAGTGCAATATTGGATTGAACAAACAATCAACACCACCGTAGGATTATTGAAAGGGGTAAACAATCAAAACCGCGATAGGATTATTGAAAGGGGTTTCAATGTAATGGTAAGAGTGTGACAGAAGTTCAAACACCCCTCTTGAAATAAGAAGGCCAACAACTTCACCAGGCATGTGGCATGTTTGCAGTACCCATAATGAGGTACAGTCAAACGAGACCGAAGCTTTACAAACATCAAGAATGGGGTCCAAGCTTATACCCCAACAGCATTAAATACAGCCCATGACCTCACTCAAATTTAACGAGGAAAAAAACAGACCCCTAGATTTAGATAAATATAATTACACTAGCCAGCCTACAGCTGAATCTTTAGAAGAAGAAATTAAGTACAGCTTGTAGGGTGCTCTCAGAGGAGATGAGAATGTGTTAAAAAGATCAAGAACCCGTTATTGATTTTTATCGAAGGTGCAATAAAAATAATTTCAACCAAAAAAACATGAAGAATGCTCAGAAAGATACAGGATTAGTTGGTCGGTATTCTTGAAACTAGAATTAAAAAGAAATATAGTACCCATTTGAATTTTTTTCATCTGCACCCAATATATGTTTCTATCATATGCACCTTGTTAACAGAAAGAATTGTTTCCATCCAAACGAATAATGTAAATTTGTTGGTGGGTATTTGTATATCCAAATATGAAACGAAGAAAGAAAAATACAAACCCATTCGAGATCTGGGTAGGGGATTTCAAGCTTGGGAGCAGCGAGGGCGGCTTCCTGGGCTGCAAACTTGGCCTGGTCCTTTTTGTCATAGTATGGCTCTACAATTTCTCTTCTGAGTGTTCTTAGCCTTTTCTTCCTCTTCGACCTCATAGATTTAGCCATGCCTATTTCTTCACTTCGTCCCTTGTTTACTTCTCTTCACTGAACACTACTCTAGGCTTCCTCGGAGAGAGAAACAGTTTTGTCTGGCATTTAGGGTTTGTTTGCAGGGCATTCAAAGTTTAAGAGTGGTCGCGCTAAAATATGAAACCCTAGGCTTTGGTCCGGCAACTTGCAAGCTAATTTTTTTGAGGGAATGTGAGAGAGGAAAAATAGGATATTTGGTCCTAATACTTAAAAGATAAATTTTTTTTTAATGAAGAGACATAATAAGAGATTTTAGTGGTAGTAGTAGTAGCAAAGTATGAATCTCTAATAGAATCTTGGGAGGAAAAATTAGGAGGGAAACTTTAAAAGATGTGATGAGGAAATGATTTTTTTGTATGCCCCAAAGGTGCTTTACGGGGTCGATAGCATTTCTTTGAACCATAGCCACTTAGAATTTAGGGGAACTTATGTTAAGCAATGGATATGCTCCATTTATGTCTCCCAAAGTTTTAGGACCTATGAAAGTGAGTAAACTAGCAATTCTCACTCAAGGTATAATGGAAATGCCCTTAGGGTAAGGGATAACATGAAGGATCATCGATATACAAGAATAAAAGTTCATCATATTTATAATGTGTTGTTGAGAAAAGTATAAAGATAATAAATGAAATTTATATGACATGTAATTTACACAAATAAGCATAGTAAAATTATGTATTGGGTATATATTGTTAGGAAGGTGAAGAACAACGAGCACAAAGTATATATGATATTTAAAATATACAATAAACAAACCATATAATTTGTGGTGTTTGATGAGAAGAAATATAATTTGTACACCTTTTTGTGAAGAAATAAGGAGGTTGTAAAAAATAAGAACGTTTTAAATGGCATACACAATGGTATGCACAAGTGATTTTGAATGAAGTTGCATGTATGCTTGCTTTGTGATTTTGACATATACATTATTATTCATCCTCGCATATAACATACAAATGAAAATGGAGGGAGTTGCAGAAAGGTATTTTTGTCACCTAGCTATATATATATTATTGTGAAGGTCAAGTCTTAATGATGAATGTTGTCAATGTCTATGTAGCCCTTTGTAATGTCAAACTTAGGGATTTGCGAATTGATAAGGCTCGTGTTATATTCAATGGAACTTGCTTATGATTTCTATGTGTTACTGTGTGTTTGGAACAATGGGATTATTTACATCCCATGGGGACCAACTCGGTTAGTGAAGTTAATAACCACATACTGATGGAAAATATGGAACCTTTGACACGAGTTTGAATACAATGGAAACAATTTTCCCTAAATCTCCATTAATAAAGCATGTAACAACCCAAAAGTTTAAAGTGAGCATACCTTGTTCTCCTACGCACAAAAGGACTTTATTCTCTAATTGGTCATCAAAAAAATCAAAGGAGGAACTTCTTCTATTTTGTTTGACATTACAATGACAGATGCTTAACATGCTTAAAAATTCAACATCTATTTGTTGTGCATCATGACCAAATTGTTAGTTGCATATAAATTGTCTAAAGCTTGAAAAATGTCTTATTCTTCAAGAGATAAACAAGTATATGTACACGACATTAGAAGGTTCCAATCTTCCAAGGTTGAATCTACATTTTTATATTTGTAATAACTTGAGGAATGTGACTTGGCATGAACTTTAACATTCTTTATCGGAAAACTAAGTCTAATATGACAAATCTAAAGTCATGATTTTCCATATGAGTTATTAATGTACATATGTATGTCCTAAACTAGTGGCAACCGATATAAATCCCTAGTAAGGAAAATGGAGTGCCCATCAATGGGATGTTTTTTATCGTGAGGAAATTCTTCATGCGATAAATCATTAATTTGATCCAATAATTTTGCCCTTATGAAGCTCATTTCATTGTAGACACTCATTTTGGTAATTCATGTCTTGCAACAACACAAATTATACAACGCCTTTGCACTATTCCAAACTTGTCCAACTTGGTCAATCATGTTATCCCTAGTTATATCCCATTCATTATTGCTTGCACACACAACTCATTTGTTCACACAACGGTCATATTAGTCCATAAAATTAGGCTAAACCCTCACACAATATAATCCCAGTTTTCAAAGCACTCACACATGCATCTCGGACAAAGCGCCCAGAATGGGCCATAACATTCATACGTTATGGCCCTTCCCATTTGCTTTGGTCCCTTTCCCTCCAATGACACTTTTCTTAATTCAAATTCCTTTGGGTCACTCTAGTCAACCTTATCCAAGTTTTTCAGATCTAGAACACATATATAAAGCTAGTTATTCATCCATTATCAAGGGGGATCATACACATTTAACACCCCAAGATCTTAATGAGCATACATTAAGAGAAATCATAGGAAAATTCATTATAAGACTCCTTTGAGCTTCATATACTCTGCATATTCATTTTAGGACAATCATCTACTCAGATCTACAAATACAAGGAACATATGACCATTCCAAGTCAAGTTAGGGCAAAGGTGCAAGTCTGATCTCATTGTTGTAATGTCCCCTTCCCAATCGAAGACCTTTGGCCTATTTTGTCTACCTGATGGCCAAAGGGTGTGAGCAAAGGTGACTTAAGTCTCAATAAATTATTATAAGTGCCTAAAAGAAAAGAAAAGAAAATTATTAAAGCACTTATAATTAATTTATTTGGCTTAATATTGGAATGCACTTATAGATAAAAGATATAATTTCTAAAAGGTGCAATTTTCCTTGAGAGGAAAATATCATGTCAAAGGGGTCAATTGTATTTTTATTCTTCCTAGGGGACATTGGCGACTTGCTTTAGGAAAGAATAATGAAGAAATAAGAGAGCCATTGTAATTTTGCATTCTCCATCCGAGAAGTACGACTTGGCCTAGAAGAGAGAACCATGCATAGGAAAACCATGACGGTGATTGGTTAAGAAAAAGGTTCCTCGGGTCACTTTTCCCTTATAAAGGAGATGTCAACTTAGAAGAGGCCATCATATACTCATCTTTCAAATTCTGAATTTTATCTTAAGCCTGGTGCTTTTGCATAAAAATACTCTAGAGGACAAAAACCCTCTTAGAGAATGTGAGGGATTTCCACCCAGGAAATTCTATTGAGCTTGCAAGGGAATTTTCAGTCATTTCCAGCAGTAGTTGATGAGATTTTGTATCAAGGGTTCAAAGAATAAAATTGCAGCAGTGTTATTCTATTTTTCTCTAATGGAGCGACCCATTCCTTAGCTAGTTTGCGAGTTTTGGGACATATTCTAGGTCTAAATTTCATTTTCATCATTTTTATTCATTTTGGAAGTCCATATAAATTATTTTCAACCTCCTTGAAGGAATTACGGTGTTATTTCAGTCCTCTTTAATCTATGCAACATTCTACATTGTTTTTCCAACTTGTTTAAGCACTCAAAAATCATATTTCTATCCTATAATAATCTGCTAAAATTTTGAGTTCTATTGAGGCAAGTTTTAGTGGTTGTTTGTATGGATCTCATCTCCAAATCTAGTCGTCATTTCTAATTCTCCTTCAGAAATCAAACTTAACTCTGTATGCTCTTATTCCATAACCCAAATTCGATTTAAGTCTTTAAAATATGTATTTTATCTTTGAGAGAAAGGAGTTATCAATTATTGTTTGTTGGTAGGTGTGTCTATTGGAACCCTAGTTGTATTTTTCTTTTGAAATCTGATCTGCTGAGATATATTCTAAGAAATTTATATAAAAAGGTTGCTTTGAGTGTTGGTTTTACCAAAAATCACTAAGGGTTCAAATAGTCCCATTTGGGGACATTACAGTGGTATCAGAGCGATGATTCTCCCAGCCTGTGTATGAAAGAAGGAAAAATCAGATCTAAAGATAAAGATGGTGACCATGGACGAAGATAAGAGGAACTATATAAATGAAATAGTCAATAGAAGCAATAGGGAATTGCTCACTTTTGGATGGATACTCAAAGAGATCTAAAAGACTCCATTATAGGAGCCTTTGCTGATTTGCGCAGATCTATTCAGGGAAAGGGTATTGCAATACCAAGCTCTCAAGGGAATCAAATTTTCAAAACCAAGGAAAAACAACCAGTTGAGGATGATGACATGGAGACATGGGAACAAAGGTATGCAACACTCAGCCCTAAGGTAAAATCTATGTTGACCTTTGAAGATTTTTGTGAATTGAAAGGCATTAGAAAAATTAGAAATTGTCAAAAAGTGCCATTCAAAATTGGAGAGAGATCATCCCATAGAGCATTCCACCATGCATGGTAAAGAAGAAGAAACTCCAAAAGGTATGATTTCTAATAATGAGCAAATTAATTTCATTAGTGAAGAACAAACATTGCTTGTTTGCAAAGTTGGAGAAAATATTTCAGTTCCCAAGGTACACATCAATGAGTCATTGTCACATGGGTTGGATTTATCAAGCAATGGTATTGATGGACATAAAATTGTGAAGAATGTTGATGACTATATTATGCCTAAAATCGTAAGTCACGATAGGGGTGATGTTGTTTTGAAGGTTTCTAAATCAGCAGCTGAAGTTAAACATTTTGATGATCTTCTCCCTAAGGAGGTTAATAGTTAGGATTCATTGCATCCTCTTCATGCTATGTTGTTTCAGCAGTTTTATCATGTGAATATGCAACCTATTATGGACAAAGATGCTCAGGATTTGGTGCAGCAATGTTCCGTTATTTTGAAAACTCGAGATTGATGAAGATCTTGAGTGTCCTCCAAGGTATGAAAGGTATGAACCGGTATCAAATTTATTGTTGCATAATGAACCATTTCATATTTGCTTCATTCATGAGGAGTATGGTAATGCACATTGTAAAATGAAGCATGTGGGTCCCTTGTTCCTATCTCATGATTGGGAGCATTATGAGAGCTATCTATTTTTGCAAAAGCTCTCTCATTTGATAGGTACAGGTGCAAGGATATTAGAACACTTCAACATGTTTTGTCTCTTGTGCATGACACTTGGACAAAACAAAATCGAGAATTGCTTGAGGGCAAGCAATTTTGGGAAGGGAGGATTGTAATATCCCCTTCCCAATCGAATACTTTTGGCCTATTTTTTCTACCCGACAACCAAAGGGTGTGAGGAAGGGTGACTTAAGTCCCAATAAATTATTATAAAGTGCCTAAAAGAAAAGAAACAAAAATTATTAAAGCACTTATAATCAATTTATTTGGTTTAATAGAGGACCGCACTTATACATAAAAGTGAGAGTTTGAGATCTGATTTACATAATAAAAATTCATGGAATAATGATATTGCATTCAATTCATTATGGGTACATACACAACATACAACTCTCCATATATATAGGATTTTACATCCCTAGAAGTTAAGAAACTGCTTGAACTACCCAACCCACAAATATCTCACATTTTCCTATATATGTAAGTTGTTTATTTTGAGGATGAATTTTGAAAGGATCAAGAACGAAGGGGAAGCGACAAAGACAATGGCACATGAAAGCAGTCATTTTTTCAAAATTTAAAATGTGCAACTGGTCATCATCCTCCCCCAAAGTTTCGTAAGGAGAGCTGGATGCGGGCCACGGTTTGTCAAGAAGATCAGTAGAATTACCTAGGGCCCAAATTATCAGAGGATATTCATGTTCCCAATGCTAATTCCTTATGCGACTTGCCTTATCGCGATCCGATTGCACAGATCCTGTCTCCATCTCTCAGTGGATTGGTGACTTAGCAACCCACTCACCCTTCTCGGTGAAAGAGCTATTTTTGCTAAATTCATGGGTCGTTGTCTCTCGGTTGAAGGAATCTACAACTAGTGCGACACTCAGTGGGCGGTGGCCTTCGCATCTTTCCTAGAAAGGGGTTTTTTTCTCATTATCCTCATAAACTTAGCACGACAGAGGGATGACACCTTAGAGAGGAAAGACTTTCTCTTCACTGACTCAGTCTGCATATTCGTGAGTGGTCTGCTCACTTCGATCTAGCTCAAGCGGAAATGGATGGTTTACATGTTTGGATCAGACTTTATTCACTGCCTAGTGAATTTTGGTCCTCCTCCATTCTCTCTAAAATATGCTCCAGCTTAGGTCGTGTAGTGCATATAGACCCTGTTACTTTGGAAGGTACTCTCTCTTCCTTTGCCAGGATTTGCATCTCTATCGATCCCTCCATTAAACTGAAGGATTTCATAGTCATATCCACCCCCACGGGACAATGGGTTTAGAAAGTGGATTATGAGGTTGTTTCTGACAGTTGCTTCAAATGTAAACAACTTGGGCATTTGCAAAAATCTTGTAAAAATCCTCCGTTTCTAGCGTTGTAGCTTGGAGGAAAAAGATTTCATCGTCCTCTGTCTCCAACTATACGAGTTCCTCATTCTTTTGAGTTTGATCCCATTAAGGTTGCTTTGACCTCCTCGGGTCTAAACTCGTGATCGAGCCGACATGCTTGATCCGAGCACAATCTCCTTGGTCAAAGAAACAACGTCAGTAGTTCAAGATTCTACTCAGATTCTTTCTCTTTTCCAAGAAGGTATCGTCATTGGGCCTTGGTGCTGATGCTACCTCCCTAGAAAAATGGGTAAATGAGAAGGATGAGGTGCTTCAATCCATCAACGGTTCATCCGGGATTTTATTAATAGCCTAGACAATGCTCTCATCGATCCCTCTTTGGCCAACTTGTAGCAGTGTTCAATCCTACCGACTCCTGCCATTCTAAACATGGACAGGGGGCCGAAAGCTCATCCTGGTCGACCCTCAGAAACATCCTTTCTCTCAAAGACATTGCAGTAGGTAAGAAACTCCAGCTTCGTTCCTTTTTTCCATCCTCAAGTAGGAGAGGTGGGTCCTCTCTGAAGATCCAATGATCCTTTTCTCTTGGAATGTTAGGGGTCTGAACGCCCCTAACAAACAGCGTCTGCTGAGACGCTATGCTCTCGATTCTAAAGCTTTCTTATGTCTTATTCAAGAAACTAAGATGTCTTCTAAGGACTGTAAGTTAGGTGGTTTCGTAAGTGGAAAGGTTGGGAAGGTTGCTTCTCAGACTCTCTTGGTGCCTCTGGCGGCCTGGGAGTTCTATGGAATTCCAATTTTTGTTGTCTCGAGCCTTTATTGGTTGACCCCAATTTCATTTGGTGTAAAGTTTTCATCAAACATTCTGATGTGTCCTTCTTTCTATGTAATGCTTACGGTCCTAACACTCCGTTAAAAAAAGGGAGCTTTGGTCGAAGATTCAGACAATCCTTGATTCTGTCCGAACTTCAAGACAATAGTGGCAGGGGATTTCAATGCTACCCTCTCTGATAAAGATAAAAGAGGGGGAATTCAATGGTAGCCTCGCTCTCAAGTGGATTTCACTCTTTTATTCTATCGTTGTATATATCTTTTCCTGGGTAGATATAGACAAGCGAAGAATATAGAAATCAAAGAAGCTCAAATCCCCGACATTTATCCCAAGGCGCATGAAGTGGCGCATGACAATGGATGTCAACAGGGAAAATGGTGCGCCAAGGCGCACAGAAGTGGCGCATGACAATGGATGTCGACAGGAAAACGGTGCGCCCAAGGTGCATAGAAGTGGCGCATGACAATGGATGTCGACAGGAAAACAGTGCGCGCCCAAGGCGCATGAAGTGGCGCGATGACAATGGGCCGCCAGTAAGCAGTGCGCCGAGGTGTGCATGTAGTGGCACATGACAATGGTCATCGGCAGGGAAAATGATGCACCCAAGGCACACAGAAGTGGCTTATGACAATGGATGTCGACAGGGAAAACAGTGCGCCCAAGGCGCACAGAAGTGGCGCATGACAATGGATGTCGACAGGGAAAACAGTGTGCCCAAGGCGCACAGAAGTGGCGCATGACAATGGATGTCGATAGGAAAGCAGTGCGCGCCAGGCAAGGCGCACGAAGTGGCACATGACAATGGATGTCGCAGGGGAAAATGGTGCGCCCAAGGCGCATGAAGTGGCGATGACAATGGATGTCGACAGGGAAAACGGCAGCGCTAAGGCGCGCGAATGTATGGCGCATGACAATGGATGTCGACAGGGAAAAGGATGCGCCCTGGCGCGCACGAAATGGTGCACGACAATGAGTGTTAACAGGGCAAAAGTTGTGCCTTGGCGCACGTAAGAGGATGTCGACACACACACGGATGCGCCTATGGCGCACCTTCAGGAAGCAGACTCACAGCGCGAGATATTCAGATGGCCATAACTTTTGACTGGGAGCTCGGATTCATGCAAGGTTGGACTTTTCGGAAAGCTTACGAGGTCCTCTGTCCAACTACGACTGGATATCTTTAATTGGGTGAGAACAAATTCTTAAAAATACAAAATACAGTTCGCCACTTTTGGGTTTGCTGGGGTTCTCACCTACCATCATAATGAGATGAATTAAATGCAACCTAGAGGTGGTTGGGGTAGTTTTGGAATTCCTCTCTCTTTTCTCTCTCATTCTTCCTATAAATTGTAAGGAGGGGATTCTTTCTAAAGGTTGGACATTCTTGTTTTGCCCTCGCTTCTTCTCTTCTACAGTGAACTTGTGGAGTTAAAACCTCCCATTTGAAACTCAGTAATGCAACCTTGCCTCTTGGCATTTTGCAGTGTCTTTGTATCAATTTTGGAGCAAATTAATGCATGTCTCGTGGATGATTCTCAACCCTCTCTGTATTCATTTGCATCCCCCTGATCTTTCACTGTGAATCTGGCTATCTGTGCATAATCTTGCATTGCATTTTAATGGTCTGTGTTTATTGGCAAGACAGATGTTCTTCATTCCTCGGTGCATCACCTCTGTTAGTTTAGGTTTTATTTTATGCATCTTCTTACCCTGCCTCCTTGGAAAGTTATATTAGGTTTTTAGTAAACCCTCTGCTTTTTCTACGTGTGCATCTGAACAGAGGAATAGGAACCGGCCTTCATCCAGAGAGCTTTTCCATTTCGCAAGGTCCCACACTTGGGAAAAGCTCCATGTTATGCAATCATACTGAGAGTCTCAACCCATCGTGTTGCAGAGACATTCAGGGGTGCTGCGATTCACCATCAACAGCTACCTCCACCAAGTTAATTGATTTGGAACCCAGCTCTGGGTGGTTTACCTGGAACAATCGACGTATCGGGTTTAGCTCTATGGCGGTTCGTTTGGATCATTTTCTGGTCTCCGAAGATTGGTTACAACACAACTTTCTCATCAAATGCTTTGTTCTTCCTCTTTTAGATCCGATCACTTTCTTGTCTCTCTCAACATTTCTTTTGACATCCCGCCGCATCGTTCTCCTTTCAAATTTGAGTCCATGTGGTTGCAAGACCCCTCTCTTAGGCCACTGATTAACACTTGGTGGGATTCCTTCGAGGTGGAAGGGACGTGGATGTTCAAACTTTCTAAGAAGCTTTCTCTGTTAAAAGACAAATTGTTGGAATGGAATGTTTCCTGTTTCAAAAATATTTTTCAAGAAAAACAGAGAGTTGAGAATGCTTTGTGTCTTCTAAATGAATCGGTTTTCTCCAGAGGTATGTTTCAGGAAGACTTCATCAATGAAAAATATCTTCTCAGTGAGCTCGGTGATCTTCTGCTTAAAGAAGAAATTCATTGGAGACAGAAATCTCGTGAAATTTGGCTAGCCGATGGGGACAAAAATACCAAATTCTTCCATGCTTCTATCAAAGCTAGAAGAAATGTCAATTATATCTCCTCACTAAAGTTAGATGATGATTCGATGTTGTCTTCTCAATCTTTGATTAAATCAAAGACGGTGATGTTTTTTCAAAAGCTTCTGAATGGTGATGAGGCCTCTCCTCTGGTGGAACAATGTACTTTCTTTGATCAGATTCCTATTTTAGTTGATGATATTGACAATGCTAAACTTCTCTCTCCTTTTTCTAAGGATGAAGTTCGTAAGATCATTTTCTCTATGCAAAGGGATAAAGCGCCTGGTCTGGATGGTTTTCCTGCCTCATTTTTCCAAGACTTCTGGGATGTCATTGGGGATACCATTTGGCATTCCGTGGAGGAATCTAGATGTTCAGGCAAGCTCCTTGGTGCTCTCAATCACACTTTTATTTGCATGTTCCCCAAAAAGGCGCAAGCAATCTCTCTTGATGATTTCAGGTCGATCTCCCTTTGCAATACGTCTTATAAAATTATTTCAAAGGCTATAGCATCTAGGATGAGTGTTCTTCTTCATAAGCTTGTTGCAGAACAAAGCGGTTTCATCCCAGGAAGATCTATTGCGTTGATGGTATAATCATTTCCCATGAAATGATTCACACTCTTCACTCCTCCAACCGCTCTGGTATGATGATTAAATTGGATTTCAGCAAAGCTTATGATCGTATTAATTGGAGATTCCTTTGCAAATCCCTTCAAGCTATGGGCTTTGGCAAGCATTTTTGTAATTGGATCTTCAACTGTATTTCTTCACCTCGGTTTTCAGTTCTAGTTAATGGTTCAACTGAAGGTTTCTTCAGTAGTAGTAGGGGTCTAAGGCAAGGTGATCCTCTTTCCTCCTTCCTTTTCATCCTGGTTGCGAGGCTCTTAGTCGTAGTATCAAAGTTGCTCTTCAAGTCGGGAGCTCAAGGGTTTTAGGCTAACCACCAACCTTCCCCCTTTCGCACCAACAGTTCGCCGACGATACTTTCCTTTTCGATCAAGCGTCCATCCCGAAAGCCCGTTGCCTTTCCCTTTACTGGACTCCTATTCGTCACCTCTAGGTCAGGTAATCAACTATCACAAATCTGTTATTTTCTTCTTCAATGTCACTCCCAGTTGCAGGGTAGGATTAAGGCAATTTTAGGCTTTGCGGTGGGTTCCCTCCCCCATAAATATTTGGGGATCCCTCTCTTTTCTGGTAATGGTAAAGTGAATCTTTGGGACAGCTTCTCAACTCTTTGTCAGCAAGATTACTTTCATGGAAAGGAAAATGGTTGTCCTTGGCTGGTCGTGCTCTCCTGATCAACTCAGTCCTCCTGGCCCTTCCAATATATATGTTGTCGGTCTTGATGATTCCAAAGACTGTCTTTGCACAAAATTGAGAAATTAGTCAGAACCTTCCTTTGGCAAGGGAATAATGAAGAGAGAAAATTCCATTTGGTGAAGTGGGAGACTGTCAAGCTTCCCAAATCTCTTGGCGGCCTGGGCATTTTAGATTTGGCTCTTCAGAATCTGGCTCTCGGTGCCAAACTTGTTTGGAATTTTATCTCCGATTCTAAGCGGTTGGCATTTTAGGTTCTTTCACATAAATATCTTGAGGCGGGTCGACCTGAGCTCCTACTCTCCAGCACATGAGCTCCCTAAAGGCTCTCATATATGGAACTTTTTATGCAATTGCAAATCCTTGATCGCTGACTCGGTCTCCGACAAATCAACAATGGTCAATTAGCAGCCTTTTGGGAGGACAAAGTGAATGGGTCTCACCCACTTAACCTTATTCCCAATCTTAACAGAGTTATGAATGCCACCAGTGTTTCATGGGGCACTAAAGTTGTTTATTTTGGTCATTAAGACTCTGAATGGCTCACCATCCTGGCAATGGAAAAATCTTTCGTTCATAGGCACCTCTCTCTAAGAATCTTCTACTTTCTCTCGAAGCCCTTTGAGCTGTATGTTCATTTCAATGAAAGAGAAGATAATCGATATGGCTTAGCGATAATTGTGCAATTATACAGTGAAATCCAGTTATGCTCATCTCATTACTTAGTCGAGTTTGGGTTCTTCCCGCCCCTTTGGCTGTTGGCACCCATGTCTCTTGCCTAAGGTGGCTATCTTCGGTTGGTTGGTTCTTAAAAAGAAAGTTCTTACTCAGGCGAGGAGAAGATCTTGGGGTTATGTCGGTCCCTCCAAATGTGTGCTTTGTGGTGAAGCCGAGGAAGATCAGGATCATCTATTCCTTTTTTGTTCTTTTGCTTCCAACTGTTGGCACTAGCTTCTTTCCAAATTGAATCTTGTTTGGCCCCCTATAATAATATTGTTGATACTCTCCAATCCTAGCCTAGGTGTGGTCAAGGTAGTTCTCTCGGCCCATCGACACATTGCTCCTTTTTTCCTTATCTGGCACATTTGGTGGGACCATAATCTTTGTCTTTTTAGGGAGCAATCTCATTGAGCTCCTTATTTTTCTAAATAAATTGGAAGTGGCCATCTCAGAAAATATCAGCAAAAACAGTCTCTCAAACCCCACTTTCTCTTCTAGAGATGCGACTATCAGAAAATCTTGGCCTCTCATCAAACTCCCCAGTCTTGGTTCAATCATCAAGAAAGGTCTTTCCCAAGTTGAGAAATTAATCAGAAGAAAAAGGGCCAAATGGCATCCTCCCCCTATGGGCATGTGGAAACTGAACTTTGATGGGGCCTCTAGGGGTAACCCTGGTAAATCAGGTGTTGGATGCATTATCAGGAGTGATTCTGGCACTCTCATCTCCGTTGGTTCCTTCCCTATTCTAGATTGTTCCTATAATTTGGCCGAAGCACAAGCTCTTTTAGAAGGTGTCAAACTAGTTGTTCATCTTGGATGTGAAACTCTTTTCATTGAAGGTGATTCCCAAATCATTATACACACAATCTCTCGTGGGTCTTCCCCCTCTTGGAAATTAAACCCCTTCATCTCCAACATTCTCTTTTGGTTAGGCAAATTACACACATGGCACATCAATCACATTTTTCGTGAAGCTAACCGAGCAGCAGATCTTCTCGCCAATTATGCCATTGATTACCCTGCCGCCACCGTCATTTCGGGACATGCAGAAGCCTGGCTTGGCCTCTCCAACATCTTATCACACGAGCTACATGGTACTCAATCTCAGCATGGATTTGCTCTTCCGTGCGTGTAAAACCTCTTTTAAGCAAGGGTGCACGCCGCCTTTGGTGGTTTCGCTTGCTACCAAGTACTTTCGTGCTGCTTGTTAGCCTGCTTTCTTTGTTCATGGTGTTCTTAGGCTTTCCGTTTGTTTTTCTGCAGAGCTCTGTTCCGGAAGAAGCATCTCCATTTGATATTGATAGGGATCGCCTCTCTGAAATCTTTCGTTACTCCTCTCACGAGGAAGTTGAATCAATCAAAACTATTCTAGGTGATGCATATCGCTCCGGTCTCGCGCGCCCGCTCTAATTCGAGATTGCCTCGGCCTTTCTTTCCTTCTGTTTGTTGTTGCATTAGGACACTATTGTGGTCGAGTTCGTTGTCAACGATGAGATTTACCCTGCTTATAGAGTTGGTCTCCGCGATGAATTAACTAATTTCTCCCTCCTTGATCCTCTCCTATGGGTCGATGAGGTAGATGAGCTCACCATTGGTTCTAGTCGTAGCGTTGATCAATGGATTTACGGGTATACAGAGACCTCCTTCGCTATGCTCGAAGGCTCGGTCCTGTTTTTGGCGAGTCGTCTTGACCACAAGCTCCTCCCGAAGTGCATGTTGATGAAGCTCGGTATCCTGTTCAAGCCGCGGCTGAAAAATGGCAAGAACTTAAAGACAAGGCTACTGGAGCCTTCCACCTCCTTCTATGGGAGGCTAACAAGTGTGCGGGTACCCGAGATCGACCGACTTCTCAACTTTTGGCCATGTTTCCGGTTCGCAGTGTTTGCGTTTTAATGCTTCTTTTTCTCTTCTTCCTCTTGTTACTATTTGTGTTTCTCTTCTTCTTCTTCTTCTACCCCCTCCTTTCTTCTTCTTTTCCTCGTCATCATCTTCAAAATATGCACGGTTGGGGCCTAACCCTCGGTTCATAGCTCCTCGGTCAAAAGTGTTTATTAATTAAAAAAAAAGTTGTTTATTAACAACTTCACATATAAACAAAGATAATAACAAATGTAACAATAAATAATGTGAGCGCTAATAATATAATTTCCTAACATTCCCCCTTAGTGCGAACATGGGGAAAACTTGCCTTGTCAGACGCAATGTGCCACTACGTAGCTCGCTCATGATCTCGGATGGTTTCAAGGAAAATACCAACAACCTCGGATGGTTTTCAAGTGGTTAACCAAAACCACACAACATATGGTTTTTTAGGACAGTGACAACAACCTCGGATATTTTTTTGGTGGATAACTAACAACCAAAATATCATGATGTTGCAATAGTATCATCGGCTCTCATCACTATCTCACTTCAGGAATAACATAGGAAAATCCGTTGAATTCTGCTGCTCATACACACAAACTAAAAATGGAAATGGAACATTGGATCATCTTTTCCCCCTCAATGTGAAATTTCCACTTATTGAAAACATGAACGCTACAAACAGCACACAATGAAAAACACATTGGCTAAACGAAAGCACACCACAAAAATGCCACCATAACATAGATGCGGCCCTATCGTTGGTGGATCGATGAGAGGTCACCGAATGACCTCCTTCCTCGATGCATATGTCCTCCAAAGGGTGACACGCCGCTTAGCTTAACGAAATGTGAACATGAAGCTCATTAGAGTATTCCCCCTCATGTTCAACTCGGACATTGGATTCCACCAGAAAATGTGTCCAGCTAAAAGTGAGACAAAAATTTTTGTTATTACAATATTTGACAATACAATTTTTGAAAAGTATTTTTACTTTTAACACAATTTCACATCTTTCCCTAATCTACAATTCTGTCCAAAATGAGACTACTATATTTATTTTTTAAACACCACTTTAAGTATTATCACCACACCAAATTTTATTTACCACTTCCTAGTGGTTTGGGTTTTGAATACTAGACATACGGTTGTGCAAGGTTTTAGTAAAAATGGCAATGGCCATTTATTCTATCAAACACCTTGAAAATAATCTCACACTTATTTCTATTTGAATAAAATAGAAAAAGCAGCTTTTGTATTTAAATGAATACCTTTGGTTCGTTGTTCTGACTGTCGAATCCACCTTGAATTGTGTTATTTAAATTTTGGATCCTCTTTGAATGCGTTTCAAATCGTTGGCTCCTCAATGTAGAATTTGTGTCATTGTCTACACAGATCCTTGAAAAGAGTGCCGTGTAAATCTTGACGCACGGTGTTGTTGGTGGATCAGACCTGAATCATGGCGTGGATGCAGAAGATTTGTCGATGTATAGAGATAGTAAGGCACCGTAAAATGAGCGAACAGGTATATCAATCTGCAATTTGGGAGGCTTGCGTGATGATGTGGAGGTAGAAATTCCAAAAAAATACAACTTACTTGATCAGTCAAAGCAATTTATGGAAATGTTCTCTAACACATGCCAATGCTACATGTTACACTGGAACTGCAATACTCTTAGGACACACAATGTAATTTTGCAGAGAACTATGAATAAGTATCATGCATTTATCAACAAAGGCATCCAAAGTACCACGGTCAGTTGGATGGAAAGCCACTCTGAATTTCCTCTCTAATGCACGGCCACATATCTAATGAATAGATCATATGAAAATAAAACTTCAATGCTTCAAACATAGATCTCAAAAAAGTATACGAATTCCTGTATGGACTCTCATAGATTAATTGACATCGCTCTAGTACCAAATGAGAGTTTGAGATCTGATTTACACAATAAAAATTCACGGAATAATGATATTGCATTCAATTCATTCCGGTACATACACAACATACAACTCTCCATATATATAGGATTTTACATCCCTAGAATTTAGGAAACTGCTTGAACTACCCAACCCACAAATATCTCACATTTTCCTATATATGTAAGTTGTTTATTAACAACTTCACATATAAACAAAGATAATAACAAACGTAACAATTAATAATGTGAGCGCTAATAATATAATTTCCTAACAAAAAGTTATAATTTCTAGAAAGGTGCAATTTTGCCTTGAGAGACAAATATCATTGTAAAAGAGGTCAATTGTATTTTTATTCTTCTTAGGGGACATTGATGACTTGCTTTAGGAAAGAATAATGAAGGAACAAGAGAGCCATAGTAATTTTGTATTCTCCCCTATGGGAAGTATGACTTAGCCTAGAAGAGATAACCATGCATAGGGAAAACCATGACGGTGATAGTTTAAGAAAAAAGTTCCTTGGGTCACTTTTCCCTTATAAAGGAGAGGTCAACTTATAAGAGGCAATTATATACTCATCTTTCAAATTCTGGATTTTATCTTAAGCACGGTGATTTTGCATAAAAATACTCTAGAGGATGAAAACCCTCTTAGAGAATGTGAGGGATTTCCACCAGAAATTCTCGTTGAGCTTATAAGGGAATTTTCAATCATTTCAAAGCAATAGTTGATGAAATTTTGTATCAATGGTTCAAAGAATAAATTTAAGTAGTGTTAATCTATTTTTCTCTAATGGAGCGACCCATTCCTTGGCTAGTTGGTAAAGTTTTGGGACATATTCCAGGTCTAAATTTCATTTTCATAATTTGTATTAATTTTGGAAGTCCATATAAATTATTTTCAACCTCCTTGAAGGGCATTACAATGTTATTTCACTCCTCTTTAATGCTATGACATTCTACATTGTTTTTCGAACTTGTTTAAGTACTCAAAAATCAAATTTCTATCGTATAATAATTTGTAAAATTTTTGAGTTATCGAGGCAAGTTTTAGTGGTGTTTGTATGGATCTCATCTCCAAATCTAGTTTCCATTTATGAAAACTCCTTACAATGATCAAAATGAACTTTGTATGCTCTTATTCCATAACCTAAAGTCTGATTTGAGTCTTTAAAAATTTGCATTTCATCTTTGAGAGAAAGGAGTTATCAATTATTGTTTGTTAAGGTGTGTCTATTGGAACCCTAATCATATTTTCTCTCTTGAAATCTGATTTGTTAAGATATATTCGATAAATTTATATAAAAAGGGTTTCTTTAAGTGTTGGTTTTACCAAAATCATTAAGGGTTCAAATAGTCCCATTTGGAGACATTACAAAATAAAAGGAACATATGACCATTCCAATTCAAGATAGGCAAAAGGTGCAAGTACAATCTCATTGTTTCAAGATCGTGGTTATCTATTTGGTTGCATACATTCTAGAGATCACATGCTAGGAAAGAACGATGTGAGGTTTGAGCCCTCTTTAGAGTATGGACGACATCAATGGTGCACAAGGGTTCCCACAACCCACATAATGTTTGTTTTACAAGACTTATTGGTTGTCTAGGGTTTTGAAGGATCAATCAATTATACAACGAGCATCACACAATCTCGAAGGTCTAGATTTCAGACAAAAAGCATATTGAAAGACAATACATGAACCCATAAATTACAAGGAGCGAAGAATTTGAAGGGACAAGAGCGTATGGAAAGGGCCATAATGGGAGTATGCTTTCACCCATGTCATCCACTTTTGTCCATGCAATGCTTAAAAACACATTCAACAATGAGGCTTTGGCAGGTCATTTCTAGCCTATTTTAGTCATTACACCAACCCATATCATCACATAGAGCAAGATACCAAGTAAGTCATCTTCTATCTCTCATTAAAAGTGTTTTATCTATTTGATGTTCATCATATTGTTGTAATTAGCCTTGGAAACTAATTAATTAAGATAATTTTTCATAAGTTACCACCCCTATAAGATATTAACCCATTTAGGTTAAATCATTTGGTGAACCCAAGTATTGAATGTTGTGTGTCGGATCTATCCTCTTATATTATTTTGAGTCGTTCTTCCAAACCCTACTGAGTCATTCGTCTTACATTTCATGCCCAATATGCTTAGTGGTCATTTTGGTTCTCTGCAATACCTTGAGCTTCCGCTTCCTACTCAAAAGCATTCCAAATTCGTGGCCTCTTCTGTACCTATGAATTACAACCCCTTATTCAATGTTACTCATACACCCTTGGAAGATGCAAAGACTTCTAACAACAGCATTCCTATGATGAAGACATAAATGTTGATCAATACCAATTCGATGTTTTATCTAATTTTTGTGCTCAATTGCATGATAACCCAAGCCATGTGTAACTAGTCCTATATGTTCTTTTAAGCGATAAACTTTCTCATAACAAGGCTTCTTATGAAAGCATGCTTAAAACTTTAGTATCTTCCTCTACGCATACATCCTCCATTCATGTCTCTATTGTTCTCGTTTCTACCCTTGTCACATCCATAATACCTATTGGTGTATATGACTTGTTTCGTTGTCATTCGACATCTTGTCCACCATAGATGGTTATTCATCTCACTTAGTGAGGTCATAGGTCATTAGGGGGTTAGAATTACGGTTCCACATGTCATGCATATGAGTTACACAACACTCCTATATGTACATCTTTTTTTTTTATGAGCATGCGGAAACTTTGTTTCTTTCAAAGTTGATTCTCATTTTTGATTCGATCTCTTACTTACTACGTGGAGCATTCACGATACCATTGGAAGTGCGACTATTTTTGATGTGCGAGGGTTTTGTATTGATCCTCACAGAATAATCGATATGGTATCGAGATATTATTCCAAAACTTGCACTCATTTGATTCTGGTTATTATTACTTGATTTTTGGTTTTCATGCTTCTCGTGCAAGTTTTGATCTTCCCTTAGAATCTTGTTTACATGCTTAATAATCTCATTTTTTCAATTTTGTGCGGGTTTTCGGTTTTGCACGTGCGGAGTTACGGGTGTTTCACAGATCTAGCTAGCTATAGCTAATTTTGGAGGAATAACTAAATATAGAGGTAGGATCTTCAATCTGGTTTTATTAGTTATTTTTAATTAAAAGTGAATTTAAAAAAACAACTTTTTGGATCTATTTTGTCCTCCTTGCTGGTTTAGTCTCTTTTTTTCTCTTTGCTTGCTTGATCATTATAAACACCTGTAGTTTGATCAAACCAATATGATTCTTAATATTGCACTAACTATTCTACTCCTTGCAAATTCACAAAACACCATCAATTAGACCCATCTAACTCACGTTTTATGACATCCTGATTGGTTGTATTCCTCTTGTAATCAATTAAGCGGGCTAATATAGTCTCGTATTAACTAAACCCTCTTCCTAATCCTATTCTAGATTGCTTCTACGAACTTCCTAGACTATCAATCCATTTTTATCAGATTGATTAGACCTCTCTAAACCCTCTCCAACTCCTAATTCCTCTCTAAACAAAATTAACTAGCCTAACCTAGTTTAGTTAGCCCTAAGCATGTTTAACCTCTTCAAAGCCTAGTCAAATCTTACTTTGACTCACTAAAAGTACTTTTGGCTTATTCATTTGTCCCACATGCACCCAAAGTCTCCCTTTCGAAATCGAAACCTATAAATACCCCACTACCCCTAGTCATTTTCTAAGAACACTTCCCCTCTCTAGGCTAAACTACGGTATTATTCTTAGGATTAGAGCTTTCTTCATTTTCATATTGAGCTAAATATAGCTTTTTGCTTTCTTGTTTACATTTAAGTTTGAGTAAATGGAAGAAACCATGTGGCTCTTTAGCCATTAATGGAGAGCTTCCATTCTCACAATCACAAACTGATTGCTTAGAATCTATCTAGGTTCATTTGTAAAGCTTTCAAGAGTAGAGGATAACTAGACATGTTAGATTTACTTGTTTTCTTCAAGATTAATACATGCAAAAGTAATGAATCCTTGTTTATCTCTTATCTGATGGTCCATTGAACTGTTTGTTCAAAGCTTTGGGGATTCTTGAGTGTTTCGTGCCCCATTTTTATAGCTTTTTTAATTTGTTTCCTTGTTCACATTTGGCGTGCCGGTGTGACTTACTCCATAGTCCTTTAGGAGTCTTTTCTAGGTTTTACATGTCCATTTCTAACCACTTTTATGCTTTAGGATTAACAAGATTTTCTTTTAACAAATTTCACGTTTTAGATGGGTGAAATCCCCTTTTGATAAAGCATTTAATGGGTTCAAGCTAGAAATAGGTTTTTATGGTCAATAACTAACCTGTTTGATTCTTTAAAATTTTCATTTATGTGAATTTTAAGGTATTTACAAGGGTACACGCAGTGTCTGGATCGGCACGCATCCATCGAAACATGAGCACATGTGTTGAATCAGGCTATGAATTTGTATGTCCATTTGCAAAGGGACATGTATCCATCCTATCCCAAGTGTAAGCACCATACTACATGCACATTCACTTCTCAAGATGCACATGTGTTTTTGTATCGTGTTGACCCTACTTTTTCCTTGTACTCACATTTTTGTTAGGGTGCACATCCATCGAAACCCTAACGCATGTGCATTTCGCCTACGTAGGTGTCAAATCCACAGTCATATTATGTAGCCACGCGCATATGTCAATAAGGGCGCACATCCATCGGTGGGGGGCGCATGCATGGTCTCCAGGCATGTAGGCGTCGTGTTGAAATTTGAAAGTTTCTCACATTTAGTGTAAGATCAAATTTTCTAGTTTTTGCTAATTGTTTGTAGGTTCTTAACAATTATTTGCAGGGTCTTTTGGTTTTGTTTTGACTAACTTAGTTAAGTGTTTTCAATTTATCATTGATAAAGGTCTTTGAAGCACATATGCTCTTCCCTCACACCTTATAGGTGATCTTGGGAACCAAAAATGCTTCCAAAACCTTCTTATTGCTTTCAAAACACTTGATTTAAGCTTCATAATGGATTAATCTTCAAATTTGGTTAAAAACGAATTCATTTTTTTCACAAATTACTTAAAGTGTTTTCCATTACTTATTTGTAGTTGAGTTTTTCGTGTTGTGTATGCTCTTCCCTTGCACCTTTTGGTGACCTTGGGAATCAAAAACAACATGTAAACTCTCTTTCATGATATTGTGATCTTTTGGAAAATTACTAACTTCTTGCGTGTAGGACCAAATTTGTTTGTCAAAGAAAGGAGGTTGAAACACAAACCCACTAATACATGTTTGATTGTAGGTTGCCAAATGGTGTGCTACACAAAACCACATTAAGATAAAAAAGATAAAAAAACACACCACATACATCACACTGTATTGCAGGTTTTGGAAAAAGGTACGTCATTATCCGCTCAACTAAAACATAACCCCTTCGGCATAACACCTTAAGTTACAACAATGGGGGTGGTTCTAGGAACCCTAAAGTAATCCACCACTGAGTAACCTCATGGATGAAATAGGAAGCACTCCGCTTACCAGACTTGACTAGTCATACATTGTGAGTTTAGAGTTAAATTTATCGTATTGTGACCCAAGGTGATGATACATCTGTTGAACACACTAGTTTCTCATTGTATCAAATGGGGTAAAGTAAATGATCTGAAAATCAAATTTAACTAGCAATTGTGCACACACATTTCTTTTCTTTGTATTGATTTTTGATGTAAAAATTGAGCATTATATCCTTTTGTATTTTTAATAAAAGAATTAAAACTGCAAGTATTGTGCAAATATTTAAAGAAATGAAGAGAATTCACAAGTAATTTGACACAAGAATTGATAAGGAGTTTGGTGCTTGAGGCCTATGTCTCCAGGTCTAGTTGAATGGGACCGATCTATTAAAATCTTGAAAATAATTCTTTACAAATAATTCTACAAAATTATAACCTTCTCACAGTCTTCCTCTGTAAAAAATAATAGGGTTTGCTTTTTACTTCTCCTCAAAATTCCACTCCTAGCTCAAGTTATGAGCATTTCAATATTTTGCATAGACCCGAATATCACTTCAAATACAATAACACTCCTTATATAATGTTTCCCAAGAAGTGGCGCGGCGGTCAAAGCTCTTATCTTTTACCATGGAGACCACGGTTCAAATCCCCCCCATATCTCCACTTCCTTCTCCTTATGTGGATTTCAAGAGGTTTATCCCACATTGTGGGTGCGTGAATGAAGGGAGGCATTTAATAATGCAAAGGGGGCACTTTTGTATTGGCTTTTGAGCCACCTTAGCCGCTTGGGATGTGGGTGCCTTGGTGGATGGATAAGTGTTGCGCATGGATATGCATTGACATAGTTTTAGGCGCCTTGTTTAATAATGATTGTGGAGGTTTAAATTAAATGCGTGGAATATGGAATTGGTCTTTGGTTTAATATGCACTTATCAATTAGTCCCACATGCATAGCAAAAATGTAATCAGAGGCATATATATACACAAGTTGGTATAATGATAATATGAGAAGGAGGCCAAGACACCCCTCCATAATCAAGTGTGTTGAACTTGGCTGAGGGCCCCCAACTAGTAAATAGCGGGGTCCATTTGTCCACGAATGAGTGTCCAAGACCGGTGTTCCAAAAACCACTTTTAGTCCGTCACACAAATTTTCCACATGTCGCAATATGATTGAAACACTTGGCAAGCGTGCACACGTCCAACCTGCACAAAACTCCAAATTTTGCTAGTTGCCCGAAAATTTCAGCGGGCTATAACTTTTGCAAATGAGCTCCATTTCCTGCAAACAAGATATATCGGAGAATCGTATAATTTTTCTCCACGCTTTAAAAATGACTGCAACTTATTCGAGAAGATCTTAGATCGGTGTTTCTCTGTGAGGATCCTTTGGATCATTCCTCCCCATTGAGAAACTTTTGGACCCCAAAAGTCAACTTAATTGGTGAATAGGTGAGGGTATTTCTCCCTCACCTTTCCGATTTCCATCCATTTAGCCTTGTTTGGATGCATGCCTTTGAACCCAACACGAAGATACTCAATATCACCCCTTCGCGAAGTTCTTACTTTCTGTCCAAAATGATGTCTTCCTATAACTCATCAAGATACTCAGGAGCAAAATCATCAATGGAAGGCATTATGTTAGAATCATCATGATCAACAATCATAGGCGGTTCATACAATCTTAAATTCTCAACATTTACAACTGAGTAGATTTTCATATATGGAGGTAAATCCAACCAGAAAGCGTTGTTACCATTTTTTCCAATATTTGGAAGCGAATCATACCATATAGGTTTCAATTTTTACCTTCACTATCAGTCTTTCCTTGTTGATGTGAAGCCAAACCGAATCACCAACTTTGAACTTGTGATCGAGTTCTATGTTTATCATGCCTAAATTTGTACTTGGCGACTTTTCTCCAATTGTTCACGGACATACTAATGAACTGTTGATTCTCTGCACAAATCTTTTAGCCTTGTCGAGAATCAATTGCACCATTAACAACAGAGTTTCATGTCCATAATATATATCTAATGGAGAATTAGGTAGATATCCATAACAAGTGTCAAATTGAGACTTCAAAGTAGAAGAATGTAAGGCACAATTATAAGCATGTTGCACATAATAAATATGTTCATCCCACAATTTAGGATGTTTGCTACTATAGCCCCTAAGTAATTGTACCACTGTGTGATTTACAACCTCTATTTGACCATCAATATGTGGATGAAAAGCAATTCTCTTTTTCAGTTTTGTGTCCATTAACCCCCACAATGTTGACCAAAATTCCCTAAGAAATCTAGAATCCCGATCAGATATAATTGAAGTAGGTAAACTAAAATGAACCCAAACAAACTGAAAAAACAAATGTTTTGTTCCTTCACCAGTTATTTGTTTAGTACATGGAACCAACACACACATTTTGCTAAATCTATCCACTACCACATTTAGCTAATCATGTTTCTTCCATGTCATGGGCAATCCTCCTACAAAGTCCATGGAAACACTTTCCCAAGGCCTTGTTGGAATAGGAAGAGGAGTGTAAAGTCCTAATTTCATGTTACTTGGCTTGCTTGTGGCACAAAGAACACATCCCTTAATATACCTATTTACATGTTCATGCATTCTAGGCCAATAACAATATTTTTGTAAATGTGCAATTGTCTTACTAATACCAAAATGCCCTGAAATAAGAGAAGTATGTGCTTCCCTAATCATATGCACACGCTCATTTTCTGGAATACAAAGTTTTCCAGAATGATATAATAATCCTTCATGCAAATGATAATCTTTTTCTCCTACTTGTTTCCCACTTACTAGATCCTCATACACTTCTCTAAAATCAACATCATTTACATATTGTTCCTTGTAACTAACATGAGCCAAAGAACTATGCTGCAAAAGAATAGATGCTACTACCACTGGTGGTCTAGATAACATGTCAACAACCTTGTTTTGAATACCTTTTTATACCTGATTACAAGATGAAATTGTTGCAAAAATCCCATCCACCTGAAATGTCTAGACTGCTGCAATTTGGTTTGTGTTTGTAAGTATTGAAGCGGTTGATGGTCAGTATGTATAATTGTTTCTTTTCCCATTAAATAATGCTTCCACTTTTTAACACTTTGAACCAAAGCATACAACTCTTTATCATAAGTTGGATAGTTTCTTACCACACTTGTAAAGGTTTCTGAATGGTAACACATTGGTCGTTTGTTCTGCATCAAAACTGCCCCCATTGTGTAGTCACTAGCATCTGTCTCAATCTCAAATGAATGTTGTAAATCTGGAAGTGCCAAGATCAGAGTGGTACTTATCTTCTCTTTCAGTGTATCAAAGGCTTTTTTTGTTTTCCTCCCCACTGAAAGACTTGTTTAATACTTGTCAAATCATGCAAAGGAGATGCAATATATGAGAAGTTAGCAATAAATTTTCTCCAGTACTGAACTGCACCTAGAAAACTTCTAACTTCCGTCACATTAGTGGGTCTAGGCCATTTCACAATAACCTCTATTTTTGCAAGATCAATTCTCAATTCTCCATTTCCTACAATATAACCCAAGTAAATTAAAGATGTTTTTCCAAATTCACATTTTGACATCTTCAAATACAATTTGTCTTTCCTTAGTGCATCTAAGACTTTATGGATGTGTTTAACATGTTCATCCCATGACTTACTGAAAATAAGAATATCATCTAAGTAGACAATAACGAAATTATCAATGAATGGTCTAAAGATTTCATTCATAACTCTCATGAATGTTTCTAGTGCATTGCACAAACCAAAAGGCATCACTAACCATTCAAACAATCCCTATTTCGTTTTAAAAGCAATTTTCCACACATCACCTTCTCGTGATTCTTACTTGGTGATAACCACTTCTTAAGTCTAACTTAGTGAAATAAATTGCATTCTTTAATTGATCCAATAAATCATCTATTCTAGGAAGAGGGTAATGATTCTTTATAGTAATCTTGTTTAAAGCACATAAATCAACACACATTCGCCAAGTGCCATCCTTCTTAGGAACCAATATAATTGGTGAACCAAATGGGGATGTACTTGAATGAATTATACCACGTGTGCCAAAAGTTCCATTACTGTCTCTTGATTTTCTCATTCTCTCTACGACAACTTTGTACATTCCGATATTGGGAAGAGATGCATCCTGAAGCAAGCTGTATCTCATGTTGAACCCCTCTTTTGCGAGGTAGACCTTGTGGATCCTAAAAAACATCATTAAAATGAGAAATAATTTTTACCAATTCATCCTTATGTTTCAGATCGCAAGTCTCAAAAGCCATCTCATGTTCTTTTTCTTTGGCTTTAACCACCATGAGCAAAAACATTTGCTCGAGTTCTACAAGCCTTTTCATTTGACCTGCAATTACTGAGGATAGATTATTCTTTTCACGGTGAGCTCTAACAATAAACTCAATTCCATCCTTTACAAGCAAATATTTATTTTCTTCCCTATAGAAGATTGCTTTATGATCATACAAATAAGGACTTCTGAAAACCAGCCCACAAATATCCAAAGGAACTACATCCAATTCAACCTCATCTATAAACTTGTTTGTAATGGCAAATTTGAAAGTACAAGTTTTAGTTACTGCTGCAATTTTGCATCATCACAAACCCAGCCCAAAGGATAAGGCTTAGGATGTGGTTTAGTTTTGAGTCCTAGTTTCTTAACAACCTCCTCAGAAATTAGATTAGCTTGAGATCCACTATGAAAAAGAGTATCAATTTTCGTATGCTTTGAAATTACTCTAATGTGGAAAAGCTCATTCCTTTTCTTATCATTAAGTATAGTTTGTTTACTAGAAGAAGATAGAACATTTGTAGTGCTATTGTTGGAAATTGAAAGAGTTGATTTGCCTTGAAAACTCATAGTTGTGATTTTGGTTTCATCACCTGAATTAGAACCAAGATCATGCACTCAGTGTTTGTTTTCTTTTCTTTTCCTTTCTTAACCATCCATTTAGGCTTCTTTTTGGGATGTAATTTCCAACATTTAGACTCATCATGGTTTTTTTACAATGATTACAAAATGGTTTTTCATCTTCCTTCTTAATAGTAGAATTTGTTTTATGCTTACCCTTTCCTTTTCCTTGTTCTTTCAAACCTTTTCCTTCATATTGCTTGTTCTTTTGATTAAAAGAAGAGGAAGAGGACTCCTTTGTCATTTTCCCTCATGCTTCCAAATGGGTTGCTTGAACACATACTGCATCAAGATTAGTAGGACCTAAAACAAGTATCATATGCCTTAGATAACTATGCAATCCACCAATATATTTGAGCAATGTTTCTTCTGTGTTTAGGAAATTCCCAAAATTAGAGCCCTTTTCCTAAATTCTTGTGTGTATTCTTGAACACTTTGTCCCTTATTTTGTCTTAATGTTTGCCAATCCATCATAGCTTGTTGCTTATAACCAAGAGGATAAAATTGTTGCCTAAGATTTGAAACAAATTCAGACCAAGAAGTGATTTCTATACCTTTGGTTTCTTCCACTTCCTGAAGCTTACTCTCCCACCAAATGAGTGTTGTGCCACCCATCCGAAGAGTTGCAGATGAATCTTTGCTTCATCATCAACAATTATCTAAACCCTACAATATACTTCTATCTGCTTGACCCAGTTATCTAACTTCTCTGCATTTAGCTCTCCAGTATACATAGGCAATTCAAACTTGATATCTAACTTTAAGGAAGGAAAAACAAATTTTAAAGAGTCTCTTTTTGGAATATCAGAACTAGAGCTTTCTTCTTTCTTACCTTCTCTAGTTCCCTTTTCCCTTTGTCTATCTTGGTACATTTCTTCCACCATTTCCTTCATCTGTAGGAATGATTGACAAAAGTTTTCTTCCTCTCGATCCGTCATTGTAGGACTTCGAGATCGTCTGGTACCAATTTTGGGATCTCCTTCAACTAACTCTCCTTCACCCTTCTTAGATCAAGACCTTGTTAACATCCAACACACAACTTGCAATCCAAAAATAGTTAATCTGAACCAAAAATTAGTCAAAACCAGCTCTGATACCAATGATCTGAAAATCAAATTTAACTAGCAATTGTGCACACACATTTCTTTGCTTTGTATTGATTTTTGATGTAAAAATTGAGCATTATATCCTTTTGTATTTTTAATAAAAGAATTAAAACTACAAGTACTATGCAAATATTTAAAGAAATGAAGAGAATTCACCAGCAATTTGACACAAGAATTGATAACGGAGTTCGGCGCTTGAGGCCTACGTCTCCGGGTCCGGTTGAATGGGACCGATCTATTAAAATCTTGAAAATAATTCTTTACAAAGAATTCTACAAAATTCTAACCTTCTCACAGTCTTCCTCTATCAAAAATAACAGGGGTTGCTTTTTACTTCTCCTCAAAATTCCACTCCTAGCTCAAGTTATGAGCATTTCAATATTTTGCACAGACCCGAATATCACTTCAAATACAATAACACTCCTTATATAATGTTTCCCAAGAAGTGGCGCGGTGGTCAAAGCTCTTATCTTTTACCATGGAGACCACAGTTCAAATCCCCCCCATATCTCCACTTCCTTCTCCTTATGCGGATTTCAAGAGGTTTATCCCACATTGTGGGTGCGTGAATGAAGGGAGGCATTTAATAATGCAAAGGGGGCGCTTTTGTATTGGATGGATAAGTGTTGCGCATGGATATGCATTGACATAGTTTTAGGCACCTTGTTTAATAATGATTGTGGAGGTTTAAATTAAATGCGTGGAATATGGAATTGGTTAAAATGCGTGGAATATGGAATTGGTCTTTGGTTTAATATGCACTTATCAATTAGTCCCACATGCATAGAAAAATGCAATCAGAGGCATATATATACACAAGTTGGTATAATGATAATATGAGAAGGAGGCCAAGACACCCCTCCATAATCAAGTGTGTCGAACTTGGCTGAGGGCCCCAAGCCAGTAAATAACGGGTCCATTTGTCCACGAATGAGTGTCCAAGACCGGTGTTCCAAAAACCACTTTTAGTCTGTCACACAAATTGTCCATGTGTCGTAATATGATTGAAACACTTGGCAAGCGTGCACACGTCCAACTTGCACAAAACTCCAAATTTTTCCAGTTGCCCGAAAATTTCAGCGGGCTATAACTTTTGCAAACGAGCTCCATTTCTGCAAACAAGATATCGACGAAATTGTATAATTTTTCTCCACGCTTTAAAAATGACTGCAACTTATTCTGAGAAGATCTTAGATCGGGTGTTTCTGTGAGGATCCTCTAGATTAGTAAAGCCAAGATAATCCTTGGGAAACCTTGTAAAATCGAGTTTGCATCTGTTGACACCTAGTTGAGTGAACTACCTACAAAAGCCATATCATCCAGGATCCCACTTTGCTAGTCCATTATCACATCTTGTCAAAACATCACGAAGTGACAAATTTCTTGGACTCAAAACCTTGTTTTTCGAACACGGTAAAGAGTCCACTTAAGTTAGATCTAAGTGTCACTCATCACGAGATTCACGACGTATCACTTCGCTTAGTTTCTTTCTCACCTTAGGACAAGGCGAAACTCTACCCAAGTGACACTTAGTTTATTTCCACCTCATTTGATCTATACCTTTGCATTCTTGTTGCCCATTTGGGACAAGAGAAGGCATCATTCGAGAGTGTTGTCATAGATAGTGTTCACCACTTTTTAATCCGTTTACGCTCATCCATGTTTGTGGCCAAGTTGTTAAACACCTAAAGTGTGTGGCTGATCCTTATATGTTTGATGACCACGTGATCTTGATTTCAGGATTATTTTCATAGTTAGGATTTCATTTCATCATCGTTTCCCCTTAAGTTGTTACTTTGCCTGCATTTTAGCCATACAATTGCGACACTTACATCTTGTTTTCATTTCTTGAGAACTTGATATAAGTTTCCTTATTGTATCATTACGCTACCCACACAATTGACAACTTCTTGCTATACTTGTACTTAGTTTCGGTCCCAACAACATCTAAGGCCTTTTGAGAGTGTTGATACTGCATTGTTCATATCATGATAACATCATCTTGATACTAAACACCTTGCTTTCTCTAAAGCTTGGTTAACATGTCGGGGTAGTGTTGTTACGTTATTCACATTTGTAACTTCCATTATCAAAGACTTAGATTTTGTTGGCATTTGAACTAGTCATAGTATATCTCGTGGAGAGATCACGTCAATACAACTTTGGTGCTTAGATCTTGTTGATATTTCAACTCAACCTAGGTATTGATAGGGTATTGTCACTATCTAATTTTGCACCTATCGTTGAAACCATAACTTAAAGGTATAGTGTTCCATAAAACAATTGAGTATTTGACAGATTTACTAGAGAATTTGCATATTTGTTCCTAAATACAATAGCGTTTGCATATTATTTGTACTTAGGACATATTTCGAGATAGTGGGACTTTAAACGGATCATATCACATACACCTAGGTTTCGTATAACTTAAATACACTTAAAAAAACCTAGCGCAACTTCGACTAGTGATGCCTAGAATCACAAAAATGGCATCTAAACCAAACAAATGAGATTTAGAGGAAAATCCTTTCTCAACATTCCCATTCGGTGGTAATAACTTAACACTTCTCTTTTCACAAGTAAAAGACACTGAATCACTAGTCGATCATAGTGGAGAAGATTATGATTCATCAGAAGACCAACACAAATTAGATCTAGTTCACTTTGATGAGATCCTATATTATAACAAAGACCAAGTACTTGCAAGAGTTATTGAATTAGAAGCTTTGAAGGCTTCGCAAGAGCATGAGGCGGCGTTTAAAATTGCTAACCGTGAAATGGAAGAACAACCACAACCATCCCTTGTAGACATGGATAACCATTTTGACACATGGTATGCTTCCACTTCAGGAAAATGTAACAACAATGTTAAAGATGACCCACCAAAACCAACAGGCGATTCACAAAGACCTTACTTTAAGGCTTCACATAGAGTAAAAATTGAACGTGAGTGCAAGGACTCACCACCTCCTAGGTTTGACAATGAAGATGATCCCTTAATTGAAGAAGAGATCATTCAATGACAAGATACTAAAACTCAGTCAAAATCTAGCAAACTTAGGTTCTTCAAGTAAGAATGTGCATAAGGATAGACTTAAGAAAAAATCAGGTGAGTTTCACATGGATCCATATGATGATGTAACTTTCAAGGTTGCTAAAGTGAACAAACCACTATCACCCACAAAGGAACAACTCATTCAACAAGAGTTATAGTCAATGAAGAATATGCTTACTACTCTACAAGAGAGCAACATAGGACACAATAGAAAATACTTATACAAAGAACTATGTCCTTACCCCTTTGATAAGGATATGTTGTGACAACCATTTCCAAAACATTTTGACATACCTAAATTCGACAAGTATAAAAGTAAGGGTGATCCTTGTGATCATGTTAAAGACTTCTACATGGCTTTCCAGGAAGTCGCTTACAATGATAACTACTTGATATGTCTATTTCCTCGTAGCCTAGGAGCACAAGCATTGGAATGGTTCTTCAAGTATACCTAAGGGATCAATCACGACATGGCCCATACTTGTTGAAAAGTTTGTGTGACATTTATCTTTTAATATGGAGAAGAATATCGCCATGAATGACCTTTGCAATGCTAAACAAAACCCTAATGAGACCTTTACAGGCTTCTTACAGTGATGGTGTGAATTGACAAGTCGTTTCCCTTATGTCCTCCACATAGTAAGCATATTCATCCCTAATTTGAACCTGAAGATAGAATTTCACTTGCAAATGCACGCAATTCTAACTTTGAAGAGGTTATAGAAAAATGAAGTTAGATCGAAAAGGCTCTTATTACGAAGGGGACATTCAAACCCATTATAAAGGAAAAACACGAGACAAAACCCCACTGATAAACCAAAATTCTTCAATAAAAAAAAAAGTCATTGGCGTTGACATCATAAACTCCAAGAGAGTCCAAGATGTACAAAGTGGTCCGCTTTTAAAGCTTTCACAAGGACCTCACCCAAAGGCACCCACAAAACATACATTTACACCTCTAACTGAATCATTATCTGCTATACTTAAATAGTTAGACACAATAAACATGGTACAATACCCAACCGTAATGGTACCATATCCAGAAGATGCACCTAAACTAGGTTGGTTCAAAGAGCATGAGTACTATGATTTCCACCGTGTCAAAGGACACAAAACTGATAGATGCCTAAGATTGCAGCATTATATACAAGACCTCATCAAAGAGGGTAAGATCGCATGATAGATTCACCATCGACTCAAGATAGGTCCTAATGAGAAGATGGATTTATTAAAATAACCCTTTCTTAACCATGGAGATAAAAAAACAAAATGTCGGATCACAAACAAGCCTCTAATGACTATAAAACTACCGCCTACATCTATCTAAAAATGATAAACCATTTGACTCCTTTATAGGTTGTGTCCATTCATCTGATGAACAAGTAAATACCATTAGGATCTTAGAGAAGAGTTGTGTTGTAGGTACACAACGGGCTTGTTTGGTAATACCAGATCCCCTACCTATTCCTCAGGAAGGTCAGTATAACTTGATAGAACAATTAGAGAAGACAGACTATAATTTTGATCCTATATCTCCTCAAAATATCCACTGCTCATAAGAACATATTATATAAAATGCTTTGAGCTCGGGGGTCTCCACATATATAGATCCATGCAAAACCTTCAAGTGATGATTAAAACTTTGATTCCAACAATCATATTACTTTTGATCGCACTGTAATCCCGCGTAATAACCTAGAGCACAACTTACCCTTATACATAGAGGTTGTTGTTACTCATCGTAAGATCAAAAGAGTGCTTGTGGACGGCGGGTCCGGTCTAAATATCTACACATTAAAATTGGTTCAAAGAACTAGGCCATTCAAAAGTATATTTGGGCATAAAAACTATTATAATCACATCCTATGATAATGAAGAACGAGAATCAATAGGTACTATAGTGGTTCTAATGGAAGTAGGGCCAACATATCATGATACAACATTCCATGTCCTTGACTTGGATCTTCCTTACAACATGTGTGCTTGGGACACCCATGGATCCATGTAAGCAAGAGGCCATTCCCTCCACCTTCCATTAAAGTATCAAGTTGTGCCATGGAGGAAAGATAATCACCATCCCAGGTGATCCAGAACCATTCACACACTATAGAGCATTGCACAATTTTTCTCGTGCAATTTATGAATGTACTTCTATAGATATTGTTTCCCCCTTACAAACATAAGCTATCAAAGAACATGTGGATCCAAATAAACTCACTCCTTATAATCAGAACTTTCCATCATTAGTCAGTCCCTTTGCATCATGGGAGGCAACATCTGCAAAGTATGGTCCAGATGATCAATTCACTCTTCAATAGGCCTTATTGATATCAGACCTCTCAGTGTCACCCAGGACACATGGAAAACCATACTTCTAATTCAAAAGCACTAGAAATAGATGCACTGAACTATTGGATAATTTTATTCCTAGTGGTTTCCTATCGAGAAGATGTTATAAGATCCCACCAAGAGGGTACTGAAGGTACCATGGTATCATGTCATCAAGCTCCACAATATATTAAAGGCCACCGCATGATGTATGTCATGGGCTATAATGGGTTTGGATGCGGTATAAACACACAAGGAAGGATAGAACCTATTCCTATTCCTCATTTTAAATCTAACAAACATGACCTTAGAATCAAGACCCATGATGATCCACCTTCTGAGATAGATGCCACCTCTTTAGAATGTGAGGATGGCTCGTCTCATTCAGATAGTGATGCAAATTCCCAATGTAGCCTATATGAGGATCTTGCCTCCACTAACCTATTTCCTAATTCAATTGTTTTTACCTTGTCTGAATTTGATACCCCATCCAATTACCAAGTTACCCTAGTATATCCCAAACTTATAGATTGGGATCAACAATTTCACGTGCCAATCAATTTCTTTGAGAATGATGAGGCATTTGTAGAATTCATGGGACTCGGGGATTCTATTCCGAATGGGGATCATAAGAAAGGTTTTTCCATCAAACTAGATGCTTGTGCATACTTTGGAGAAGAAGTAGAGATGTGTGGACGTTTGAATAAAAATGTCATAAGCAAGGGCAAGAGTACTTCAGAAAAGCCTTGCGGAAAGAACAAACACAAGTCTCATAGTGACAAGCTCTTTGAGGCACTAGTAGACAAAAAAACAAAGAACCTATAGAAAAAGTGGTATACCCATTCAAAGATGATGATGAGCCACCTATGGAGGTTGATCTTACTCTTCCCCTTGATCCTACACAGATGGAAGATGCTTCTAAAATGCTTGTTGAAGAGATGATTAATGTTAATATTGGTTCAGAAGAAGAGCCTAGAATGATAAAGTTGGGAGCTTCACTCTCAACACTAGGAACAAAAAGTTTTCGTAGAATTGTTATGAGAATATGTAGATATATTTGCATGGTCATATGCAGATATGCCTGGTTTAGACCCAAAATTGGTCATACATAACCTTGTTGTGCACCCAGATGCTAAACCCATCAAGAAGAAATTGAGAAAGATGCATCCAAATATTGCACTTCTTGTTAAAGAAGAACTAGAAAAGTTATTAGTAATGGATTTTATCAAGCCCATCGAATATTTAGATTGGATATCCAATATAGTCCCAATTCAAAAGAAGCCGATTAGTATTAGAATATGCACCAAATTTCACGACATCAACAAAGCATGTCCCAAAGATGACTTCCCTTTGCCTAACATCGACATGATTGTCGACTTAATTACTGGTTATGAAATGTTATCCTTAATGGATGGATTTTTAGGTTATAACCAAATTAGGATTGCAAGAGGAAGATCAACACAAGATAACTTTCATCACCCCTTGGGGACATTTTTCTACAAAGTCATGCCTTTCGGACTCAAGAATGCCGGGGCTACTTATCAACACGCAATGACGGTCATCTTCCATGACATGATGAATGATATCATGGAAGATTACGTTGATGACATCTTAGCAAAATCTAAAATCGAGAGGAGAGCAACTCTGAAGTATTGAGACATATTTTCCAACATCTACGATATTATAAAGTGTTTAAATCCCAAGAAGTGCATCTTTAACATTTTTTTAGGTAAGCTCCTAGGTTTCATCGTTTCACAGAGAGGAATAAAGGTGGATCCTGCAAAGGTTTTAGCTATCATAGAGATGCCTCTCTACCTCAAACAACTAAGAAGTTTACAAGGAAAAATTCAAGCAATTCGTTGTTTTATTTTGTGCCTTGTGGATAAGTGCCATTCATTTACACATCTACTGAAGAAATATGCTACCTTCAACTAGGGGCCAAATTGTCAAAAGGCATTTACATTGCTTAAACAATACCTCATCAACCCACCTGCTCTCATGTTGCCTACCCTAGGCGAGCCTCTCTGTTGTATATTTCAGCCACCTAATTTTCTATTGGTGCACTGCTTTCCCAATATGATCTTGACCATAAAGAAAGGGTGGTTTATTACCTTAGCCACACCTTGATTACCTATGAGTTGAATTATCCATAGATTGAAAAGGCCTACCTAGCAGTCGTCTTTACCTTCAAGAAACTTCACCATTACCTCCTTAATAACAAAACCAAGTTAATATCCAAAGTTGACCCTCTCAAGTACCTCTTATCCAAACCCGCCCTTACAGGATGAATGGCTAATTAGATCATTCTCCTTAGTGAATTTGATATTGAGTTCGTTAACCAAAAATCATTGAAAGGACAAGTATTAGCCGATCAGTTGGCAAAATCTCCCCTACCAAGAATGGAACCATTGTGTCTAGATCTTCCAGATGCATCTATGATGTATATCGAGGAATATGTCATGTGGCAAGTCCACTTTGATGGATCATTCACATTTCATGGATCAAGAGCAGGAGTGGTACTCATCACTCCCACATGAGAGTTTATTCCAAGAGAATTCCATTTGAGAGTATGAGGCATTCATCGTTGGCCTTAAGTTAGCTCTTACGGAATATTTGATAGCTATGAGTCATTAACAACTCCCAACTAATCATTAAACAAGTTAATGATGAGTATAAGGTCAAAGATGAAAAACTCATTCCATATAAGAAATTGGTGAGACCTTAAAATAATATTTTGTGCGGAGTTATCTTTGAGTAAAGGCCAAGGTCAAACAACAGTCAACAAATACTATGACTACTATCGATCTTTGTTACGCATTTCACCTCAAGCAAGTAAAATGTCATTCTTTGTAGAGCATTTATGAGTGCCCACCTATGACATGCCAAAGTATTGTTTGGCATGTGAAGTTGTTGGTCCTTTCTCACCTTGGTACAATCCCATATTTAACTACCTACAAGATGGCATGTTTCCCCCAAACATTACCCATACTGAGAATAAATCCCTTATCCACCGTATAGCCTATTATACCCTCCAAGGAGGCACCCTCTATCGTCATGGCTACGACGGGAATCTACTACGTTGTTTGGATGTTACCGAGTTAGTCCACGCTATTAATGAAGTGCATGGCGGTGTTTGTGGAGCACACACTAGTGACATAGTATTAGCTAAGAAATTCTTGAGAGTGGGCTATCATTGGCCCACCATGGACGCTGATTGTTGTAACTTCATCAAGAATTGTGAACTATGTCAAAAATACTGCAACTTGATACATGCGCCAACATAAGATTTGTAGCCCATTGCAACACCTTGGTCATTTTCTAAATGGGGACTAGATCTTACAGGGAAGTTCCATCCTACTTCATCAGATGGCCATACTTGCATTATCACTTCCACTTTGAGTATTTTACTAAATGGGTAGAGTCTGTGCCTCTCACTTATATAATTGGTGCACAAATTTCCAAATTCATCATGAATCACCTCATTTGCCGTTACAACATCCCCTCCACCATTGTCACAGATAATGGTAAGTATTTCATAAACAAAATAGTTAAAGCGTTATGTCAATGATTTCAGATCCAACTCAAGTGGTCCACCCCTATTACCCTCAAGGTAATGGACAAGATGAAGCCACCAATAAAAATCTTATACGAATCATGGAGAAAATGGTTAGTAAGACTGGCCATAATTGGCACTTACAAATACATCCCGCCCTCTAGGCCTATCAAACCTCCATTTGCACTCCTCTTTGGTGTGACCCCATATTCCTTAGTCTATGGCACTAAATCCATCATACCCTTGGAAGTGGAGCTTCCCTCCCTAAGAATATCTCTTTAGGACTATCTTGATAAAGATGAAGACTATAGAGTTGCTCGACTAATGAGTTAGAGTTGTTGGATGAGAAGCGTATGAGAGTGCTCAATCACCTGAAGGTTTATCAAAACCGAGTGTCAAGAGGATATAACAAATGAATCATTCATCATGAATTTGATGTAGGTGATCTTGTTTTGAAATAAAATCAAAGAAATACTGTTAAGGACAGAGAAAAGAAAGGCAAATTTAAGGCTAACTGGTTAGGGCCATATGTGGTGGTTGCTAAATATGGATCAGGAGCATATAAACTTGCACATTCAGATGGTGAAGAGCTTCTAGAACCCATGAACACCATGCACCTCAAGTGATTCTACACTTAAGCATGGTGCAAATATAAGAAAATACCTAAAAAGTAGAAAAAGAGAAGAAAAAAACAAGCAAAAAAATAAAAAAATCAAGAAAAAAGTCGTCCACATGTGAAAACCACACAATTGTGGCACATTGGGTAGGTCCTTGGGTGAAACTAGTTTTGATGCTCAAGGAGGATTTGTTGTTCACAAGCTACTCTTACATCTAGACGAATAATAACTTATATCTAGGATTGGCTTCCCTTATTAGGTCCAAGAACCCTACAGAACCTCTCTTGGAAAGCCGTGATTTGGATCATTTGTTCTTATATCTACGCGAATGAATATCCTTTGTATGTTCCCATCTAATGTTGGGGCACCTTCACATTTCACCTTCTTGAACATACATGTGTGGCATTCTACCCTTTGTATATTCCCACATCACGTTGGGGGCATCCACACTTCTTTGTCACTATACATTGCTTCCAAACAAGACCTTAGAAAATACAAAAACATTGAGAAAAGAATATACCTAAAATCTAAACATTCAAAATACCTCCTTCTAGGGATGAGGCTATGCAAACTTTATAACATTGTATTAAGGAAACCCCAAAAACAATGTGAACAATAACCTTGAAAACTTATCTTTTAAGGTAACACTAAAGACAAAATATATCAAAAGCTGTCATGCAAAAACATAGTAGTGTGGTTACTTTTAGTTGTCAGTTTGTATAGTTTTGGTTGTAGTATATTTTCATGTTATATGATTTAAAGTGTGATTCATTTTCTTACCTTAGATTAAATCTCATTTGATTTGTTTGTGTGTTACAATAAGTTCATTTTTAAGCTTTCATACTTGTAAATATTGGTATGTTTTGTCATCTAATGTATGCATCTATTAGGATTCATTTTACTTAGATTAAATACCAATTTAATCTGTTGTTAAGATTTTCTTGAGTTTGTTTTTAGTTGCGTATTGTTGTGTTGTTTTGTATGTGTATATTTGTTTAGTTTTGTTAACTTTTGCTTGTGTATTTTTTTTGCACATTTGTTTGTTATCACATCTATCATCTATCATTCATCACATATAACATCATCTAATACATCATATATACAAAAATTCTAAGTTTTACATCAAGCATGTATGCTAAACTAATCATCACATACTATATCATCAATGCGGTAAGAGGAATTGCGCATAATCACAAATCTATCCCCCCTCGCACCAATATCATCAATATCATCCGTATACTAATCTACCAAGTATTTCATGTATAAAACATATGATATCATCTAAGGATATGTCATCAATATAAAACATGTGGTACATCATCAACATTTATCATGATACATACCTGTGAAATAAAAAAAAAAAACATCATGATATATTCAACACATCCATAAACATGACAAAATATAACATCAAATGTCCATATATACATGTAAAAATGTTTGTCTCAAAAATGGATATACATCATTGATACAAAATATGTCATCAATGTGTTGACAGAAACTTTGTTCTTGAGCGGGGTGAAGGTTGATACTGGGAGCCACCAAAGAACTTCGAATGATGGAGGGCTTAAGACCTCAAATGGAGATGTGAATCTATGGGCACAAATAAGATAGATGCATGATATAAAGAAGCTAGATATGCAAAAATAAAACAAATAATAAGTGGGGTTTCTGGACGGTGTTGGTTCTAAGAGGATTTTAACTCCCTTGGAGGATGTCAACCCCCATGTCAAAAAAGATAATAATAGAATACAAGATAAATAGATAACGTGCAAGTAAATGAACAAAGGAACCTGACTCTGTAGGTGTGTAGATGGTATTATTGATCTGATGCGTGTAACATGAATCTCACTTTTCTTCCTCTAGTTGGTTGGTCCAAGTCTTCTTGAAAAATATATCCATCCAGCTCTAGGTCTTTGGTCCTTTTTGAAATATGGGGAAAACCCATATTTATAGCTTGGATGTGAGGTTAGATTGGGGTTAACAAGTAACCGGGGTTGGGTAGAGTAACCCGAGTTAAGAGATATGATGTGATCACGTGGGGACCACGACTTGAATTATTAGATGGAGTGGGGAGCATGATTGACATGGTAGGTGAGATGATAGATTCCATTTAGAAAGGGGTGTCGAGATGGGTATATTAATACCCATGGATTAATAATTTGTGAGAGATGGGGATAATGCCAAAAGTTGAATTATTAAATGGGTCTACATGGAGCCCATTTGATAATTAATTAAATAAGGTGAGAAAATGGATGGGATTTCATTTAATTTAAGAAAAAGAAAATCAAGAATGGAAATTTCATGAATTTGAGATGATGGAGGGGCGCTATACCAAAAATTGGTGTTTACATTTTCCCCTTTTGTTGAGTGGTCTCATGCCATAGCAAGCCATGAGACAAAAACAAAAAGAGTTAGATGAAATATGTGTTCAAGGATGGATGAAGACATGACCAAAGGCAAGATGCCCTAGGAAAAAAGGATCACAATAGCAGAATGAACAAAAATGTGGCGGTGACTCCAATATCACATCGGTAGAGGATGATTTGGTCTCAACGAGACAGAGACAACAACATTCTACATACTAGTGAGTGGGTGAAGACCACTGCAGTATGGATGTAAACCTTGATGAGCAATGGGTAATTGGAAAACATCAAAATATGTGCAACATGAATTTGAAATATGTGCACAATCCTTCATCTATGAGGAATCGTGTAAATAATTCATGTGTTCGTAAAAGGGATGTGGATGAAGATAGTGATGCCCCACGGGGCACAAGAAGGACAAACGTTGAGTTATATGTGTTGACAAGTATAAGGATGAAAAGGTGCATGAAGATAAGACATAGATGGATGTTGAAATAATATATCTTAGGGGTGATAATCATAAATGTGCACATGATGAGCAGAGGTGATAAATATAATGACAATCATGTTTCATAGGAAAGATGCATAAGTGTTAGCAAATTAGAAGGTGAAGAAGACAAAAAGTCTCGTTTCTTTGATAAGTAGGATAAGAAGTCAAGATACTTTTGTGACAAAACAAAAGCAGAGAAAATATTCATGGAAGAGAACAAGATCAGATAGGTGATGGCCGTTATGGTATCTTCAAGACAAAAATGTCAAAGGAAGATGGGAAGAGATTCTCTAGAAATGGATATGATGATCTCCCTACGAGAGGGTTGACAAAGATAACGAGATGTGACAGGGTTCTAAAAAAGAGAAGAGGTCAATGTTGCAGAGAGAAGAACAAGAATGGTAATGAAAGGGATAGATGGTGATACATAAACAGAGAAACATTGGCATTGACCATGAATGCTAGATGTGAGGGATGTTGAGAAAGAGAAAAGGGAATAGACATGAGGATTGGTTGATTATGAGAAGAGAAAGAAATATTGAATGTGAAGGTGACATGGATATGGAATAGAGGGATGGAGATGAAGGAGGAGAGAAGAAGGAATGAAAGGGGAGGAAGAAGATAACAAAGAAATAAAGAAAGGGGTAAATGAAGAAGGAAAAACAAAGAGAAGACAAGAAAAGAACAAAGCAAGAGGATGAAATTATGAAAAAGAGAGAGAGTTATTTAAAATGAAAGGTGTGAAGGAGGATGAAGCAGAGGAAGATAGAGAGGTAATGGAAAACGAAAGAGATGATAGAGAAAATAAAATTGAAGGAAATAGATCATAGTGAGGAAATCCAAGGCAAAGAATATGGAACTGACCGCATGGAAATGCATGTGGATGATGAGATGATAAAGGAGATGGGATAATGCTAAAGAGTTAGGTTATCGATGGGGAATTAAGGAGGAAGTGTGAGGTAAAATGAGGAGGATGATAAAGAGGAAGTGAAATAAGACAAGGACAAGAAAGGAGGAGAAGACAACAGAGAAAATTATGCGAAGGAAGGGAACCAATAACGAAGATATTTGATAAAGAGTGAGAAACACAAGGAACATAAAGAGAAGCTTGAGGGGAGGAATGACATCGATTGGAAAATAATTGGAGATGCATGAGATGAGGATAAGTTGATGACAAGAAAATAAAGAGAGGGTGTATGATGAAGACAGTGAATAAATTGGCAAGGAAGAATGGAAGATGGAGAAGTGGCGAGGAAAAAGAAAGGATGGGATAGGAGAGGCAATGCCAGCGAATGGATGTTAGGAGAAATCCACCGATAATGATCAGTAGGAAAAGATAGGAAAAAAGATGAGACGAGGTAGAAAGTAAACAAAGAATGGAAGGGGGAATGCAAATGAAGGGCGTTAGGAGAAGTCCCCGATATTGATCGAGAGGACACAAAGGAAGGAAGGAATGAAGATAGAATGGAGGAGGTCAAAGAAAAGGATTCGGGTTGTGCGAGAATGGGGATGAGTGATTTTAGGAGAAGTCCACCAATAATTACTAGCGCGGAAACAAAAGAGGATGATGAAAGACTGTTAGGGGAAGATTGATGACAATGACAGGTAAGTATGGGGGTAGATATGTGGGAGAACACTAGAAGATGAAGTGGAAAGACTAAAAAAAAGAGGGATAATGATGTGTATGAAGCTGAGGAGAGGATGCACTGATGGATGAGAATGAATGATAGAAGAATGAAGAAACAAGACACAAAATGAATGGAGAAGCAAGCGATTAAGTAAGATTACCCAGTGACGGATGATGGAGATGAAAAAGAGACCAGTAGGAAGTGGTGTTTGCTTGCATGAAAGAGGAGGTGAGAGGATGTGATGATGGAGAATATCGAGAAAATGTAGATGGAGAGAATGTGGGGTAGTGGGCAAGTGCAGGATGACTGATCATGGTTAAGAGGACTCTTAATAAGATTGCCATCTTTGCAGTGAAGATTGAAGTAAGATCACCAAACCGGCAGTGAAGATATGGAAGGAGAAAGACAACATTGTATTGGGTTCTGTGTGAAAGGGTTGGTTGGAGTGGATGAGTATGATGATAGGCAAAAGATAGAAGATTAAGAAGATATGATGGGAGGTGAAAGGTTTAGGATGACAAACCATTCTTAAGAGGAACTCTTAAGTAATATTGCTATGCGATGGAGGTGGTTAACTAGGATCGCCAAACCGAGAAAGAAGAAGAATGATGAAAATATTGAGCAGCGTATATCAAAATGGAACAAGAGATGAAAGGAGATGATATCAAAGTGATAACAAGGAAATAAAGGAGTGTGACATGAGTGGATGGAGTAACATATGCAAAGTGTAGATGGAGAGTGCAAGGAAAATCCTTAATTGGGATGTCCACATGGTGGGAGTGATGATGCAAGAGTGTTAAATGGAAAAGGAGGAGTGGAAAGATGTTTGTGGTAGTGATTGTCATTTGTTGAAAGAGGAAATAGTGGAGAAGCTTCTACAAAAGGAGGATCCAAGGAAGAAAATATACCTTAACTAAGATTTTCTCATTTGTGGATGATTAAGTAATATTGTCAAACTGAAAGTGGAAGAGTAAAAGGGAAACTCAAGAGGAAAGACAAGTAAGATATTTGGCGTCGTGCAAGGGGATAGAAAGGTGAGAAGGATGATGTGGAGACAAATGGCGATGAGTGGAAATGGAGAGCAAGGAGCAATGGATTAAAGACGTTGTTGAACATGTTGAGAGATAAGGAGCTACAGGATAACAAACTTTCCTTGAGAAGGATCCTTAAGTAGGACTTTAAAGCGCAATGGTGATCAAGTAGAATTCACAAAATGAAAAGTATATTTGCAAACACATTCATGGAGATTATGGATAAATAGTGTGAAATTTGATGTGATTTTGATAAAATATGATTTGGATGAGATGAATGGAACATAGCTATACAAGAAGGGCGTACAGGCGGAAACTATGTTTCGAACTGGATTGGATATAAACAAGAAAAGGTTACCACTCAAGGCATTGCACTTGCTGCCAATAACAGGTGTTAATACATAACCAATGATAGTTAGTTATACCAAAATATCATGAGGGAAATATGGATGAAAGATGCTCATAATCCTAATGTTGACATGACAAAGGGATCAAAGATGTGACTTGTACGTGGGAAGAGGGATCTCCAAAGGTGGTGTTCCTTAAGTCTATGCCCCAGCTCTGGGAAAGGGAAAGAACAAATAATAGAAAGATTTTTTAAAATGCTGATAAAGAAAGGCTGACCAATGCGGAAAACCTTCCATATGCCATAATAACAGAGTAGCCATCCTTTGAGGGTATGGTCTACTTTATACATAATATAGATGACAAGAATAAAATGATAGCCATCCTTGAGGAATCGGTCTATCTCTTTTGATTTTGCCTTGATTTTGATTTGTATACGTTTCTTTTTTTTTCTTTTTTTTTTAATTTTACATGAACAACTATCCTTCGAGGGATCAGTCTATTTTTGATAACTTTTATTTTGCATTTTGCATACGTGAATTTTAGTTTCACATGGGGAGAGATGGAGATAGCAAAGTAAACCACTTAAGAGGGGATAAGGAATGTACAAGAGACACCTGGACCCTCTGTCGTATGGCTGCAAATAGGAGAATGAGAAGGTGACAGATGTAATGGTTATGGGGCCACATCATAGCAGTGAAGGCAGAGCACATAATTCCAATCATTAAAATGACAAATGGAAAGGGATAAGGATGGCTAAATAATCTAAGGATGTAACTAAGTTCTCATTGGTAGATATGCTAACAGTAGACTAGTCGTAAGTACAATGCATTAAGAGGTTACGTCTCTAGTTTACCACAACGAAAGGGAAGACAATGAAGTTGCAATAAGATGAGATGATAGCCAAGAAGGAAATAAAACTATGTCTTGAAGGAAATGAACATATGACCACAACGATGAATTGTGATGAAAATAAATGATGCCCTAAGAGAGACATAAACATAAAAGGACAATCATGGCCTCAAAGGAGGACTTGATGAAATAAACAGTGTCCTAAAAGAGACACACATATAGCCATAATGGTGGACTTAAAATAGATGGTGCCCCAAAGAGACACAAATATAACCACAATGGTGGACTTCGGTAAAAAGGTCCCTTAACGGAAAGAGTTAAAGGATGTCGAAAGATTTTAGATGAGATTGGTTTGGATTTGGATGGGATAAACGAAACAATGTCAAGGGGCAAAGTTCCCTAGTGATAAGGGAGTTGTATGGATGAGATGCTCAAGGGCGAGGGAAGGTTGTTCCCCAATAAGTTAAATGTGAAGGATGTCGAAAGAGTTTAGATGAGATTGTTTTAGATTTGGATGGGGTAAATGATCGGAGACCACAAGTGTGCTTGGCAAGATAAGTAGTATTGATGAATAATGGAGGACCTTCCTTAGGAGGAATGTCATGTGCAAGAGGGATGTTAAGGGATGAGGTGGATGGAGGAATCATAGGAGACCCGGACAGATGGGATGTGAAGCTGGATTCAAGGTAGATGGAGAAGGAAATTTCCCTTGAATGAGGAAATCATCTTTCTCAATAAGATTGTGGACGATTGACTGAAAGGCCTTATAATGTTTGATGTCATGGCACTCGGGTTATGATGATAGCGCAAATCGCAATTAGGATTGAACCATGATGGCTTGGGACCATAGGGAGTGAAGGCTTTAATAGGAGGAAGTGTGATGGCAGATGTTCGAGTTAAATGTCAAAAGATATCTACGTATGATACCATTGAAGTGTCATGGGGAAGGTAACTCTTGTGGGTTTTGATAGGATATCTCAACTTGGAGTTAGGAGAAAAAGTGGATGAGATTAGATGGGTGAATTTCATGTTTTGGAGGACAAATAAAATTTGGTTGGAGGAGTGTATTGTTTGGATGTGGATCGATTGTTACAAGATGTCATAGATGGAGAGATTGATCCTAAATGGATGTTGTGGCATTGGATTGTTGAGAAGAGGAAAACTGAATGTTTTCAAGGATGTGCAGGGGCTGTCGGGGATGTTTTCCCGAGCCTTAGAATTCAATCGAGAAGATTTGTCCTTAGCGAGGATGATAATAATTTCAACCAGGAGAGGATCGATAGTGGTGGTGTGGTTATTAATGGAGAGAATGTCCTAAAACAAGATGGGGATGTTAATAGAGAGATAGGTGTTTGTATAATGCAATTAATGATATCTATGTGAGATGTGGATTGTTTTGGCTTTCGTATGTGAAGATTTGATTTTGTTGAGGGAGAAGGTAAATCATCTTTATTTGCTTTAGGTGGATGTGTTGGTTCGGTAGATGATCTAAAGGGTATCTTTGATAAAGTTATAGATCAAGAATATTTGGTTGGTGTGATAGACAAATTAGGAAAAGAATATTGGGGTAGACTAGGTGATGCAGCCACAGGAAAAGATATATGTACATATGTCAAGGTCTGGATAGGTGGATTTGTTGGTATAATAGATATAGGGGTAGTTGGGATAGATAGGGATGTAGGCATTTTTGGAAGATTTGGAGATGTGGGTATTGCGATAACCGATGAAGTAGACCTTATGGGTGATATAGCAGATGCAGGAGCATTTTCAAGTGTAGAAGTAGATAGGACTGATTGTTTCATAAATGTTTCGAGGGGTAAGAATGATATGTTTACTAAAGGGGTTGATGTCGAAGGTGGGGTTGTAAGGGTACATGTAGTAGAATAGAGTTTAGTTGGGATGGTTGTGAGCAATGTAGGTGTAGTAACAGGTGTATTTGATGAAGATTCCCGTGAATGAATAGGTGTGAGAGACGTAGGGTTATGTGTGGATATGAGTGGGGCTGAAATAAGTGGTGAGGATGAATCTAATGTGGTAGATTGGGGTGTATTCGAAGTGGTGGAACTGGATGGTATAGTTAAATTTGATGTGGATGTGATGAGGATAGGAGAAGGTGCAGGTTCAAGATAGGTAGTGCAAGTTGATGTAGGTGTGATAGGCTCGAATAAGATGTGGGAATAATGTCCCCTTTGTGGGAACATCTTGAGTTAGCGATAAGATGGGATCTTGATTGACAGTGTCAACCATACAAGCATTTGATAATTGAGATGTAAAGGGGGTGACATGATTTGTTGGTGGTTGATTAGTTTTTGTGAGAGAGCTATCGATTTGGATATCCCCTTGATTTATGAGTTATTAGACACGATCTTTGAAGGAATGACATCTCTTAATGTTTTGACCTTTGACTCGAGGATATTTACAATAATGGGCTTTGTGATACCAAATAGGCTTGGCTTGTGAATTGTCTACGGGTGTATGGGAGGAAGTTGGATGGATTTTACACTCATCAACTTATCAAATACATAATTGTATGATTCTCCTAAGGGAGTGTAGTTGGTTGTTGATTGAGGAGATCGTTGTTGAGACCATGTGCTTGATGTAGATGGGGATGAGGGTTCAATGACCACAGTGTTGGCCGCAGCCTTGAACTCGTCATTATGTGTGAATGGTTTAGTGGATTCAAATTTTGATTTAATTGAACTTAGTTTAAGATGACCCTGCTCAATGGCATGGGTTTCGAGCTTATGAGCCATTGTGAAAGCTTCATCAAAGGTTTGGAATGATTGGATTTACAAAGTGGATGATATATGTTTTGCACACGAACGTGAGAATAAGTTGATGGGTTCAGTTTGTGGGATAGTGAAGGATAGCTGGTTTATAACATCATGTCATCGTGCGATGAAGTTGGCGATGGGATTGTTTTCAAACGGTCGAATGGTGTATAGATCAGTGATTGTGGTTTTGCATGTGATATTAATAAAAAAGTGTTCTAAGAACAAATGTGCAAGTTGAGTGAAAGAGAATAAGGAATGTCGTGGGATATTGTTGTTCTAGTCGACCGACCAGACAAAGACATAAGGAAAGTGTGAAGAAGTAGATCATGATCATGCACAATAAGACAACATGCATGTTTAAATGCAAGGAGATGTTGTTGGGGATCTTCCTTGTTGTTGAACTTAGTAAACGCGAGAATTTTCCAATGAAGAGGGTAGGGTTTAATTAGAACCGATGGATGAATCGGTTCATTACAAATGTGTTCATAGGATAAGGTGTTTTTGGGTGCTATGGTAAGGGTTTCTAAACTAGCCAACCGATTCATTAAGGCATGAATTGGATCACTGGAGATGTTGTAAGGTTGAGATTGGATCGGTTGTGTGGTTTGAAAAGTAGTTTGATAAGGTGAATGATGTGTTTGTGGGTGTGTGGGTGTTTGGTGAAGCATCTAATAAGGTGGTTGATAAGTTTGTGGATAGGATGTTTGCAGAATGGTTTGATGACATGGTTCTCATGAGTGAGACCATGGAGACTGGAGATTGGGTGACTGATGACGTGGTTTTGATTTTAGTATCTTGTTGAGTGAGATCATCAAAAGAAGTAATATCATTCGATAAGCGATTTGTTGTGGACGTTTCAATTTGAGAGAGCGACAATTTGTGTGAAATAGAGAAACATCTGTTTATGTATGTTGTTGACAAATAAATCAAGCAAAATATTTTTTATCATCATGATTAATTTGAGATGTAAGGTAAAACAGATAATGAAGGTGCCTAAAGAAGTCTAAGGTTGGTTTCAGGTAGTTATGGATTGGGAGATGTCTGAGACAATTGCCTATTGGGTGTTTAAGTCCCAATTAGTTAACCAGGTGAGAGGAACGTTTTGATGTGTTAATTATGTTTGTGCAGTCTCAGGTAATGTGTGATAAGTGAAATGCAGAGAGTTAAACCCCTTACTTAAGTTATGTAAGCAAGCAGGATGCAGAAGGTTCGTTTTAGACCAAAATGAAATGTGATATTCAATGTATACAGACACTCAGGAAAGGAAAAATTCAATGCAGACAAGAGCAAATAGAGACAAACAAGAAAAACCTGGAGAACGCTTTTCCTGGTTATTTAAATGTGTGTGATAGTGATGTATTTTGAAAGCACTAGTTAGTAGCCCGAAACGCCCGGGTAACCTAAAATGGAACCGTTTATGTTTGTAGATAATGCCAGTAAAATTATTTTGTGCAGTGTGTTTGGTTTAAACATTGGTCTTTGACAAAGATAATGTTGTTGTCGTGAGGTTATAGACATTATCTTGCAAGAAGATAATAAATGTTATTAGTTAAGGTAGTTACAAGAATGACTTTATAAATTTTACAAATGGTTTTCTCGTAAATAAATAAAATAATTAATTAACAAAATTGTACTTTAATGTTCCTATTTAATTAGAGTAATTGTGATGCGAAAATGAAAATTATAATTTTAATCTATGAAATAAACGTATAAGATAAATTAATAAATGTTAAGCTATACCAAAAATAGGAGTCGAAATGATAAGCTATGAAATGAACTATAGAATGATAAAATAAAAACTATAAGACTAATCTATGAAGTAAATTATTAACTAAAAAGGAAATGCACTCGGTGAGTCAAAATTAAAAATTATTAAATAAATATGTAGTGCATGTGTGGTCGAGCCATGTGGAGTTTGCATGGAGGGGTCCTCTTGGTCGGGGAAAGTGTGCATGGAGAGAGGTGAAGACCACGTGGGTTGGTGTATGTCGGTTGGGGGTGTAGGATAGGGTCGAGTCATATGTGGGGCAAGTGGAGCAGAGTCGAGAGGAAGGGAGAAGGGAGGCAACTAGATAGAGTAGTTAGAGGGCATGGCCGAGTATGGGCGTGAATCAGGGATAAGAGAGTCGGGGGAGAGGTGAGGATCTACGTAGGAAGGAAGTTGGGATGGGAACTCGAGCAAAGGAGGTTGGAGATCGGGGTTCGGCCAAGGGACCGTGGGTGTAAAAGCGTTGAGGGGAGATGAGAAGTGTGGTGGCTTGTTGAAATAGGTGGTGGGAAAGAGGGACTCAGGAAGAGGAGAGAGGTGAGAGCTTCTTGGATAGGATGGATTGATCGATGTAGAGGAGATGGGGATCGAGAGAGAGAGCAGGAAGTGCAAGAGGAAGAGAGAGTCATAAGTTGATGTAGAGGTTAACGTTGGGAGAAGGGAGTGATGCAGATGCTCGAGATTGGTGAGGGAAGGATCTGCGTGGGAGACGGGTGGATGGGGGACATGAGAGATGGGTGCGGTGAAGCGTATGTGTGTGGAGCTGAGTTGGAGGGTCTGCAGGAGTCAGAGGTGGAGCCTGTGGGTGGATCGACGAGAGAAGGGAGAATGGAGTGGAGAAGGGAGAGATGACTTGGTCGAATGGTGTGGTAGCTTGGTGTGGGATTAATGGGCTACAACAAAGTGAGAAATAATGAACTAAGTGAGTGATGGGAGTCGGTAAGGATGGAGTGGATTCAAGGGTCCGAGTGGGAGACAATGATTAGAAGGTGAAGGGAAGAAGGATCGGTGAAGCTAGAGCTTGAGGTGGGGAGGGATTTACAGGATTAGTGGCCGAGGAGAAGAAAAAGGGAGTTGTGAATTCAGTAGGAGGGGGTCGACTTAGATAGGGAGATAGGGAGCTCGGATGGAGTAAGAAGGGTGATATGGAAGCTCGGGCAGATGGGGACAGGGTAGAGCAAGGTGGTTGGTGGGTGAGGTCGAGTTGGAGATCGTGGTATTGAGCGATGAGGGGAAAGATGGGCTTGGGGAAAAGTCAAGCCATGTATGAGGTGGGAGTAGGTGAGTTAGGGGTGGCGGCTTAGGATATAATTATAAGGGGTCAAATTGGGAGGAGAATAGTGAAGGTGTTAGGATATGGGTCAGAGGTGAGGTAGAACACTCAATGATAGCTAAGGGAATGGGTAGTTAGGATAATATTTTAAAAAATAAATAAATAAAATTAATTAATAATTTATTTATTTTAAAATTTAATTTTATTTAATAATAATTATGTGTATATATTTTTATTAATTTTTAATTAATATTATTTATTTAATAATAAAAACAAACTTGATATTAATTAGAAACTACCAAATGACAAGTCTATGAACACAACACAATGACGTACCTCAAAGATGGCAAAAAACGACCACATGTACAAAGGACATCACATTAAATCTTGTAAACGAGTAAGCTTACAAACAAAATATTCACAAAATCTATCATGTGATGACCACTAGGAGAATAATGAATTACACAATTAAACTTGAAAACACAGCCAAATGATAAGGTTAATTTCTGGATTTTCTTCCCATGCGGGTAGATGTCAACAGAAAACAAGCAAAGCACGTACCTCCTAGTGATTTCGATGAGTGATCGTACTAACCTGAAATTGAAAAATACTAAGATATTGTAAACAAGTAAGTTAGAAAAGATGAGTAAAATAACAAACAAAATGACTAGATCTAGGATCTGGTCCCGCCATGCGTACTCAAATGTTGTATAGGATACTTCATTCTTGAGGCGGGGTGAAGGCCGATCTTTGGGAGCCACTAAAGAACTTTGAATGATGGAGGGATTAGGACCTTAGATTCAAATGTGGATATATGGGTGCAAATAAGATAAATGCATGATTTAAAGAAGCTAGATCTACAAAATCTGAAACAAATAAGATTAGATCATAATATGCGGGGTTGCTTGGACAATGCTTTGGTTCTAAGAGGATTTTAACTCCTTGGAGGATGTCAACCGTCGTGTCGAGACAAGATAATAATAGAATATAAGATAAACTAATAACGTAAGTAAATGAACAAAGGAACAAAAGGAACTTGACGCTACTGGGTGTGTAGATGGTATTATTGATTTGATGTGTACAACATGAATCTCACTTTTCTTCCTCGATCGATCGATCCAGTCTTCTTGAAAAATATATCCATCCAAACTCTAGGTCTTTGGTCCTTTTTTTTTGAAAAATATATCCTTCAGGTCTTTGAAATATGGGGAAAACCCATATTTATAGCAGATGTGAGGTTAGATTGGGGTTAACAAGTAAGGGGTTGGGTAGAGTAACCCGAGTTAAGAGATATGATGTGATCACGTGGGGACCACGACTTGAATTATTAGATGGAGTGGGGAGCATGATTGACATGGTAGGTGAGATGATAGATTACATTTAGAAAAAGGGGTGTCGATGGGTATATTAATACCCATGGATTAATAATTTGTGAGAGATGGGGATAATGCCAAAAGTTGAACTATTAAAAGGGTCTACATGTAGCCCATTTGATAATTAATTAAATAAGGTGAGAAAATGGATGGGATTTCATTTAATTTAAGAAAAGAGAAGTGAGAATGGAAATTGCATGAATGTGAGATGACAGGAGAGGGGCGCTATACCAAAAATTGGGTGTCTACACAAAGGGCATGAATAATCTTTGAAGCCTTCATAAGAGGTATACAATGAAAATGGTACATCAAGTACACACATCAATCAAAATAAGTCTTCATAAGAGGCATATGCACATATATGAAAGTACATCATATGAAAAGAGTATCATCCACAACTCCCTCCTCTCCGGATCTGCCATGTCTTGGGTCTTTGAATAGAGGTGATGTTGCCGATGGTGGGATGGTCCGACTTTGGGTGCACCACCTTGTTGAACGGTGGGCTCTTTGACCGATCGCCTCGACCTCCGTGACTTGGATCATGTCCTACTCACACCGAACTAATTGAAAGGAGTCACTCTCTATCCCTCTAGTACTACTCGATAATGACAAATGGCCTTGTAATAGGAGGCCTCGCTACTAGCTCTCATAATGTCCTGTATCATCTCAATCTAACAAAGTCTTTGGCTACTTGTATAGCAGAATCTCACTCCCCTATAAATCTACCAATATTAGCTTCGAACATGTCTTAGTGTGGTAGCTCGCCGATATCTTTCTACTGTAATAGTCTTGACTTGGGCCTATGCCCCGATCTCTCTAGTGATATACCGCACCTAGACCTGACTGATCCCAATGTGTAATGGTGGTATGAGTATGTGTTTGTGCCTAATGTAATATGCTCAAGCTGAGTACCATGCGCTGCTGCTAGCTATCAGATCTGCTGCAAACCATGTAACCCCATATCCACCCCGACCAGCTGAGCTCTCGCCTAGTCTATCTCTATGGTGATGACCAACAAGCTGCGCCTTGACCCGATTCCTCTTGGCCACCACTTATACCTAAATGACTATCCGCCTGTAACTACTACTAAAAGGAAGCTAACTCGACCACCACCATCTCCTCTGCCACCATGTGGAGCATGTGGAGGAGGACCCTTTGTACCACAAGATGTACATGCTATAATGGAATGTGAATCCCACCGAAATACCAATTGGAGGCAATTGCATATACGGAGCCTCGGGGCACTTGTCTCTATCCAGATCTAAGACCATATCCATGTGGTTGTTGTGGTGGAGGACCCTATCCCCCACCCCCATCATGATTCCGATCACAAATAGATCATCATCATCATCTCCGTCATCCCCATCACCACTGCTAGGAGGTCCCACTGGAGGTGCTCTCACTCCTACATCATAGGCTACTCTCGAAATCATCAATTGACAAGGTAATATTGTTTGATACCATGACCCATACTCTAAACTGTGCACCCTAGATCTTTGGCTTGCCTCAAAGGTACCCATTGAATTGGCACCATCTACAAATAGTTGGCCATAGCTCTATCCATAGTAATATGTGGCCCCATATCAAAATACTCTTAGGCCCTGTGAGCATACCACATATATGGCCTTGACACATCATGTACAATGCTAAGTTGTCTCTAAAGCACCGGTCAAATCTATAAAACTCTTGAATGTAGTTGCGGCTTCCAAACATAAAGTGCTCAACTATCGCTATACTGAGCTCTAACCCATCCTCGAGCCACTAAAATTGTTTATACGACCTCCATATTATCACGACAAAGATGTTGTAGCTCATCAAAATCTTGACGATAATGGTATGTATCTCCCATGTTCGGCCCCACATCTTCACGCTGCGGAACCCAACCCATAATCGAAGGCTTCTTTGGAGCACTAACCTCAAAAAAATCTATAGGGCAAAAAATGGCAATATGGTCCCACACCTAAATCTATAATAAACGGGTTGGACCTACCGTCTTATGATGGTAGTATGTAATCAAGTGAAGGTCCCAATATAAATGTGCCAGTATGCACTAGCCCTAACAATATCACTCACCATCAATCAATCTACATATCACTCGATGAGACCAAGTGGAAATGAAGCTCCGGTCTTGTCAGGGAGAAAACGCCACTGACAAAGGCCATTAGGTATACTACCACTTGATCCACTCATGATCTGCTATACACCGAGATAATCCGATGTCATACCACAACGAGGTATATCCTGCACTCCAAATAACTCTAGAATACAACAATCAATATCTAGTTGATGGCTCGTATACTGAATCAGCTCACCCTGGAGGGGGACTCGTATGATGTGTCATACATCCTCCAAGGTGATGGTGATCTCACGATGGGAAGCCGAAAACACCGACTCTCATTATACCACCACTCACCTAAGGCTATTAGGAGGTCGTGATCTAGAGTAATCCATGGCATATCGGCTATGTAGGCTAACTCAAAGTAATGTATAGTAAGATATATAATATCTTCCTATCCTCCTCGTGGAACTATGCCTCTATCGTAGCTAGATGACCATACCTCTTCATAGTATGAAGGATGGGTAATCGTCTCTGCAAAATAAAGACACTCGTTAAGGCTATTTTATCTATATTCTTCTATTATTCTTCTAAGCATACTAATTTCTACTTTCTTCTACAAAAATCTAGCAAATATTCCTCTCAACTTATCCAATTTTTCTTCAGAAATTGACTAAGTATTTCTTCCAACACATACGTGCCCTAACGGATGCCTACACACCAGTCAATGCCTATGCGCCCAAATCTCATACACGCTCCACCGACATGTGTGTGCCCATGCCAATGCATGCACACCCAAAAATCCCTAGTCTACCTTGTCACCACCCTAGCGTATACACGTGTGGTTCGACGCGTGTGCGTGTGCGCTACCATCCTATTCACCCCGATGCATGTGTGTCCCCTTCGACACATGCACGCATGTGCACCCTTCTATTCAACATGTGCACTTATGTGCACATGTTTTCCCAACACATGCGCGTACGCGTATTCATTATTTTAACTCTTAATTAATATAAAATGTGTTTAAAAATGACATTAAATGTAAAAATTAACAAGAAAGGATAGAGCACTCACGAAGGGTCCATGCTCCTTGTCCCGAAGGTACTCCCGGATGTGCTCTCGCCTACCTCCTCCTCCTCAAAAGTCTCGCCATCTCTCTCTCAACTCATAAGTCACTCGCGGTGAAAATTTGCAAGAGCTCCACAACAAATGAACTATTCATGATGGTACCTCCTTTTAGGTGGGTATATTAAGCTTTGGTGATGCCCCGGGTGCATGTTTTCCCCGCTGTGATCATTCTAACACTTCTTCTACCCATCCAAATAATTATTTTGTATTAAATAATTATTTTTATTAGTTTTTTTTTGCTACACTGGGGCACTATTTTCCACCTAACACTCATTTCTTCACACTGGGGCATTTTTAAAAATATTTTCAGGTGCTATTTTCCTCCTATTTTTCTTCTATTTTACCTGTTGTGATAGTTATTTTTGTTAAATAATTATTTTTGGCTTGTTTTTCTTCTCGTTGGGGTACTTTACTAATACCGACGCCCATTTCTTCACCCAGGGAATTTTTCACGTGATTTTAGGTGATATTACATTTCCTATATTCTTCCGACCAATCAAAATTTTAAAAATTATAAAATCATTAAAAATCCAAAAAATTGTCAAAATTCGAAAATGGACTAAAATTGGTTAAAAGCTCATTTTCAGGTGAAAGTGTATCTATCACATGACACTCATCTCATATCTTGCTGATGTTTTTACATGTTTTGAAGTGACAACTCAAAGATCATCTGGATTTACCAATCATCTACAAGAGCTACGCTACTTACTTAAATCAGTACTCTAGGGCACAACGAGTTGCCTAAATCTTGTTTCGTCATGCACACTTCTTTTCATTAGGACCCAAACATCCTCTATACTCCTCCTTGCATGTACAATTTGCTTGGGGAATCATTTTTAACCCTTGTCATTTATCACAAACATTTGGGACTTCAGATTGATAACAAAATATTTGTGCAACTCTCTTAAACATTGTTGGTTTAAGTGTCCGTGTTTGTACTTATTTCCCTATTAAATCAACTTGTTTACTTCTTGTATTGCATTACATTTTATATGTTGCATTGAGTTGACAGTTTCAACAATGGATAAAGCTTTGTATTATGGATTTTCATGTCATTCTACACTTTTATCATATGCTTATATTTTAATAAGGACTGATGATGAAGATTCTTAGCAATATGATGAAATAAAATTGTCTTATGCAAAGCAACATCACAGATAGCTCAATATCTCCCCCTTGTTATATTCTTCTTTCCTCCCATCAAATCATTCTCTTATCTTCTATTTTTAATCTTTCTTTTTATCATCGATTGACCTCTTTCATCGACCCTATCAACACTCGAGGGGGCATCCTTCACCCTACTAATTTTTCTTCCACTCCTTCAAAAATTTGTAGTTGTTTGTGTTTGTCTACTTTCTTTGAAGTGGCGTAGCTTACGCCACCCCAAAGAGGGGAAAATGTAGACACATGTAGTTTGATTGAACCAATATTATTCTTAATATTGCACTAACTATTCTACTCCTTACAAATTGACGACACACCATCAATTAGACCCACCTAACTCCCATTTTACGACATTCGTTTGGTTGTATTCCTCTTGTAATCAATTAAGCAGGCTAATATAGCCTTATATTGACTAAAAACTCTTCTAATCCTATTCTAGAATGCTTCTACTAACTTCCTAGACTATCAATCCATTTTCTTAGATTGATTAGACCTCTCAAAACTTTCTCTAACTCCTAATTCATCTTTAAACATGATTAACTAGCCTAACCTAGTTTAGTTAGCCCTAAGCATGTTTAACCTCTTATAAGCCTAGTCAAATCTTACTTTGACTCACTAAAAGTGTTTTTGGCTTATTCATTTGTCCCACATGCACCCAAAGTCTCCCCTTTCGAAATTAGAAACCTATAAATACCCCACTACCCCTAGACCATTTCTAAGAACACTTCCCTCTCTAGGCTAAACTATAGTATTATTGCTAGGATTAGAGCTTTTCTTCATTTGTCATATTGAGCTAATATTGCTTTTGCTTTGCTATTTCCATTCAAGTTTGAGTAAATGGAAGAAACCATGTGGCTCTTTAGCCATTAATGGAGAGCTTCCATTCTCACAATCATAAATTGATTGCTTAGAATCTATCTAGGTTCATTTGTAAAGCTTTCAAGAGTAGAGGATAACTAGACATGTTAGATTTACTTGTTTTCTTCAAGATTAATGCATGAAAAAGTAATGAATCCTTGTTTATCTCTTATCTGATGGTCCATTGAACTATTTGTTCAAAGCTTTGGGGATTCTTGAGTGTTTCTTACCCCATTTTCATAGCTTTTGTAAACTGTTTCCTTGTTCACAATCATCCTCCCTACCAACTTGACCAAACTCCCATAGAGCTCGAAAATCCCCTAGAGAGCTCTCCTCCTTAGCTGAGTTCATGTTTTAGCTCAACAATTTATCTGTTTTTCTCTAATTGCTATTTTGTGGGTTTGGCTCTACCCTTGCATTTGTAGTCAAGTTGGTTGTTTCTTTACATCGAGTTTTACTTGGTCGGGTTTTACTTTGTCTTTTGAGTTGGACATGTTACTTGCTTCGCCCCTGAGTTTGGGTGAGTTAAACCTTCCTCTTTGCGAGATCGATTCCTATTAACCCCTACATTTTAAGTCAAGTTGTGTTGGGTCATGTCCTGTCTTTGTGATCCTACATTCAAGCCTCGCTCGGGTTATTCCCTTGGATTGTGTCGTGGGTTTTTTCATTTGCAAAACCTGACCTTATCATTTTCACCCACCTCGACCTCTGCTCCTCCATCGACCCTATTTGGCCTACGTCCTCATTTCCTTTCCAAGTGACTGCTCTTCCTATGTGGCTCGGCCTCATTTCCCATGTGACTTGGTCTTTTGTCTCGTTGCACTCCACCTTGAGTGTTTGTTGTGACTCACCCTATAATCCATAACCATATGAGTGTTCATCCTCGTGAGCTCATATCTTGCAATCCTTGACCGAGTGCTCCTCATCTCTTACACCCCCTCCTTGAACCCCTCACCACTTTGACTCGCTCCCACTCACCAAAGCACATTGACCGAGCCTTTGTTTTTTTTTTTGCCTCGCTTTTTAAATTTAGTTTCATTTAAATTTTGTTTTAAGTGACGTTTTAATTAAAGGTTAGTTTTTTTAATAAAAAGAGGGTCTTAATAAAAGGTGGTCAGTTTTTTTTTTATGTGGGGCATTTTAAGAGGTGGTGTTTAATATATCTAGGTGGGGGTTAACAATTAGTTAGGGAGTTAATTTTTTTGGGGCCTTAATTTCAATTAATTAGATCTTATTTTTTTAGCTCTATAATTGATTAATAATTAGCTCTTTAATTATTTCAATCAAATTAGTAGTCAATTTAGTCATTTTTTACTTTATTTTGGTTTTTTAAAAACTTTTTGTCGCCTTTTTTAAATCAAAGCTATTTGACAAACTAAAAGTATGATTTTTAGCATTACTAGAGAAATGTTTCTAGAACTATTTGTTGGATTTGTAGCGTCCCTCTTAGGATTTTTTCACCTTATAGGAGCCCTTATTGCATCTTGGAAGTCCTTTAGACTCATTTTCAGCCCTTTATTTGCTTTGTATTTTCTCTTCTTTGCTTGCGGGTTAGTGAGCGCGTCTGCCACAACCTTGTGGCAAGAGATCTTCCTTCCCTTCTTGCTTTATTTTGTGTTTGTTCACTTGTTTCGTTGCGTATGACTGAGCATATTGTGGTCTCCACACTTGTGTGATATTTTTCTCATTACAAGGTGGGTGACCAACCATTTCACGTTGCGTGAACACTTGGGTGTAATCAACGCATTATTTGTAAAGTGCCGCATTCAGGGGGGTATTCTCTTTTGTGTTTCTTTTCTTTCTACTATTTTCTTTTCTCACTTTTATCTGCTATGGATCTTAATATTGTTCCTTTGCTTACCCCATTTAACTATCACGAATGGAAAGATGTCGTATCTCTTGCTTTGAGAAAACAAAAATTGTATTGGATAACTATGGGATTGCAAACTTGTTATCCCGCAAAATTGACAAGGGCAATTCACGGTAACTACACCAAAATTCTGTTTTGACCCCTAGGGAAGTTTGATAATGTTTGCAATAGCCCAAAACTCCCTTTCAAAAAATCAGGTTGTTTTGGGACTTAGCCATTTTTAGCTAATCCTTTGGCGCACAAATTGTCGTGTCAACATGATTAAAGGTCAGGCACAATTATTCACGCGTGTCGACATCAGGAATTTTGAGCCCCCCTTAAAACATCCTTCGACACAAAAAGTTGTGTGTTGACACTCTCAAAACTACGCCCCTTTGAACTGGGTGCCATTTCATTCGTGTCGACACCCCAAAATTCGCACCCCTTTATCCTTTGGTGCCAAGATTGTTTTAACATCAACATCACAAAACTCGCGCTAAGCATTTTCCTAGGCACAACTTTTCGCATGTCAACACTCCGGAAATCACACCAAAAGTGGTTGGTGAGGTCATAAATGCCAATTTTTCTATAAATATGAACCTACCACATGTCATTTTCACAAATTGAAAATTGTGAAAGTTATTCTCTCTGCACGTGTCAGCCATCCCTGTCAGCCCTCGCGTGCCATTTTCAAGCTTGTGGACCCGCGTCTTTCATCGTCTTTTATAAATCTAGGTGAGTGGCTCCTCTCCCATTTGTGGTTTTCATTTTGTTGTGTTAATTTTTAGGGCTTGTATCAAATAAATAAAATCTAAAGAATACATTCAAAATCCCCAACCCAGCTAAAGCCCTCTTTTCCTCTCCTTCGAGATCTAAAAATCTGGAAGGCCCCTGCCACTGAAGTAAATTATAAACCATCTATATCTGCTCACTACCTTGCCAAAAACTTCTCTTTCTTGCCATCAAATCCAAATCCAAATCAAAAGAGAAAGAAATGACGACTTCAACATGAACTCGTTAATCTTGTTAAAACCCGACACCATTTTTAGAGATGTTACATGCTCGAGAAAGTGTGCCAAACAAATACGGCGCACTATTTTTCCCTGCAACCTCTTCCAAAGTTGCACTTTGGCACACTTTACTATCATGTAACACAAAATTTTTCCATGCCTAGCCAAAGAACACTTACCAGATTTTCCATGAGGCGTAGTTGCAACTTCCACAACATCGACATGGCATGTTGTATCTTTGTAGATCCACACCTCGCGCTTTACCCGCAGCCTGAAATTTATCATGTAACACCTCTCAAAATTGCACCCTTTCTAACTTGGCACAAATTTTTCCACATCGAGACTTTCCCAAGTGCACCTAGCAATAAAAAGCTCCTGAGCTTGCCATAAACTTGGGCCCCGCGCCCAAGGCTTAAAATTGCTCGTTCTTCCTTCTGTAAGCTAAACTTAACTATTTTCTCACACATTCGAAGGTGTTCTGCTATTCTTCAAAATTTCATTATGGATAACATGACGGTTGACATGGATCTTCTATGTTGGACCTTCTTGATACTTCTTGTAGAACAACAACATCCGTCCTCAAGCTCACATATGTCTTCATCAAGCAAGAAACCAACTAAAGCTAAAGCTAAGCAAGAGCAAGAAATGAAGTACAAGTACCAGAGAGTCAGAATGCTTGACTCATATGTAGAGTGTGACCTTGACATCAGAGACTCTGAGCTGGGTCATATTGACATGGATGATTTTTGGGTAAGGACCACCAAGGCAAGCAGTGGCCCATGGATGAACAAATTAGTAGGCAGTGGATTGCACTTTGTTTGGGCTTCCGGTGAGTGCCATAAATAATGAGTTCATCATGTTGGTTGCTTGATGTTATAACAAAGACACTAGATGTGTCAAAAATAAAGAACAACGAGACAATCATAAACCTCATAGCTCATCACTTTGAGATGATCCTGGGCATTCCTCATCACAGGCAATATGTGGAAATAAGTATTGAAGACTGTAGGAAGGCATGGGATGATAATGAAGATAAGTGCATGTAGATGATGAATGAAATCTATCTAAAGAACAAGAAGCTAGTGTCTAGATGGCCACAAACCATCCACCGAAGTGATTTTAATGAAGAATTGAGTGATACAATCACATTCTTGAGTAGAGTATTTGGGCTCCCTGATGCCCATTATTTCCACAAGTGGATGCTGAGATACCTGGAGAATATGAGCAAGAATGCACCTGATCAATGCTTTGGTTAGGGTGAAATCATCAGTGACACCATCTCCCAGTAGCTTCAACAAGTTCTAACAACTGGGAAGTTCTACATGAATTCCTACGTTGTATACGCTACTGTGTTAGAAAGGGCTTTCACAGGGTTAACCTGAAATGGGATATGGCCCCAAGTCAAGATATACGAGTTTTACCCAAAGCTAAGGCTTGAAGCTAGCATCTCCCAGTTCTCCAAAATAAATGATGCCTTCTTCTATGAGGTATTATGTCTGCTGAGACCAAACATGAGACATAGTCGAACCAGCCTAAGTGTGGTTGCTACTATAAAGAAATGGGGAGAGTTTTTCACACAATTCCCCACATTCACATACCTCGAGTTTGTGAATTTCGAGGGAGAGCCAAAAAAGCTACCAAGGTTTATAGGGTGAAGCAGGTCCTCTTGGAATTGTCAAGGTAGCTAATCACTTATCATGAAAAGTGTATGCAGAGAAAGAAAGGAGGAACTCCATTCCCCTCTGAGTTGGCGATACACCGCCTCTACACTTGCTAAAGCACGGGAGATGTATGTTGAGCTAGAACTGCTAAATTTGAAGCACAAATTCCTAGAAAGGCCAACCTTCGATTACGAGTTACCTCCCAAAGGAAAAAATTGATCCCATCCATGTTCCCAAGATCGAGGACATTTGGATAGACCTAACACATGAGATAGACATTAGGTGGAAGGATCACTCCTAGCTAGCTTTGGAGGAGATCATCCACTATGGCATTACCATTGTCCCAAAGAAATTCAAAGAGACTGATCAAGAGATCGATCAGGTTTACATTGACACTGAGATGGGGAAAAGCGGCCATTCGTAGAAATTGACAGAGCTAAAGCACCAAAGACCATTCAATAAAGGGTTAAACCCACATTACAGTGCACCGAACATTGGTGCAATCAAAATGGCCTTACATACCTTGGAGTTGAATTCACTACTTCTCCTTTAGGCCATGCACCTCCAAGGCCGACCATGTCTTTGAAAGGAAAAGGAAAAGACAAAGTGGGAGAGCCAAGCAGACAAGAAGAAACTCTTGAAGATCTCCCTCCTACTCGGGAAGCAAGTAGTCGACCTGGTGTCTCCAGGTAATGAAGAAATAATAGATGTTTCAACGGATACATCCACCCAGGATGTTATCACAACTGCAACTACTGAGGTACCTAACGTTCCTTCTTCCGCTCCTCCTTCTCCTCCTATCATTGAAGCATCTATTCCTATGGATGTGTCTTCTCCTCTCCCTTCCTCCCTTCCATCTCCCACCTCTTCCATCTTCTCCTCTCTCATGGATCTATCACCCAATATTTCCTCAATCCTGATGAAGATCCCTTCTATTTCCACATCCTTCTCTTCTCTATTAGTAACTCTAGGCCCCACAAGCATCGGTGCATTGGACTCCCTATCAATGCCACCATTGAGTGTTTCAACACACTTCCCTGAGGCCTCTACAGTTGCTCCCCCTCTCACTCCCATTTCTTCTTCTTCCTCCACTCCCACTCCCATAAGTCTTGGTTGGATTTCTGACCATCTGAGCCAACATAAGAGGAAAGTTCCCATTACGGCCATGGATTTCTCCGTTATTCGAAGAAGGGAACTAAGAAGCAGAAAGTGATAACTCACTTTTCTAAAGGCACTTCAGGGGAGAGAGTCATGGAGATAGCTTTCTCTAGATCCCACCAAGAGAAAATAAGATCTGTCTCCCATAGACTTCATGGTGACTCAAGTCACAATGGGGACCTCATCGGAAAGCCTGTGAGGGGAAGCCTTGTCTCTCTTGTAGATTCTCTGTAAGAAGCTCTAAGAGGTAAAAGAGGAGAAAATGATACTCAAAGAACAAAACAAACATATCCTACAAGCATTGTAGAAAATGGGCAATGCTCCTCCTGTGTGACTTTGCCGAACCCATTCAAGTTCCCAGTCAAGAGAAAATAAATGAATATGTTAAGATTGGCGAACAAGGCACATCAGTATCATCCTGGATCGAGTGGATCCTCAGAGATGGAGAAGAAGTGCTTAGGAAGTTTACATTTCTCTATTAGGATATAACCCAAGAAAATAAGGAGCTACAAGCAAGTAGCAAGTGCCCTATCCAAAGAGTTGGATAATGCCAGGTTGCAACATGAAACATTCCAAACAATGGTTAACTGCTTAGCTGACGACCTATTGAAAGTCAGCGTTATCAATCACCCGTGTGCACATAATAAGGCTCTCACTGCATTAGATTACCGGGTTGATCAAGATGGAATATATCCTGGAGAGAATCTATAAAATCAAAGATGAAGCCTTGGACGCATAATACAACATGGAGCGACAGATTACAAAGTTGGCTCCTGGGGATGCTTAGTGAATCATATAACTTGAGGGAAGTAGATGATACATTCCAGCGTTTCAAGGCTATCATCACTCAAGGTTTGGCACTGAGGTCACTTTCGACCGAGAGTCAATCAATAACCTCTTGGCCTGCCGTAATTTCATTGGCTTTTAATCGATGCATGCAAAACTTTCACCGAGTTACACGACAAGCTCAAGAACAAGAAAGAAACCTACGACGGTTATTCACGATCATTTTAATGGTCCCAACCATGATCAACTTCAAGCAACGATCAAAAAGTTTGCAGAATATTGAGCACAATGTCACATCGATTCTCCTGATCAAAAGCAAGACACTAAGTTTGAGCAGAGGGATGATGATGAGTAGTTTCTCTGTCTAGGATGCATTGATCTTTTTGTAAAATATTTAAAAAAGCATGTTGGCATACACGATGACCTCATCCATGTTTCACCATGGGATGTTGCCATCAAAAACTTGCCCAAGTCAAGCTGTTGACTTTTTAGATATTTTCTAGATATTTTGTAAATATCTTGTAAGATATTTTGTAAGTAGTGGTTTTTCTTTTGTCTTCTTCCTTTCTCTCCTTCTATAAATACTTGAATACTTGTTGCATTCTGGGTGAACATTTTTGTGTGAAAAGAGAAGTGAGGAGAGAAAGACTTTGTGTTTTCTTGTAACAGAAGAAATATTAATACACATATTCAGACTTTGTGCTTAATGTGCGTGTTATTTGCATCAGATCTTTCTTAAGTTAGATCTATGTTTTTATTCTATTAGATTCATTCCTACTTGTTGTCATTTGTTCATCAATAGTTCTTTAATTGTTTATGCAAGTAAGTTTGGCTCTCTGTTTACTTTACCACTCAAAGCATAAACCTTCTGACCTTTCCATCTTGGAATTCATTTCTTTTCTTCCTTCAGATCTACCCTCCTCCGTTCCTTCCCTCCTACCTTTCTATTCGTTGTTGGAACTACCTCTACTGGGATGAGATCCCAAACCCCCTGAAGTTAGAATAGTGTAGATTTGCCTGATTCTTGCTTGATAGATTAGTAATAAACCAGTTTCACATTGTCTCAAAGAGGGGCTTTGCCCTGCACACTGTTGGCCTATTTCCCCACTGACTTGCCTAACCGACATATTTTCGAACCAACAAAACTAAACCTAAAGAAAATACAAAGAAAGAAAAGTGGTTTGAAAAATGTGATGAATCCTTTGGCCTTTTGTGTCTTTCTGTATCACCGGAACTGCGCTTTCATATTAACACAACCAAATCACCCAAGGAAGTTTGGGATGCCTTAGAAAAATGTTTTGGGAAACATGATGAAATGAAAGGGCATGAACTAGAAAATGAGTTGATTAGTCTCAACCCTAGCAGTTTTGACACTCTCCAAGAATTTTTCACCAAACTCAAATCTCTAAGATTGTAATTGATTTTTTGGAATTAAGAAGGACTCATAGCTCATACTTTCTATCCTTGTAAAACTTGGTCCCGACTATTCTGTCTTTGTCTCTACCTTCCATGCTACAAAAAGAGCACTTGGTGCAAGTTGGACTATGCCCTCCTTTGATGAGTTTTTTGTTGATTTGACTAGAGAATAAGATAAGCTAATTCAGATGGGTACTCTTAAATCCACAAAATATCATGCTCTCATTATGGTCATGAAAAACCGAGGGTTTTAAAAGAGAAGAAGTAGAACAATAAGGATCATGAGAATAAAAAGGACCAATCCACCACCAAATCAAACTTTTCCACTTCCTCTTCTAGTTCTAAATCTCCTAAAGAATGGATCAAATGTGGGTATTGTAGTAGTAGGCATGAAGAAGAAAAATGTTTGAAGAAGAAGATTGACCTCCTCATAAGTCTTCTTGAGAAGAAAAACATAGGAGTCCTGATTCTCTCAAGCCATCTTCATCATCAACTCATGAAATTTATAAGGAAAAAGACAATGGAAAGGGGAAAGTGAAAGAAAAAGAAAATAATCAACTAAGGAGAAAACAAAGGCAAGATATTTAGTTGCAATTGTGTCACCTAATCCTACATGGGTGATTGATTCAAGTACATCTCATCATATGGCCTCATCAGACATTGAGTTTGCTTCATTAGAGCCATGTGACATGTCTTTTATTCGGCTTGGTGATGAAACTTCTACACCAATTTTTGGGAGAGGGTATGTTGAAGTGAATGGTGGAAATTTCAACAATGTGCTTAGTGTTCCTTCACTTTCAACTAATCTCCTTTCAGTGTATCAGATTACTCACCTTAGTCAGGGCATGTGGGTTGAGTTCACTCCATATTTTGTTTATGTTAGAGATCTACACAGTGATGCTATCATTGTAGTTGGTACAATTGATCATCACACTCAGCTCTACTCCTTTTCTCACTTTGTTCCTCCTTTATATTCTTCATCGATTCACCTAGACTTGATGATATTTTTGAGCTCACTTATGATGATGATGACTTCTCTTTTAGCTTGGTTGATTGTCATAGTGATGGGGACCCACCTCCACCATCTACTTATCATATACCACATATTGAGGAGTTATTTCTTGATCCACCTACTTTTGGTCCACTACATACTTTTCAGGGAGTAAGTACTTTGATTTGAGACTCATCGGACTTCGGGCACTCTTCTATATAATTACAGGACATTCCACCTTCCTTCTTTGCTGCTACTTCAGATTCACCATCCCTTCATGGAGTAGTTGACACTTCCACCTCACATATGGAGCATCATTCCTTGGATAGGAACTACACCTTGTCACTTTGGGGATCTTCTTCTTCACTTGATATAGGGTGGTCTTCGACATGTTCTTCATCTTGGGAGGTTGGATAGTGTTTCTTCATCTCTTCTCTTCTTGTAGAAAGATTACAGTTTATACATGAGTACCTTATAAGGAATTTAGTTTTCGGGACTCATTTGATGCATCTTTCTTAGGTTGTTTAGGGTGTCTTTTATCTCTTGTAAGTGGATGTTTTTCCTTGGGTTTTTCTCCATTACTTGATATCCTTATTGTACATGGGTACCTCATCAGGCCTAGTTTCTGGGACCCATTTCCCTTCTCCTCTTCTTATTTTCTAGAATTTTTTTAATATATGGGTACCTTATCAGATTAGTTGTCGGGCCCCATTAACACATCTTTCTTAGTTGTCTAGGGAGTTCTCTTTATGTTCTAACTTTCCATGACCTTTACCTCAACTTCGATGAAGGGGGTGTTAGTGTATATGAATTGTTTCATCGTCATTTAGTGTCTTGTCCACCATAGATGGTTATTCATCTCATTGAGTGAGGTCATAGGTCATTAGGGTTAGTTAGCGTTATTTCTATCATCTGTCATGTACAAGAGTTACAAAATGATCCTATATGTACCTCTTTTTTAAATCTATGAGCATGTAGAAACTTTGTTTCTTTCAAAATTTATTCTCATTTTGGGATTTAATTTCTTTCTTACTACGTGGAGAATTCATGAAACCATTGGAAGTATAACCTTTTCAATGTGCATGAGGTTCTGTATTGATCCTCACATAACAACTGATAATACCTACATCTTCCATTCATGTTTCTTCTCCCCACAACTCCATAGGGGATCTAGTCTCAATTTTTCCATTCTCGTGTCTACCACTCATTTTTCTTCTCTTCTTATCTCTCATATTCAACCTAGTTCTTATTCTAGAACCCATGCCTTAGAATCCTTGGTATGAAATCTATAAGCCTCACTTCTTCAATTACAATAAGGTACCACCATCAATTATTCTTCTATGGATTCTTCACTTCTTCTACACAATCCTCTTGCACATGAGGTTGCCTCTTATCCTCTTCCTCCTGGTTTTGTTTCACCTAAGCTTCCTATTTTCACTAGTAAAGAAGATCCACAAGAGAATCTTATATCATTTTATGTTGTTTTCTTAGATTATGCTTTCAATGATACATTGTTAACAAAATTGTTTCCTAGAAGTTTACAAGATTATGCATTGCAATGGTTTTATGATTTTCCTATTCATTTTATATGATATTTTACTCCATTAGCAAATCAATTTTTAGCACATTTTTATATTAATATTGGAACTAAAATCTCTTATGCATAAATGGATAAAATGAAACAAGGATCTAATGAGCACCTTAGTGACTATGTTCTATGTTATAAGACTAATCTTACTAAAATGAACAATATCCTAGCTGATTTTGAATTACAAGATCTATTTCTACAAAGTATTTTTCCTCCTATCTAAGAGTCAATCATCTTCAATACCTTTCATTCCTTCAATCACTTATGTCATATCCTTAAAGACCATGAAGGAAAGCTAATTTACATAAAAACTCAGATATCGGGATCATGTTTCTATTCAATATAATGCCAAATTCTCGGTAAATCTACCTTCAAGAGAAAACCTACTTGATCTTTGAGATGAAGCTAAAGCCATTTTTAATGTAGTGTCCCAACCAAAGAAGCTCCAAATCCAACCTCCTTGATGAAATTTTACTAAATTTACAATCCCACCTCGAGTAATGTTGCAACAACTCCTTGATAGTAACCTTATCTCTCTTCCTCAACCTCTCGAGTTGGATTCTAGTTGTCCTCAAGGAAAAAATTGATGAAAAAGCATATTGTGATTATCACCGATGTAATGGAAACTCCAATAATCAATGCTTTAATCCTAAACACATGATCCAAGACTCAATTAATTCGATGCAATAGAATGGGACGAGACTACTGTATATAAACTTAAAAATGATAATGATAAGCTTAAGATATTCAATGACTTGCTACCTAAGCATGAAAAGGCTACATACGAAACAAATTCAAATCATGCTTACCATGTAATTCCAACTTCATAATCTACTAATAATCCTCTAGAATTTATTTTTGGTACTACTAATCTACCACCAACCATTGCTTTTACTGATGCAAATTTCCATGCTTCTTTCACTTATTCTAAGCTTCACATTGTTGCATCCATTGACAATCATTCTCTCAATAATGTCATGATCAATCTTACTTTCAAACATAATGCATGTTCTCTTCCAATCTTTCGTCCTATTGGATTTTCATTATCCCATGTCTCCTACTTCCTATGGGCATATAATTATTCCCATCATAGTTGGGCCTCTCACTATCTGCTTTTCATTTGTTGTAGCATCGAAATCAAACATCAGAAACACGATCTTAGGTATTCCTTCGCTTAAGGCCACTAAAGTTGTTCCATATATTATACACTAATGTGTCAAATTCATACATGAGCATCAAGTCATCACTATTCAAGGTATCCCACCTCGAATCTCGTTACCTATTATCTCTTAAGATTCATAGGTTCTTACCACTAGTGCACCTCTTACTCCAGTTAGCATTACTCCTAGTCCACCTACTAGTGATGTTAATCTTACAATTTTGTCACACAGTCCTAATGATAGTCCCATGCTTTCACCACGGATACTAGCATACATAAGTCTCCTTGACCTTCAACTCACATCACCCACTCTTGGCATATCTCTAAACCTCATACTCTGCCACATAGAATCGACCGTCACACAAAGTTCATATTACACACTACACATCTTGGTCTTCCTGTTGAGTATGGAGCTAAATTACTCGTGTTTTAGCATGAAAATAGAACTTCATTGAAGTTGACAAAGAATCGCATCGTTAGAGTGTGACTGGAATCGGTCAGGGCAAGTTGGAACCAACCATGGTTGGGTAGAATCGACATCGGTTACCTATGCGACGAGTTTTTAATAACTCTCAGGATTTATTTCTATTTTTAGCATTGGAATAGATTTAATGAATGTAATTGCATGACTAAGTGCCCTAAAGTCTTAAACAACTATTTAAAGCATAAAGCTAGGGTTTATAATGTGAGAATTGATCATAATTACAAGATAATTATGTGAGAGAGAATTCTTGGTGAAGAATAAAAAAATCTTGAAGGAAGAAAGTATTGAATATGTGAGAAGTGTAGAAGATTGTAAATCTTCATTGTATATCTTGTCAAAGCTTTGGATAATACATTGGCTTGTTTCTTGGTGGACGTAGCCCAAATCGGGTGAACCACATTAAATCTATTATTGATTTATGTCTCTTATTTTGTATAATTCTTCTGGTAGAATATCCACTTTTATTTGCATGTATGATTAGATCTGATATATTGTCTATACAACCAATGTGCTAACCCCAACAACTGGTATTAGAGCTTTGTTTGAGGGTTTTGTGTGTTGAAATATTTACTCACAGAGGGTTTTCTAATTGAGTGGGAGTTACATCAATGATGTAAGATAATAAATACAAGGTGAGAAGTTTGATGGCTGGAATTATCAATTATGAAAGATGCAGATTGAGGATTATCTCGTATCGAGAGAGATTTGTACTTACCGTTGGATAAAAAGTCTAGACCTACGAAGATGACCGATGAAGAATGGAAGATTCTTTGACAGAAAGACTTTGGGATCTATAAGATTGAGCCAGCGGCATCCGTGGCTTCCAATATTACGTAAGTGACTTCTACGGTGACTTAATGAAATCTCTTGCTAATTTATATGAAAAACCTAGTGCTTTAAAAAAATTATTTGATGAAGAAAATTTTTTAGTTCTAAGATGCATGAAGGTGAATTTGCCTCTAGTCATTTGAATGATTTTGATCTATTATAAAGCAGTTAAAATCGGTTTCAATACCATTTGATGATGAAGTAAAAGAACTTTTATTTTTATATTCTTTTCCGATAGTTGGGACAACTTGGTAATGGTTGTTAGTAATACAACATCTGTTAATAATATTTTGAAGTTTGATGATGTGGTTAGTATAATCTTGAATGAAGAAATTCGTAGGAAAAGTACAGAGGAAACATCATCTAGAAATGCTTTGAATGTAGAAAGCAAGGGCAGAGAAGGAGAGATCCAAGAGTAAGAGTAATGGGAAATCAAAGTCAAGGGATAGTAAATCTAAATCTAGAAGTAAGGGAATTACTTGTTGGAAATGTGGAAAGAAAGGACATGTAAAGAAATATTGTTGGTCAAAGAATAAAGAGAACCAACAACCAGACAAAGGTAAAGAGGTGAATCTTGCTGCATCAGAGGTAATGCAAGATGCTCTTATTCTTTCTTTAGATAGTAGAATTGAATCATGGGTTTTAGATTCAGGAGCTTCTTTCCATGCAACCCCTAATAAGGGTTATTTAGAAATTATGTCCAAGGCAATTTTGGGCATGTTTATTTGGGTGATGATGAACCTTGCAGTATTACTAGTAAAGGGGAAGTTCATCTAAAATTGCAAAAGAGAGTGAGATTTCTCAAAGTTGGTGCAACTAAGAAGGAGTAGAAATGGGAGCTTGTACACTCAAATGTGTGGGGACCAGCTCATGTAGCTTCTCATGGTGGATCCCAGTATTATGTTACTTTCATTGATGATGCTACAAGAAAGGTATGGGTTTATTGTATTAAACACAAATCTAATGTTTTTGAAACTTTTAAAAGATGGAAAGCCCTTGTTGAGAATGAATCAAATTCTAAGTTAAAGTGCCTTAGATCTAACAATGGTGGTGAATATTGTAACAAGGCTTTTAATGATTATTGTTCAGTGAATGGGATACATAGAGAAAGAATGGTTCCAAGAACACCACAAGAGAATGGTGTTATAGAGAGAATGAACAGGACAATCATGGAACGTGCTAGAAGTATGAGGATACATTCTAGATTGCCCTTGCAATTTTGGGCAGAAGCAGTTGATACAACAGTTTATTTGATTAACCGTGGCCCTTCAAGTTCACTAGATGGAGGAATACCAGAGGAAGCATGGACTAGAAAAGAGGTAGATCTTTCTTTTCTTAAAGTTTTTGGTTCAGAAGCTTTTGTGCATGTTGATAGAGAAAATAGAAAAAAGTTGGATGCAAAATCCAAGAGGTGCACTTTCATTGGTTATGGATCTGGTGATTTTGGTTTTCGTTTTTGGGATTTAGAGAATTCTAAAATTGTTAGGAGTCGTGATGTTGAATGGAATGAAAAGAGAATGTACAGGGATCAAATTTTGGTACCCAAGGATGAGAAAATTGAGAAGTTTATTGATGAAAATAAACTCTCGAGTTTTAAAGAAACACCTTCAGAAATACACAGTAACCATGGTCGGTTAGGCCTTGACCGACATCGGTCAGATGAACTGCCAACGGTTACAGAGGATCAGAACCGGTGTCGGTTAGCTAGAGGTGATGTCGCCGTCCACCGCCGAAGTTGATACTAATGTCCAAGAGGTCTAGATTGAGCCTCCGTACCCCAAACTCCTGTGAGAAGGTCACAAAGGGTAAGTAAACTTCTAGAAAGATTTTCACCTTCTCTATTTTATCTATTATTGACTAATAGTGGTGAACCAAAAAGCTTTGAAGAAGCAATGTAGGATAAAACTCACATTCAGTGGGAGCATGGCATGGATGAGGAGATGAACTCTTTGGAACAGAACCAGACTTGGGATTTGGTTAAATTTCTAGCAGGAAAGAGAACATTGCAGAACAAGTGGGTTTATAGAATTAAGGAAGAAGAGGGTGGATAGAAAAGGTACAAGGCAAGGCTTGTAGTAAAGGGATTTGCACAAAAGGTAGGTATTGACTTTGGTGAAATATTTTCTCCTGTTGTTAAGATGACTTCTATTTGTACTATATTGAGTTTAGTTGCAGTAGAAGATTTGCATTTAGAGCAACTAGATGTGAAGATGACTTTCCTTCATGGTGATTTGGATGAAGAGATTTATATGCAAAGCCACTTGGGTATGAAGTCAAGGGTAAGGAGAAATTAGTGTGTAGGTTGAAAAAGAGCCTATATGGGCTCAAGCAAGCTCCAAGGCAATGGTACATGAGGTTTGATAGTTTTATGCATGAGCATGGTTACTTGAGATGTGAATTTTACCATTTTGTTTATTTCAAGAATTGAAAATGGGAGCTATATTATTTTGTTATTGTATGTGGATGATTTGTTTATTGTAGGATCTAGTATGTAGGACATTGGTGAGCTTAAGAGAAAGTTAGCTCAAATGTTTGCAATGAAGGATTTGGGAGCTGAAAAAGAATCCTTGGCATGTAAATACATAAAGACAGGAAAAACAAGAAATTATATTTTCTCAGGAGGATTATATCTACAAGGTGTTAGAAAGGTTCAACATGTAGAATGCAAAACCTGTTAGCACACCTATGGCTGGACACTTCAAATTGAGTAAAGATCAGTGTCCTTCATCATAAGAGGAGGTCAAATACATGACATGAGTGCCATATGCTTCAGTAGTTAGAAGTCTCATGTATGCTATGGTTTGTACAAGACCAGACATTGCACATGCAAAGTGGGAGTTGTGAGTAGATATATGGCTAATCCAGGTAAAGAGCATTGGAAAGCAGTCCAATGGATACTTAGGTATTTGAAAGGGACATCTAACATGCAGTTATGCTATGGAGGTTTGGATATTTCATTACGTGGCTATGTTGATTCAGATATGGCTGGAGATTTGGATGGTAGGAGGAGCACTACTGGATATATTTTCATAGTAGGTGGAACAACAATTAGCTAGATTTCAAGATTGTAGAAGGTTGTGGCTTTGTCTACTATAGAGGTAGAGTATGTTACAACTACAGAGGCTAGTAAGGAGATGATATGGATGAGTAGGTTCATGGAAGAGTTGGGAAAGGAACAAAGTAATTGTAAACTATTCAGTGATAGTCAGAGTGCAATTCATTTGGCAAAGAACTCAACATTTCATTTGAGAACAAAACACATTCAGTTGAGATATCACTTCATACGACAGGTATTGGAGGATGGACAGTTGAATCTGGAAAATATTCATACAAGCAAGAACCCTGTGGATATGCTAACGAAGCCATTAGCAAAGGAGAAGTTGGAGCTACACTCCACTTCTATTGGTCTTCGAGTTTGAGACTTGAAGAGGAAGAAACAAAGCTTAGGAGGATCCAAGAATGGCGTTGTACAGGTATAGTGTGCAGTAATTAATCTCCAAGTGGGAGATTGTTGAGTATGGAGCTAAATTACTCATGTTTTAGCATGCAAATAGAACTTGCTAGAAGTTGACAGTAATCGACATTGGTTAGAGTGTGACCGCATCGGTTAGGGCAAGTTGGAACCGACGATGGTTGGGCAGAACCGACATCAGTTACCTGTGCGATGAGTTTTTAATTAACTCTTGGGATTTATTTCTATTTTTAGCATCATAATAGATTTAATGAATGTAATTGCATGGCTAAGTGCCCTAAAGTATTAAACAACTATTTAAAGCATAAAGCTAGGGTTATAATGTGAGAATTGATCATAATTACAAGATAATTATGTGAGAGAGAATTCTTGGTGAAGAATCAAAAAAGCTTGAAGGAAGAAAGTACTGAACATGTGAGAAGTGTAGAAGATTGTAAATATTCATTGTATATCTTGTCAAATCTTTGGATAATAGATTGGCTCGTTTCTTTGTGGACATAGTCCAAATTGGGTGAACCACGTTAAATCTAGTGTTGATTTATGTCTCTTGTTTTGTATAATTCTTCTAGAAGAATATCCGCTTTTATTTGCATGTATGCTTAGATCTAATATATTGTCTGTACAACCGGTGTGCTAACCCCAACACTTCCAATATGTTTGTTTCACCTTATAAATAACACATTTCCTTAGGACATAACTTCCTTACACAAAAATTCATGCAACCAATCTCATATGACACTCGTCCCTTGATTCGTGATCACATTCTTCTTTTGGTTACAAGTGGCGAGATATAGGGCTCTTGCCCATACTCATTGGCTAGTTCTTGTGCTACTCACACTAGGGGGCATCCAATTTCCTCCTCATTTCATGATGACACACTTTATTTATAGGTTTAACTTGAATGTTGAGGGAGTGGTTACACACCTAAACCTCACTTTTCACAACACACTCGAGGAAACCTTGCACTGATACCTCTACTTATACACAATATAATTCATCAAAAGCACCGAAAATCTATATATTTCCCTCGCTAGGACATTATTAGATCACCCTTAATTATATTTGGAGAATAGGTTTTCCTCTATGCCCTTAAGGGGGATACAATCCAAAAACATTCAAATATGTTAAAAATACAAAAATAATTGAATTATTCTTGCTTGGTTGTTTCTATTGCACACTTTCCATATTACACTTTAATTATCATGTTATCTTGATACATAGTATGTTATATCATTTTTCCATACACGTGCATTTATGTGGTACATTGAGTTGAATGTGGGCTACACATAAATTGTTACACAATGCAGGATGTTTGAAACTACTCTTTACTAGCTGTTATATGCCAACTAGGGGCATCTACTTTACACTTCCATACACTCAGGTGCTAACATTCAAATATTTACTATTTTACTTCCTCTTGTAGATACAAAATCATACACTTTGGGTATTATTTGGTCTTGGTATCATACTACTATTCATATGGTTTTGAGTGAAGAAAGTAATAATTAACCCATGTCCTTTGGCCATTTTACTTTACTTTTTGTTGTCACTTCTGAACCTCCGCATGTACTTTCCCAATTTGTTTTATCACTTTACATCATTATTATCCTTGGTGGGGCCCCCAACCTAGTACTTGGGTGCCACAAGCACCTGGTAGCATTCGGGGTGCCCGATCCTCTTGCACTTTGCACTTATCTTTTGGGCACTTTTTATCTGTTTGAGCTTTCCATATTTTTAGTGGTTGACCTTTTCGGGGTTAATTACAAAATTAGAACAAGAGAACCATATAAATATGAATTTGTGAGACCATAATGAGGGACCAAGCACTAAGCACTTACTATCACAACCTAAGGTTGTATCCATCCAAGGCATATAGAGCTCCATTTGCATCCATCTGGCTACATAACAAGGGATAAGGTTGGTTCATTTTCCATCACACTATATAGGAGGGAGGTTTATTCTATTCCATCCACCATCTATTTACATTTCTACATCTAGTTATTGCTTGCTACTTCACAAAGTGCGACTGACACAAGAGAACCTAGGGCACGATTTACACACACACACACACACCTAGAACTACATTTGGGTTTGAAATGTAGTGTAACACTTAGTAAGTCCACTATTGTGGCCACTAAGGACAGTCTAACCCCTTCATTTGCATCTTTTTTTTTTAAGGTTTTGATGTTTGGCTTGGGGTTTTCCAGCTTTCCTCTTTATCTTTGATTACCAATGACATATGACGTAGTTCAATGATATACACATGATAGGCATCGAAGAATTCACATCACTTAGCGCGACCCTACAAAGTTAGTTTCTAGACCTCTTGCAGTAAGGGCACTGGAGGTGCCTTAGGTGCCCTCATCCTTCCCCAAGCACCCTGGTCTTCTGCACAACTTGGATAAGCCCTTTTCCAAGCCTGTGTGGTTGTTCCTACATTCTGTTCATCCATCCAATCTCTCTTTGTAACACATTCCCAAATAGTCACCGAATCAACTAATCTATTTCTAACTCTTCTTTACACACTAGGGTTTTATAGTTCATCTACTTAGTTTCTTGGGTCACTTTCCTTATTTAGTTAGTTGTTATTTACTACTTTGCATAACATTTAGATTAAAATAAATTAGGCCTCTATTTTCCATTTTAGTTTAATCATTTTGGTGAACCCGACCTTCAACTCCACCTTCCATCTAGGGTTATTATTCTCTTGCCATGGCTCAATATCATGATTATTTTACTGATGCACATCTTAAGGCCATTAATGATCATATTGATGAACATACCCAAGATCTAGACTTGATTTTATATGTTGCTCGTGAGGAAGCTACTAATCTAGTGGAGCTCAACACCTCCACAACCATACCAACTTTTGTTGCCACTCAACCACCTACTTCTACTCTCCCACCTATTTCTACCATTCCCATTTCTATCACTACTCCTACCAATCACTTCACACCACCTTTAGTTTCTCATACATGGTAGGTTTCATCTATTGGTACTCAAGACTTAACTTCTCTTTATAAGGAGCTTCAAGAAAAAAATTCGTAAGTTACAACATGCTAATTCTCACGCGTCTCCATCTTTAGATTCCATCTTGTATTATTGGATACTCCATTCCCACCCACCATCTCTGTTTATCTGCTTCCTCCTAGTTTTCTCACCTCTAAGATTCCCATTTTCAATGGGAATGGTGACCCGTAGGAACATCTTAGATAATTTCATGTAGCTTGTCTTGATTTTGCTTGATGATCATATTATTTGGGCTAAAATCTTTCCCCGTAGTCTCCATGATTATGCAATGCACTGGTTTTATGACCTACCTGTTCATTTAGTAACTTCATTCACGCATTTGGCCGATGCCTTTCTTACTTATTTCTCTATCAATATCGGCTCTATTATCTCTTATGCTTAGCTAGCACAATTTAAACAAGGATCTAATTGATACCTAGTCAACTACATTTTGAGATAAAAAAATTCTAGCTAATATGTCAAATGTGCTCGTGGACTCGAGCTTTAGGAATTGCTCATTCAAAGTCTCTTACCAATGCCCCAGAAAGTGTTCTCTTTGATACCTCTCCTTCATTTGACCAAATCTATCATACTCTTAAGCTTTGTGAAACCAAAATTCTATCCATAGGCAAAATTAAGTATCAGGATCAAGCATCATCTTCCATTCATTTTCAAAACAAGACAACATTCAAGCCATATAATCAAACCAATCTGACACCAAAACCATTGTCAATGCGGTTACTACTAAAGAGACTCAATCACAACCACCTCACCGTGCATTTACTAACTTTCCTGTGGCTCCACATATTATATTGTAACAACTTCTTGAGAGCAATCTTATTACACTTCCTCCACCACTTGAATTAGACCCATCGTGACCAAAAGGTAGGAATTACAACAAGAACTTTTGATGTAACTATCATAGATGTGTGGGACACTCTACAAATCGATGTTTCAATCTCTACACAATCATCCAAGATCTTATTGATAAAAACAAGCTGGATTTTCCAGATCCTACAAACTCTACACCAAACATGAAAAGGGTAAACAAAAAATATTTAATAAAAATATCAACAATGTGACATGAATGCATCTGAATATTCCTCTAATCATATACATCACGTAGTGTCTCCTCCGCATCGGGGCTCTTGAATTTTTAGTTGCACATAAAAATGCTTCTTCACCGGTCATCTACTTTTCTGACCATGATTATCATGCAAATTTCAAATCTAACCACTTACATATCAATGCATCTTTTGGTTTGGTTTCCATAAAAATACTAAGGTCAACCCATCATGGCCCATTAGTCCATGTTCTATTCCGCTCGTTAATGCTATAGGTTACCCTCTATCGTAAATCACATATCCTATGAATAAATCATTTGGTGTCATCAAACTACACATTATGGTTGGTCCTCTCACTTTTCTTGTACCCTTCCTCATGGGGAAAGTAGTCGATGGTTGTGACAAGATACTCAATATCAATTGGATTTGTAGGTCTCAATCCATCATTTATATGAATCATTTGTAGCTCAAATTCATCCATAACAATCAGGCTATCTCTATTGATGGTATACCTCCATCTACTCCATGATCATTATCTCCTCACACATCAGTTCATACATCTCTTACTTCATGTAGCACATCACACTCTATGTTACTTAAAGCACAATATGCTCCTAGTTCACCTACTTTCATATTATCTACGTGACCTCACCACTCCGCTAGTCTTACACATAGGTATAAACTCATTCCTAGGATGGTTACTACATATTGATGTAGGCCACTACCTCATTTCATTCCATGTAGGTATCCATCACCTCCACATTTAGCTTCACGTAGATCTCCATCACCAACACATTTTGTCACACCATGACATTCATCATTTATTCATCCATCACATACACATAGACTTCACTCACCTACACATCATCTATCTACTATACCACCACCACTAGCATTAGATGGAGGACCTTCATCCTTCATTGTTATTAGATAGTTCATTCTTTCACACTCACTCAAGGGGCATATCATCTAGCAAATCCCCCTCATATTAGCATCAAAACATCTCTCATACTTGCATAATCATACATCAATCTCCTAGCATAAGCATATTCATCTATACTTTAGCATCATCATTACTCGATGACACACTCTTTTTCTTTGGTTCACACTTGACTGTTGAGGGCATACTACACATGAACCCCACACATTGCATAATAGGTACTACACACATTGCGTCTCTTCACACATCTTACAATACATCTCGCATTTTGCATACTACATCTTCACATTCCTCTATAACATTTTGTATTTCGACATTTGTGCATCTACACATTATGCTTATTCTACACATCTTACTAATATGTATCATGCTCATATTATCTACAAGTCTAGTATTACCTATTATTTATCGTACATAGTGCACATTTCACACTATTAGGCTATTTACTCATCTTACATTACATACTATACATCAAATATGTACACATTTTGTTCATCACATGGTCATCTCTTATCATCACATACACTATATCTCCTAACATGCACTGCACTCACCACCCTATGACGCACTCTAGTTCCTTAGTCCATACTCGACTACCAAGGGTTTATAAATCAAATAGACCTCATCATACTTACACATTCAACATTCAACCCCCTCTCATACGACATTCCTAGGTTAGTGAGATACACTATAGGATAAATGGTCACCCATTCCTTCATCTTATAGTGGTATACACTTTAGGCTACATCACCACTCCCTATATTCATCATTTAGTGCTATACGCTTTAGGCTACATCATCACTCCTACGCTCATCTTTTCATGATATATATTTCGGCTATAGGGTCACACACACTTCATATCTAGTTTGTATATCATCAACACACACACACACTCATCACATCATGCTACATATAATACACACTTTGACCATTTCCCAATGATGCACTCTCATTTACAATTCATTCTTGACTATTGAGGGGGAAAACCAAATGAACCTCACTACATACACTTCCATTCACTTGGGGGCATGTGGCTCCTATCATCCATCTTGCATTCCATTCCATCCATCCACAACATGTTACATATCTTGGTTTCTTTTACTCTTGCTTACATTTGCTTATATATGGTCATCTTATTACACATGCTAGATAGATCTCTTGTATGTCATTATCTTTACCATACACACATGCACGTTCACGTCCTTCTCTAGTTGTGATAACAAATACATGTCTCTTACATGCAACATGGATGCTTGCCTCCTACCAGTCCCTACAACGGCTCTGGGGGTATCCAAATTTGTCTCTTATAGGTTCTATTGTTTCATAGCTTGTAGCACTACTTTATTTGGTTATACACACTTTTGACATATGGGTTATATTTCTAACATGCTAATGAGTGCTTCATGTGCAACATTTTTTTTATAGGATTACTTGCTTCCATGGCTATCTATTGTTTTTACTTTCTTATTTTGTTTGTTATTGTATGCGGTCCTTGCCCTTTATTTTGTGTGCACACTTGGTTGTTTGTATGTGGCCATTGTGGCCTTGAGTGTCTTGTGAAATCATGAGTGATGTCCCATGTTTCCAACCCACTTTTCGCAGTCTATGATTGTCTTCTTGGGTGTTTACATTATCAATTTTCTTACTAGCTTTTATAGTGTGTACGTAGCTTACAATTGATTTCTACATGCATGATTGTTTGTACTAACACTATTTTTTAACCACTTGTTTTTGTGTGCCTTGGTTTTTACCAAGTGTATTCCCTTCCCCCTATAGGGAAAAATTTATGTGGTTGGTCCTCATTTGAGACCACATCCTCCTATCTCGTAACGTTGTATGTGCCCCCAAAGAGGGGGCATCATTTGGGGTTTATACACTACATAACACTCTCTACCAAAGTAGAGTTCAATTTAGTTTTTGTCTTTGATATTCTTGGGTTATACAACAAGTGGGTTCAGACTAGTCTACGAACCCCATACAAAATAGCTTTTACGGGACGGGTTGTCCTTAGGATTTTGGGGAGTTGTTACTGAGTTAGAGGATACAAAAAAATTTCATCCCTACATTACTTCAGCCAGTGGTGTCAGATCTCCCAAAAAGCCAGAAGTACACAAAGATCTCTTCATATATTCTCAAGGAAGTAGTTACAAGTTGGAGAATAACACAACTTTCTCCCTACACTTCTTCGGCCACAGTGGCATGAAATCTCCCAAAACACATGCACTACATTGAAAACTATAGGATATCCTTTTCTATACCCTTTCTCTCATCATGGATTAGGTGCATATGTTCCTTTTACATTTTTCATACTTTCATTTACAATATTTTTACTATATACATGCAATTTTTACACATATACATGTGTATTTGACTACTTGATTGTCTTCTCCTTTACTGATCACGTCCATATGGGAAGCAAGCAACAACAACAACAACAAATGCATAAATAAAAACACCAACAACAACATCATTTGAAAATTTTTACCTCATACTAACATGTAGGTACCTCACACACATTGACATCTATATACTCATTCCACCCTAGGTTCACTCTCATCACTTTTTACATTTTTGCATCTTTAGTCTCCACACTCCATCTTTTTGTCACTCCACGCTTTATCTAGTCCATCGAAACACTTTCTACATCAATCTACATGGACATCAGGTACACATCTCTATCTACTTTATGTTATCGAGCTGTTCCATTCACCAACATAAAGAAAAATCATGCACTTTAGGTAATTTTTAGTCCCTGTCTCATATGAATTTTGAGTGAAGAAAGTACTAACTAACCCATGTCCTTTGGATATTTTACTTTTCTTTCTATCATCACTACCAACCCTCTACATGTACTTTCCTAGTTTGTTTTATCACTTTGCATCATTTTAATCCCTGATTGGGGTGCCCTGCATCATTGTCCCATTTGGGGAACCCTTATCTTCTTTGCACTTTGCACTTATCTTTTGGGCACTTTCTAGCCATTTGAGCTTTCCATATTTTTAGTGGTCAACCTTTTTGGGGTTAATTACAAAATTAGATCAAGAGAACCATATAAATATAAATTTATGAGACCATAATGAGGGACCAAGCACTAAGCACTTACTATCACCACCTAAGGTTGCATCCATCCAAGGCATCTATAGCTCCATTTGCATCCATCTAACTACATCATAAGGGATAAGGCTGGTTTATCTAAATCACACCGCATAGGAGGGAGGTTTATTCTATGCCATCTACCATCTATGTACATTTCTACATCTATTTATTTCTCACTACTTCACAAAGTGTAACCGCACAAGAGCACTTAGAGCACAATTTACACACACACACACACACACACACACACACACACACACACACACACACACACACACACACACACACACACACACACACACACACACACACACACCTAGAACTATAATTTGGGTCTAACACTCGGTTAGTAAGTCCACCATTGTGGCCACCGATGATAGTCGACCCATTCATTTGCCTCTTTTTTTTAAGGTTTTGATGATTGGCTTGGGGTTTTATAGGTTTCCTCTTCATATTTGATTACAAAAACATCATACGTAGTTCAACGATATACACACGATAGGAAATGAAGACTTCACATCATTTAACGACCCGCAAAGTTGGTTTTGGACCTTCTGCACAGACCGGGATACCAAGATCTGCACCCAGGGGTGCCCTAGGCACCCTCATCCTTCCCCAAGCGTTGTGGTCTTCTAAGAAATCTTGGATATGCCCTTTCCGAGCCCTTGTGTGGTCATTCCTTTGTTATGTTCATCTAATCTCCATAGTGACAAAGTCCTGAATAGTCACCGAATTAGCTAAGCTCTTTCGACTCTTCTTTTCACACTAGGGTTTTATATTACATCTACTTAGTTGCTTTAGTAACTTTCCTTATTTAGTTAGCTGTTATTTATTGCTTTGCATATAATTTAGATTAAACTAAATTAGGCCACTATTTTCCATTTTAGTTTAATCACCTCTTACCTCATTTACTCAATACATACATCGTGTCATACTATTTATTACTCTAACATGTTAATGGGTGCTTCATGTGTAGTATTTATTTTGCAAGTCACTTCCAAAACAAGAAGCGTTTTCATTAAATGGCTTGTTTCTTATTTTACATTCTTAATCTATGTTTTCACTTGTTTGTGGAAAATGCCCTATGTTAATTACTTGTTTCTTGTTGGCCTTGAGTGCCTTGATTGTCTTGTGACATCTTGAGTGGTGTCCATGTATGTAACATATTGTTTGTCATGACTATTATACTTATGTGTCTTTGCATGCTTTTACTTACATCTACTGCATTATTTTTCTATTACTTGTTATTAACACTTTGCTAGATTTTCTATTATACTATTATGTATGTACCATGGTATACACCATGCACACTCCCATATTTTCCTTATAAGAATCCTACAACACATGTACACATCAACTACATGTCCTCTTGTTTGGGCCACATTTACACTACTCTAGATCTCATGCACCCAAAACAAAGAGGGAAACCATCGAATGATATTTCATCCTAACAGTAGCTCAAAACTAGGGAACAAAATAATAGGTACAAAATTAGACATTACGAAGTCTAGAAAATGGATCAAAAATAGACTTGGGTCAAGAAATACACATATGTAGACACAAATTTGCATACTTATTACTTACATCATGCCTCTAAGTATGTTATTATATGCATGATTCCTAAGTAAGAAAACTAGACATTAACAACACTTGTTTTGATTTTACATTTCTTTATCCTTTTGATACTCTTATCATTTACTTTTTTGGAATGGCCACTTTACTTGTGAACATTGGACAATGTGTGACCCAGATTTGTATTTTCTATTTTATCCTCTAAGCATCCCACACACTAATTCCCACTAGGGACAGGATTGCCTGTGCGCTACTATCCTCTTTTGGGCATCGTCCTTTTCCCTCCTTTTCTCAAATTTGAATTGCCACATTACTTGTTATCTTTTCTAAAACCTTTCTTATCACTTTGGGTCAACCTTTTTGGTTGTTAATGATGAAATTCAAACAAAGGAATCATACACACACACACATACATGCATACATACATGAATTACTCACTATTATTAGGGGTTGGATAATTTGGGCTATTACTTACTATCTACTACTTGGGAAAAACAATATTCAAGGACTGCATTATTCACTGCATATGAGGGGTTATTTTTGAATTCCACCACACACTTTCATCTTGGGGGTAAAGTAGTTTTAGTGTGCTAGCTTGGTACAACTAACACATGGGAAACCTAGCTTGAGGGACATAATTTAGTCTCTCACACACACACACTAGAACTACATAGAGTTTGAAATGTAGTGCAATGCTCAGTGAAAATTGCATTGGGGTGACTATCGAGGTCAGTTTGAATCAAGCATATGCATTATTTATTTCTTCTAATGTTTGCTTGAGTCTTGTGCAAGTAGTTATGGTTTGTTTAGCAAGTTGAGGTGTCACAATAAAAACCTACATCAAAGCTAGAGAAATAAAGAGTGAAAGGAATAATACGAGGTTTAGACCTTTAAAATATAAGAAATAGAGTGTTTTTTCGGGACACTGGTGCCCAGGTTTGGACACTAAAGCACAGGTGGTCTTGTCAGAAGGAGTTTCAGATCTCAATTTTCCAAACAAATCATATTTAGTCCATATCTATCCTATTCCACTCAGTTTCCAGCCTAGAATCAACCCAAATCTTTGAGTACAGGCTAAGTCACTCTTATCTCCTTATTGTATACACTTTCTTGTCTTTTGCATGATAAATATTGCTTATTATTGATCTCAGTCCTCTGATTAAGATTTAATTTCTATTTAAGTTTTATTACATCATGTCATACTTGTTCATGAATAACACTTTATTATAACTTCTTCCCATTGTTTTACATGTGTTATGGTTGTTACCATGTGTGTGCAAGCGTTGTTTTTAAAACTAATGCTAATGTAAACAAAGACTAACACCTAAATAGTCTTAATTAGCAAGAATTAAACAACATTATAAACACCATCATGATAAGAATTAATCAAGGGTTAGATGCTAACATTTATCAATACAAAACTATGAAATTAACTATGTTAAGCACCTAAATATCCTCTATTCTCTAACAACATATAAATGAAGGAACCTAGGTAGGTTCCATGGCTATCAAAAATAGTTTTTCTTAATGTTCCAAGAACCTAGGAATGAGGGCTAGTCAAAGTTGGGCTACAAGACCCTTTTGACACCTCCCATATGACCTAAGCACTTTAAGAAAGAGGCTTAACTCTTCAAGATGATGAACTCTCAAGAGGACAAAGTGCAAGCTCTTAGTCTCTTTGCTATATGCTTTGCATTTGCTCTCTTAAGGAGTTTAGGTGTAAGTAAAAAGGTAGGTGAAGGGCTCCTTATATAGCCCAAAGGATAAAGGATTCAACACATCCTCATGAATGTGGGATAAATAGATATGTAGAGTTAATTATGGATAAGGGGGGTTTAGATGAGGTTGAGTTAGCTTTAGGAGGGTTTAGTTTGTCCTCAAGTGGCTCATGTGGATAAAGGGGGTGTATTAATTAATCAAGATGATTAATTAAATACATGTGTAAGATTTTATAAGCTTTTAGATGGATATTAGTGTGATTTAGACCATTAGGAAGGGATTAAACCAATTAAATAGAGATTTATTGATTTAATGAGAAGGGAGGCTAATTAATTAATAATAATTAATTAGACTAGATAGAAGGTGTCAATTAACGAAAGGTCGTTAATTAGGGTATGTGTTGGATAGGTGACTTAATTAATTAGCTTAATGTAATCAATTAATGAAAATGGAAGAGAAGATGAGCGCTATTGACAATATGTCATCAATTTGCGAGAAAGGAGATAATTAGTGTAATTTAAGTATTTAAATTGCTTAGGCGTAATTATAGGTGTCTACATTTGCCCCTCTTTGGGGTGGTGTAAGTGACGCCACTTCAAAGATAGTAGACGGAAGAAAATTTTGAAGGGATAGAAGAAAAATTAGTAGGAGGGAGAGATGCCCCCTTGAGTGTCGATGGGGTGATGGAAGAAGTCAATCAACAATCGAAAAAGGTGAGAGATAGGTAGAAGAATGGGGAAGAGGCAGGATGCCCTAATGAGAGAGAAAATTAGGGGTGAAAAGGAAGTAATGTAGAAGAAATATGGAAGAGGGGAGGGAAGAGCTGAGCCTCTAGCCGTTGTGTATTGGAACAATTTTGATGTCATCATGTTGCCATAGGAACTACATCATCAGTCCTTATGAAAATATAAGCATACGACAAAGGTAGAATGACATGAAAATCCATACTACGAACAATTGTCCATTGCTGAAAGTACCAACTCCATGTAACATACAATAATGCAATGCAATACGAGAAGGAAACAAGCTCATATAACAGGGAAAACAAGTACGAACACACATATCCAACCCAACAACGGTCAAGACAATTGTACAAATATTTTGTTATCAGTGCTGAAGAGATCCACAAGTTTGTGATTGATGAAAAGGGTTAAAAATGATGCCCCAAGCAAGGATACATGCAAGGGGAAATAACAATGGACATAGGGTCCATGAAAATCATTTGTGCACAACGAAACAACACCAGGCAACAAAAGTGCCCCAGAGTACAGATGAAGCAAGCAACTAGATTTGTGAATGGTTGTGGATCCGGTGATCCATGAGTCATATTAATCGGGGAAGATGTGAGACAAACCAACAGGATATGGAGAAATACCATGCGCAAGAACACACAAGTTTTATTGTAATAAGCAAGTTACCATTTTTGGAGGGTTTTTTACTTTTAGGATTTTTTGAAAAAGTTTGCCCCCTTTTTTTTTTTTTTTTGATATGTATCTGTTTTTAGTATTTTTGCTTTTCAAACCGTGGTGAGCAAAGTAGAAGAAAGTAGAAGAAGAAAGCGAATGGCCTAGGGGCGACGAGAAAGTGCCATAGGTGGAAGAAAGGAGGAATAAATGAAAAATAATGTCCTAGTTTAGTGAAAAAATTAAGAAAAATAATTATTTGAAAAATAATTATTTACGAGAGTGGGAAGAAGAGTAAAAATCACCAGGGAGCAATAAAATTGTCTGAGGAGCATCAAGGATTTTATTGCAGAGTCCATAAGTATTAGTCATACTTTCAGTAACATCAGGATCACGCATACCTACAGGGAGGGTAATAAATTGGCGGATGTGCTGGAAAATTATGGCATTAATGTTAATCTTACAGTTTGGGACAATAATAGCATCCCCAAACAGCTTCAAAACAACATTCAGGCGGATCTTCATACGCAAGCAATATCTAGAAATGAGTTATGATTTTTGGGCATGGATCAACTTCAAAAATACTCCAACACGTGTTGATTTAAAGTATTGGTTTATGCAAATCACGTCTAATAATCAGGATAGTGTGAATCATATGGGGAATTTCAAGTGGAGATATACGGTTTTGAAAATCGTGCATGCGGACTGCATTGAGACTGTTAAAAGGTGGATTCAAACCTCCACGGAAACCAAAGGTGGTGATAAAGTGATTGATGACAGGGAGTGGGCTATTCTCACATGCACTTTTCAGCAGGCTCAGATCAGCAGACACGCAGCCGATCGTGGGAATAGCAACGGCTCTCATTTCCATCATTATGCGGATTACTATAGCAAAAAGCGGACTGGCGTTAGAGATCAGTTAGGAATCTATTGCAATCAGATCAGAGAAAAGAAGATGGGGGGTCCTCCTTGTCAAATTGAGCCCAGTGTGGACCCAGACTGGAAAGAGAATATTGAGCTGTGGAACATTCTTAGCAAGGGTGGCATAACAAACTTCATGGACAGGATTCAGGGACATGATCAGAGCATCTCTGTGCGTTTTGCAAAGGATTGGAAGGAGAGGACAGTGGAATATGGGGGGTAGAAGGTCTTAATCAATGAAGATCTTATTGTTGAAGTGACTGGCCTTGGCTTGGAGGGCTTCCGTTTCTTCAACAAAAGGGTCGATAAAGATGCTGAAGAGAGGAGATTTGTTGAGGGAGAGGAGAAGCTGACCTATATAACAACAGGCTTGCTTGTTAGCTCGATCCCTCCACCTTATGATGAAGTAACCCGCATGATGATACGGTTCATCTCCTTGGAGGGAAGGTTTGTCACTGTTCCTGCGAAGCACCTTATTTTTCTTAATCACTTTCGTAGGGATCGTTTGGTTTGCTTCCCCCATTACTTGTTGAACTCGCTTGAACGCTCCATTTTCGAGTTTCAAAAACATTCCCGGGCGGTTCCGTTGCACCAAGGGCTCATTTTTTTGCTGCACAAATGCTATCTCCTCAAGTTTCCCGGTCTCCCATCCTCCCCTAGCTCGATTCCCCCTCTGCCGGGCTCTGCTGCTGCCAGCCCTGTTTCTCCTCTCTTTGCCCCGTCACTGCTTCTGCCATGCCCCCCTGCCGGCCATTCAGGAATCTTCTCCCATTCCAACTTCTGTTGCTCCCACCCCCACTTAGCCTCTTCCTCACGGAGACCGGTTACCAGGGCTTCTAGGAAGCTTAACCTTGAGACTCTTGCTGTGGAGAAGGGTTCTCAGGAATTTGAAATTGCTCATGACCTCCTGAATATCAGCAGTGCCAGCCCCCAGGAAGTGCAGTTGGAAAGCCCTTCAAGAAGGCTGGAAGCCCTAGAGGCTGATATGAAATTGTTGAAGGATGAAGTTAAAAACTTGGCAAAACAGAAAGGAAAGAGGAAGAAGGAGGAGGAGGAGGATGTTGACAGCAGCCAAATTGAAGATATTTACAAGAAGCTACACTCCTTAGACTCCCGCTTAGGGAAGGCCAAAACTCGACATGATTACAACATTGCCATCTTTAGGGCTATTGAGGAGTTCATTGAGCAACACGTCAAAAGTGTCTCCAACCTAAGCGGAGTTCCAGCTACTGTTTGGGGTAATGATAAGGAAAGTAAGAAGACCGTGGAGCAGCTGGATTATAATGACGCTGCCCACATGACAACTTTGGGAATGTTCAAATCCTGGAAGAATATCAAAACCATCATTGACAAAGCTACTAAAAAGTAGTTGTTGATGCTTCTGCTGTCCTTGTATGTTTTTTTTGCTGTTTTTTTGCGGACCCTTTACTGCTTTTTCACAGTAATTTTGCTGTTTTGTTTCGTCTTGGTAGTTGTTTTTTGGTTACTTTGAACTTCATTGTAACATTTGGATTCTGATCCTTTTCTCTCTGGTTATCTTGCTTATTCTGGCTTCTAGGCCTTCTTTTGTAAACAAGGGTATAGTCCCTTTCAAAAAACTATTTGCCAATAATAAAAAAATAAAATTGTATCGAGAGAGAAGAGCGGGGTATCGATGAAAAAAATACCCCAATACGGTGAAAAGATAAGAGAAAAATAATTATTTAATAAAAATAATTATTCCACAGTGAACAGAGGAGAAAACGGTGATCGAAATGGGTCTCCGACCCTTCAAACATCGCAATCAAATCATTTTAACCGCTCAGTTTAGAAAAAATTACTGTGAGGCTCTGACACTTAGGAGAACCATGGTGATCGCACAAGACCGTTTGAGGCATGCGGATGCGGTCGAGGGTACAAAGTGGCATGTAGAGCGACGGCCCATTTGTGAGTATCACAACCTTGCATTTAAAATTTTGTCATTAATGCCTTAAATTAGGTTTTTAGGCGTAGAAAACACGTAGGCGTGCCTATGTGCAAGCGCAGGCATGGGATAGGGCATGTATGTGCCACTTTGGGGGTGTAGACGTCTATTTGAGGGCACGGGTGCCACATTGATGCGCGCACACTCATGGTCAAAAATTACACACACATACATGCGCACGCACACACACGAGCACAGGTGCATGCATGCGCACACACCAGAAATGGGGCGCACATGCCAAAAGCATGGCGCATGCATGGAGAGGCAAGCACACATACGAGGGAGTGCACATGCCCAAGTGTAGGCACCAAATTGGTGGTGCACATGCCAAAAAGGGCACGCAGGCACCTGAAAGAGGGTGCATGCACCAGAAAACACACACGCGCAAGCATAAGTAGCTAAAGATGGCGCACATGCCCAAAAGGGCACGTAGGCACCCTAGATAGGTAGAAAAAGATAGGAAAGTGTCCAAAAATGTGACACTTAGAAGAATTTTTAGGATTTTTGGGTTAACCCTAAAAGATGAGATAGATTTTTAGAGGAAATGCTAGAAACTAATGAGTGACGTGTGATTTTATAGAGATGGCTACCGCAGTTTACGAGACGTGGGAGTGTCACTTCCAGATTTCTAAGTTAGAGGGCAACATGCACCGACGTGACCGCCGAGCGATGGCAATATTCTTTGGAGGTAGTGGGGTGGGCCCCGTGGCTTGGATGCCTTCTATTGTACTAGATCATGGCCTCCTGACTGTGCTAGCCGAGTGATGGCATAGTGAGAGTCAGTGTTTTAGACTGCCCACAGGGGAGATGACAGTGACCATAGAGGATGTGTGGCGGATTCTGCACGTGCCCATGATGGGTACATTGATTGAGTATAGTTCGGATGCGATTCGATCAGAGCAGCGTGTAGTGCTTTATTTGGGGTCGATGACATCCCACATGATGGGATGACCGTAGCTTTACATGAGTGCATTTCTGACCCAACATTGCATCGGGGACCTCTCTATATCATGTCACTTATCAGTGGGTTCCTACTCACTGATAAGACATGGACTTCGTTCCCGAGAGGATTGCTACCACTAGTTCATGACATTTACAGTGGTGAGAGATATTGTTGGGGGTAGTGTATACTGGCCCACTTATATTGGGATTTGCACCTGATTACATACCACGGTCAGAAGACCGTGGGGCTGCATCATTATTACAGATATGGTCGTGGGATCATATAGCTATTGGATGCCCCTGTGGGCCCATTCCGAGTCTGAGATCCCGAGGAGCCATCATACATGGCTTGGATAGCAGTTGGCGGAGATGTTTGTGGTCACCTTGGTAGCCTATTTAGATATAGGTGAGTTTGATGAGCTAACAACAATAAATGTCATTCAAGCGTCCATACTGAGTGCACTTCCGATGCTAGAGGATGCCACAAAGCTCAGCGTGTGCTTGGTGGAGCACTTTCTTATTGGCATCCGTAGCTACATCATGGAGATGTATCGTGTTGACAGGTGCAGCCGACATCTTGGCTGAGTATAAGGTGTCCCTTAGCAAGATATCTAGCATGCTCGCAGAGATTCCGAGAGGCAGACGATGGGGCCTTGTATACCAGTGGCCCGAGCCAGGACTAGTTTCTTATAGGTGGTCCCCTAAGCATGGGACCCATTACGACAAGGTTAGAGACCCAGGGACTATAGTTAATTATGCAAAGCATGGTATTCTACAGTATTACCTTGGTGTCTTACTATTCCAGAGGCAGCTTGGGTAGCAGGCATTTACCCGCCCGTAGAGGTATGGCATGGGGCAGAGCATTGAGCTAGAGTAGTGGCATTGGGGCCAGACCCAGAGGATCTGTTTGATGGAATCCCTCATGATGGACAGGGTGCCCCACAGGCATAGGGACCGAGGCCACAGGGCCCAGTACAGGTAGCCATGCCACCACCTAGAGGCAGGGTTTTTGAGCAGGGGCAGTCTTCCAGAGCACCTCAGGGACCAGTCCCTGAGGCACACATAGGATCCTAGCTAGTGGGCGCAGACAACCATGGTATAGGGACAAGTACAATAGCTCATGGCCGAGAGAGATGTAGCCAGAGCGGAGAGAGACTAGGCTCAAGGCTGGTGTGTGACAGCTGTAGCAGAGCGTGATGAGGCCCAAGCCCATATTGTGACTTTATTATCAGGGTGGGATCAGGCTTAGGCCCAAGCTAGCCCAAGAGATGACAGAGGTGCATGGCAGAGCCAGATTTGAGAGATAGCAGCATAGGGGGCTCAAATATTGAGCCTCCTACATCAATCCCAGTCACAGGTGTGCATGGTCATGGCATAGAGAGATCATGTGCATGCCCGTTATCAGCAAAGATTAGCATAGAGGGACTAGGCCCGAGCTAAGCTACATGCGATGACTACAAAGAGGGATTGAGAGGCCACTACTACTAGATAGGCCAAGGCCAACCTAGGCCGAGTTATAGGTGAGAGAGATACTACCCTTCAGGTAGCACTCACCTTTGGAGATGTGGATTTGATTCATGATGCCACTAGGCTTGGTGGTGAGGCCCTTTTTACAGGACAACATATTACAGTGGTGCCACCCGAGAAATGAGTGGTAATGCCACAATTATCATGGTTGAGTGCATCGGGATCTCGCTCACGAGAGGTCTAGTCATTCCACCAAATCCATTAGACAACCACTTCTAGAGTAGCCAATGAGACCAACGCCATCCCGGCCACCGAGTTAGGTGTCCGGAGGACAGATCTCGGGAGCCTTGACGAGGTGAGAGAGCTGTGGTTGATAGCCACATTTTTGTTGTATAGATTCTTTTGTATGTATGCCTCTTATGAAGGCTGATTTTTTTATGTACAGTGATGTTATACTGTATTTTTGATGATGCCTCATGATGAAGGCTTGATTCTTTTAGATACATGCCCCTTTTTGATGGCATTATGTATCGATGATGTATTTGTATTGAGCACTGATCAGGACATTATATGTATGTATACAAACATTTTTGATGTATCCTTGTTGTATGCCTCAGCTGAAGGCATTTTTGATATAGAGCATAGATTTGTATCCATTTTTGATATAGATGTATATTTTGACACACATGTATATATATATGAGGACTCATTGTTTTGGCTCAGATACACATGGTTATGAGATGATGTATATCTTTTTTTTTTATACATGTATATAGATGGTTTTTTCTTTGTCTTTAAACTCATGGGGAACTAATTGATGACTAGACATGAATCGTATTTAGTATCTTGAGCGGGCATGCTGCCTACATTGGATTCGATGCATGTTACATTTTTGATTCAACACTTATGGATGCGTTGTGACATGAGTGGGCATACATTGATTCCTATTGCATGCTACATGTTTTGATTCAGCACTTATGGATGTATTATTTGATTTTGTACTTTGTATGTATCTGGTTATCTTGATGTTTGATGTATATACATGTGCTTGTTTAGAATGTTAGATGATAGATCTGTAGATGATATCAAATGTATTATTCATGTGATGTTTTGTTGATGCCTAATAGACGGGATGATATGATGATATTGGTGCGGGGGGATAGATTTTTGATTATGCACAACCCCTCTTGCCCCCATTGATGATACGATATGTGATGATTAGCTTAGCATACATGCATGATGTAAAACTTAGCATTTTTGTTTATATATGATGTATAGATGATGTTAGATGTGATGATAATGATGGTAATGTGATGTGAATGATAACAAAATAGAGCACATGCAAGAAACACAACCAAATGCTAACAAAGAACACCAGGAATTAATGCAATACACCATGATTCACCATGTTTTATTAACATGTAACAAACACAATCAAATGCTAAGAAAGAACATAATGAATTAACACATTACATCATGATCTCACTAGCATGTAAAAACACACCGCAATATGCATAAGCAAGAATAAATCTAATCTAAGCAAGAAAAGATGAATCCTAACAAAGTATACCCAAGCAACAAACAACTCAAAAGCAAGCATGCAAAACACTATACAAGCAACAAGCAAAGCAAGGAAACAAGATAATGCAAGTAAATGTTTTTGTAAGATATGTTTTCATGCACCGATTTTCTATTGTTTAGGTTTTTTGTGAAACAATTTTCTATTGTTTTTGTGTTTTCTCAAAACAATTTTCTATTGTTTTTGTGTTTTTTAACGGTTTTCCAAAGCTATGTGCAGGTAACCAAGAAAGTATGGATGCCCCTAGCATTAGGTGGGGAATATACAAGGGCAGAAGCCACACGCTTATGAACAAGAAGGTGAAGTCATTGAGTTTCCCCCAGCGTAAGATGGGAAATAACGAAAGACCACGTCCCTCACAGACGAATAGAAGAAGGCAAAGCCGGATCAAGGCTGGACAGGATGGTGTGCACAAGGAATCTTGAAAGTAGAACTAGGTCTAGGCCAAAGACAACTACCCTTCTAATACAAAATGCTTGTGAACAACGAATCCTCCCAAGGCGCTGGAAACTAGTTTTCACCCAAGGACTTGTCCAAAGTGCCACAATTGCGTGGTTTTCACTAGTGGACGACTTGTTTTCTCTTTTTCTTTTTCTAAATTTTTTTGATGTTTTTGTATTTTTGATTTTTGTGCCATGTTCAAGCATAGAACCTTTTAAGATGCATGGCATTCATGGGCTCCCAGAGCTCATCACCATTGGGGTGAGCTAGTTTGTATGCCCCGGTGCCATACTTGGCAACTATGACATAGGGTCCTAACCAATGTGGTTCGAACTTCCCTTTCTTTTCTCACTCTACTCTGGTGTTGAACTGGTTCTCCTTCATAACCAAATCACCAACCTCAAACTGATGAGGGATGATTCACTTGTAGTTTATGGTGACTCTATATTGATACACCTTCAGGTGATTAAGGGCACGAATGTACCTCTCATCCAGGAGTTCTAACTCAGCCAGTCTAGCCACTCGATAATCTTCATCTTTATCCAGATAGTCTTGAAGAGAGATCCTCAGGGACGGAAGTTCAATCTCTAAGGGGATGATAGATTCTGTCCCGAACACTAAGGAATATGGTGTCACACCCGTAGGGGTGTGAATGGATGTTCGGTAAGCCCAAAGGGCTGGATGGATTTGCAGGTGCCAGGTTCAACCTGTTTTGCTAACCATCTTCTCCATTATCCTTACTAAATTCTTGTTTGTTGCCTCAGCTTGTCCATTACCCTGAGGGTAATATGGTGTGGACCATTTCAATCTGATTTGGAACTGTTGGCAAAGACCTTTCACAATTTTTTTCTTAAATGACTTCCCATTATCTGTAACAATGGCTGTCGAGAATACCATATCAGCAAATAATGTGATTCATGATGAATTTAGAAATATGTGCTCCTATGACATAGGTTAAAGGGACAACCTCCACCCATTTTGTAAAATATTTTGTGGCTGTGATGATATGTGTATGACCATTAGATGAGGTAGGAGTAAGTTTCCCTATTAAATCGAGTCCCCACTTGGAGAATGGCCATGGGGTAGTGATTGGTTGTAATGGCTACGACGGAGCATGGATGAAATTTCCATACTTTTGGCAAAGCACACATTTTCTAACATAATTGCAACAATCAATTTCCATGGTAGGCTAATAGTAACCTACTCTCAATAGTTTCTTAGCCAAGACCATTCCATTTGTATGTGCTCCACATACCCCTTCGTGTACTTATTTGATTTCTGGATTGACTCGTCACATCCAGACAACGTAATAGATTCCCATCGTAGCCATGACAATAAAGTGTACCTCCTAAAAGGGTGTAATGGGCTATATGGTGAATCAGGCTCTGCTTTTCAAAATGGGAGATATCAGGAGGGAATGTGTTGTCCTTAAGATAAGTGAAAATGGGTTCGTACCATGGGGGATGGGGACCAACAACCTCACAAGCCAGGTAAGATTCTGGCATGTCATACATGAGCTGGCATAGATTTTCTATGAAGAATGGCATATCATTGTTCCTTGGTAGAATACAAAGCATATATCCCTTTGTTGCCATGGCATCTATCAATTTGTTTTCGTGCTCTTGGGATTTTCTCAAAGGTGATGCACAAAAATACTCCTTTAGAGTTTCCAATAACTTCTTGTAATGTATGATCTTGTCATCCTTAACTTTATACTCATCATTAACATGTTTGATGATTAGTTACGAATCACCTACGACCTTAACATGATGAACATTCCACTTGATGGCTAACTTCATCCCTATAATAAGTGCTTCATATTCTACAATTTTGTTTGTGCAAGGGAAGGCCAGGTGGAAATCCTATGGTATAGGATCACCCGAAGGAGTAATAAGGACCACTCCTACACCTGAACCATGAAACGTAAATGATCCATCAAAATGTATCTGCCATACAATAGATTCTTCAATGTAGAGTAAGGAGGCATCTGGAAGATCTAGACTCAAAGGTTCCACGCTTTGCAAGGGTGCTTCTTCTAGCTAGTCTGCAAGTACTTGTCCTTTAACTGATTTTTGATGGACAAATTCTATGTCAAACTCACTGAGGAGAATGATCCAATTAGCCATTCTTCCCGTGAGGGAAGGTTTGGACAAAAAATACTTGAGTGGGTCAACCTTGGATATGAGCTTGATCTTAGTATTCAGCAGGTAATGGCAAAGTTTTTGGAAGGTAAAAACAATGGCCAAGCAAGCCTTTTCAATCTGGGGATAATTGAGTTCATAGGCAATGAGGGTGCGACTCAAGTAGTACACCACTTTCTCTTTATGGCTAAGGTCATATTGGGCAGAAACACACCAATAACGTATTATGTATTGGAAATATAGAGCAAAAGTGGTTCTCCGGAGTGGGAGGCATAAGGACAAAGCGGATTAGCCGAGGCACTATTTTAGCAAAGCAAAGGCTTGTTGTTGCTCAGGTCCCCAGATGAAAGCAACATCCTTTTTAAGCAAATGGGTGAATGAGTGACATTTATCTACAAGCTAGGAGATGAAGTGGCGAATGGCTTGAATTTTCCCCTACAAGCTACGTAGTTTCTTGATATTCTCAGGTGGAGGCATTTCAGTGATAGCAGACACTTTAGCAGGGTCTACCTCAATACCTCATCTTGACGCGATGAAACCCAATATTTTCTTGGATAGCACACCGAAGACACACTTCTTTGGATTCAGCCTGACTTTGTATTCATGCAGATGTTCAAAGATACACCGCAAAATGATAGGATGATCCTCTCTTGTTTTGGAATTTCGTAGGATGTCGTCTACGTAGTCTTCCATGATGTCATGACTCATATCATGAAAGATTACTGTCATGGCCCACCGATAAGTTACTCCCACATTCTTAAGGCCAAATGTCATCACCGATAAAGCAGAAGGTGCCCCAAGGAGTTGTGAAATTCTATTTTGTGTTGGTCCTCATAAATCTTAATTTGATTATATCCTGAAAAACCATCCATGAGCGATAGCATTTCGTAACCTGCTGTTGAGTCAACAATCATATCAATGTTGGGCAATGAAAAATCATCTTTAGGGAAAGCCTTATTGATGTCCCTAAAATCCGTGCAGATTTGGATACCGATAGGTTTCTTCTAGACAAGAACAATGTTTGATATCCATTCAGAATAGTCAATTGGTCTGATGAATCCTACTGTAAGCAATCTTTCCAAATCTTCCTTAACCAACAAGGCCACTCTTGGATGCATATTTTGGAGCTTTTGTTTGATAGGATTGGCATCCACGTGCATGACTAGATTGTGCATGACCAAATTTGGATCCAAGCTAGGCGGTGACGTTGTTGGTCCAATTCAACAAGGGAAGGGTATACAAGGTCAAGGGTTGGTTCAGTGGGGGTTATGGTTAGGACATCATTATTCATGAAAAGGTTCATGGAGGCTAGATCCTCATATTGGCTACAATGGGAATCCATATCACTATCTAGATAATCAGAGCTATCCTCATGCTCAGAACAAGTCACATCTTGATCATTGGGGTGTGCTCCATAAGGATGAATCCCAATGCCATATCTTTCTATTTTGAAATGTGGAAGAGGGACTGGTTGTCTTTGTCCTTGTTCATTCCTCCCACATCCTAGGCCTTTGTAGCCCATGTAGTACATCATTCTTCTAGATTTTTCATATTTCAGGGGTTCGATAACAAGATGGATGAGTGTCCTCAGAGACCCAAGTTGTAGGTGGATCAAGCAATTTCTCCTTAGCTAACAAGCCTCTAGGTAGGAACGACCCAATAGTGCATTCCTCTCTAGGTCTCCTAAAGCGGTAGTTAGGTTGACCTCTAGTTTTGGGTAACAATGAGAGGTCAGAAACAAAGAGTGCTTGTTATACATTATACTCCCCGCATCCATATTCTAGGATTTTCATCTCCCATGAATCAAATAGAGATATTGAAGTGGACGCCCATGAGCGCAAGAAATAAGAGAATCGAATCCACCCGAGATTCTATAGCCTCATCTTGAAGAGGAACAATGATATCTGCGGAGGGACATGTATATGTACCCTTTCGTGCAAAGCTATTGAGAGCTCTACAATGATCAAAGGGCTATGAATCTCATGGTATTGTAATCGTATGTCCCTCATGCTTCAACTTGATGTATTGATGAAATGTTTATGACACGGTCTATATGGCATGAATCCATGGTCGGCCTAAAAGCATATTATATAGAAGTTCCAAGTCTAGGACGTGAAACTTTGTCTGATGACAAGTGGGGCCCACCTCCATGGGCAGCGTAATGGTGCCTGCTGACTCTCTTTTTGTGTTGTCGTATGTGGTGATAGTGATAATATGGGACTCAAGATCTTCCTCCATATGTCCCAATTGTTTGACCAACTTAAGTGTGCAGATGTTCAATCCCGATCTATTATCCACAAGCACCCGTTTGATTTTCCTGCGGGTGAAAACTACCTCAATGTATAAGGGAAGATTATGTGCCAGATTTTTGGTAGGGATCTCCCTATGGTTGAAAGTGAGATGTTCACTTGGTGTAATGTTTGCCACCACAGCTTGAAGGTGTGCAGGATCGACTTCTAAAGGCACTCCCACCCCTTGAAGAGTTTGGTATAGAATGTCCTTATGCACATTGGATATTTTGAGAAGATATAAGATCAAAATCTTAGCACATGTCTTCTTGAGTTGGTCTAAAAGGTTATATTTACTTGGTTTGCAGGTCAATGGAGAGGGTTCCGAAATCACGAGGTGGGCACGCCTTGTTACCGCAAAGACATGATCCTTTCCTTGATCTGGATGGTATTGACACGGTCGATAGGAGAGTGAATACATCCGATAAGTGAATCATAATGATTGTTATCTCTTTTGGTATACAAGTAATTCATGGATTTATAGGTTTGGGATGACTCTCCCCAATCCGGATTTGTCTTTTTCGACTTTTCATGCTTGGGGAATGGTTCTTTATAAATCCCCATTTTCTTGTTAGGTGTTTGTGTTTTGCCAGGGTTATCCACCTCTATCTCCCCATTGTCAATGAGGTCCTAAATATAATGGCAAAGCCACAGACATTTGTCTATCTTATGACCTTTAACGTGATGCATTTCACAATATTCATGCTCCTTATACCATGAAGGTTTCAGAGCGTTGTCATCAAATGGTTGCGTGGTAGGATAGGTCATCATGTGGGCCACATCCAACTATTTTAGTATGACTGACAATGGTTCATTGAGAGAAGTGAATGTTCTTCGCTTTGGTGGTGGTTGAATTGGGCCCTTGGTCAGTTTAAAAGGTTGACCAGTTTGGACCGTTTGAACGTATTTGGAATTAGTGATTCCGTCTCCCACCACATTTTTGTTTTTGTTGAATATCTTCAGCTTTTCAGTGGGTTTAACACTTTGGTTGTCTTTAGATTGGGTTTTGAGGGTGCCTTTGGCAATGAGAGCCTTTTATATCTGAATCCCTTTCTCGATAACCTCCTCAAAAGTGTGGACACAATGCATTTGGAGGTGGAAAGCTATATCCAAGTTGAGATTGGGAATGAAAATATTGACTAGCTGCTTTTCAGGGAAAGCACAAGGGAAGCGACTAGCTATCCCTCTCCATCATTGGAGGAAATTGGCGAAGGTCTCATTTGGGCGTTGTTTGGCTCCACACAAGTCTACCATGGTGATGTCACTCTATGTTATATGAGAAGTGACACACGAATCTTTCTGCCAATTCGCCAAGTGAAAATTGATCCTCGTGGTAAGCGTGTAAACCATTCCAATGCTTGACCTCCGAGACTTTTGGGAAAAAGTTTGATGAGGTAATTATCACTATAAGACACCTCTTGACATGCCATGTAGAAATATTTAACATGGTCCCTTGGGTCTCCTTTCCTCTGTATTTGTCGAACTTTGGCATATCAAATTTCTTTGGAAAGGGTTGAAGGGTCATTGTCTTATCAAAAGGATAGGGGCATAATTCTTCATATTGATATTTCCTAATGCTCCCTATATTGCTCTCTTGTAAGCTTACAAGCATCGCTTTCATAGATTGCACTTCTTGTGCGAGCAATTGTTCTTTAGTGGGAGAAGTAGGGATGTAAACACGATGGTACCCTGTGTCTTCTTCTCCTTGGTTTTCCCAATGGATTTCGTTGATCTTAACCTTAGGCCTCAACTTTTGAACATTTTTGTTTGCATCTTTTTGTACATGGGAAGTAAGCAAAGCAAGTTGTTAGCTTAGGTTGCTGATTTGTTGTTGGATTGTGGTTTGGTTTATAGCCTCTTCTTCTAAAGGTTCCTCCTCTTCGTACTATGGAGGTTCTTCCCCTATCTCATGTTCTATCTTGTTTCTTTGTGGCACTTTGATGAGGGGTATTCTATGCCCTACCACTTTATCATTTTCTCGTGTAAGAAGTGGAAGCATGCTCGCTGTTAAAATATCTTCCATATTGATAAGGGGGTGTTCTTCCTCAGTAGTGTCATTTGTAGGTAGTATTGGTTCATTCTCGATGGGTAATTTGGCCCCTAATTCGACGACCCGTGTCAACACTCTATCTTTGTTCCTGAGAAGAAACTCGTCTACTAGAGTAGGGTCAAAATCAAATTCTGCACACGGTGACTCTAATTCATTTCCACTATGGTCGACCATTTCTTCTGTTTCTTTTTCTGTAGAAAATAGTGGTCCTAAGTCATTTCCAATGAAGGGGTTTGACCCTTGTCTGTTAGAGGTTTCCCAAGCTTGCACTTGTTGTTCCTCATATGTCTATTTCTTTAACCCTAAGCATGTTTTAGGAGCCATGTTTTCATGATAGTTTCACTAGGGTAAGTTATAAATGTGTCCAAAGCTTAATGACTACCCCTAAGTGAAATGCAAGGTGTATTTATTAAGAGTATGAATAAATCAACAATGTGAGAATACCAATGATACAAGCATTTGGTATTGAAACCTGTTTAAATGAAGTACCTCCTAAACTACGTTTCAAAGAGTAGTTCACGTCACAAGATGATAAACAAGATGTCTCCACTTATGCCAAGTTCAAGGGAATAAACAAGACGTAAGTAAATACAAAAAGTAAATGCGATCTCCCAATCAAGATATACGATTAGCAAGCTCAAATCTAATTAAGACATATATCTCAAAAAGTGCCAATTACAATTCGCGAATGACACAACAATATCACCAAGATATATTAACCCACTTTGCGAGAAAGTGAAGTATTGATATCAAGGTGTTATTGATATAACACACACAAATGGTAACACCTAGCACTCTTTGAAATTGAGGTAATAATAGAACCAAACCAAAAAGCTCAAAGTATAGCTAGGAATAGTTAAAAATGTGTGTAATGTAACCTTACAATATAGATATTTATGTCAAGTTTATAAGAAACAAGGCATAAATATCAAAATTGTATGTGATACAATACAAACAAGCTAACTCTTCTAAGGAAATCCGTGGTGATGAATCACACCTAGCTACAATTATGATCTTGACATGGGTATCAAGATCACAATGGCTACCAATGACGTGAAAACACCTCCGCACACTTTAGACATTTAACTAACCCAACCGCAAACATGGATGGGCGTAAATGGACATAAAAGTGAGAGAAACAATTGATTGGTAACACAAAGGTAGTCACCCTTCTTCTGATCAACAAAGTGTCAAAAGAATGTGAAGGAAGTAAATCAAAAAAAGGATGAAAAATGTTGGCCTCACTTTGGTAGAGTTTCGCCTTGCCCTAAGGCAAGTAAAAACTAGGTGAAAGTAACGCGTCACATGTTTCTCAATGAAAATATGGTTCACAACTCAACACTATTTTAGAATGGTCAAAGTGGGCTCCTGGCCAAAGTATATCTTCCTAGGTGGTTCTCTCGTCCTAGGTGCTACAAAGATTATCCACGAGTGGGATGATTTGCCCAAAAATTTGCAATGACTAGTTTGGGAGTATCTCGACTTTGCCCCCTTCAAGCACAATGGGAAATAAATGCATCCAAATGTGTACTTAAAAGGGTCGCGTAGGGACAACTTGTAACTCTATCTCACAAAAGATTTACTAGTCAGATACGTAGTGCGGAGCACTTCCCGTTTCGTCCACAAGGTTCCCTCTTGCATGGACTACTTTGGGGTTCCCTGGAACCACCCCATTGTTGTAGCTTAAGGCGTTATGCCAAAGGGGTTATGTTTCAGTTGAGCGGAAAGGACGTACCCTTTTCCAAAACCTGCAATAAAGTGTTTTGAATATGTTTTTCTTTTATCTTTTTAATTAGATGTGGTTTTCTTGAACACCATTTAGCAACACTCGTATAACAATGTATTAGTAGTTTTCTGACTTTTGTTTCGAATCCTTCATTCTTTGACAAGCATTTTGGTCCTGTATGATGATGATTAGTAGTTTTCCATCAAAAGAGAAGGCATCATTTCTGATTCTCCAGATCATCCAAGGACGCAAGAGAAGAGCATACGTGATGTCTTCACAAATCCCAAAAAGATAACCGAATTGAACAACACTTTAATTTAACAATGCCAAGTTAACCAATTCCAAATCAAATACCCCTAACAATCTCAAAGTATCAAAAGGACTTAAGAATCATTTTTGATTCCCAAGATCGCCCAAGAGACGCAAGGGAAGAGCATACGTGATCTTAATCCTATAAGTAAACAATGCAAAATATTACCTAATCAAGTACAAACATGTAAAAACAACCTGCAAAGACAAATATATGATTAGATAAACCTGCAAGAATGTCAGCACATCAACAATTTAATTTGAAAAATGAAAAAGGACACTGTGCCCCTTTTTCGATGCTCGCACATGGGTTAGGCGTATGCACCACCAAAGGTAGTTTTTGGCAACAGTATGCCTGTGCCACCAGAGAGATGTGTGCACCCGCAGTGCACTCGTGCCACTAAAACAATACCTACGCCACTCTGTGAAATTTTTAGATCAATTAAATGCCTATGCCACCTAAGAGGTGTGTGCGCCACGAAAACAACATATGCGCCACTCTGAGAAAACAAATAGAAAAACAGACAGAATAACCGTATTACAGAAAAATATACCTACGCCACTAAAACCGCATGTGCACCTGGTTAGGGCATGTGCACCGATCTGATAGGTTTTAGTATGCAGTGAAGGTACAGTACGAAATGACATGTGCACCTGGGTTAGCACACTGCGTGCGGGTTAGGGTATGTGTGCAGTGGTTAGTGCACATGCGTCGGGGCTCATCGAGACAGGATGACATATTTTAACAACACACCTGCACCACCAGAGATATGTGTGTGCCCAAACCGTGCTGTGCCCGAAAATCATGTCTGCACTCAGAAAATCATGCCTGCGCCAAACTTGTAACTAGAGTATGGAAAAAACAAACAAAACTTCACAATATCTCTAAATTTTGACAAGTTAGTTTAAAAATGGCAATTACCCATTAAAATTATGGCTATGAACATGAAGTTACACATATCAAATGAGAAATTTTTCCAAAAATGGACATTAATTACTACATGTGCATATCAAAAGTTAGCCAAAACAATGAAATTTAAACTAAAATGCCATGGGACTAAGGGTCCCACCGGGCATGCCAAATGTGTGCAAGTGTTGTTTTTAAACTAATGCTAATGTAAACAAAGACTAACACCTAAATAGTCTTAATTAGCAAGATTTAAACAACATTATAAATACCATCAAGATAAGAATTAATCAAGGGTTAGATGCTAACATTTATCAATACAAAACTATGAAATTAACTATGTTAAGCACCTAAATATCCTCTATTCTCTAACAACATATAAATGAAGGAACCTAGGTAGGTTCCATGGCTATCAAAAACAGTTGTCCTTAATGTTCCAAGAACCTAGGAATGAGGGCTAGTCAATGTTGGGCTACAAGACCCTTTTGACACCTCCCATATGACCTAAGCACTTTAAGAAAGAGGCTTAACTCTTCAAGATAATGAACTCTCAAGAGGACAAAGTGTAAGCTCTTAGTCTCTTTGCTATATGTTTTGCATTTGCTCACTTAAGGATTTTAGGTGTAAGTAAAAAGGTAGGTGGAGGGCTCCTTATATAGCCCAAAGGATAAAGGATTCAACACATCCTCATGAATGTGGGATAAATAGAGATGTAGAGTTAATTATGGATAAGGGGGGTTTAGATGAGGTTGAGTTAGCTTTAGGAGGGTTTAGTTTGTCCTCAAGTGGCTCATGTGGATAAAGGGGTGTATTAATTAATCAAGATGATTAATTAAATACATGTGCAAGCTTTTATAAGCTTTTAGATGGATATTAGTGTGATTTAGACCATTAGGAAGGGATTAAACCAATTAAATAGAGATTTATTGATTTAATGAGAAGGGAGGCTAATTAATTAATAATAATTAATTAGACTAGATAGAAGGTGTCAATTAATGAAAGGTCGTTAATTAGGGTATGTGTTGGATAGGTGACTTAATTAATTAGCTTAATGTAATCAATTAACGACAATGGAAGAGAAGATGAGTGCTATTGACAATATGTCATCAATTTGCGGGAAAGGAGATAATTAGCGCAATTTAAGTATTTAAATTTCTTAGGCATAATTATAGGTGTCTACACACCATGCACATTCCCTATTCCCCTTGTAGGAGTTCTATTTCAGATGTGCACATTAGATTCACATTTATTCATTTGGGACGCACTCGCATTGGTTCATCTCACACAATAATCGGTGATTATTTCACCCTCTCAAGCGATCCAAATAGCATACACATATTGGTAAAAATCAAAATTAGAATAAATAGGAGCTAAAAATAGGTTCATAATCATAATTGGGCCTAAATTAGTGCAGGCATAGAAGTGCCCAAAATAGATATGAACAATGGGTGCCGAGTGTCCCACCTAGGTATTTCTATCTTGGGGAAGAAACAAGTACAATACATAATCAATAGGTTTCTAGTGACAAGTTTATTCAAAATCCAATAACAAGTAATCGATTATAAAAGTTACCATTAGGTACAACAAGAAAAAAATCAGTGGTAAGTTACATACTTTGAGAAAGGGAACTAATTACTCTATTTTCTTAGGATCAAATAAGGAATGAAACCTAGGGCATATGCAGGACAATGATATGTCTGGAACAATGTGTCATATGTGACCAATTTCTATTGGGTTTGTGACCATTTGCAATGGTACTTATCCATGGGGAAGCATTAATAGTTGGAGGGAAAATCCTACAACTCTCCCAATACTCTTCCCTTAGTGACAAGATGCCTAAATCCTCAATTTAGTGACAAGATGATTAAATCCTCAATTTGGAAACAAGATGCCTAAATCCTCAATACTATTCCAACCATCTCCAAGGAAACAAACATACATGAAAAATTCTATCTCTTCTCTCACGACATACAAGTGTATTCTATCCTTGATTCACTTATTTTTCAATACACATTTATATTTTCACATTTAATAAGTTAAAGTTCAATTTCATTTATCATGATCATTGACTACACTTATCTTCTTTTGCAGGCCCGAACTTACTTCAAAAAAGAAATGCATAAATGGAACAAGAAGCAATCTCAAGCATAAGACGCTCACACAAAGTAAATATTCAAGGAACAACCAAAAGCATAATTTCTACGATGCATACAAGGTAACCCCTAGGATCCTTATCCTCTTCTAGATTCCAAAATACACATCATACAATCTTGATTAAACACGATATCATGTGTAATCCTCATTCGATGTGTTATCGATTAACTCCATTTGTCTCTCCATAAGATACACTCTTCTATCTACTTTATGTTACCGAATATACATTCACCAACATAAAGTGGGGGAAAATGTAAACACAAAATCATCCACTTACTACTTACATCATGCCTTTAAGTATGTTATTATATGCATGATTTCGAGTAAGAAAAGTAAGAAAACTAAACACTAACAACATCTATTTTTATTTTACATTGTTTTATCCTTTTGATACTCTTATCATTTACTTTTCTGGAATGGACACTTTACTTGCTAACATATTTCTTATTTCAAACTGGTATGCCTACTATTACTCCATGGCACGCAATAATAACGTAGGGTATCCTTCTCCAGTGTACCGAGGTATAGAGTTGTCACCTATCCTCCTAATACAACGAGGTTTGATTCTCCACGAAAATGTACTCCTTATTTCACGCCCAACCATCTCATAAGTGCCATGAGTCCAATTATCAAAAGAGATACTTTTTGTATCACTAATAGACTATGCATCATCTCCCATTGGAGGATTCTTAACTTAGATGGCTCGAGTACATAAATCATGTTCATATCTTCCTCACTCAAAGGTTCAACATAAGGTGCAGATTTCCCATCCATTAAAGGGATAATAACTCTTTCCTCCTTGTTCTCAAAACTTATATATCCCTTGTTGAACCGTAGATCAACATTATTTGTGTAGCACTAAGGGTGCCCAAGTAGAGTTGGGAAACTATCTGCTTCTGCAAGTGCTAAAACCTCAAAGTCTCTAGTGAACTTGGCCCCTTATATAGTAATGGATGCATATTTTAAAACTCCGATGGGAGTGGCCTTAGTTCGATTAGCCATAAACAATACATTAGAAGATGGCTGCAATGGAGGTCTCCCCATCTGTACCCATGCATCTAAAGTAAGCACATTTACCTCCACACCTATGTCAATCAATATATTACTCAAGAGCCATCCATCCACAACAACATTCAGAGTGATCTCCTTGTCGTAATCTAAGCTATGAGGGGGAAGATTTGCATGCAGGATCGACATCCATTCTCAATACCTACACATGGAGTGTTTCCCTTTAGCCAATTCCTAGTAATGGAATGATATTCTCATGGTGCAACATTTTTCATACCTCTTTCAAGTCATCAATATCTAACTGGACCATCTCTGTTGCTTTCTTCTATTCCATCTTCGATTATTACTTGCTTTAAACACTATATTTAACCCAAAAGATTTCTGAGTACCTCCATGGTCTCCTAATAAACCTCCTTCTAGTACATAGGATCTAGATACCTTGCATGCCAAATGTGATCCTTAGTGATGTTAGGCTTCTTCTGTAACACTTCTCTAGCACGTGCAACTTCAGTGCATGTAGTAATCTTCACAGGTAATACCTCAGGTTCCGGTGCCAACTTTGGCATCCACTAATTTTCCACAACACACTATATTCTAACCATCCATACACCCTTGTTTTCTTGTTTATGTTGCTTGTTAAGATGTTCATATAGGTCTAGGAATTCCTCATAGCTATGACTCTTCCCACAAAAAGAACAAGTAATATTTTGAGGACATTCGTGCCTGTAGTGGTCAGGAGATCCACATGTAAAGCATGTTCTGCGAGGAAACTTGCCTCATCCACCACCACGGCCTCGACCCCAAATCCACCATGGTATCCTTGACCTTTGCCACATCCTCCTTCATAGCACCCCTTGTTTCGATCATAGCGTGCTTGATTGTGATCCCGATCTTGGTGCTCACCTTTACCCTTAGAGTTATCTGATACTCTTGTCTATCACACACCAATATCTATAACATCATGGATCTGACCAATCAACCTGTAGTCTTCATTATCATGAGTCATTGAATAAAAATCTTACAATAGTAAGATACATTCTTCCTTATTGTGCGTTGTAATAATGGGCAATGAATGCACCGACTGCGGGGACAACTATCCTTGGTGTGCCCTTCCACTTCATAATTTGTACACCAAATCCCAGTGCATGTCTCATGTGCTAAATTTTTCGATAGTTTATCCAACTAATTTTTCATACCTGTAATCTATGCTTCCAAGAATGGGATGACTCTAGTGTCTATACTTCCAATGGCCTTAGCGTGCAAAGCTACTTCAAGTGATTTGTGTGGATCAATGTATGTCTTATGTGAAAATGGAATTCTAAGAGGTGTGATCGGACCTCCAATGAACCATTGTGCATGCTGGCTTGCATGAATATCATAAGAAAACTTATACAAAAGTGTTTTGAAATGGGCATCATACTCTCAGACACTCTCAATAGTGCCCTACTTAATATCCTTGAGCGTGCTTATACTCTTCTTGCTCAAATTTAGGGATATAAAACTCTTTAAGGAAAGAATATTTTAATGTTTCATAATCTACGCAAGTTTTATCAAGGTAAAACTTCCTGTACCAACCTGTGTGTGTACATCCTGTAATGTAGTTGTGAATTGACTTGCCTTACGTTTAGAAGCCATGATCCCTTTATGTGCCGAATATCTCACACATGTGCACACGTTTAGCAACATCTTTTATGCCCCTATAATTTGGAAGACAGAGACATCTCCATGTAAATATTTTGGGGATGGTGGACCCTGCCCACTTGATCTAGAACCTCCTATGTTACCTCTACCTCCAGAACCACCAGATCCACTAGAACTAGAGCCACCTATACCCCCTGATCCTCCACATGTAGCAAGAGGCAGACCAAAAAATGTACTTCCTTGTGGCCCAATAGTAGTATTGAACTTAACTCACACGGTTTGCGTTGTGGTACTACTCCTAGAAGTTAGTCCAAAATTATGCGCGCTTGAATTCTATGCTAATGATGCACCTGAAAAGGTACCTCTAAACAACAACGAAGATGTTTTCCCTGCCATGGATGTACTTGCTATGTGACTTACTACTGCTTCCCTACTACCCAAATCAGCTTGCTCACTATTGGATGTACTAGATCTTGGAAAGCCTAGCGTAAGGGCTAGGTTGTCAAGTAGATTCAGATGCGCACCCATGACCCAAGTTGTCTCTATGGGTGCACTCCCTTGTGAGGCCAAGGAGGGTTTCCTATCATGCTTGTCTAAATGGGGGAGTTCCAGATGCTCTAGTTTCATGCCTTCTACGTGAGCTCCAAATCCTTCACGAACCACCTATCTCCTCAATGCTATCCATTATGCAATATCCCACTTTGCTTCTCCATCTCCCTTTCACATGCCTCATTGTACTTAAGTCACCTTTCTTCTCTCTCCCTTTCTACCGCTAGGTCTACCATCTTTCACCAAACCTGCTCCTCCCGCCTACTAGCGTGTGGTGGGGTTTAGCTAGCCATCGGGTTTTCTTCCAAGTTCGGTGGTCACCATCAAGATCTTAATCGCCATTTGAATGCCTTACAAGTAATCTCCCTAGGATAAAGTAAAAATTGGAACTCAGCTATCTCCGGGAAAGAATAAATAGAAATTGAGTACTCCAGAATATAGTTGTTTAAAACACCATGAAACCAAGTATCCACAAGTGCATGTCCAAATTAAATCAACATCATAAAGGGTTTGGAATTATTCATGCATCCAGAGAAGTGTGTGATACCTCATATTCCATTTAGATGCATAAGCAACCAGCCACTCATACAGTTCTATCGGGAAGATAACAAAGAATCTCTCATACAAACCGTCATATAGATTCTTTTCCACCACGTGCGTTTGTCAAACTCGGATCTAAGATCTTGAACCTCTGTGTGTACTCTTCTTCTAGATATTTTATCCACTCCTCAACACTTGCTAGGGTCAACCGATATGTCTTCATTGCGAACCATCTTGGAAACAACTGAAAAAGAGGCCCATACAACGGAACCAATGATGCTGACCTATAATATACCACGAACAACCTGCAGCACGCCGACACATCACCCGGCTGACCTAAGTACTCACCCAAAGCACACAAAGGTACCATGCCCCTCCTTATATTTTCTTGTGCAGGACATTAACGTGCTGAAAATAGAGCATATTCAGAACCATAATAAGAACAAACATTCCACAGAGCATAACCATTCAATAGTGCATAACCAGATCTAGATATTAAGGAATCATGAATTAAACAATAACTATGACAAGATTGATCATACAAGAACCAATTATAATCATTTTAACACCTTATCCATCCAATATACTCCATTATATTAAACAATGCAAAATGTAGAAGCTTCTTATATCATATAACATTACCATAAGTTTATGCGCACTTCGATCCGACAACATAACTCTATAATAACTCATACATAGTGTCTCATTGTCTCTCTCGGTGTCTCTCTCTAACTACACAGACTAATACATACTTATAGGGGTGGGGACTTTCCCTTCACCACCTACACACTTCCAAAAATAGGTCGCATGTTGAAAATAGCCATGTGCCCTTACAATAATATGCACACACTCAAGTGAACTAATAATAGATCTCCTAAAATTAACTAGTCCTATTATTATCCCAAACTCATGCATGGCACTTAGTAGACACTCATCCCCAAAATAGAATTTGTGTGTCACACAAGTCTCCATCCCAATGTGTGCTCGCACGCTATCTCCAAAAATAGCCTGTAACCATGAAAATGGCTAAGTCCCAAATCAGCTTGTCTGGCGCGCGTTTCCTTTCCTATCCTTCCGCACCTTCAAATGTGCCTTGTTCCCACATGTGAATCTTCTGTGTGCCCTCTCCTTAGTGTCATAATATGTGTGCTTAACAATTTGCACTTGTTTTTAATCTCCTCGACACATTCCACTTGGGGAATGATCACCCCCAAATACTTCCAACCAACTCGAACACAAATTTTATAAACTATCCATGACAATGATGAATGGAGTACCCTTTCCCCATCTCTCACATAATAATCATTTATACTCTTTCCTTTGTTTTTCTTTTCTACTTACATATTGCTAGTTTCACACTAAGTTCAATATTTTCATGTTAAAGTTTAATTTCCTATACTATGGACATTGACTACACTTTTCTTTGCAGGTACTCATCATGGAAAAACAAAAGAACCAAAATAAAGAAGAAATTCCTAGAACAAACAAAAGGAACAACGAGTGAAGGAAAAGTGTGTCTACACACTCATGTGACTTTTCCTTTAAGCACACGATTTTCAATTCCTTACTCAAAGAGGGAACGAATGTAGAAACTCATTTTAGTAATTCATGTCTTGCAACAAAAGAAATTGTACAATACCTTTGCACTAGTTCATACTTATCTAACTTGTCAATTATGATATCCCTAGCTATATCCCATTCACTATTTCTTGCACACAAAACTCATTTATTCATGTAATTGTCATATTAGTCCATAAAATCAGGCTAAACCCTTGCACAATACTATCCAAATTTTCAAAGCACTCGCACATGCATCCCATACCAAAGCACCTAGAATGGGTGCAAAGTGCTCACCATATTTCTTCTCTATTTTATGTTGACTCATTGTATTATTTTTATGGAGACATTGGATACAATACTATTACAATTGTTGTTTTGGACATTATTATGATTTTTGTCATCATATTAGTGCTTAGTTGCTAAATTTTCTTGACATGATGATTTATCAATGCCAATTCACTACTTTTATCATTATTACTTGATTTAGATGTGATGCTTTGGATATTGTTGATTTGATATTTACGGATTATGTTTGGATATATCATTTATAATCGTCGTAATGGTTATATATCTCATTGATGGATGGATCTTGTGTAACTAATTTGGATGGGTTAGCATATGCTTGATTTGGATCATTTTGACATGTGTAGTATCATTTTATTTGGTTTTGGCATCAAGTAGATATGATATGTGAATTGAGTGCGTAGTATACAAGTTTCACCATAGTAGAATGTGGGATTCATCTATTGCACCTCCAAGTTGTGTGATAAGATGTTTAGGCTGAATCTATCCCCTTGTTTGTTTTGGCCTTATTTTATTATGTTGTAGAATAAGGATGGAAATGTGGGAATTATCCCTCTTGACATGTGTATTAAATTATTTTGTTTATTTTAGCTCACTTTTTCCCCACTTAAAATTACTTGGTATGATCTCTATTTAATTGTTTGTTTAAGTTACTTTTTGGGAGCTAATTGCTTCCCACTTATTTGAGATGGATTAATTTAATTTATTCTTGATTAAGTGGGTTTTGGGTCACCTAATCATGGATTAGGTGGGCCCATCACTCCTTAAATATCCAATTTTTCCCAAATCTCGAATTTGGGTAAAAAGTGGAAATTTTGGGGTGTGTTTGGAAAGTTGGGGGCTATTTTTTCCTTAGAATGAGCCCCAATTACCATACCTATGGGTAGGGGGCTCTTCCCAAGGATTAAAAAGTTTTTCCCCTCTCTTTTGACCCCTCTCTTGTCTCCATCAACATTTATGTTTTTGATCTTGTGTGATGTTTGGGATTTGGGGATGCATGATTGTTTTGATTTGTGATTTTTGAAAATTCCTTTTCATTTATTATTTTTGTTTTTTCTTGATGGGGACATTTGGGTGACTTGGATTTGGGAGGGGATGGGTGACACATGTCACCATCCCATTGGTTGATTGTTTTTAGAGAATTTTCTCTTATTTAACCTCCATTTTGGGGGTGGAGGGGATTCTTGGATCATTTTTTCTTGGAGATTTTAGAGAGGATATTTTTGGAGTTGAAGAGTTTGGAGTTTGGATTTGCAAGTTGGTGTTTAAACTCTCTTACTTGTTAGGTAGGCCTCATATCTTCAAACTTGGTTCTTGATTTAGAATGAAACATTTATTGTTTTCTTACTTGTTTTTGGGTGTTGAAAAGATATGTTGGATTTGTCTTAGTTGTTTTACCTTTTTTCATCCATCCACCCCTTTGGGGAGAGGATTTTTGAAGTGTTGGGGAAGAGGGAAGAATATATATTACTCCCACAAGGCTTGATGGGAAAGACTTGTTGGGTTTCTTTTCAAACTCCCTTCATTTGGTTTGAGATGGATTTCCATATGGTTTGGAAACCATCTCCCATCCTTGCTAAGGAAACCTCCAAGGTTTGAAAAACCTTGGAAAGGAGGAGGAGGAGAAATAAGGCTTATTGGAGGGATATGGAACATTTGGAGGTTTTGTGGTTATTTGGGAAAAATATGAGCTATCTTGGATACTTGTTAAATTTGGTTAATATGGGGCTTCTTATCTCTTTTCTCCTCTTGTTGACACATGAAAATTCTTATGTTTTGTATTAGCATTTAATTTCTTTTGAGTTGTTTGTATGTGTGTTGTGAATTCATTCCCTTACCCCTCATTATGCTTCTTGGAGGCATGTTTCTCCTCTCTCCCATGGGCTTGGAGGGAGGCTAGCATGTCCTCTTTATTTGGAAGAGGCATGTGATGATGCCAATTAGTTAGGTAGATAACCAAGTCATCTCATGTGTTTTTAAGTGTTTTCTACTTGGAGTTAGAGCTTGATTTAGAGATTTCTTGGAGATTATTTATTGTTGGAAAAATAATGGAAATTTCAATTAAAATTTGGCTATGTTGTTACCATTCAAAGTGTGAGGCTTATCCACTTACATTTTAAGATTTGTATAATTTCTTTTTAAATTAGTAAGAGGGGAAAAATATAAATTTGTGTTGTACTAAAATGGAGAATTTATTATTACCCCTTTTGTAATATTTGTGTTGGAACAAAGGAAGTTGTGAGTTTTTTTATAAGAATAAAGTTTTTCTTCTATCATGGTTTTCAATGGATTTGTTTTGTCACCAACCTCCTTGAACTTGCACGGTTATCATTCCTTATTATTAACCTTGAAAAGTAGGTGTTGTAAACTAAAATTGTTGTTATCAAACTTGAGAAATATTGCCATATATTATTTTAAGTTATTTGTTGAACTAAGTAGAAAAAGAGGAAAATATGAATTCTTTGTTTATTGAAATGATTGGATTGGAAATGGTTTTGTATTACCTCATCCAACTTGTATTCTTATTGCCTATTGATATATAAAACGTATGGTTTCTTGTTACCTTTGAGTATCATGGTAAATTCTTACCTTACTTATTGATCTCCTAAGTTTAATTTCCATTTGAAAATATCAAAATGAAAATGGTTTTATTCATATGAGTAACCCCATTTCTTGCTTGAATTCAAAAAAACCTAGATAATAAAACAAATTTTTATTCCCCCTCTTGAGTTAAGAATCTAGTTTTAGATCTTTTTGTTATTGTATGAGAAATTGAAAATTGGCTATATCTTATAGGTATATAGTAAGTTTTACTTGAGTTAAATTTATAAATGTGTGTGTGTGTGTGTGTGTGTGTGTGTGTGTGTGTGTGTGTGTGTGTGTGTGTGTGTGTGTATCACACACACATATACATATATATGTATATATATAAACATATATATACATATACATAAATGCATATATATGTATGTACACACACATTTTTAATGCTTTTATATAATGCTTATAAACCAAAAAATATTGAGGCTTTAAAAAAGATATGTTTTATGAGTGTGTATACTTATATAATCCCCTTTATTTTTTCTTTATATAAAAATGGTTATATATCGATAAACTAAGGAATTGGTTCCATTTTTATTTAAAAGATTATTACAAAGTAATGGAGGTTTGTATATATGTATGTGTAAATTAAAAATAATACGATTAGGAGGGGTCGTGGCTTGGCCGCGACCCCCAAGCCCTGTATTTTACACGGTTGTGTATCCTCTTATGAGTTTCGCCCATTGTTTCACACAACCATGTGGTTATGGTATGGTTGTAACCTTTTCCTTCACAAGACAATAGAATCATCATTTCTACACACCATATGTGTGTGTGTGTGGGTTGGCCACCCTATTTTAGGGCTTAGAAACTTCAAAAAATAGATTCAAATAAATAGATTTTCATATGGACACACACACACACACACACTTACAAATTCGTGTATATATCCAGGTGGGTATGAATCTAAACATTCCCTATAATAAATATTTAATGGATATACAAAATATCATCCCATTGAATAAATTTTAGGGTTATTGTTATCCACAATAGCTCTCCTAGTTATGTGGATAACTCATATCCCCATTCTGGCTCTATGGTTTCACATCGGCAGGTTACGTGCACTTCACTTGTTCACTGACACATCCCCATGCTTGCAGATTCCTTACAAGCCCCGCACGCTCTTTCCTACCATACCTTCTTACTTTCCATTTTACTTTTCCTCTTTATTTCATCATTCCCCTTTGCATGCACTCTCTACGCACTTTCCTTCTTCTTAGTATTGCATCCATCCTTTGCGCGTGCCATGGCCTTACTTCCTAGCATTAGCTAATTCCTTGGCATCCCATCCCTGTAATTTCCTTGGATCCCCACACATAATTCTGTAATGATTGCACCCTTGACATACATTTCTCTCTCACTAGTTTTTTTCGTTTCCTCCCATGCATGTCACCTTTACACATGCCTCCCCTCTATTTTCCTTTCGCACCTCATTCTTCCGCGTGCGCATGTTATCCAAATAACTCTCCTAGTTATCTAGATAAATTATATTTTCATTATGACCCGGATGTTTTACATTTCAGGTTGCGTGCACTCAAGATTGTTCTTTTGACAACTTATCACGATTCTGATTTCTTCGCCCTCTTCTTTTCCTCACGTGCCCTCGCACAGTTCCCATTTTTCTTTTCCTCTTTGTTCCACTCTTCCCTTGCACACATCCTCTGTGCATCTACCTTATTCCTAACACCTATTCACCCTACATGTGTGCCTCACACGTTTTTCAATTAGCCAAGTCCCTAGCCTTCTCACGTGCCCCGCACATCTTTGTAATAGTTGTGCCTTGACAATGCATTCTCTGCTCAAGCCAGCTTTTCCTCATTTCCTCACCCACATTGCATGTGCCTTCTTTTTGTCTTCCTCTCGTGCCTTATTCTTATGTACACATATCTTTGTTCCATCCTTTGTGCCCTCCTCTATGCCTTTCCATGCCACGTCATTCGACATGCTTGAGTGTGCCGCACACGACTAGTCAAAGCACGCCAACACGGCGCCGATCCTCAGAATAACAAATCAACAAGTAACACGTGGCGAAATCACAAATCATTTACACAGTTGGCCATCCTTTTAGTCAATTCACGTGCACCATGTGTTTTTCATGTGCAAATGACTCGACAAACTTATGATAGCCATATCTTTTATTACGAGAGAATTGATCGGCGGCACCTAGTCTCAATCAATAATCAATTGACATGAGCTATAGTGCTAAATATTCAAATTCAAATTCTTGGCGGACCTGGTAGGTGAGAAATGGGAAAATATCTTTCTGAGCATTAATGAGTAGATTTAATTGCTCCAACCAACATATTTGATTTGAATCTCCCTCCTTCCTTCTTCAACATGGAAAAAAGACTGGGAAGTGCATTTGAAAAATTTGTAGATGGATTCACGGGCATTGAATGCTTCTTGTTGGTGGTTACATTTCAAATTTAGATTTTCCCTCCTCCTCTTCTTCTTCCATGGATTCATCTATAAATGTAAGAGTTGGGATCATTTTTAATGTTGGATACTTTGAATCCTTACGCATTTTTGTTAAGGACTTCATATTTTCTATATTTTGAGTTGCATGCACTCTAGATCTAGTTCTTGCATGTGGATATCAACCTCTTTCTCCATTGTAATAGCTCTATGCATTTCTGGAAGTAATATAAACATTGTTTTGTGACTATTTCATGTCCTAACATGTTTTCATTCCTTCTCATTGCCTTTTATTTTGCAATGCATGCTCGTTGTGCCATTCTATGTCCCTTGTAGTTTCTTATTCAGTTGTGTTCCATGAGATTGATTTGGTAAATATGTTTTAAGTTGTGTTACACGTGCCTAGCCTTCTTTCATGCATTTCCTTTCATTTTCATTCGAACAAATAGTGTTCATGCCTCTTTTTTTGGTGCTATCACCTTTTAGTGTAGTTTCCTTTCATGTTATCCTCCTATCCCTAGTCCCTTGGCATCATTAGCTTAGTTTTCCCTTTCAGTGCTAGGAGTAGCAGTAGCAATAGAAATATATAAAGGAACCAACCTTCTATGAAGATCCGTCTCAAGTGCGCAAGGTCCTTCAACTTGGAGACAGTTCCATTATGATCTCAAATGACTTGGTTCCTCCGGCTCTCCGAGACATGGGTGTAATTTTGATGACTAACACATACCTTTGTGCCTTCTTCTGTGCCATTTTGTGCCACATCAATAACTAACAACCTTGAGTGTACTACACGTAACCGATCAAAGCTCGCCAATAGGGCATTTCGAATATTTGAAACAAATCAATAAATGACACATGGTAGGAAATGACAAATCATTTGCACAATTGGCCGTCTTTTATCCAATCTGCGCGTGCATGTGTGTCTTGTGTGCCTGACGGTTCCTCGAGACTTCTAACAATAATAAATTCTACTCCCGTGCTTAGATCCTTGTGTGCCTAGAATTTTTGGAAAGATGCTTACATGGGCTACATGATAGACCATTCAAATTCAAATTTTGGTAGATTTGGTAGGTGAGGAGATAGAAAATGTCTTTCACACCATTAATATGTGATCCGATTGCTTCAACCACCCATATTTGATTTGATCTACCTTCCTTCCTTCTCTAACATGCCAAACAGACATGGAGAACCGCACTTGATATGTTTTTAGGCATTGATGGATAGTAGTTGAGTTTTCAAATCAGATTTCCCTCCTTCTCCTCTTTTCTCTCACCGATCTATCTATAAATGCAAAAAAAATTCTCATTGTAAAGGGTTGGAAATTTTTATCCTTGAGCTTTTGCTAGGGACTTCATATCTTTGTATCTTGAGTTACAGATCTCTAGATTTGGATCGTGCATGTGGATATTGGCCTCTGTCACCATTATAACAGTTTGTGTATTTCGGAAGTAATAAAGACATCGTTTTGTGTCTATCATTGTATGTCCTAGCATGTTTGCATTCCTTCTTCTTGCCTCCCTTTTGCATTGCATTTTTGTTGTGTCATTTTAAGTCCCTTGCATAGCCATTTTCTAGTTATGTTTCATGAAATCGATGGTGTAATCTGTATGTTGGTCTATGCTACGCGTGCCTAGCCTTCCCTCATGTTTTCTCTTTCATTTTCACTCAAAACAGATAGTGTTCATCCCTATTTTTCTAGTGCTATCACTTTCCTTTTAGTTTAGTTTCCATTTCATGTTATTGTTCTATCACTAGTCCCTTGGAATTTTTAGCTTAGTTTTCCTTCCAACATTAGGAGTAGTAGTAGCAGTAGAAATAGATAGAGGAACCGACCTTCTCTAGAGATCTGTCTCAAGCGTGTAAGGTCCCACAACTTGGAGATGGTTCCATTATTGTCTCAAATAACTCGGCTCTACTAGATCTGAGACATGGGTGTAATTTTGACAACCAACAGTTTTTGGCACTCCCAATGGGACAAGCATTAAAAGCTTATATTTCAAATATTACTAGGTTTGGTGTGTGATTTAGTAATTCCCAACCTTTGGAGGATTTTTTTAACACATCTGACAACTCCCAACACTCATATCTACTATTTTAGTAGCTAAAATGTCTTTCATGAGAAGAGTGTATACTCAGGTCGTGAGCAATGTATTTGAAGGATCATTTGAATATCTCTAGATTTTTCCAAGAAGCATACATAACGAGATCTTTCGCACATGTATCCCCATCTCCAACACATCACACACAATCTAATTGTCACAATAGATAAGCGTTCCCTTCCATGACACTTGAACCACCTCCTACTTTAAGGAACTTTAATAGCTTCACTAGTGGAAGCCCGCTCAATCTCAATGCATAACATTATATGCTAGTATCCACGCTCAATAACATCCCATAATTCATGGGAGAAAATCAAGCCACACCTATGGAGCATATTCAAGATGTGGCCAATGTATGCTCTATCTATCTGATTACACATGATGATGTTACTTTGTGCTACTTGTAGCCTCTTTCAAGGGTAAAGTGCTCCAGTGGTACCATGGCCTAAGACTTGCATTTATTACCATGTGGGATGAGATTGGAACAACTCTATGTAACTACTTTGAAGATAAGTCAAATCACCTATCTTTGGTGGAGCAAATGACTACAATGAAGAGGGCGCCCAATGAGGAAATGACTAATTTCAACATCAGATTATAGAAGACTTGGGACTTAATTCCTCAAGTGGTAAGAACTACAACCAAACATACTTTCTTGTATTATCTAATGGATTTGAGTAGTGATATTTCAATTATGATTCAACCATGGGAGGTATAAATTTACTTGCTACATACAACATTGCAATAAGGGCAGAGAACAACCTCTTCTAGGTTAAAAGTCGGCTCCTAGGCCCTCGACACCTTTATTTCCAGAGAGATGTCTCTAGCGCCCCAACCTTTTATTGCTCCTATTCCAATGTAGAGTGCACAATTGGTTGCATCAACGCCCTACTCTCCCGCACAATAGAAAGAAGATGAAGAATTGAAGACCCTGATTAGAAACTTATCCAACAAGGTCATATCATTGGAAAAATAGTAGGTGCAAGCCTACATAAGTAGTTCTAATCAGGTGCATAGACAAAGCAATCAACCTTGGTGGAATCAATATGGAAACTAGAGATATGAGTAGAACCAACGGAATGATATATGGAAAGCAAATGCACATTTACCACCGCAAGTAATTCCTCTAGCACAACCTCTTCCAACGCCTAACACAAGTTATGCACTTGTCCCTACTCGAACAACATGGTGCATGAGTCGAATGGTGCTTCCTTGTAACATCCCTCACAATCAATATCACTATGCTAATGATGTGCGTAATCAAATGTACATGATCCATGATGCTTTTAGATGTGAGCCTTCAACAAGTGCGAGCAAGCCTAAGAAACAAGAAAAGCCAGAAGTTCCTCATGAATCTAACTTGATATTCCTTGGTGCCAAGGAATTTTGTGTAATCAACCAAGCTATAGATGTTACAAATTAACCACACTCCCAGTTCTTCGACAACACAAGATACAAGAAGAAAAGGCTCGAGTCCAGTGCGCAGTCACAATTCCAAATACAGACCAATCCACAAAAAATAAATATGTGGCCAAGGCATCGAGTAGTAAAAGTGTTCAAGTTCTTACATGTGAGGATCCATGCAAAGCTCCTCTCTGGAAGTGGCACACACACCTCCTTTGGTAGGTAAAGCCTTAGCTTCACTAAGGCCCCCGCCCTGCTGGTCTGAGCAATCAAGTCATTATGTCTTCCATTTAGCATTGTGGATTAGATAAAAATACAAACATAAATGTCACATTGTGGGATGCCCTGACCATTCTTTCTCAACATGAATTGTTGCATGAAGATCTGGCCCAAATTCCACGCACTGATCTAGTTATTCCCATACCGTGTGCTTCTGTCAATATCTTCCAAGTAGAGGAGAATCAATTAAGTAATGTTTCTAAGACCCCACCCTTATATATTTCCTTGACTATAGATAAAAATATTGTGCATAATTTCATGATTGATTCAGGTGCTAGTAATTCTATCATACCGAAAAAGATAATGAGATATCCTAGATCTTAAGTACAACCCCTTATCTAAAGGAGTCTTGCAACTTGATGGCTTAACTGTCACTACTTTAGGAGTCATCAATGATCTTGAGTTAACCCTCCATGCATGTCCAAGCCTCACCATAACTCAATATGTATCTATCATTTACCTACCTCCTTTTTTCCCCCTATGTCTATCAAGAGAGTTTACTACAAAAGTGGGTGGTTACTTATCTTCGATTGGTCCCATATGTTACTCAAGACAAGGTATGGTACCTGATTTACCATACAAGTTGAGCCTATATTTTCCTATCATGTAGAGTCATATGATATATCCCCTCTCCAAGCCAACTTCCTAATCCAAGAAAGTCAAGACCAAGTTTCTGAAGAGCAGCTTGTTCCTCCTCCTCTACCTGACCTTATGCTAGATGAGTGGGTGGAAAGGCACCAAAATTTGATCCATATGCTGAAGAGCTTGAAGATTTTGAAACTAGGCTTGACACTTATTATATCCTTGAAGAAGAATTTGTGCTGCCACATGTGCTTAAGAAAGACTAAGCAAAACCTGGTCTATGGAAGTTTTACTTTGATGGTTCCAGGAGAAGAAATTATGCAGGCACAAGAGTTGTTCTCATTTCTCCTAAGGACGAGATATTCTTCTTTATGCATAGATTGTAGTTTTCATGCTCTAAAAATGTAACAAAATATGAGGCATTGGTGCATGGCCTTCTCATTACTGAGAAAAAAGGGATTAAGGAACTATAAATATTCGGGGATACAAAAATGGTTATCCACTAGATCACCAATAAATGTGCAAAAAAGAATAAGCTTCTAAAATCTTATAAACATAGAGTTTAGGACCTCCTTGAGATATTTGATGCTTTGAACCTGCAGGTGGTGCCACATAAATTGAACAAGGAAGCTGATCAGATGGACGCATTGGGTTCATAGTTCTCTCATGCTAAGGAATTTATCAAAGAGAATGCGCAACATGTGAAGATGGTAACCAGACCATCTATTCTAGAAAACAACACTAGATGGAAAGTATTTGACAATAATGCGCAGATTGACCAGTTCATTCAAAATGAGGCTGAGTTCTCCACAAGCATGTAAAATGACTTGTATGACAACTACAGTGACTAAGTGTCCCAGCTGAAGACAAATAAGTTTCCTAGAGGGCTGGTCACCTTAGAGAAAAGGTTTGGCCCTGATGATGAGTTCAAGGGTGAAGAAAAGTATATGCACGTGATGTAAGAAGATTGTGTCCCACTTAATTACACTTGGAAAGGAGCTATTGCTCAAGTAAATCTTGTGTGCATGATGAGAAATAGGAGTTCATCTCTCTCTGTCAAAAATACAGTGATATCTTTTCATGGGAGTATAAATACCTCAAAGGTTTTGATCCAAGTGTTGCTCAACACTCCATTGACTTAGATTCTAGTATCAATCCCATCAGACAAAATATGAGACCAGTCAATCTAAAGATAGAGCCCCTCACGAGGAAAGAGTTTTCTAAACTCATTGAGGAAAAGATTATTTTTCCCATCAAGTATTCTACCTAGGTTGTGAATCTAGTTCCAGTGTACAAAAAGAATGGTGGAATTAAAGCTGTGCGTTGATTTTAGATATTTTAACAAGGCATCCTTGAAGGATCGTTATCCTTTTCCTTTGATGGAGTCGATTTTTTCAGATAGTGGTGACATGTAGAGATTATCCATACTAGATGGGTACTCTAGCTTCAATCAGGTTACGGTGAAGGAAGAGGATCAATTCGGATAACGTTTACAACCAAGTGGGGAACATATGCATATCAGAAGATTCCCTTTGGTCTATCCAACATAGATGCAACATTCTAATGCACCATGGAAATTTCCTTCAAAGGTTACAACAATGAGTTCATCTTGGTTTACCTAGATGACATTACAATCTTCCGAAAGCAGTGCACAAATCATATAGTGCACTTGGAGAAAGTCTTTGAGAGATGCAAAAAGTTTTGTGTGTCTCTTAACCCCAAGAAGTGAAATTTCGCAATGTCACAAGGAAATATTTTGGGCCATGTGGTTTCAAAGGATGGCATCACAATTGATCTTGAGCATATTTCATCCATCCTGGCTCTTTCCTTGTCAGTGCACAAGAAATCCTTGTAGTCCTTCCTCGGTAAGATCAATTTCATTAGGCGTTTCATTCCTAAATTTGAAGGACTAGTTCGGCCCATCACCCCAATGCTAAAAAAGGACATAGCCTTTAGATGGAAAATAAAAGGAAGAGAGAGCTTTAACAAAATCAAGAAATATATTTTTGCACTCCAAAACTCATCAACGCAGATTACTCCAAATATTTCATCCTTTATGTTTATGGCGCTGATGCAAGTGTTGTTGTTGTCCTAACACAAGAAAATGAACAAGGACTTGAACAACTAGTGGCTTTCTTCAGTCAGACACTGAAGGATTATGAGTTGAAATACAGTCACATGGAGAAATAGGTCTTCACCATCATGCACACACTCAAAAATTTTAAGAGTATTCTCACCACAAATCACATCAAGGTGTTAGTTTCTCACTCTAGCATTAGAGACTCCATCATGGGAGAAGAAATTAGTGAAAAGAGAGCGTGATGGGTGACAAAAATATTGGAATATGACGTGACTATCAAAGTCACAAAGCTAGTAAGAGGTTGCACACTCTACAAGAAGATGGTTGAGAACACATAGAATCAACCTAAGACTTCATTATTTTTGGATGAAGATCTCATGCGTCCATAACTTGAGCAGAATGTAGATCTGGCACGCGTGATTAGATGAAGGACATGGTCACATTATTTTTGAAGGCACATACCCTCTTGGTTTAAACAAATAAAAGAGAAGACATATAGGATTACAATCTACTCCTTATGTTTTGATTGATGGCCTTCTCTTCAAGAAGAATCTTGATGACGTGCTGTTAAGATGTATTGATGACATGCAAACTGAAAAAGTGTTAGTAAAATTTCTCTATGGATTCTCTGGTGGACACTTTTTTGCCAAGACTACAATAATGAAGATCATAATGACAAGTATCTTTTGGCCTACCCTGTTTGTTGATGCACACAAGTGGGTCACAAAATACAAAGAATGTACTTTCTTTGTAGGAAACAAGAAGTTCACAATGCTTCACCTCTAACCAATCCAAGCAGATTAGCCTTTTGCGTAATGGGGTCTTGACTTCATAGGCATGATCAATCCACCTTCAAGCATTGGACACAAGTGAGTGATGACAGCTAAAAATTATTTCACTAGATGGACAGAAGCTTTTGCGCTAGAGGAATCAATTGAGTCAACCATCCTTGACTTTCTCGAAGGTACAATAAAAAGGTTTGGAGTTCCTCATACCATTATCTTTGATAATGCAAAGGCCTTCCTTGGTACCAAAATCACTGATTGGGTGTTAAGCCTTGGAGTAGATTTAAAGACTTCTTCCAACTATTACCCTCAGGAAATGGTCTAGCAGATTCAACAAATAGGAACCTAATCAGGATCATGAAACGCACAATGAACATCAGCCAAAGACAGTGGCATACAAAGGTCTTGACGCGCTCGGGAAGACAAAATTATAGTGAAGAAAGCAATATGAACTTCACCTTATAATCTTGTCTATGACAAGGAGGCTTCTCTTCCTTTGACACTTGAGTTGAACTCTTTGGCACTTGCCCAATAGTTGGAATTTGAAGGCACAAACCATAGAGAAATCAGAATGGTAGAGCTAGTTAGTCTTGAAGAATCAAGGAACTCTATCATGATCAATCTAGAACAACATAAATGAGCAACACGAAGTGGTTTGATAGAAAGGCTAGGCCTCAAGCTTTCAAAATTGGGGACTTAGTCTTAAAGTGGGATGCTAATAGAGCTAAAATTGGGTGTCATTCAAAGTTTGATGCACTTTGGAGTGGCCCATACACTATCAATTCATTTAAGGAGGCTAACTCTTTCAAGTTATCTCATCTTAATGGAGGTGCGCTACCAATCCCAAGAAATGGGATCTATCTTAAACCCTTCTATTAAGTTTACTGCATCACCTTATAAATATTAGAGTAGTTTTAATTCCTCCTAATACGCTGCGTGTACCTTTGTTTGTTTGTACATAGTTCTATCTTTTCACGTGCTTCTTGTGTGTGCTATTTTGTTGCTTCTAGGGTGTCAATCTCCTTTCAAATAGTTTCAACATTCTTGCAGGATTTAGAATAAATTTCAATATATGTTTCAAAGTGACTTCAAGGGAAATTATTCAAAGTTATGAATCAAAAATTCACATTCCCAAGCAGACTCCATGCCCAATGGATGCTCTAGGCTACTGATATCCTTCATCTAGTAGGCAGATGACACCAAAATTTACAAAAATGTTTTCCACAATAACTCTCCTAGTTATTTTGATAACTTATATCCCCATTTTGGCTCTATGGTATCACATTTCATGGTTGCACGCACTTCACTTGTTCACTTGGCACATCCCCATGGTTACATATTCCTTATGTGCCCTACGTGCTCCTTCCTACCATGCCTTATTCCTTTCCATTTTCCTTTTCCTCTTTGTTCCATCCTTCCCTTTTATGTGCACTCTCTGCGTACTCGCCTTCTTCTCAGGATTGCATCCATCCTTCATGCGTGACTTGGCCTTACTTCCAGAATCAAATAAGTCCTTGGCATCCCAATATTCCCTTTCCTCGTGCCCCCACACATCATTCTGTAATGATTGTGCCTTTGAAATACATTTTTCTCTCACCAGTTTATTCCATTTCCTCTTGCATGCATCACCTCTACGTGTGCCTCCCCTCTATTTTCCTTTCGCACATCATTCTTCCATGCACATACCTTTGCACCTTCTTTTGCACCATTCTATGCCATGTATCTAACTAACAACCTTAAGTGTGTTACACGTAACCAATCAAAGCACACCAACAAGGTGTTGAATCCTTGAAACAAATTAATGAATGACACGTGGTAGGAAATGAAAAATCATTCGCATACGATTGGTCGTATTTTAGCTAATCCACACATGCCACATGTATTACATGCCTAAATGATTTTGATAGACTTCTGAAAGTCATAACTTCTACTCAAAGTGCTTAGATCCTTATGCACTTGGAATTTTGGAAAGATCTTCGACGTGGGCTACATGCTAGACCATTCAAATTCAAAATTTGGTGGCTTTGGTAGGTGAGGAGATGGAAAACATCTTTCATGCCATTAATATGTGTTTTGATTTATTCAACCACCTAAATTTGATCCGATCTACCTTCTTTCCTTATCCAACATGTCAAAAAAATGGAGAACCACACTTGACAAATTTGCATGCATTGATGGCTGGTGGTTGAGTTTTCAAATCAGATTTTTCCTCCTCTTGTCTCTCACCTATCTATCTATAAATATAAGAGATTTTATCATTGTAAAGGGTTAGAAATTTTGGATCCTTGAGATTTTTCTAGGGACTTCATATATTTGTATCTTGAGTTTCATACCTCTAGATCTAGCTCGTGCATGTGATATGGGCTTATGTCACCATTGTAAAAATCATACATGAGCAGTTTTTGAAGTAATGAAAACATTGTGTTGTGGTTATTCTCTATCCTAGCATGTTTGCATTCATTATTATTTCCCCCTTTGGCATTACGTGCTTTATGTGTCATTTTAAGTCCCTTGCATCACCATTTTCTAGTTTTGTTTCATGAAACCGATGGTGGAACTATATGTTGGTCTCGTGCTATTTGTGCATAGCCTCCCCTCATTTTCTCTTTTTTTTCACTCAGAATAGATAGTGTTCATCCCTATTTTTATGGTAATATCACCTTCATTTTATTTTAGTTTCCCTTTCATGTTATCCTTCTATTCCTGGTCCCTTGGCATTTTAGGTTAGGTTTCTCTTCCAACATTAGGAGTAGTAGTATCAGTAGAAATAGATAGAGGAACCAACCTTCTTTGGAGATCCATCTCAAATATGCAAGATCCCAAAACTTGGAGATGGTTCTATTGTTGTCTCAAACAACTTAGTTCTACTAGATCCGAGACACGAGTGAAAGTTTAACAACCAACGATTCTACAAACAAATAAAATTGTGAGGAATAAGTTGAATAATCTCCATTTCGTCCATGATATCTCTCAAACTTGTAATAGAAAACAAGAGGCAAATAAAACAAAAAAATAGTAGGAATCATAAGGAAATTAGGGCTTCCCTAATCTAACTTAAGTATTTATGGTTGAGAGCCCTTTGATCCGGGGACTCTAAAAAAACCTAGGATGATCCACTTGTCAAGTGGTCTCCTAAGTTGACCCTTTCTAAATTTATAAGTGGGTTAATTTATTTTTCCCTCTCCTTTTAGATTGGATGACTTTATTTGATTATAGTTGAATTAAGATTTTATTTTTATTTTAGCATTCATTTAATATAATAAGTGGTGATTATATTATTTTAGGCCTCATTAAGTAAACTTTGACCTAGTTGGATTAATTGAACCTTAGGAGTTGTTTCATTACCTTGATTAAATAGGCTCCTAATTTTGTTAGTGAAATACCTTGGTGGGGAAAAATTACAACTCTTGTTGAAACAAATTAATGTTAATTATATGGTTTATATTTAAAAGTAAATTATTTCCATGTAGGTAATTAATGCCCCATGTTTTAATAATCAAATTACCGTAATAGTATATTATGTATTGAATAATCATGGCGGCTTGGTAATGTCTATAAATGATTTTAAGTGTTAATGGAGCAACAAAAATCCGCATTTAATGGAGTATTAAGTTGATTCCTTGGTTTATCTTGTGTAATGAGAAACAAATTGATTCATTGTTAAGTAATTAACCAAACAACATTCAACCAACGTCCTAAACTTAATACAAAAATGTCCCAAAATTTTCATGGTTAAAATGGTAATTAGATGGTTATCTTTGGGTCATAAAATGATGGGTAAGACATCCGGTATCGAGATAAGGTTCAACACTAGTCACTTTGGGAATTAAATTGAAACTTAATTATCAAATTGGATTAATTAAATGCCCATCAAACAAAACATTTATGCTAAACCTAATACACTACCTTTCCATGTATGCGGGATGTCGAGGTGTGGAGCTAAACATCGAGTGATTTTGACCGAGGTCATGGCTCACCTAATTTTGAGCCATAAGCGGTGAATCTTTGGCCATATATATTAGAGGTATTGCATCAAATGACATGGTTTCTTTAGGATCACCTTCTAGTGCAGTGAGAACCAGTTGAGGAGGTTCTCATCCCAGGGAGGATGTTCTTCTAGAGGAGAGTTCTCAATCTGCACCACATCACCATGACATAAAATAGAGTGACAAATCTTGTAGCTCACCTATGTAGCTGGAGAGGATCACTTCATAGCATTATAACCGTTCTCAAATTATTACAGGGACTGGTGTTAGAGAGTTGCCTTCACCACATGGAGAGAGAGAGTTTTAGAGCCACATCCACATGACGAGGGGATGGGATGTGCTATCAAATATCTCTTTAGTCTCTAACCACTTGCCTATGGGGGATGATGGTGGATTTGGAACCGATTCGTGAATCCTTAGTCTTAATAGTTTCTTTGGGTTACACCCATATGAGAGAAAAATCAAGGCTTGATTGGTTATTCAATTTATTTACAACGTAGTGAGCAGGACATTTGGTGGAGAAATGAGGACCAAAAGCTCCATTTGATTCAGGAAACAATTACTTAGGAATTATTTTAAGTTCATTTTCAGACCTAATACATATAAGTGCACTTCATATAATGGATGATAGATGAATTTCATGATCTATGCTAGAGTACGATCTCTGTGGCATAGTATGAGAGCCACTTTCGAGATGTGTTTTAGTATGTAGACTAATTATAGAATGATAAGTTTTAAGTTAAAAAGTTTATCGGGGATTAAATGTAGATTTGGATAGGTTAGTTAGGAAATTATCTCCTTCAACCTTGGAGAAGGTGATGGAGAAGGTCTATTTATTTGAGGAGAATAGGGAAAGGATTGAGAGCCCCATAATAGGAACATAAATAAGTTATAGGAGCGGATTCATGTACTACAAAATTTTAGATCTTGGGGCACAATTCAAACCTTAAGAAGAGGTTTTGTGCATGCTGAGATAACACCAAAACCCACATAACATTCACAATAATAGAAAAAACATCGGGTTCACAAAGAACAAAGATCTTGACCCACTTAGGATCAGTCAGAGAGCAAAAGGTTGTCGAGGCCATGATTTTGGTAGAGATATGAGGCATGGTAGGTAATAAACACACTGTATCACACTCAATAATCCACTAGAGTTGGTTCTATGGGATCGGTTTAGCAAAGTTCAAGTGGGACACACACATATAAAGATACATATGATTTCTTTATTTATGTAGATTTTGAACATTACGCTTTGCTATGTCCTTACAGTGCATTCTTTTGAAAATAGGTAAGAGGAACCTATTGGTTGTTAAAACGTGCACCCACGTCTCGATATAGAATAAATGACTGTTTGAGACAACAATGGAACTGTCTCCAAGTTGTGGGACCTTACGTGCTTGATTTGAATCTTCGGAGAAGGTCGGTTCCTCTATATATTTATATTGCTACTATTACTCCTATTTCGAAAAGGAAATACTAAGCTAACAATGCCAAGGGACCATAGATAAAAGGAGAAAAAATGGAAAACTAATCTAAGAAAGGTGATAGAACCAGAAAAAGAGGGATGAACATTATCTATTATAAGCGAAAGTGAAAGGAAAGGCATGAAAGAAGGCTAGGCACGTGTAGCACAAACTAAAATGCATTTACCAGATTAATTTCATGAAACACAACTAAAAATGGAGTTAAGGGATGTAAAGTGACACGACAAACACACAATGCAAAATAAAGGCAAGAAGAAGGAATATCAAAATGCTTAAGACAAAGAATAGTTAGAAAATAATGCTTCTATTACTTCCGAGAAATGTACTGAATCTGTTATAATGGTGAAAAAGGCCAATATCCACATGCATGAGCTAGATCTAGAGGTTTGCGAATCATAATATAGAAATATGAAGTCCTTATAAAATGTGTAAGGATATGAAATGTACAACATTAACAATGAGCCCAACTCTTATATTTATATATGAATCCATGGAAGAAGAAGAGAAGGAGGGAAAAATTGAATTTCAAATACAATCACCAATAAGAAGCATTCAATGCCTGCAAATCCACTCAGTAAATCTATCAAATGCATTTCCCAAGTCTTTTGGGTGTTGGAGAAGGAAGGAGGGAAGATCATATAAAATCAGTGGTTAGAGATATCATATCTGCTCATCAATGCCCAAATTAACATTTTCCCATTTCTCACCTACCAGATCCATCAAGAATTTGAATTTGAATATCTAACACTATAGCCTACATCAACAACTATCGATTGAGACTAGGCACATGCCGATCAGAGCTCTGTAGAAAAATATATGGTTGTTAGAAGTTATTTAGAGCCTTTGGGCTCACAAAACATGTGGTGCACACCGATTAGCTGAAAGGACATTCAATTGTGTAAATGATTTGTCTTTTTCTACTACATGTCACTCATTGATTTGTTGAAAGGATTAGATGCCCGGTGACACACTTTGATTGGTTGTGTGTAGCACACTCAAGTATGTTAGAGAATGACATGGCACAAGATGGTGCGAGAGGAGGGTGTAAAAGAATGCACGCGGAAGAATGAGGCATGGAAGAAAGATAGAAGGAAGGTGTGTGTAATCGTAACATGCGTGGAGGAAATGGGGAAAATTGTTTAGCAGAAATGTATGGTCGAGGCACAAATATTACAAAGTAATGTGTGGGGCACATGAGAGGGCCAAAGACTTAGTTGATTGAAACAAGTTCAAGGTGCCCAAACCTAATGAATAACTGTTGGGAAGAAGGTGAATGCACAGAAGGTGCGTGCAAGGAAAGGGTGGAACAAAGAGGAAAAGGAAAATGGAAGGGAGAGAAGTGCAGAAGCAAAGCATGCTTGGTGCATGAGGAAATGCAGCCAAGGAAATGTGCCAAGTAGATAGCTAGAGTGTGCACAACCTATAATGAAGGTCTCAAAGCCAGAATATGTATGTAAGTTGTCCCAATAACTAGGAGAGTTATTTGGATAACAATTTTTGTGACTTTGGGGGCCATCTTCCTACTAGATGAATGAGATCAATAGCCTGTAGTGTTCATTGGGCATGGAGTCTATTGTGTAATCATGAAATTTTGAGCTTCAACTTTGAAAAATTACCCTTTAAAGTCACTTGAATCATTTCATAGCTTTGTTCTAAATCCTACAAACTGCTGAAAATTACTAAAAGAAGACCGACATCCGAGAAGAAAAAGAAGAGTGCATGCAAGAAGCACGTGAGAAGAAATAACTATGTACAAACAAAAAAATTTACACATAGTGCACTTGGAAGAATTAAACTACTCTAATATATACAAAATGATGCAGGAAACTCAATGGAAGGGTTTGAGATAGACCCCATTTACTAGGATTTGTAGTGTGCCTTTGTGAAAATGAGCTAGCTCGAAAGAGTTATCCTCTTTACATAAAATGATGATGTATGAGCCAATCCAAAGTGCATCAAACTTTGAATGGTGACATGGTTTAGCTCTGTTAGCATCCCATTTCAAGATCAAGTCCCCAACTTTGAAAGATTGAGGCCTAGCCTTTCTGTCAAACCACTTCTTTGTTTCTTGTTGATGTTGTTCTAGCTTGATCATGGTAGAGTTCCTTGATTCTTAAAGACTAATCAGCTCTGCCATTCTGATTTCTCTCTAGTCCATACCTTCAAATTCTAGATGTTGGGCAAGTGCTAATGAGTTTAACTCAAGTGTCAAAGGAAGAGTAGCCTCCTTTCCATAGACAAGCTTGTAAGGAGAAGTTCCTATTGCTTGTTTAACTGTAATTCTATCTACCCAGAGCACACACGAGACCTTTGTATGCCATTCTATTTGATTGATGTTCATCATGTGCTTCATGATCCTGATCAGTTTCTTGTTTGTTGACTCTTCCAAACCATTTCCTTAGGGGTAATAGTCGGAAAAAGTTTTCAAACAAATGCCCAAATTTAGAGCCCAATTAGTGATTTTAGTGCCAAGGAAGGATTTTGCATTATCAGAGATAATGGTTTGAGGAATGCCAAAACTTATCACGATACCTTCGAGAAATTCAAGGATGACTGACTCGATTGATTCCTTGATCGTGACATCTTCTATCCATCTGGTGAAGTAGTATGTAGCTGTCAACACCCACTTGGATCCAACACTTGAAGGTGGATTGATCATGCCTATGAAGTCAAGACCCCATTGTGAAAAATTATGATCCGCTTGGATTGGTCAGAGGGGAAGTGTTGCCAATCTCTTCTTTCCTACAAACAAAGTAGGCCAAAAGATACCTACCATTATGATCTTCATTTCTATAGTCTTGGCAGAGAAGTGTCCACCAAAGAATCCATCATGAAATTATAATAACACTTTTTCAGTCTATGTGTCGTCAATACACCTTAACAACATGCCATCAAGATTCCTTTTGAAGAGAAGTCCATCAATCAAAACATAAGGAATAGATTGTAACCTTAGATGTCTTCTCTTTGCCTTGTTTAAACTAGGAAGGTATATGCCCTTGGAAAGGAATGTGATCATGTCCTTCATCTAGTCATGTGTGCCATGATCTATATTTTGTTTAAGTTTTGAGCATGGGAGATCCTCTTCTAGAAGCAAGGAAGCCTTAGGTTCATTCTACGCATCTTCAACAAGTTGTTTGCGTAGAGTACACTACCTCTTACCAACTTTGTGGCTTTAATAGTCACATCATACTCCATGATTTTGGTCACCCATCATGCTCTCTTCTCATTGATTTTTGCTCCCATGATGAAGTATCTAATCAGAGGAGTGGGAGACTAACACCTTGATATGATTTGTGGTGAGCATAATTTTTAACTTCTTGAGCACACACATAATGGCATAGACCTGTTTCTCCATGTGACTATATCTTAATTCATAGTCCTTCAGTGTTTGGCTGAAGAACGCCACTGGATGCTCCAACCCTTGTTCATTTTATTGTGTTAGGACAACAACAACACTTGCATCAATGCCATAAGCATAAAGGATGAAATCCTTTGAGTAATCCGGGTTGATGAGTGTTGGCACACAAGTAATTTCTTGCTTAATCTTGTCAAAGTTTTCTTTTCCTTCTGCTATCCATTTGAAAGCTATGTCTTTTTGAGCATGAGGGTGATTGGCCTTACCAGTCTTACAAAGTTAGAAATAAAGCATCTAAAAAATTTCATTTTTCCAAGGAAGGACTGCAAAGCTTTCTTATGCGCTGGTAGAGATAGGGCCAGGATGACTGATACACACTTAGGATCAATTACTATGCCATCCTTTGAAACTTCATGGCCCAGAAGCTTGCCATGTGCCATCGAAAAATTACATTTTTTGGGGTTGAGAGATACCCCATATTTTTGTACATCTCTCAAATACTTTCTCCAGGTGTGTCATGTGATCCATGCTTTACTTTGAGAAGATTGTGATATCATCAAGGTAGACCAAGATGAACTCATTGATATATCCTTTGAATGAAATCCATGGTGTGTTGAAACATTACGCTGCATTTGATAGACCAAAGGGCATCTTCTGATATGCATATGTTCCCCACTTGGTTATAAACACTATTTTGAATTGATCCTCTTCCTTGACTAGAATCTGATTGAAGCCCGAGTATCTATCAGCATTGAGAATCTTTATGTGCCACCACAATCTGATCCAGAGAGTCTACTCCATAGAAGGAAAATGATAATGATCCTTTAGAGAAGCCTTGTTTAAATCTTTGAAATCAACGCAGAGTCTAATTTCACCATTCTTTTTGCACACCAGAACTAGATTCACGACCTAAATAGAATACTTGATCGAAAATATTATCTTTACCTCAATAAGTTTGGATAACTCCTTCCTCATGAGGGGATCTATCTTTGGATTGATTGGTCACTGATTTTTTCTAACGAACTTAATACCAGGATCAAGGTCAATGGAGTGTTAAAAAACACTTGGATCAAAACCTTTGAGGTATTCATACTCCCATGAAAATATATCACTATATTTTTGACAGAGAGAGATGAAGGATTGTTTTTCATCATGTGTGCAAAATTTACTGAGCAACAACTCCTTTCCACATGAAATAGTGACTAGGGAATAGTCTTCTTGTGCAACGGGCATATACTTTTCTTCACCCTTGAACTCATAATCAAGGCTAAAAATTTGATCTAAGGTGACCAGAACTTTAGGCACTTTGTTTGTCTTCAGCTGTATCAACTGGTCACCATATCTGTCATGTAAATTAGCTTGCATGTTTGATGAGAACTCAACTTCATTTTGGATGAACTGGAAAATCTACACATAACTGTCAAACACTTACTAGCTGGTATTGTTTTTTGGAATGGATAGTCTAATCACCATCTTGATGTGCTGAGTGTTTCCTTTGAAAAAGTCCTCAATAGGGGATAACATCGACTGAGATTCCTTATTCATTTTGCATGGCACCACATGTAGATTTAGAACATCAAATCTCTTAAGGGGATCCTGGACTGTGTCTATAAGCTTTGAGAAGCTTATTTTTTGTTGCGCACTTGTTGGTAACCTGGTGGATAACCAATTCTATGTCACCAAAGATTTGCAACGCCTTAATCTTCTTCTTTTCAGCAATAATCAAACCATGCACCAACACTTTATATTCTACCACATTGTTAGAACATGTAAAACGTAACCTATACTTGAAGAATAATTTATCATCCTTAGGGAAATGAGAACAACTCTTGCTCTTACGCCATTTCTACTTCTAGATCCATCAAAGTATAATTTCCATAGACCAGGGTTCTCTTCACTTTGCTTGAGTGTGCACGATAGCACAACTTCTTCTTCAAGAATGTAGTAAGTACCAAGCTCAGTTTCATAAGCTTCTAGCTCTTCAACATATGGATCAAATTTGTGGTGCCTCTCTACCCACTCATCAAGTACTAGATTATGAATAGAGGGTGGAAGAGGTTTCTCTTTAGAAACTGAAACTTTTTCTTCTTGGATTAAACAATTGGCTTAGAGAGGGGATGGGACATATGACTCTACATGATAGGAAAATATTGGCTCAGCTTGTATGGTAAACCGAGTACCATACCTTGTCTTGAGTAACATATGGGTCTAATCAAAAGACAAGTAACCACCCACTTTAGTAGTAAAATATCTTGATGAGACATAAGTAAAAAAAAAAGGAGGTAGGTCAATGATTGAAACATCTTGAGTTATTGTTAGACTTGGACATGCATGGAGAGTTAACTCAAGATCCTTGATGATTCCTAGGGTAGTGACAATTGAACCATCAAGTTGCAGGACTCCTTTTTTCAAGGGGCTATACTTAAGACCTAAGACATCAAAAATTTTCTTAGGCATGACAGAAAGTACTAGCACTTGAGTCAATCATGCAATTATGGACAAGATGTTTTCCTATGATTAAGGAAATATAGAAAGGTGGGGTTTTGAAAACTTTACTTAATTTCTTCTCCTCTTCTTGGAAGATATTGATAGAAGCATGTGACTTCTATATAGCTAGATCGGTGTGCAAAAGTTAGGCAGAGCTTCATGCAACAAGTCTCGCTAAGATGGAATGGTCAGTGCATCCCACATTTTGACATTTATGTTTGTTTTCCTCATCTAGTAAAAAATGATGAATGGAAGACCCATTGACTTGTGCATTTGAGGTACAAATACATCCTTTCTTGATTGTTTTGGTGCGAGAGGCAAAAATTTAGTGACACGAGAGGCTTGACCTACCAAAGGAGGGGCACATGCCACTTCAGGAGGAGTTTTGTGTGGAGCCTCATGTGTAGAAACTTGAACATCTTTACTATTGGATGCCTTAGCTACTTCCTTCTGCTTTTAAGGATCAAACTGTACTCTTTGGAATTGAAACTTGCATGCGATTTAAGAATTCTCCTTTTATATCTTGTGTTGTCTACAACCTGGGTACATGGTCTGCTTCCATCATCTATAACTTGATTGATTGGGAAAAAAATCCTAAGTGGCAAAGAATATCAAGTTGGCTTCAGGAGGTGCCTCTGGCTTTTCTTAGCTCTCACACTCTCTTATGTTGATAGAAGGATCACAGTTAGAAGCATTCTGGATCATGTAGGCCTATGCGTGCACAACATTGGCATAATGATATTGACTATGAGGCATATTACAAGGAAAACACCACTCCAATTATTGCGCCATGTTGTTCTAAACTGGAACAAGTGCCGGCTTGTGTTGGTCACTAGAAAAGGTGTTACAAGAGGAATAAATTGGAAAGGCAAGTGTGTATTAGCATGCCATCCATCATTCTGTTGGTTCTGCACGTATCTCTGATTTCCATATTGATTGCACCAAGGTTGATTGCTTTGGCTTTGCACTTGATTGGAATTACCTCTGTAGGTTTGTGCTTGCTGCTTCTCCAATGATATGACCTTGTTGGACAAGTTTCTAATCAGGGGCTTCAATTCATCATATTATTTTTCTGCACTGCAGGAGAGTAGGATGTTGATGTAATTGGTTACGAACTTTATACTATAATAGGGGTGATAAAAGGCTAGGGTGTTGGAGACATTTTTGGGAATAAGGGAAAATGAGGCCTAGGTGCCAACTTACGGCTTGAATGAGACTATTTTTGCCCTTATTGCAATGTTATATGCAACAGGTAAAGTTCCACATCCCATGGATTGAATCATGACTGAAATATCACTATTACGAGCCCTTAGGTAATACAAGAAATCATGTTGGGCTATAGGCCTTACCAATTGAGGAATTCTATCCCAATTCTTCTGGAATCTGATGTTGAAATCAATCATTTTCTCATTGGGTGCATGCTTTGCTGTAGTCATCTACTCCACCAATGATAGATGATCTAATTTATCTTAAAATTAATTGCATAGAACTATTCCAAGCTCATCCCAAGTAGCAATAGATGCAGGTCTTAGGCCATGGTACCATTGGAGTAATTTCCCTGAAAAAGGCTATAAACGACTTGATAGCAACATTGTCATGTGTAATCGAGATAGAAAAATCACACATTAGCCACATCTTGAATGTGTTCAACAAGGGTGACTTGATTCTCTCCCATGAAGTATGGAATAATCTTGAGCACAACTACCGACATATCATACTAGGCATTGATATTGAGTGGGATTCCACCAAAGTGAACCGGCAAAGTTCCTTGGAGGAGGAGGAGGTTATAACACCATAGCGGGGTGTACTTATCTATTTTGAGGAGGAGAAGAGTGCTCGTAGTGTGCTTTAGATGGAGATGCATGTGTGAAAAATATGCTATGTGTGATTCTCGACGAAAGTTGGAGATATTTAAAGGATCCTTGATCATAGGACTCGCCTAGAATGCACTATTCTCTTAGAAGGCACTTCAATTGTAAAAAACATAGATATGAAATTTGTGTGTCACGGATGTATTGAAACAAGCCTCCAAAGGTTGGAAATACTAAGTCCACACACCAGAACTTAGCAATATTAAATTTAAGCTTTAACGGTCCCACTGTGCATGCAGAAATTGTTTGTCATTGAACATGCACTTACATCTCGAGATCCGGAATAAGCCCGAAATTTGTTTGAGACAACACTGGAACTATCTCCAAGTTGTGGGACCTTGCGCACTTGAGATGGATCTCCGAAGAAGGTTGATTCTTCTATCTATTTATACATTCACTCGCTACTCCTAATGTTGAAAGGGAAATACTAAGCTAATAATTCCAAGGGACCGAGAGATAGAAGGATAACAATGTTGGGCCCCTAAAGTAACTAAGTACCTAAGGTGTGAAGCCTTGTGGTGTACTGAAGTAGGGTGCAAAGGCACACACATAAGTAATTCTTGGAGAGGCGTGAAGGCTCACACCCAGGTAGGATGGATTCAAGACTTAGTGAGTTTTTTACAATATGAAAAGACACACGTATGGAGAAAATAAAAAAGTGACCAAATACAGATGTGGATAAGCCATGGAGACTTAAGGCTCAAGGAAAGGATATTCCAAGGCATCAATATGGTTATCATGAATGGATAAGGAGTCGAGGTTGTTAAGGATTAGCTGACACATGCATGCTAAAGGAACTTGATTGAGGGAAATGCATGAAAAAATATAACATATTCCTGGGTAGTGGTAGAGCAATCATAAACCGATTCCTTTAGGATTTCACATGTAATAATGATGAGCGGTTAAGAGGGAAGGCGGTGATTATTCTAGAGGGATGGATGGTCTTCACATAAAAGAAAGAGATATAAGTAAGGATGGATGTAGAAGTAAGAAAGGATAGGGAGTGAGAGATATAGCGATATTGTGTAATGTGTAATGGAGAGCTCTATGATGTAAAAAAGCTCTGCTAGTGTGAACATTTCCATGAATGAGACTCTTTTGATGTAATCTTGGCTACCATATTTTGGCTAATAAATATAATGAAGTGATTTTGAAACACTCATGTGATGGATCTTGATATGTGCATTTTCCTTATGTTCATATGCATGTTACGGGTGGTTGATTCTACTTTCATTGAGTTGATCATGTTGTTCTATGCTCGGGTGCATTAGGCTAGGAGTTAATGCTTACATCTTAAATTCCATGAATGGATGCACTTATTTTCTAGTTATATTACATCCTCATGTTAAGAAAGAACGTTCTCATGAAGCTCACATAAAGGAGGGGCTCGGTGCATGCACACGCCTTGGGTGAGCTTCAAGTGGCTGGATGATATGCCAACGTGTTTGGGAATGGTTGTTGAGGAAAGCAGTGATTAGAGACTACATTTTGGTTTCATTGCTAGGACCTATTTTTGAAGCTATTGTGAGAATGGTACATGATGACAGAGCACTTGACATTGGATAATGTTGAAGCATGGTTTAAAAGCACAGAGGATGAATTTTCTTAGAGATTTAATAATGGACCTGAGTTTGATGCACGTAAATGGGTAGAAGAGCACCTATATCATGAGTTGTATGAGACCTTTTGTTTCTTTCTAGTGGATTTGTATGAATGGATTTCAGCATACACGTCTAGGTCAAGTTGGTACTATAGACCCCATGTATGGACCCAAGATGAGTATCAGAAGGTACATGATGCCAATCTGACTTGGACCCATGTTATTAACCACTGGTGGAAAAGAGTACGACTAGTTATACCCTGGAATACGCCATTTCAATGTATTCTTTTCTAGAGGTTTCTGAGTTTGATTTCTTGAGGGAGCTTAGAGGATCATTTTTACATGTTATCCCCTTAGCCATCAAGATCCTAGTCATTACTTTAAGTTTGGATGCTTTTCCCATGGCCGGCTAAACTTCCTCTGAGCACTTTGGATGAGGAAGCTAGAGTGGAGAAAGATGGTGGACCTTGTGGCTAAAACGAAGAGGGAAGAGAGATGGCTCAAGTAAAATGAAGCTTATGAAAGGGAGTTAGGAAAACAACATGAAGTTGTGAAAGTGATGGATCTATGGAGGTGACATTGTGGGAAGTAATTGAGGTTCACGTGGAAGATGTGGAACTTGAGTAGTCTGTGCTACCCCATCTTGGCAAGTGCGAGAGAGAAACCCCTTCAGCTTCTAATGAGAGCACATCACTTGGAGGAAAAAGAGTCATTGACACACATCTGAATCCACCTAGTGACCAACCCTTGGTGATTAGTTTTCTAAATCTAGAGATAAGTATTACTAACCTAGTTGGTATTGGTGGAGGTAACCGATCAACACCTAGGAGGTATAAATTTTCATTTGGCACATCTATGGCTGCACAATCATTTCCTATGTTTGGAGGTATATTGTCTAGAACAAAATTTAGGCAAAGTATGGGTATAAAAAGTTTGGGTATCATGTTTGGAAGTGGCGCGGGGAACACATCTTGTAGCGGTGTAATATCACAAACTATCGATGCATAATTTAACATGACAGTGGGCACATAAGGCACGACAAATTTAGGACCCTTACCAGCTATGAGAGGTGGATATGGTGGGTTAGATGGAGTAAGAGTTAGTAGACTGGATGACTTGGAGATTTAGAGGATGTGGTGGGTCAGGAGGAACAAACACTAGTGGATCTAGTGGATCTGGTGGTGGAGGTAACACCAAAGGGAATCAAGGTTCTAGATCAGGAGGGCAAGGGACTCAACCACCTCAACAAGTATTTTTTGAAATGTCTTTACATCTACTAAATTACAAAGGTGTTGAGGATGTTGCAGAACATGTACACAAATGTGTTGCTATGGTGTGTGAAGGGGATCACTACCTTGAAATGGAAGGAAAGTTAGTTTGTAATAACGTTACAAGGGTGTCCACATATTTGGTACCGGAAGTATGACCCCCATCAGATAGTAGTAGATTATACCATGCTACATAATGCCTTCTTAGCTGAATTCCATATACGAGTTTGAACAGAAGAGCATTAGTGCGCTGAAGGAGATTCAACAAGGTATGGCTAGAGAGTGTATGAGAGTATGATGTGTGTTTTAAAAATCTGTTATCAAAAATGTATTATGATATTCATCCTTATCAGCATCCTCAATGGTTTTTTGGAGGAATAATAATGCCCTTGGTGCTGCCCTATGTCTTTGAGGCTATGGGAAGTGTGGATACCAGTGTTAGTTCTTTTCTTGAAGCTCAAATTGCTGCCATGGAAAAGTAACTAGAGAAGCTATCTGTAAACTTGGCTCACAAGACTTGTAGTGGCCTATGGTGCACAAATTGTGGGGTAGAGGGGCATACAAATGACAATTTTCCTCAGAGTTTGATACGTGCGATAATGGTAGACTATAAGATTTTCCATGGGGATCATGATACAAGTAGGTGTCCATTGCTACAATGCGTAATCCATAAGAACATGTCTTGCTTTATTACAAGATTTGCACCTCTACTACTCATAACACCAAAGATTGTAGATTTATAGATCGGATACATGATGCCATTGATATTGTTGTGCACCGAGATCAATGTTGCAAAAGATTATAAGGAAGATGGTTGTCACTATGAAGAGTGCATGAGATGGAGGAGCTCGTGGGTGAGGCTTTCACAGAGGATTTAGAGGTTATGGCAATCACAAAGGTGGAAGAAGTGAATTTCCTCATAGGACCTATTATAACTATGGGTCCACAGAACATTACAAGTGCGAATGCCCTGACCTACTACAAGTGCTCTTGGTGTGGAAAGAAGCACAAGTATGAGGAGTGCCTAGAGTTATTTGAGCACATGAGCCAACAATAGTGGAAGGATAAAGGCACTAGAATGGTAAGTGTGAAGAAGGATGACTCGCAATGGATGCCAAGGGTGGCACGTGAGTTAGAGTTAGAACTTGTATTGGTGACAACATGAGTTGAGGATGCATGCGCTAGGGAAATACCAAAGCAGAGACCATTGGTCACAAGAGAAGAGGTGGTGCATGGGAAGTATCCGGATCCTGCTCATCAAAAAGAGGTTTATTAGGAGACCATGGATGTGATTCGAAGCCTACAAGGAGAGATCCAATGCCTAAAGGAGCAGTCGTGGTAGTTAGAGCAAAGGAAATGTATTGAGGCTCCACAAAAGGATCTGGATGAAGTCAAGGAAGTATGCAAAATGTTGAGGCAAGAGAATATCATCCATTTGCTAGGGGAATGGTTATGGGAAAAAGTACACACGCCAGAGGAGAGCGCGAGTGACATGTCTTACGCACTAGCCTTCCCCCTCACACCATTGATTATGATAAGGAGATTACCTTAAATGTAGTAGTCAATGGATGGATCCTAAGAAATATTCTAATAGACACGGGTGTATAGGTTAATGTTCTCACCCTAGATGCATGACATCAAATGGGAAGGCCCCCATTACAACCATCCTCAAATGTGCTATATATGGCTAACAAGACAAAGGCGATGCCCATTGGTGTCTTGAAGGACACTGCTATCACTATCCAAGGGGTGAAATTCACTGGAGACTTCAAAGTCTTTGCACTAGCTGAGGTGGAAAACTTTCCAGCATTACTTGGGCACCCCTGGTGCTATAATAATAATGCGAGACCTAAGGTTCAATAAGGGATACATAAGTTTTGAGAACAAGGAAGAACGAGTTATCATCCCCTTGACCGATGGGAAGTCAACACCCTATATTGAGCCCTTGGGAGAAGAAGCCCTCGACAGAATCTATGTGTATGCTATCAGGGACCCTGAGGTGATACACCCTACGGAAGGAGTTATTCAGTGGGAAGATGCTCAATCTATGAGTGATACCACTAGTGTAGCATGTGACAATTAGGCGCACAAGACATATGAGTTAATTGGGTGACAATTGTGAGGATCTGTTACAAGGGTGATGAAGGCGCGCCCACTTAGGCATTTGAGAGGAAAGTAGTTCTTTGAGCTACGGGGAAGGAAACCCTGATGTTTTCCTATAAGCCATGGAATCCCAGTGGAGATGCAAGATCGAAAGGTGAAGCATGCTTATCTACATGTTGTGCAAGACCGTAGCATGATGGTGGGCGACGCACTAGGACAATCTTCTAGAATGACGTGAGGTGAGGAACACACTCTCTATTAGATTCTTTCGGAGCAACGCACCTACTAAAATATATGGCTATGATGGAGGGGCACCTACCTCAGAACATGTTCAAGAATGTTCAAGAATATGGATGGGAGGCACAAAATCTTTACCCCCTTCCCTCTGGGTGCACAAGTTTTAATCCACACTACAAGGATATGCTCGTGTTCGAGTAAATATAATTTACATTGTAATTATGCATTGTTACTTAGAAAAATAGGTTATTTTATTTTATTGTTATATGAATATGTTTTAATAACCATTTTATTCTTGTATGTGTTTTTTTGTTATATAGTTACAACAACACATTTGTGTGTATTATTTCTTAGATGCATATTTTGTTGCACATGTGCAACATATTGTTTGTTAGTACTTGGCTATACAATATCTATCAATATTGCAGCCCAGTCTTTGTAAATTATTTTTGCATATCAATAAATTAATGAGGATTTCATCCCTCTTCGAAATTAGATTTGGTACGAGTTGGCTGATCTAGACCTGTGAGTAGAGAAGGTTGGAGAGAGGTTGTAGAAGGGTGAATTTTTTTGGAGAAGATTTTGCACTCTATGAGAGCTCGTGTTGCCTCAACAAATTCCTAGAATGCCCTACATCCCCATAACCTTATGCCATACTCCGGGTAAAAGAAAAGTGAATTTTTTTGCCTTGGTGCCCTTTACACCTAGAAAATTTACTTCTTGGAAGTTAATCGATTCATAAAATTTTAAATTTTTTTCCCCAATCGGGGGTTTGCCGCTAAATTTAGAGATCCTTATTAGTCTATGCTAAACTAGTAGACTATCAAATTTGGAGGAAGGAATCCACTGAGTCAAGCACCGTTTCATATCGATTTGAGTAGTTTTCAATCCTTTACGAGCTCTAGCGAGATGTGTTGCACACAGGTGAGTTATTTTGTAAAGGAGCCGAGTTCCATTAGCGAGATAGACCTATTGGATTTAGACAAAGTTAGTTTTTCTTTGAATCGAGCTCATACCAAGCTTCTAGAACAAGTTCTTTGTGCATTGGTGGTTCTGATGTTGAACAAGCTACTTGAGTGTTTTTACATTGGCCCGAGTTAAGCATTAGTAGGCTCATGGATGCATTGATTGAACCAAGTTAGGGAGCACTCCACCAAATGATCCATCAAGCTCCTTCCCACCACGTAGACCTTGCACAAAACTCAAACAATCAAAGAAAACGGTGATTGACCCACCTCCATCCTTGTTTGTAGCTTCACGGCCAAGCCCTGTGACTTGCACAAAATAATACAAAATACGTCAATCAAAACAAGTTACGAGGAAAAACAATAAGTGGTGGATAAGTAAACTATAGAGGTGGCGTGAAAATATTTACAAAGCATGATTCGCATTTCACAGCAAAAACCTAAACTTCCCTCCCTCGCCAGCATCCACATGGATTCCCTGCTCCTGCCACATCGCTAGTTAACGAAGGTTAGTCTTGTTTTAAAATTCTTCAAGTATCATTTGATTGATTTGATATTCCAAGCGCACAAGGTGCCAAGTTGGATAGGGCTAAAATCCTTAGTGGGGAGTGGTGCATGGTTCGATCCCCACAAGAAACATTGTTTGTTAAAAATTATATGACATCGTGGCCCCCAATAATTTTAGTGGCCAATATAGCAGAAAAATCTCTGCTAAAGCACTTAGTGCTAATTAAACCCCCCTCTAATTTTAGCGAAAAAAACCTACTGAGGATTAAAAAAATTCTCCCACTTTACATATTTTTGCATTCTGAGCAACATTTTCCAAAGGAGGGGTGATTAAAAAATTCATTTTGAGCCATGTGTTTTTTGGTTTTTTTCTCAGAGAGTTGTATTGTGCCCGGGAGGCCAACGGGGCCCGTAAAAAATGTTTTTACTCGCCATTCAATTCTTTCGAGAATTTTGGATGTAATTATATAGATTAGTGTATTGTACTAATTTACATGTTTCCATATTCAACAAAAAACCATTATCAGAATTGCTGTAAAAGCTGGAAGAGATTTGTACTATAAAATATTAAAATTTGATTATGTATCACTCACGAGATCTTCAGATCTCATTCACAGCGTTCGGTATAAACAATGCCCTCGAGAAGTGCTTATGGGTAAAAGCCATCATGACTACTACTACACTTAATGCCTAATATAGCTGCAACAACATTGTTTGGGCATCGACCCTTTAAATTGACGGGGAGTAATAAGGACATAGTGCACACACTTTGAGCCCTCTCATTTGTTTGTGAATGATTGCTTGAATTAAATCGGAATGAGAAATTATCTGAGTATATAGCGAAGTTACATGCACGTATGAGGATATTTATTGGAGCCGTGTTAATAATTACATGACCCCTTTCAATATTGTCTTGGTACCACGTATTGAATTCTTTCACATACTTCTGAGAGTATATAGAAAGGGAAAGCTTCTTCCACATACCGATGGGTATAATGAAGGGCACATATATAGAAAGGTTCAAGTATATCAAACTGATAGTATATAGATTGGGAGACCATATACTTGGAGTGATAAGAGCCTTACCCTTTATCAGTTGATTCTACAAAATGGGCACCAATGCCCCCAAGTTCTTTCTTCTAGATTCACAACTTCTAAGAGGAAATAACTATGTAGCATGGAAGACAAAAATCAAGACACAACTTGAGTTTGAAGAGATTTGGACTGTTGTGAATGGTACTGTAACAGATCAATAACTAATACAACAAAACATAGAAAATTTGATAGATCCAATTAGAAGACCAAGCTAATAATCTTGTTTACAGTGTCCGACGATGTACAACTCGACATTCAAGATGCCAAAATATCCAAAGAAGCACATGATAAGTTGAGCACAATGTACAAGGCCAAAAATAAGAATGTCATACTGAATTTTAAGAGTCGAGTTACACGAAAAGTTTAAACAAAATGAGAAAATATAAGCTTTCTTAAGAAGAGTTGCAAAGTTGAGGGCTTCAATTCTAGCCCTAAGAGAAGTGGTCACTAATGAAGCTCTCATTCCCATTGTTCTGAGAGCCCTCCCTCCTTCATACCACATTTTTGTGACAACACTCAACTTATCAGATCAGATAATAAGTTTTGACAAGCTGGTAAATCTACTACAACAAGAGGAAGCCATGTACAATAAAGATGATGAAGAGGAGAAGAAAATTTCTTCTCATCATAAATGGAAAGGAAAAGGAAAAGGAAAACCTCATTCCTTTAAAAATCCCAAAATTAGAATCAACATCAACAAGGGGACAAACAACAAAAGAAGAAATGTCCTATTTGCAAAAGAGGACATGAATTGAAAGATTATTGGTATAATACATACAAGAAAGGTTCATCAAACAACTCTGGACCTCAACGCTAGAAATATCATAAGGGAAATTCTAACTACAATCAAGGGTAGAAAGAGGGGAACTGGAAATGAAAACCCCATCAGTAAGGAAATATTGTTGAGCAAGAATAACAATCAAATAATGAAGACTTCTTATATCTTGCTCGATCAAGTGAACTTCCAAGTCATCTAGTGATGTCTGGTATGTTGATTTGGGAGGCACTCGACAAATGACAGCCACAACAATCTGGTTTACCAAAATGAGGGAGACACCTTCAAAAACCATGTTTCATTAGGTGATGATTCGTCATACACAATATAGGGGATTGGAAACATTTCTCTACCCATTGGTTCACACAACTATAGATTATCAGATGTACTATATGTCCCTGGGTTGGTAAATAATATTCTATTAGTTAGTCAACTCCTAGATCATAACTTGAAAATTGATTTTGATACTCATTCTAGTAAGAAAATGTGTTTGATTAGAGACAAATCATGAGGCTCGAAAATAGTTACAAAAGTCTCTAATGTGGGACATATGTTCCAGATTTATTTTTTCCATAGAGATGATCAAGAACTTGTGGCTAAGAACTCTACCTCTGCATAATTGTGGCATCAGAGACTTGGTCAAATCAGTTTCATGTATCTCGAAACACTTTGCCAGTATAACATGGTAAATGGTTTACCATCCCTCCGAAGGATACGAGATAAGTGTCCGCATTTCCTCGTAGGAAAACAACACATAAATTTGTTCCAAAATAGTACTTATCGAGCTCATGGGAAGCTTGATCTGGTTCATGTCGATCTTTATGGAGAAATGCAACCAAGTCATTTTAGATTCCAATACTTCATGCTATGTGTTGATGATTACTCACAAAAATATGGATTTTTTATCTTTGCAAGAAAAGTAAAGCTTTTGAAAATTTCAAAAGTTCAAAGTGGCTATTGAGAATGCAACTGGTCATCACATCAGAAATCTCCACTCAAATTGAGGGGGAATTCACCGATGATGAGTTTAAAACCCACCTACAAGATCACAGATTCGTCAACAAATGCCTCCTCCACACACACCACGAAGAATGGTGTTGTTGAGAGAAGAAATCATACTATCATGGAAATGGTGCGATGCATGATCGATTATTCGGACTAGCAAGGAAATTCTAGGCGAAGCAACAAAAACTATAGTTCATTTGTTGAACAGAGTGCAATAGTTGCTCTTGATAGAGTAACACCACAAGAAGCATGATAAAAAAGGAAGCCATCTGTTTCACACCTCAAAGTATTTGGGTGCAAAACAAGTATGCACATACCCAAGCAGAATGTAAATAAATCAGATATGAAGTCATAAAAACTCATCTTCTTTGGGTATAGTGAAGAAACTATTAGATGCAGATTGATGGATTTGAAGACACGAGAAAGTCTACACGAGCAGAGATGTTGATTTTTTTTTGTGAACAAGTAAGCGAGAGACTCCTCTAGACTCACCCGATCTAGATTTTTCACCAGATTATAAAAATAGAAGTTGATATTCCTAAAGATGATGATATTGATGATGGGTATGATGGTGATGATTAGATATAACCACGATCCATGGGATTAGTTCAACGTATGCCCCAGTGGTATACTAGCATGCCACAAGATGCAAGATTGGATGCTCCACCGGATACATCCACTATTGGACCACAGACTCACATTAAAGCATGAGAAGAAGTAAAATTTTCTTTAATGAGTAGAGTTATTGAATATGATGAGCAATCTACAGTTAAGGAATCCTTACAATCAAAATATTGGAAAACTTCCATGGATCTTTGAATATAATCCAATGATAAAAAACAACACTTGGCAGCTTGTCAATCTTCCACCAGGAAGAAACCCATTGGATGTAGATGGATATTCAAAACAAAGTACAAAGTATATGGGACCATAGACAAGTACAAATCAAGACTAGTAGTAAAGGGGTATGCACAAAAAGAAGGCATTGACTACGAGGAGAAATTTTCTCCCATAACTAAGATCAAAATGATCAGGATGATCTTTTCTCTAGCTTTACTGATTTGGTTGGAAAGTGCATCGAGATGGACATAAAAAGTGTATTTCGAATGAAAGTTTACGAGAAAGAAGTATACATGACTAAACACGAGGGATATGTTGTACCTAGTCAAGAAGCAAAGGTATGCGAGACTCATGAAATCTCTGTATGGCCCTAAACATGAGCATCTCGTACAACATGGATTTGATATAAATATATAAGATCCCAATATCTATCTCAAAAAGAAAGGGGGAGGTTGTGATTTTTGTTGTCTATGTCGATGATCTAGTCATCATTGGCAGTTTAGTGAAGATGATTGATGCAACAAAGAAAGATCTTAAATGATCATTTGACATGACAGATCTCGAGATGATGCATTATTGTCTTGGATTGGAAGTATGGCAAAAGGAGAATCACATATTTGTTTCTTAGTTGAAATATACCAAGACAACACTCAAGAAATTTATGATGATGGATTACACACCTATTATTACACCTATGGAGACAAGACTGCAGTTATCTCATTCAGATCCATCTCCTGTGGTAGATGCCACTCTCTATCGATAATTTATTGGGAGTCTCATTTACCTCACATACACTAGACCAAATATAAACTTTGCAATGAGCTATCTTTCCAGGTTCATGTAGGAACCTCAAGTTTTTCATTAGAAGGAAACAAGATGCATCTTGAGATATCTCAAGGGAAAATTGGATCTTGGTCTAGAATAAAAGAAGAATGATAACTTCTTCTTGATAAGATATTCAGATTCAGATCATGTAGGAAATATTGATGACAAAAATCCACTTCAGGGTTTGTGTTCTTTTTGGGATTTAGACATATATCATGGGGAAGCAAGAAACAACACTTTATTTCTCACTCTTCCATAGAAATCAATTATCATTCTACGAGGAGAAGTTGTTTGCAAGGTGACATGGCTACATCGCATACTTGAAGGACTTGGAATACCACAGGACAAACCAACCACCTTGTATGTAGACAATGAAGGTGTTCTCAAACTTGTTCCTAATCCATTTTTTCATGAAATAACAAAGTACATTGAGGTACATGTACATTTCATGTGCGAGCATGTATTGAAACACAATATACAACTTTAGTTTTGTCCAACAGTTGAACAACAAGCAAATATCTTCACAAAGTCACTTACACGTGAAAACGTTGAGTTGTTCTAGAGAGTTCCTCTCCTCATCCCTTGAAAAAATGAAAAATTAAGGGGGGGAATGTTAGTGTAAATATAATTTACATTGTAATTATGCATTGTTACTTAGGAAAATAGGTTATTTTATTTTATTGTTATATGATTATGTTTTAATAACCATTTTATTCTTGTATGTGTTTTTGTTATATAGTTACAACAACAAATTTTTCTGTATTATTTCTCATATGCATATTTTGTTGCACCTGCAACATATTGTTTATTAGTAAGTGGCTATACAATATCTATAAATATTGCAGCCCATTATTTGTAACTTGATTTTTGCATATCAATAAATTAATGAGGCTTTTGTCCCTCTTCGAAATTACAACGCATGCATGATACATTCATTTGGAATTACGCCGTCGAATAGGAGGCTGGTGGGAGTTAGCAGATGACTTGATTCAAACCTTTGAATATCAAAGTACTAAGTCATTGGTGAATGAGGTGTTGCAGGTTGTTAAGCGCCTAACTATGGGAGACAAAGTGCTATGGATGAGGATAGAATTTGGAATTATTGGGAGAACTTGATTTGGAGGCATGTTTTGATGTGGAGGAACTACAACTTGAGCATGCTTGCATGGAGAAAGAGAAGTCAAAGTTGGTCTATGTGATAAATGGCGAGGAAGTGGAGAGCTTGGATTTTAACCATACTTTGGGTACACGTGAGGTAACAGATAGTGCTAATGAGCAAGCGCGCACCTACCATGAACCTCTCAAAATGAAGAAGGTTAACATTGGCTTAGATACAAAACCTAAGGAGGCTACTATTGGGGATTACTTGGTCATAAAAATGAGGTTTCAAAGATCATTGATCTATTGCGCAAGTTTTAGGATTTATTTCTCACGCGGTACCATGAGCTTAAGGGAGTTCACCACTCTTTAGGGGAGATGTAGATCAAACTAAAGGAGGGAGCACGCTCGATTCGGAAGAGACCTTACCAAATGAATCTAAATCTATGTGTCTAGGTCAAGGAAGAGATAGACAAGATGATCACTTCAGGTATCATTGAAGTTGTTGAGGAATCAGAATGGATAAGCCCAATGGTCATTAACATTAAAAAGGATGGGAGGATAAGGATTTGTGTTGATTACTAGGGATTTGAATGTGGTATGTGTCATTGATCCCTTTCCAACCCCTTTCACTAAGGAGATCTTGGAAGGAGTAGTCGGGCACAAGATCTATTCATTCACGAGATGGCTTCTTAGGATATCATCAAGTTAGGATTACAAAGGAGGACCAAGAAAAGAAAAATTTTGCCACTGAATGGGGAAGTTTTTCCTACACGGTCATGCCTTTCGGAATGAAGAACATGCTTGTTGTTTTTTCGTGCATTGTGGTGCATGCATTTCAAGACTTCATCTATAAGTTTCTTCAAGTCTACCTTGATGACTGGACAGTGTATGGACTAGTGAAGGACCATTGCAATAATCTATGGTTGATGTTTGAGAGATGCTGACAGTTGTGCATATCCCTCAATATCAAGAAATGTCTCTTCACTACTCTATTTGGAACCTTGTTGGGGCATATCATATGTAAGGAAGGCTTGCTGGTGGATCTTGCCAAAGTTTTTGTTATTGTAGGATTGGAAGAACCCATTAGCTAGAGTGCAGTGTATGGATTCCTTGGGCATATGGGGTACTACCAAAATTTTATTAGGGGTATGCCAAAATTGCCACGCCACTGGAGGGATTTTGAAGCATGGATGTACATTCCATTAGGGAGAGGCGCAATAGACAACATTTGACACATTGAAGAATAGGCTTATCACTGCGCTCATATTACTCTCTCCTTCTTGGGATAAACATTTCCATGTGCATGTTGATGCCTCAAGGATGGCCATTGAATTTATGCTAGCATAAATTGGTGAAGGACCGTTGATCACCCTCTTTGTTTGCAAGTAGGAAGTTGACACCAGCATAGCAGAACTATACTACTACCGAGTGCGAGGCATTATCAATGATCTACATGCTACACAAATTGAGGCAGTATATGTTGGCAACACCTTTATATTCTACACAGATCACATGACATTGAAGTAATTGGTAAACAAGCCCACTTTACAAGGGCGCATATATGCAAATGGGTTCATTTATTTCAAGAATTTGAATTTACGGTTGTTGTAAAACCAGGTAAGAGTAACTTGGGACCTGACCATTTATCAAGAATTGACTCAGGGGAGGACATAGAAAGCATTGAGGATACAATGTTGGATGCAACACTATTTAGGTTGCGATGCGTGCTCTCTGAATTAGAAGATATTGATGTGTTTCTCAAAACAGGTATGGCACCAGAGGAAATGAAGATGTTAGAAAGAAAACAATTGGCTATACACACCGCACCCTACATATTAATTGGTGGAGATTTATACAAATTAGGTTGTGATGATATTCTACGCCGATGCATGTTAGAACATGAGCACGTTGCAATCATGGAGGAAACACACAATGGGATTTCAAGAGGACACTATGCAAGAAATGCCACCGTGTGGAAGATTCTACTGTAAGGGCTTTGGTGAGAAATTATCTACCAGGATTGTATTGAGTTTTGCAAGGCCTGTGACCATTTCCAATGCCTTGGAAAACCAGGAAGAAGAGATGAAATGCCCTTGAGACCGATAGCTAGCGCAAAACTATTTGAGAAGCGAACGATTGATTTTATAGGACTGATTTCACCTATTGCGCAAAGGAGTGGTTCACGCTATATCATTACTTGCACTAATTACTTAACAAGGTGGGTAGAGGCAATGCCTACAAAGGATTACAAAATGACCACAACAACAAGATTCTTGTGGGAAAACATAATCAGCAGGTATGGGTGTCCTTTAAGCTTGACTAGTGATAGAGGCACACACTTTTTGAATGAGACGGTCAGGATTTTGTTAGTAGAGTTCATTATGCCCCATCACAAGACCACCCCTTATCACCCTCAAGCTAATGGAACCGTTGAGGCATTTAACAAGATATTGAGTCACATGCTAACCAAAATTTGTGATGTGGGGAGACAAGATTGGGATGACAAAGTCTTAGCCATACTATGGGCGTATAGGACAACCTATAAGAGATTGAACAAGGCCATGTCATTTCAATTGGTGTTTTGCGTAGAATTTCTTTTACCAATAGAATTTATGCTACCATCTCTATGAACACCGCATGCAGGAGGATTAACTAACAAGAAATCACTACAAGAGCGCATGGAGAAGTTAATGTAGTTGGACGAAAGGTGACCACTTGCTACGTGGAGTAAGAAGACTGAGAAGGTGTAATAAAAAGCATTACATGATGGTCATATCAAAAAACAAACAGTTTGAGGTTTGGGAAAATGGTCTTGCTTTATGAGTCTAAATTTCTACACCACCTTAGGAAACTAAAAGTCCATTTTTTAGGACCATACATCATCACATATATCCTTGATTCTAGTGCATGCTAGTTACAAGTGCTTGATAGGATGAGGTTACCGGGTTACTTCAATGGGAGCAAGTTGAAGCCCTACTATAAATAAGGCTTCTGTGTAGTAAAAAATAAGGTAGTATTTCCAATTAGATTAGATTTCCTTCTTATAATTTTTCTTTTGGTTGTTTCCTTTTCCATCGTTTTTGGTTTGGTTTTACACGTTGGTTTCTGGTAGCTTATTACATTGTAAGAGGTTCTATGCGTAGGGGACCGCACATACATTTTGTGTGAGGTGAAGTAGCAGATATATTGAACATAGTTGACAATAAAATTCTTCGATAGTGGACTGTTGGGAAAAATTAACGTGAAGACAAAAGAATGAGCAACGTGATGGCTAAGGTGTGTAAATTTGTGTGGTTATGAAGGTGGGTTGAGAGAATTCTAAAGACCACAAGAAGGGAAGGATCACACAGTATAACATAAGGTAGGAAACACCATGGGGAACTACTTAGTAGACAATGTAGAGGTTATGTACTTTGACATGGTGACATGCGTGAAGGAGGTATGTGGTAGTTTAGTGGTATTGGAGTATTAGAAGGTTATAGCTACAAAGTGTGAGGGGAAGTCGCGGAAGTTGATTTAAGTGAAATAAAGCAATTTATCAAAAAGTGACATTAGGACACATGGTCGGAGGAACTCTAAGGCATCAATAAAGTATAAATAAGAGGTAAGAATAGTCATTTCAACTACTTTTCTTTAAGAGAATTGATTTTGTGCTCTTGAGATCGAAGTGCGACAAGGGTTTTATGAAGAAGAATAATGTGAAGCACTATCATGAACCAGTGGACTTGTGCAAGTTGTAGTGTAATCTTGTAGTATAGCAAGGAGGGGAGAAGACAATAGAGAAGGAAGGAGGTTACGTGAAAGAGAAGTGGGGAAGCTATTGAGTTAGGGAAGATAAAAGAGGGGATCAATGCACCTAGGGCATGAGGGAAAGAAGGAGGAAGATGGCACCGAAGAAGGCTCAAACAAAGATATTGGTGGTGGAAAAGGAGGATCCCGTGGAAATTTACTCAGAAATTTAGTACCCTCCTGGAGTTATTAAGGAAGAAAAGTGGAGCTCGAAGCTATACAAATGCAAGATCAACAAATACAACCAAAAACATTTATTGACGAAAAGCTAATGCAGGTAGACCTAGTATCGCAGACAATCCAATGGTGGATGAGCCCGAAAACCCTAAGGTTGATGAATTAGTGTAATAAGAGTTACAAAAGACTGGAGTTTTGCAGCTATGGGAGCTTCCTTTCTTTACCAAACCCACCTGCATTGTTCAAGTGGTTAATGTCGCGGGTGCACGAAGAATTCTTCTACTTTGTGGGAAGAAGAATGAGGATTCAAACGGTTACATGCCTGCGAAACAATGGAGTGGATATGATACTTGATTTATGTGCCACTGCCAAGATTGAGGAGTTGGAAAAGAAATTAAACTACGAGAAGGGAGGTAGGGCACATGTAATTACAGATCTTCCAGACCCAGCATTAAGAGTCACCTCTCGACTCTAGCTACAAATTGGGCATGTCAGAAAGGTGGATGGACATTAATTAGAGGTTCATGTACGTGGCCTATAGGGTGTCCAAGAGGGAACACTATAATTTTTCCCAATTTATTACAAATGGCATTATCGAAGAGGTGTAGGTGAAAAATGAGGCAAGAGCAAAGATCACATGGGGCTCCATCCTGCTATTGATCATGTTCTGGGAGATTGGTGTCCTAGATGGACTAGATGGGAACATTTGGGTTCACCCACCCACACACGCATCCCCTGTAGTCCAATTCATGAAGTTCACCTACGATGGGACCATCTTGAGCACTTACAAGGCTCAGATGAACATGTGGTTCAAGCAATTGCACAGAGCTTTTGAGAACAAGTGGCGCATTCCCCATGAGTTACCACAAGTTGTTAGGGACCAGGTAAAATTTTTCGTTACACAACATTTTTGTCTAGCAAAGTTTATGATGGCCAAGGGAGAGATAGGGCCATGGTGTAAGCTCCCCTTCACTTTCATGACAAAATATATGAAGTACGCCATCAAATGGATCAAGGACACGTAAAGTTGATTTTGATGCGTAAAAGGTGGATGCTGATGTCCAAACATCTTGTACTACATACAAGTATGGCACTCGACCTGCCTATATCGAAGTTTTAGAGCCATACCTTCTGGACTTGTACCCCTAGGTCAACATTACCATCAATGGATACATCCATCGGGTATTCATACAGCTGTACCCCAAAACACACAAGGGAATTGAGGTGGAGGTTACAAAATCCCCCTTTCCAAAGCCATGGGAAATGCCAATCCCACCCTGAAAGTAGTATGGGAATAAGACGAATAAGAAGAGAAAGATGAAGGGAAGTTAGATACTTCTTCAAAGAGGAAGTATCACACACGAAGAAATGGAAGTAAGGGTGATAGCACTTGAGATTGGGTGGTGCCAAATCCTCATTTCCAGAGCACAAGGGAGAGAAGGAAGGGAAGGAAGAGGAAGAAGATCCCTGAAGAAATGAGATAGAAGACACACAACTTATCAAGCCTCACAACTTACTTAGAGGAAGGAGAGGAAGAAGACCCCACCACTTTCAAGGCAGAATTGGAAGTAGAGTTAGAGGGGAAGGAAGCTGAGGTGGAGGACATAGATGCAAGCTAGGCATGAAAAGAAGGGGATGAATATTTTGTAGAGGTAGAAAATATTCTAGTGTGTGAGGCCTCTACACCTCAGATCACCAGCCCAAGGGGAGATAAAGGGGACTCCTTTACTATAAAAGAGGATAGGGGATTCACTTCTAGGGTGAAGAAACAAAGGACAAAGTGAAAAGGTATATGGAAGAGGTAGACACTTGTGTCCCCACATATAGACTTCATGGATGACCCCACGAAGGTCCTATGTGCAATATTCTAGGACAACCTACCACTAGAGAAAATTTATGGATGTGATTTGATGGATCAAGAAGGGGGTGTTACCAGAACTAGAAAGATTCTTAGCCAAAGCATGCACTGCCACTTTGAAGAGCCTAAGTTTGAGGTCAACGATCATGCAATCAAAACAATTCATTTGAAGAAGGGAGGATAAGTATACAAAGTGGTGGATCCTAACCACCTAACAGATGAACATGCATGCAATGCATTGTAGAATATTTATTTAGAGGTGATCCGATGCAGTTTGGATGTAGGGGCCACTACTCGGACCCTGATCACAAAGAAGAAAAGAAAGGAGAAAGAAATAGATAGATTACACCAAGGGTTAAGGGGAGAACATGCATGAACAAAGGAGGCATATGACCGAGCTGGCACCCTCATAAAGAGCATCCTGGGATAATGTTTGACATTGGTGAGCTAGGCTAGGACTGATTACGGGATGAAATGGAGTACCTCAAGGACCTCGTAGGGATGTTACTTGTTAACATCAAGGATGGAATGGGCCCCATAACTATAGAGCTCGCAAAGGAAAAAGAAGAGAACAAGGTTGCAATTGAATCTTGGATCACTGAGTTGGAAGACTTTCTCTCCCAACTCAAGGAGGAAAATATACTGGTAGATAGGGGCTTCAATAGTTGTAGAAAATGTGAGCCAATCATTGATGTGCAGGTAATAGAGGAAGAGGTAGCCCTCAAATTTTTGTAGGAGACCATCCCCACCAACAAGGTGGAGTGTGCACAGTTGGTCGTTAACACCACAACCCAAAAGGATAAAATCAAGACAAAGCGCGAGAAGATGGATTTTAGAATCAATGAACTCCGAGACTCCATCACTGAACAGATGGATGAGTTTGAGGGTGTCTGCACAAATTTGGGGGTGGATATCAACACGCTGAAGGGGAGGGTGGAAGAAATCATCCTAGACTAGGTACCAAGTGTCGTAGGTGAAGCACAGGGAAGGCCTTATCAAAATTAAAGGCCTAGGAGAAATTGAAGAACGTGAAAGATGTGGAATTCCCCGAACTCCTCCAATTTTTGTACGTATCATTCCCCCATTCCTTAATTAGTTATTCTTTGGAGTAGTATTTTGGTCGACAAGATTTTTGTTCAGGAAGCACAGAGGATTGTTGGGGCGAAACCAGTTTAGTGTGGGGTGATGTTGGGCCCATAAAGTAATTAAGTACCTAAGGCATGAAGCCTTGTGGCATGCAAAAGCAAGGCGTGAAGGCATATACATAAGTAATTCTTGGAGAGGCATGAAGGATCGTGCACGAGAAGGTTGGATTTGGGACTTAGCGAGTTTTAGACAACATGAAATGAAACATGTAGGGAACAAAAAGAAAAATGACCAGATACAAATATGAATAAGCCATGGAGACTTTTGGCTCAAGGAAAGGATATTCCAGGGCATCAATACAATTATTGTGAAGCAGATAAGGAGTCGATGTTCTTATGGATTAGCTGACACATGCATGCTAAAGACACTCGATTGAGGGAAACACATGATGACAACCGGCATATTCTGAGAAAGTGGTAGAGCAATCATAAACCAATTCCTTTAAGATTTTGTAGGTAATAATGATGAGTGGTTAAGAGGGAAGGTGGATGATTATTCTAGAGGGATGGATGGTCTTTGCATGAGAAGAAAGAGAGATAAATAAGGATGGATGTAGAAGTAAGAAAGGAAAGGGAGTGAGAGATATAGCGATATTTTGTAATGTGTAATGGTGAGATCTGTGATGTAAAGAAATATCTTCTAATGTGAAATTTTCCATGAATGGGACTCTTTTGATGTAATCTTGGCTACCATATTTTGGCTAATAAATATAATGAAGTGATTATGAAAAACTCATGTGATGGATCTTGATTTATGCATTTTCCTTATGTTCATATGTGTGTTATGGGTTTTCTTAATGTTATTTCATGGTTGATTCTACTTTCATTGAGTTGATCATGTTTTTAATTTTTGGGTGCATTGGGCTAGGATTTAATGCTTACATCTTAAATTTCATGAATGGATGCACTTATTTTTGGTTGTATTACATCCTCGTGTTAAGAAATAATGTTCTCACAAAGCTCACATAAAGGAGGGGCTTGGTGATTGAATGCACCTCAAGTAAGCTTCCAGGATAAAGTGGATGATATGCCAATGCATTTGGGAATGGTTGTTGAAAAACAAAGTGATTAGAGACTACAAACATAATAGAAAACTAATCTAAGGAAGGTGATATCACTAGAAAAATAGGGATGAACACTATCTGTTCTGATCGAAAGTGAAAGGCAAAGGCGTGAAAGAAGTCTAGGTACATGTAGCACAAACTAAAACACATTTACCATATCAGTTTCATGGAACACAACTGAAAATGGAGTTACAAGGGATGTAAAGTGACATAACAAGCACACAATGCAAAAGAAAGGCAAGAAGAAGGAATATCAACACACTTAGGATAGAGAATAGTCACAAAATGATGCTTTCATTACTTCTAGAAATGCATAGAACTGTTACAATGGTGAAAGAGTCGATATCCACATGCACAAGCTAGATCTAGAGGTCTGCAACTCAAAATATAAAAATATGAAGTCCTTGCAAATGCATAAGGATAAAAAAATGTCCAACATTAACAATGAGCCCAACTCTTACATTTATAGATGAATCAATAGAAGAAGAAGAGAATGAGGAAAAACCAAATTTGAAATACTATCACCAACAAGAAGCATTCAATGCTAATAAATCCACCTACAAATATGTCAAATGCATTTCCCTAAGTTTGTTTTACATGTTGGAGAAGGAAGGAGGGAAAATTAGATCAAATCAGGTGGTTGGAGCAATCAGATATGCTCATTAATGCCCATATTGACATTTTCCCATTTCTCATCTACCAGATCCATCAAGAATTTGAATTTGAATATCTAACACTATAGCTTATGTTAGTAACTATCGATTGAGACTATGCATGCACCAATCAAAGCTATGTAGCGAAAGATATGGTTGTGAAGAAGTTTTCAGAGCTGCCAGGTATGAAAAACATGTGGCACGCATCAATTAGCTGAAAGGATGGCCAACTATGCAAATGATTTGTCTTTTTCTGCCATGTTTCACTCATTGATTTGTTATAAGGATTTGGTGCCTAATTGGTGTGCTTTGATTGGTTGTCTCTGTAGCACACTCAAGTGTGTAAGAGAATGATATGGCACAAAATGACATAGAGGAGGGCACAAAAGTATGTGCATGGAAGAATGAGGTGTGGAAGAAATACATAAGGCACACATAATCGCAACGTGCGTGGAGGAAATGAGGCAAAATGGTGAGCGAAACATATGGTCAAAGTGCACCTATTATAAAGTAATGTGTAGGGAACATGGGAGGGTCATGAAATTTGTTGATTGAAGCAAGTTAAAGGCATGCGTGTATGATGAATAACTACTAGGAATAAGGTGAATGCGTAGAAGGTGCACACAAAGAAAGGGTGGAATAAAGAGGAAAAGGAAAATGGAAGGGAGAATAGCGAAAAAGCAAAGCATGATTGGCACGCGAGGAAATGCAGCCAAAGAAATGTGCCAAGTAGATAGCTAGAGTTCGTGCAACCTATAATGAAGGTATCAGAGCCAAAATATGTATCTAAGTTTTCCCAATAACTAAGAGAGTTATTTGGATAGCATAACCCATATAAGAGAAGATAGTAGGAAATGTAGGGCACGCTCATCGTGTTTATACGACAATGGAGAATTGCGGTGTAGACCACAAGGCAATAGTTATTGAGACCACAAGTATCATCAAGGGTATTTTCATTTCTATACTATTTGATTATGGTGCATCTAACTCATTTATATCACCTTCTATCTTTTGGACCGATGTGGTCCGGTGGCATTAAGGTAGTCGATAGATGACATGTAGAGTTGGCTTCTTTGGAACTAAACTCGTCATGGAGAGTTGCATACTAGATATTGGTGTTTTTTCCACTACCTTATAACTCCACATTATACCTTTAGGATCCTATAAGGTAATTTTGGGCATGGACTAATTTGATTCTCATTGGGCCAAAATAGATTGATAAAATAAGTTCATTAAGTGTTAGGATGAATTTGGTAGTTTGGAAGTGATTTTTAGGGTTCAGAGACCCATCTCCTTACGTATTATTTCCACCATGCAACTCAAGTGAAGTATACACAAGAGTTATTAGATGTTCACTATCATGATCGGTGATAGGCTAGAGGAGGTTCTAGTTGGTTCACCACTTGATGACCATCCCATTTTGAGAGAGTATGTAGATATATTTCATAGTGAGCTTATTGGTTTACTACCATGTAGAGAGGTAGATTTCATGATTGAATTAGTATCGGGTACTACTTTGCATTATTAAGAGCACCCTATAGGATGATGAATCTTGAGCTTTATGAGCTCAAGATTAAATTAAAATAGTTATTTGAAAAGTACCTCATATGCCCTAGAATGTCCCCTTGGTATGTGATTAACTAAAAATGGACTACCTAAGTAGTATATAGATAGTTAATCTAAGTTATGAATAACTGTAATAAAATAGATAAATGCAATAAATAAGTATGTAAGTAAGCTAAACAACTATGAAAAAGGAAAATACTAACCCTAATATGTAAGAAGGAAGAGGAAAGAACTCAGATGATTTGACGAAGTTCGGGACCGTGTCGCAGATGTGATTGGAAAAATTAGGAGCAAGAACGACTGTGAAGAATTCCTAAAAAGAATGGATATGGAGGATCTAGCGGGACTACGGTACCTAGAGGGGGACTAGGGAGCTTACGGGTGCTCGGTCTAAAATGTGGGTGCCCCGGTCTATGTAAAAGCTCTTAAAATTTTTTTGAAGTGGTCGAAGGTGGTCCGAAACCCTTGTTGTGTGTCACATCAACTTCGTTGTCATGCATTGAATGTCACCAATACTCCAAGATGAATAAAAGACCTGCAAGACCCCAAAACAAGCATCAAATCCTAAAAATAAATAATGCATATCAAGGGTTCGTATTGTCCTTAGCAGCCACAATGGTGGACTTACTAACTGATTGATGCACTACAACTCAAACCCGATGTAGTTCTATGTGTAAGTGTGTGTAAACATGCCCTCGGTTTCTCTTGTGCCAGTCACACTTTGTGAAGTAGCGAGCAATAACTATGTGTAGAAAATGTAGTAATATGTGTGCATGTAATAGAATAGAATCCCCCTATGAAGTGTTATGAATATGTCCTAGCCTTAATGATGGAACCTGTGGATGCAAGTGATCTCTAATGAAATAGATGGATGCAACTCTAGATGCAAAGTGATAGTAGTAAGTGATGCTAGGTCCCTCATTGTGGTCTCATAACTTTATATTTATAGGGTTCTCTTGATCTAATTTCTTAATTAACCCCGAAAAGGCCGACCACAAGTAAAATAAAGATGCCAAAGGACTAGAAAGATCCCCAAAGTGGCAGGAAAGTGTGAAAAGGTCGAGAGGAACCCCTAGTGCGACCTGGGGCACCCATGGGCGCCACAAGATTAGCCTGTGCCTCGGTCGAGGCTAAAATGATGGGAAATGGCTGAAACAAACTGGGCATGTGGCTGAAAAGGGGCGGTAATGATGAAATAAAATAAAACAAGATGGCAAAAATATGGGGTTAATTAGTACTTTCTTCACTCAAGAACCTTCTAAATAGTAGGATGAAACCATGATAAAAAAATGTCTAAAGTGCATGATTTTGTGACTACATTTTGCCCCCACTTTATATTGGTGAGTTGAAAACTCCCTAACATAAAGTAGATAGAAATGTGTACCTGATGTCCATGAAGAGTGTAGTAGAAATGTGTCGAAGGAGTAGAAAAAGTGTGGAATGACAAAAAGATGGAGGAGCGTAGAAACTAAAGATGAAAAATGCCAAAGAAAAAGGTGATGAGAGTAAACCTAGGGAGGGACGCATGTGTAGCTGCTGTGGTGTGCAATGTACCTACATAGTTAGTAAAGCGTGTGTTGTCGCAAAGTGTTGTTATTGATGTTGTTGTTTGTTGCCCCCAATTTGACTACTTGTTTCTCATACAGCCGGATCTGCAAAGAGAAAAAAGATCAAGTAGTCAAATATGTATGTATGTATGTGTAAAAATGCTCTGTAAAAAATGTTTGTATATGTAAAATACACAATTAGAAAATGTAATGTAAATAAAACGTGTGCACCTAATCCATGTCGAGAAAGAGAGTGTAGAACGATATCTTATACTACACATTTTTTGGGTGATCTCATGCCACCCTAGCTAAAGAAGTGTAGGGAGGAAATGCTTTGTGTCCTCCAAGCTCTAACTACTTCCCTGAATGTATGTGAAGAGATCTCTGTATCATCCTAGTTTTTGGGTGATCCAACGCCACTTGGCTGAAGTAGTGTAGAGAGGCACACCCACTGTAACCTCCAAGCCTGTAACTACTTCCCAGAATGCTAAGGACACCATGTCCTATAAAATCCACTGTGTATGGGGTTTTAGAATGGTCTGAACACACTCGTTGTATGTAACTAAACCGAACCGGTGTAGAATCTCTGTGTTAGTATGTAGGAAAAACCCCAAATGACACCCCCCTCTTTGGGGGCGCATACGACGTCACTGATAGGAGAATACGGCCCTAAAAGAGGACCAACTGCATGTACTCTGTAACTCTACCCGAAAGGGGAAGGGAATGCACTTGGTAGAAACCAAGGCACACAAAAATAAGGATGGCTAGCCAAAGACAAGTGTTAGTAAAAAAACACATGCGTGTAAGAAGACAAGTGTAAAATACACAGACAATGTAAAAACTACCAAGCACAATAGTGTAAAAATGAAAAAGATAAGTAAGCCACACAAAGAAAAATGTGGGACATCACTTATGATGTCACAAGACACACAAATCCATCATGGCCATAAACAACAAAAAATTATACACACCAAACATAGGGCAAGGCCCACATATAAAAGAAAACAATGAAAGACAAGTACAAACAAAGAAGTTGTCACGAAACATGTAATCCTGCAAAAAAATGTGTTGCACATGGAACACCATTAGCATGTTATAAAAATAACTAATATGTAAAATCATGAATAACCAAGGAATGTAAAGTGCTAAGTATAAAATGAAACAATAGCACTTGGAATAAATGAATGTGGATGCCCCTAACAACTAGTGTAGGAAGGGTAGAAGGTGAGAATCCATGTTATGTGTAAAAGATATGTATCTACGATAACAACTAAACAAATATGTGAACCCACATGTGTGGATGATATGACATATAAGAAATCAATCTAACATGTGTAGTAAAGTGATCATGGTAAACAAGAGTAAATGCCCCCAAGATAATGCAATATATTGTGGATGAATGGAATGGAATGCAAGATGGAGTGATAGGATCCGTGTACCCCAAAGTGAATGAAAGTGTATACAATGCGGTTTTTTTTCCCCCTTAGCATCCAAAAATGAACCGTAAATGAGAGTGTGTCATCGGTAAATGGTCGAGTAGGATGTTGTTTCTAATGCACTATGATGAATGTGTAATTGTAGTAATGAGATGCGGCCTAGAAATGGTATGTGTGTGAATCCTATAGCCAAAGCGTATATCACGACTAGATATACATATAAGTGATGGTTTTTCCTAAACGTATATCACTATAAGATGAATGGAGGAGTGATGATTTAGCCCTAAGCGTATTTTACTACAAGATAAAATAATATGTGGTGATTTATCCTAAAGAGTATGTCACTACAAGATGAAAGGAGGGAGTGGTGATGTAACTAGAGGTGTATACCACTACGAAATCATAAAATAGGTGAAAATTTAACCTAAAGCGTATGTCACTAAGCTAGAAATGTTTCAAGATGAAAAATTGAATAGTAAATGTGGGATGAGTGTAAGGTCCATTTGATTTATAAACCCTAAATGAGTCAGTATGGACCGAGGAACTAAAGTGCATCATAAGGTAATGAGTTCAACGTGTAGAAGAAAATGTTGTATATGTGATGACCATGTGATGAGTAAAATATGTAAATACACAAAAGTGTATGGAATGATAATGCAAGATGCAAGGTGAATAAAAGATGTGAATATGTGATATGTAGAATGTGAATGCCAAAGGCATATAATGTGTAAAATAGCATGTATGTAGATGGACTAGTAATGTAGTATGTAATAATGATGCTATACTAGGATCATATATGATGAAAACTAGGATAATATGTAGTGTATATGTGAAAGTTCATGGTGTAAAATGAATGGTATGTAAAGCATGTAGATAAACGAATAATGTAGTATGTAAGATAAGTAGTATATGATGTAAGGTGCGTAGTAACGGTGTAGATATAATGGTAACTAGTATGATGTATGATGTATAAATTTCAAAATTTTGTAGAATAAATTTATAATGGGTGGCATATGATGCATAATATGTGATAAAATTTAATGTGTAATACCTATAGTAAAGTGTGTGGGGTTCATTGTAGTAGTATTCCCTCGGCGAGTCAAGTGTGAACTAAAGCACAAGAGTGTGTCATCAGCTAATGATGATGCTAGAACATGTGATGAGTATGCCTATGTAAGGATATGAATGTATGATAATGAAAATATGAGAGATGCACCTATGCTAATATGATAAGGGGGGATTGTGTGAGTGTTATTCCCCCCAAGTGTACTATGATGATGGAGATATATGCAGCGACATGAGAGGTGCCATGCCATTGTGGGAGAGCATTGTCTATATCATGATAAGAGTGAGGGACAACACAATGGTAGGTTGAAGCAACAGTAGGACCATGCGATAGTGGTGGCATTTTAAATGTGTCTTGACCATCAGTAGGAGTAGTTGCTTTGAAAAAAGTGATTGGATGCAAAAGTGGAGTAGGATGGGGAGGAATCTTGAATGGTGGTAGTTTTGGTGGTATTGGTGATGCTAAAAAGACTTATAGGAGAAGAAGGTTGATCAATTGTGGGAGGTGGTAACATGGTTTGACTTGGTGAGACCGTAGATGACTCAGTAGGAGGTGGTGTTGAATTAATTTTGAGGGATGGTTGCTTAGGAGGTGCTTGACTTATTGTAGAAGGATCCTGAGTAACGTTGGCTTGATGCTCATTAGATATAGATGGATCAGATTTAGGAACCCAATGGGATTTATCATTTGTATTATAATGTTGTGTAACAAATGAGAGAAAACCCTATCATGCAAGGTACTTGATACTTTGTTGTAAATCATAACAATCATTGTCATTATGTCCATTGATTCAGTGATAGTTGCAATATGGAAGACCTTGATACTTGGCAAGCCTATAAGGAGGATAACCATGAGTAGGTGGAAAGCTAATGATTTTATGAGTGATGAGTTGTGGAAGAATATATTGTTGCTTAGCATTGAGATTAAATTTGAGAGGCGTAGGAAACGATAAAACTTCAGGTTCACTAATATGAACACATGTAAAAGACAAGATGATTATGAGAAGAAGAACAATCATGAGCCTGAGAAATATCCTTAAGCTGTTGAATTTCAGATTTTAGAGATGCGATTGTAGATTCCATAGCCTAAAATTTATCTTGAAATAAATAATGAAGAGTTTGAATGAATTTGTAAATAGATTGATTATAATTGGAATCAAGGGAGCCCTCGAAAGGTGACTAAAAACAACATTGACTTGGATAAATATGTTGATAGGAAGATACATAGTATCTAGGGTTTTTGAAGAGCGTCTTATAATATGGGTGCATTTGAATCAATTGAAGAAAAGATACTTGATAGACATTAGAATCCATGATAGAAAATATGAGAAAATCCCTAGAACAAAGGTGGATTCGAAGATTAGGTTCACCAAAATGATTAACTAAAAGGGGCTACCTAAGTAGTATATAGATAATTAATCTAAGCTATGAACAAGCTGTGATAAAATACATAAATGCAGTAAAGAAGTATGCAAGTAAGATAAAAAACTATGAAAAACAAAAATGCTAACCCTAATATGCAAGAAGGAAGAGGAAAGAACTCAGTTGATTCGATGAAGTGTCGGGACTATGTCGTAGGTGTGACTAGAAAAATCGGGAACATGATCGAATGTGCAAAAGTCATGAAAAGGATGGATTTGGAGGATCTAGCTAGATTGGGGTGCCTAGAGGCAGACAAGGGTGTATGTGGGTGCTCGGTATGAAATCTGGGCTCCTTAGATTGAGAAAAATCTCTTAAACTAATTTTTATAGGGTTGAAAGGTGGTCTGAAACCCTCACTATGTGTGACATCAAATTTACTATCCCAGGTTAAATGTCACTAATACTCCAAGATGAATAAAAGAATTGTAAGACCCCAAAACAAACATCAAACCATAAAAATGAATAATTCATATGAAGGGGTCAGACTTTCCTCAGTGGCCACAATGGTGGACTTATTAACTAAGCGATGCACTACATCTAAGACTCGATGTAGTTCTATGTGCAAGTGTGTGTGAACATGCCCTAGGTTGGTCTAGTTCCGGTCACACTTTGTGAAGTAGCGAGCAATAACTATGTGTAGAAAAATTAGTATAATGTGTGAATGTAAATAGAATAGAATCCCTCCCCTATGAAGTGTGATGTAGATGTACTAGCCTTGATGATGGAACTACGCGGATGCAAGTGATCTCCAATGCAATCTATGGATGCAAATCTAGATGGAGTGATAGTAGTAAGTGATGCTATGTCCCTCATTATGGTCTCATAACTTTATATTTATAGGGTTCTCTTGATCTAATTTTGTAACTAACCCCGAAAAGGCCAACCACAAGAAAAAAACATGCCAAATGGCTTGTAAGAGCCCAAAAAGTGGCGGGAAAGTGCGAAAAGGGCCGAGGTACCCCTTGTAGGACTAGGGTGCCTATGGGTGCCCCAAGATCTTGGCCTAGGCACCCTAGTTGAGGATAAAATGATGGGAAATGGCTAAAAAACACCGAACATGTGCTTGAAAAGGAGTGGTAACTGACGAAATAAAATAAAACAAGATGGCCAAAAGAAGGGGTTAATTAGTACTTTCTTCACTCAAGAACCTTCTAAATAGTAGTACGAAATTGGGATAAATAAATTTCTAAAGTGCATGATTTTACTACAAGTACATACCTATGATTTTTGTGAAGAAGAAGGATGGGTCCCTTCGCTTGTGCGTCAATTTTAGATAGTTAACCATGATGATAGTTAAGAACCGTTATCATATTCCTAAATTGATGATTTGTTTGACCAGATGTGGGGATCCAAAGTGTTCTCCAAGATTGATCTTAAGTTAGGGTGCCATTAATTACATATTGTTAAGGAAGATATCCATAACATAACTTTTCGGACTCATGATGGACACTATGAATTCACAATGGTTCCGTTTGGTTTGACCAATGCACCTATAATATTCACGAGTTTCATGAATGGTTTTTTTAGGACATTTTTAGATCAATTTTTCTTTATGTTTCTCGATGATATATTGATTTATTCACTCTCAATGAAGGAGCACGCGGTGCATTTGAGACATGTTTTACAGGTTTTGAGGGAACACAAGCTCTATGGGAACTTAGAGAAGTGTCCGTCTTTCACTCAGAGATTCAATATTTGGGCCAAATAATTTCTACTGAGAGGGTATTTGAGTAAATCCCTCAAAGATTCACGCTATCCTTGATTGGCCAACCCCTACCATAGTTATAAAGGATAAGAGTTTTATGGGTTTGGCATGGTATTATTGTGGGTTTGTTTAAGACTTCTCCAAGATTGTGCATCCGATCACTTTCCTTCAACATAAAGGGAAGGACTTCATTTGGTTAGATAAATGTGAGAAAACTTTGTAGTTACTCAAGGAACATTTGATTTATGCACCTATTCTTGTAGTTTCATACCCCTTGGGAGATTTCATGGTTTGTATAAATGCTTATTTAGAGGGACTTGGGGCAATTTTCATGACGGAGTGGCATGTTATTTCCTTTTAGTCATGTAATCTCAAGGATTGTTAACTTAATTATCTTACCCATGATCTTGAGCTTGTGGTAGTAGTGCATGCCTTAGTATGTTGGAGACATTTTCTATTAGGTAGAGCATTTGTTATGAGGACTAACCATATGAATTTACAACGCATCTTCTCATAACCTAATCTCAACGCCCATTAATGATGTTGGATGGAGTTCCTTTGTGATTATGACATGAATATTCAATATATCAAGGGAAAGGATAATGTCATTGTCGATGCTTTTAGTAGGTGATGCCATGAGTTAGCTACCTTGACTATTCGTTTAGACATTCGAGATACGATCCTTCAAGTATCTTCTTGATAACAAATTATATATGGGTGCTAAGCAAGAGGTTGAGTCGTAGAGGTCCTTAAAGGGAAAATATGTTGGTTTTACTTTGGAGGTGGATGGTATTCTTTGATTTCAGGGGTTCATTTATGTCCCTAAGGTAGGGAATTTATACAAATTTTTACTTTTTAGGCTTATTGAGCTTCATATGCATCTCATCTAGGGTTAAAGAAGATGCATGTATATTTGAGACATTGTATTATTAGCCAGGTTACACCATGAAATTAAAAATTTATAGCTCATTGTCTCGAGTGTCCGAGGGTGAAAGCTAAACTATCTCATCATGGAAGTCTTCTTTCTCCATATGACATTCTAGAGTGTAAGTGGGATGTGAATTCTATAGAATTTTTTTGGTCTTCATGATTTAATTTACTTTGAATTAATTAAATATAATATTGCAAAGTTACTTGATGCAGAGCTCCACACCCTTTGTATGCATTCCACAATTCAAACCAATTCAATTTCATTCAAAACACACTAATACTCTATTTTAGTAGTTTTCTTGCACTAATGAGAACAACTCATTTATCAAATCTTAATCCTCTAAACCACAAACTGATCTCTTAACATCATCCTTTGCCTTATCATGTTCATTACATGCTAATTCATCTAGTAGCTTAGGAAAATTCTTTGAAAACCACCTTGTCACTATCTTACCTTCTTATTCCTTCCCTAGGCTTCTTGGTGCTCTCATTCCCAATTAGATGAGATTTGATCTTTTTACATTCAAGGCTTCTTCTTTATAGTAACACCATGTTAATGAAAGGAATGATAACCAGATCGTACAAGCCAAGAACACATATGATAATCAAACACCATGATCTATAAGATGAAAGCAATTCGCGAGAATAACTTTACATAAAACCTTTGCAAATAAATGAGAAGCAATAGCTTAAAAATTACACTTTAATTTTTTTAGGGTCGGCTTCACCTACCCTTGAAAAATATCCCCTATATAATCCTAGATTATTCGCTAGGTAGAACACTTCTACTTCACATTTGTCAACAATATGATATATCCCGTATTACAGATGCGCGACAAGGGGGTAAGTTATTGACGCGCGACAAGGAGGGTTTGTAGACGTGTGACAATGGGGTTATTTGTTGACACGTGACATTGACAGATAGTTGACGCGTGACAAGGAGGTACTACAGATATTGACGCATAGTAGACGCATGACAAAGAGTTTGTTGACAAGTGACACAAAGATTTTTTGATGCGCGAAGAGAGGCGGAGGTGCAGACGCACGACGGGAGATTTCTTTGTCGCGCATCAAAAATGCATTGACACATGTCAACAGACCTCATTGACAGCGTCACAAAAGGTCTATTGACACGTGTCAATGAGGGTTATTTGTTGATGCATGACACTGATGGATAGTTGACGCGTGACAAGGAGGTACAACAAATATTGACACATAGCAGACGCATGACAAAGAGTTTGTTGACGTGTGACACAAAGATTTTTTCAATGAGAAAGCAGAGGTCAGAGGCTACAACATCCTCATTGACGTGCATCAACATACCTCTTTGACGCAGCGTCAACAAGGTTGTTGACGCGCATCAATGAGGTCTGTTGACGCGTGCGTCAATGCATTTTTTTGACGCGCGACAACAAAATCTCCGTCGCGTGTCTGCAGCCTTCTGTCACACCACTTGAAAATCAGGTGAAATTTTTTCATACAACCCCCAAAAAATTCACCTTCCCGTGAAACCAGTTCCGGGGATATTCACCAGGTATTTTCCACCTCCGATTTCCAAGAGGTCTCTTAAAATGAACCCCGGTTTGAGATTTAACTCTATCGACTTATAATTCTCTACTTGGGGTTTCAAAGCAAAAATACAACCTTTTCTATCATCAATTTTTATGTTCATCTTGTGTATGAATTCTTACTTTCACTCATCAAATAGAACTCATACATTCTTTGTAATGCACCCTTCACTATTAGACTTTCTAGGTTGTGTCCCGGTATTCTTAGAGAATTGGTAAAGATATACTCAACTTGAACCAATGGGCACTTAAAATTCTTCCAAAATATTAAAATAGACTATGTCATAATGATATTTTATCAATTTCAAGCCAATTTTTGTGTTACGAGACTCCAAAGATCAAACCCTAGGCTGTGCTCTATCACGATTCACTAGTTGCGTTGTTTTTCAAATTGTTATCAAGAAATTCAAACTCTTCTCATTGTCCCTTGAAATTTATTTCAAAATCCTTTTATTTGATCTTTCACCAAGCTATCTATTCAGTCTCAAACTAGTATTCCATCCTAAAATCACTATTTCATCACTTTTTTGTCTTCAAACTATACCTAGGCATCATACAGTCTCATTCTAAATCCCTCTACTAAGTGTTCTATTATATAATCTCATTTCCAGCATCTCACATAGTCAGTAATTGCTCATTTAATGCTCCCGGTTAATTGGTGAAAGAAGGACTAATCACCAATACCTTACAAAAAAACTTAATTTATTTATTTGCATGTCTATTGATCTTTCCCCTAGACTCTAGCTTTACCAAAAATGGTTCTTAATAAACTATATTCAAACACCACATGATATGAACCAATTTTATCACAGTCCAGGACAAGAATAGACTTGCATACAATAATTATTCCTTTCACTGCACAAGGTTAGTATGTCTTCTTCAAAAATCTCCACACCTTTCTTACCTCGAATCTCATCAAGATTGATCAACAACTTATCAAGAAAGTTTCAAATTCAACTATTAATAGATAATTTACCTAAAAACTTGTTCTTATCATACATACCCAATAAGAACATTGATCTTCAAATTGAAACCAAGCCATATGCCATCTCATAACATTATCAATATCTCAACATATCCTAATTATCCTTAAAAGGAAAAACTTTTTCTCAATCTCTAGATTATTCACTTCTAACATAGACAAGATGGATCATACCAAAATAGAGTCAATTATTTACATAGCTTTTGTTTTTTTACAAAAATGCTTGCCAAATCCTCTTCACCTTGAGGATATTTTTCTCTCACACTCACTTCCTCAAAGGAATATACTATATAACTAATTCTTCTCACTTTAAACTCATTCTCCCTTTCTTATTCATACCCTAACTAACCTTTTGATGACTAATGACCCACTTGGTGTCCCATAAATAGACACATAAACATAATACATTGTTTGGTCATTCTAAATAGCTCTAGAAATTGTGTTTAGATTCCTCTAATACTCTTTCCACCATCAAAACACCCTTGTTACCCTTTGCCAATATATAGTTGGTTTTTTTTAACATGATTAGGATTTGAATTACAATAATGGAGGGAAACTAAAAATTTGAATTTTTCAAACCTTTCTCTCCACCTAAACCTTCTAACACACTCATTTTGACCTCATGACAAGGGATAATGTACTTTTGTAGCTCTTTTGTGATGCTCCTACATCATTAATTATTTAAAACAAATGATATAATAAATAAATGACATAAGTAAATTAAAATGTAAACATGAAAACCTAAGTAAAGAAGAAGGAGAGAGGACTTAGATTATTTACGGTCAATCGAAACTAATCTAGAATGGGAAAAGTGCTAAACAAGGTGGGAAGAGTGTCGTAAATGCTCACTATAAATTCTAAGATGCTAGAATGAGGTCGGACATGGGCGATAAAGATAGGTCAAGGCACTGGAGACTACTTCTAAGCACTGGTGACTGCACAAGAGCTCAGGATCTACTTTTTGGTGTGTCACAAGGTCTTCGTCGTTGTTCCCTTTTGAATGCTTGTTGTTCATACTATGATCATTGAAAGTACATATAGCCTGAAAAAGAGATATTCACCTACACAAACCCATAAACCACATCAAACCTAAAAAGAAAGATGTTGAATGGGGAATCACAATGACCCTAGCAGTCTCCCTGAGAGTGAACTTACAACTAAGTGTTACACTACATCTCAGACTCCCTGTAGTTCTTGTGAGTGTGTAGATTTTGTCCCTAGGATGCCCTAGTGCAAGTTGCACTTGATAGCGGGATAGATTTAGAAGATAGAAATGTATAACATGTGTGGATGGAATAGAATTAACTTCTAATTCCTATGAAGAGTTGATGAAACCCTTATCCCTTGAATGGATGCTATATGGATGATTTGAAGTGCTTTAGGTGCCTTTTGGATGTAAGCTCGGTGACGATAGTAATGTTTAGTGCTTGGTCCTTTATTTTAAACATATAACTATGTAATTATATGATTCCCTTATTTGAATTATGTAATTGACAACTGGAAGGCCGGCCCATAAGTGAAAAATATGCCCAAAATATAAAAGAGACCCAAAAGGAGTGAGTAAGGTGAAAAGGGTTAGGGGCGCCTAGAGGGGACATGAGTGCTTAGGCGTTGTTGTCCGGCTAGGAGAGCTGGTGTCCAAGCCATACAAGATAAATCAATTAAATCTCGATTAATGTAGGGTGTGTAGGACCAAATAGAAAGCAAGAAACAAAGAAAAGAGACCAAAGATAGTTTTCAATTACTAGTTTTCTTGCTTAGGAATCATGTAAATGCAATTATGCTTTTAGGACCTAGAAATGTACCCAAGTGCGTGATTTTATGTCTACATTCCCCCTACTTTATGTTTTTGAGTGAATACTTGATAACATAAAGTAGATATAAGATGCTTTACGATAACCATGTAGAATGTGCATCGAAATTCATGCCAAGTGGACAAGTAAAGTGTGGAATGATACAAAATGAAGCGTGAAGAATAGGAAAGAAAAGTGACCCTAGGGGTGAAGCGTATGCATTGTACGTGTTGTTATAGCTTGTGGTTATTGCTTCTTGTAAGGACAAACCTGTAAAATAAGAGAAAAAGAGTAGTCAAAGTCATACATATGATAAATGAGAGAAAAATATGCATAAGTATGTAAAGGAAAGTGTGCACGGGTAAGTGCAGCAAGTTAGGGAAAAAGGGGTCATAAGTGGACGTCATATTGTAAAAAATAGAGAAATATCAACTTGTAGGGCTTATTAGCAATACCCGCACTCAAATTTAGAACAATTTATATAAATATGAATTGTAGCATCCAGAATCTAGTTTCTAAACTACTATTTTTTTAAAAAAAAGACAAATTTAGCTATACTAAACACTCAAAATTATATGACTTGCTGTTTTTTTAAACCTATAAGATTGTAGTCTGTTTGCCCATGATTTGGATGACCAAAACTTGTTATTTTTTTCCTTTGGTGAAAAGTTAGATGTCGTTGTCTATCTTGGGATAGATTTTATTTTGTATTTTTTCAAGAAATATGTTTTTAATGTTTTTATTGTGAAGGTGGTATGCATTTTTAGAAAACAAAGCACTTTCCGTTTTCCTACCATAACTACATCAAAAAGTATTGAAATCAAATACTTTTTTAACATGTATAGAATTTTGTCATGCTTAGGATGGTATAGGTTTTATCACATTCTAATAATCAAAACAAAAGTTGCAGTCTTAAACGTAGACATGAATATTCACGGGAAAAGTGTCTTACAGACCTAGTATTAGTAAAAAATTATAAAATGATATTTATCTTATTCTATTCACTTTAAAATCAATATTTCTATGAAGCTAACAGTCTCCCCTATACAATGGTACCATTTTTGTGACATGTTTTTGATTTTTCGGCATGGTTCAAGTTTGTGGAAGAGAAAATTTGAAGTTTTTGGCCTTTCACACACCATAATGACCTCTCAAAGCTCAGGTTCGGGAAAAATAGATATTTCTGAGCCTTGAGGGTCATATTTGATGATACTGAAGAAGAACCGTAATTACGGTTTATAAAGCGTGATCGTGGTTATAAATTGACTTATATAAAAGAACCATGATCACAGATTATTAAAATTATATTTACATGAATCCCAACATCTAATTCACCATGTGATTTTATTCTCTGACCTAACTGTATGAATTTCGTGAAATTATGCCACCTTATGCTCTTTTTTCTTGTCATCGGAAGCTTTTTTTTTTTTTACTATTTTTAAGGTTCCCTACATCATTTGGAGTTGTCCTACATCGATTGAAACATCATGGGAGACAAGAAACAAAGTCAAAAAGAAAATTCATAAGTAAAAACACCAGGAGGAATTAGAGGCAACACAATTGAAAGATTCAAAGCGAATGCAAAAACATCTTGAATAAAAAAGAGGTTCATCTTTAACCCCTACTATTGTAAACAATGAGGAACCAGTAATATTTTTACTATCAATGTTAAAGATGAATTAAATACTTGTGATGTAGTTGATGTTGAAATTGAAGGAGACAATGAAAATGTTTTGAGTTGATGAAATATAACTTAAGTATGAAATCACAGAAGGATTGGGCACACTGAGACACAAGGCACGTAGGAGCACGTGGAAGTATAGCAAAATAGGACATGCACAAAATAGTGTGAAATCAGGACTTAGCCATTTTTGTAAATCACGGCTAATTTTTGACATGGAGTGTGGAGCACATTTCCTAGAAGACTTGGAGAATATTCAAAGGCTATTTTGGGACTAGTAGATTATTAAGCATTATGCAAAGTTTTGAGGCTATTGATAGGATTATACTCAATTGTATTATTAGGTAATTTATATGAGCAAGCTTGCATGATTTTGTATTCTCATGTAAGGGCACATGACTATTATTAACATTTAGCCTATTTTTGAAGGTGCATGGGTGGTGAAGGGAAACTTACCACCCCTATTTATGTGTATTAATTTGCATGGATTACACACAAATATTGAGGCAAATAGAGAGAGATCTTATATTTTGTAGAGTTATGTTATTGGTTAGTACGCATGCATGACTCATGGTGACATTATTATGATGTATGAAGCTTCTATTTTTACAAATATTTAATATAATGGATCTTATTGGTTGGATAATGGTGTTGGATGTAACTGAGAATGGATCTTGTATGGTAAATCTGATTATGGTAATTGTTTAGTTATTCCTTCATATAATTAAGATCTATATTTGGTTTATGCACTATGGTTTAATTGATTATCTGTTATGGATCTGAAATATACATTCAATCATGCTAACATATTATGCAATCATCTCTAAAGAGGGACTGGTACCCTTACAAGCTTCGGGTGAGCACTCGGTTCGAGCCGAGTGATGTGCGAGTGTGCCTTGGGCTGTTGGTGGTAAAATCTAGGCTACTGTTTGGTTACATTCTTTGGGACGTCTTTTTCAATTGTTCGAAGGATGTTGCGTGATGAAGACATGGCAGTTGACCTTGGCCGTATTGAAGGGTGGTTAGATGATCCGGAAGAAGAATATGCTCATGATTTAGCATTGGACTTGAGTTTGATGCACGCACTTGGGTTGAACATAATTTGCATGATGTGATGTACGAGACTTTCTTTGCTATATTTCCTATAGAAGCTGCACAAGTGGTCGGTTGCTTATGTGTCTAAAATAAATTAGAGGTTTCACACAATTGTTTGGATGCGGGAAGAATTTCAAGCTGTATGAGGCTGATCTGATTTGGATGTGCGCTATGGATACTTGGTTTCATGGTATTTTGAATAGATATATTTTGGAGTACGTAGTTTCTACTTATTTCTATCTAGAGGTCACTAAGTTATACTTCTTACATGATCCTAGAGGATCGTATTTGCATGGCATCCCTTTGGCGATTAAAATCTTGATCGTAACCTTGGATTTGGAAGAAAAAATTATGGCTAGCTAAACCTCACCAAATGCGGGGAAAGAATAGGTATGGTGAAATATGGTGGATCGAGTGGTAGAAAGGAAAAGAGAATACGGGGGACTTAAGTTTAATGAGGTGTGCGAGAGGGATTTAGAGAAGCAACATGTAGTTGTTGAATGAATGGCGATGTGGAGAGAGATGGATTGTGAAGGATTTGGGGCTCATGTAGAGAACATGGAGTTAGAGCATCTAGAACTCCCCCATTTGGTAAATCATGGAATACGACCCTCTTCCACCTCAGATGAGAGTACACCAATGGAGATGACATGGACCATGGTCACACATTTTATCCCTCCTAGTTTCCTAGCCCTTGCGTTTGGTTTTCTAGTTTCTACGACAATCAGTAATCAACAAGCTAGTGTGGGCAGTAGAGTAACAACATGAAAAGTTACTTTACCATCAAGTTCAAGAGTAAATCAGGTAGCATATTCATCTATGGAAGGGAATATATCTTCTCTATTTTTTGGAGGTTCAATTGAAGGTATCTTTTCGGGCACATCATCGGCCTGAGAATGTGGGCATGTAGAATGTTAGAATCACATCTTGAAGTAGTACAACTTCACAGACTGTGGGATTTAAATGTAGCACAACTGTTGGAACACAAGGTAATGCATCCTCTGGTCCAATTCTGTTATAGGAGGAGGATTAGGTGGCTTGGGATCTAATGGCTCTGATGGTTCTGGGGGTGGCAAAAAAATAAGAGGTAATACCGGTTTGGGATATGGTGGGCACTGATTTACACCAGCCCGATAATATTTATATGGAGATGTCCCTTCATCTTCCATAATACATAGGGATAGAAGATGCAGCTGAGCACATGTATATGTGTGAGATACTATGGCACGTGAAGGGCATTATAACCATAAAATGTAAGGCAAGTCAATTCAAAAATACATTACGGGGCACACACATAGTTGGTAGAAAAAAATTGATCTTGATCAGACTTGTGTAGACTATACCACACTACGGGATAATTTATTGAAAGAGTTTTATATCCCTGAATTTGAGCATAAGAGCATCAACACGCTAAAGGAAATCAAGTAAGGCACTACTGAGAGTGTTTAGGAATATGATGTATAATTCAAGACCCTTTTTTCTAAGTTATCTTATGACATACATGCAAGCCATCATGCTTAGTGGTTCATTGGAGGACTTACAACGCATTTTATAAGAGCACTTTCACATGAGACTTACACAGATCCGCACGAGGCACTTGAAGAAGCTCTGCATGCTGAAGTAGTTGGTAGTGTAGATACTAGAGTAAGACCATTCTTGGAAGCCCAGATTGCAGCAATGGTGAAGTAGTTAGAGAAGTTATTAACCAATTCAACACATGAGAAGCATAGTGGAATTTGGTGCATAGATTGTGAATTTGGTGCCCTCTTTGTTCTTTGGATTGTGAAATCTATCACTTGGACAACAATTCAAGTTGGTGCCCATTGTTACAATGTGTGATTACTACAAGGAAGAAATTGTCTTATTACTACATGATTTGTAGGTCTACTACTCATGATACTAAAGATTACAAGTTTATTGATCGATTCATGATGCCATTGACATTGGTGTCCAATAGGTTGGCATTGCAAATAACTCTAAGGAGAAAGGAGAGCATCATGAACATGATCATAATGAAGGGCGTTCTAACGGAGGTCATGGTAGATTTTGAGGGTATTGAGGAGGATTCGGAGAATTTTGTGGTTGCGGTGGTGGAAGGAGTGATTTTACACGTAGAACATGTTATACATGCGGGTCCCCAAATCATTATAGGCATGCATGCCCTCATATTATTGTTTGTTATTTTTGTAGAAATAATCATAACTATGAAGAATTCTTAGAATTGTATGAACACTTAAGCAAGAAGCACAAGCAGGACAAGGGTATGGGAATGATCAATGTACATCACACCGTACAAGATGAGTGGATGCCAAAGTTAGTGTGTGATCTTGAATTGGTACCTATAAGTATTACGACACGCAATGAGGTTACGCACACTAGGGAAGTTCCAAAATAGAAGCCTGCCATTACAAAGGAGGAGGTGCTACATGCAAAGTATCTAGACCCTATGCATCAGAAGGAATTTTATCAAGAAACTATGGAGGTGATTAAAAATTTACAAGGTTGGATACAATGTTTAAATGAACAATCGTAGAAGTTAGAGCGAGAAGAAGGTAGTTGAGCTCCAACAGATAGATGTTGATGATCTAAAGGAGGTTTGCAAGATGTTGTGTCATGAGAACATCATTCCTTTATTGGGGAGTTGGTTAAATGGGAGTGCCCCACACGCTGGAATTGAGCATGAAAGAAATATTTTTCATGCTAACCTTCCTCGTTATAGTTTAGATTATGATAAGGAGATTACTTTGAATGTTGTTGTTGATGGATGGATCTTGGGTATATTTTGATAGATACAAGTGCGAAAGTCAATGTACTCAATTTGGATGCGTGGATTTATATGGGGAGACCACCATTACATCCACCTTTGAATGTGTTGTTTATGGAAAATATGACTAAGGCCATGCCCATTGGGGTTTTGAAGAATGCTAGTATTACTATTAAGGGGACCAAGTTTATTAGGGATTTTGAGGTCTTGGCACTTGCAAAAGAAAACAATTTTCCAAAGCATTACTTGGGTGTTCTTAGTGTTACGAAAATAACGGTGACTTTCACTTCAACAAAAGTTATATAAGTTTTGAGAACAAGGAAGATCGAGCCATCATTCCCTTGGTAGATGGAAAAGGTGCACCTTATGTGGAGCCTTTAAGTAAAGAAGACTTGAACATAATTTATGTGCATACTATTAGGGATCTGAAGTGCTTTAGCCATCAAAGGAAGTAATTCTCAATGGGATGATGCACAATCCATCAATTATACTAAAAGTGTTACATGTGACAAATAGGAACATGACACTTATGAAATGGTTGGGCATGAGGTACAGAGTGCATCTACGTGTGTAAAGCGAGGCCACATTGTGTTAGGTGTTTAGGAAACAATAAAGTACCAAGATATTGGTGAAGGAAATCCTAAAGTATTCTTGCAAACTATGGAGGCTCAATGGATAGGTCAAGTGGAAAGAAGGAACGTGTTAGTTTATACCCTATGTGGGACGACACCGCATTGGTGGATGGTTCACATGGATAATCTTTTGCAATGGCGATAAGTGAGGATTGCCTTCTCTACAAGATTTTTATGCAACAATACACCTACCAAGATATGTGAATTTCATGGGATGAATGTTCAAAGCACCATGTTTAGCGAGTGTGAGATACTTTGGACGAGAGGGGTAAGAGGCCTTACCACCTTCACTATGGGTGCACGGATTCTACTACACCTTGTGAGGTTGTGCGCGTGCATGGTATGTCTATGCCAAATTGAATAAAGAAATAGGGAAATGACAAGAACTGACTGTATGTATGATTCAAACCTTTTATTATTTTTCCACTAAACCTCCAGTGAATGAGGTGATACGAGTTATGAAGTGCTTGACCATGTGTGATAGTACAAAGGTTGAGGAACTCATTCGGGAATTACTAGGTGGATCAGACCCGAGGGTACGTTTCAAAGAGGAAGAGACAAATGCAAAACAACTTAGGTGCACCTACTTAGAAAGAGAAAAGGGTAAGATGGTCTACATAATGGATGGTGAAGAAGTGGAGAATCTAGATGTTGAGCATGCGAGGGTGCACACGAGGTCTCGGGCAGTGTAGATGAGAAGGTGCACACCTACCATGAGCCTATGAAAAATAAGAAGGTAAAAATTGGGAAACATGTTGAACCAAAAGAGGCCATCATCGGGGATTATTGGTCTGATTCTAAAGTTGTTAAGATAATTGAGTTGCTACGCAACTACCAAAACTTGTTCCCTAGGGGATATCATGAATTAAAAGGAGTGTATGAATATTTGGGTGAGATGAGAATCAAGGTAAAGGAAGGTGCACGACCGATTATGAAGAGGCCTTACAAGATGAACCCTAACCTACATGTTAAAGTTAAGGAAGAAATTGACAAAATGCTGAAATCTAGAATCATTGAGCCCATAGAGAAATCAGAGTGGGTTAGACTTATGGTGATAAGTATAAAGAAATATGAAAGAATCTAAATTTTTGTGGATTATAGAGAGTTGAATGTTGCATGTGTAATTAATCATTTTCGCACACCATTTACAGAAGATATCTTGGAGGGCGTAGCAGGGTGCGAGATCTACTCCTTTAATGATGGATTTTATGGATATCATTAGGTTCAAATTATGAAAGAGGATCAACCAAAGATAAATTTCACCACTAAATGGGGAAGTTTTGCATACACAATTATGCCTTTTGGATTGACGAATGCGCTGCAGTATTTTCGTGCATTATTGTTCAAGGGTTTCAGGATTTCATTCATAAGTTCTTGCAGGTTTATTTGGATGATTAGACAATATATGGGATAGTAAAGGATCACTTTGTGATGATTTGAGATTGATTTTGAGAGAGTGCGCAGTAGTTGAGAATCTCCTTGAACATTAATAAGTGCATGTTTACTATAACTTTTGGGACTTTTCTAGGACACATCATCTGCAAGGAAGGCTTGTTATTGGATCCTGCTAAAGTTGTTATTTTGGGCGTAGAGGAACCTACTAACCAGATTGAGGTGCAAGGAATCTTGGGACAAATAAGATATTATAGGAAGTTTATCAAAGGTTACGCCAAGATTGCCGCACCCTTAGAGGAACTATTTAAGGGTAAAGGAAATTTCCACTTTGGGGTGAAACACAACAATGTGAATTTGAAACATTGAAGGAAAGGCTTACTACAACACCTATTATGTGCTTTCCTTCATGGAGCTAACCTTTTCATGTACATGTGGTCACTGTGGCATGGCCATTAGTGCATTATTAGCCTATCCTAGAGAAGGTATTGTTGATCATCGTATTTTCTTTGTAAGAAGGAAGATGACACAAGGTGAACAAAATTACACAACTACAAAGTGCAAGGATTTTTCCATGATCTACGCGGCCGCATAAGTTTCTGCAGTACTTGCTAGACACACCTTTTATTTTCCATACCAATCACATACACTAAAATACTTAGTAAACAAACCCATTTTGTAGAGGCGTGTATGCAAATGGATTATGTTATTTCAGGATTTTGAATTCACTGTGGTGGTTAAACCAGTAAGAGAAATTCTGGTTTGAATCATTTATTAATGATTAATTTAGGAGAAGATGTGCGAGCATTGTAGATACAATTTTGGATGTACAATTGTTCAGATTGACAGTGTGCCCTTAGACTTAGAAGATATTATTGTCTTTCTGCAAACCGGTGTGGTGCCCAAAGGCATGAAGGCCTTAGAGAAGAAATAACTTGTTATACATGTCATGCCTTATATGTTAATCAATGGAGATTTATACAAGTTAGGCAAGAATGAAGTTTTGTGCCGGTGTGTACTTGAGTATGAGCGCAAAACAATTATGGAGGATTCCCATGGTGGTATTGCGGGTAGACATTATGCAAGAGATGTCACCGCGCGTAATATTTTACTCACGGGTTAATGGTGGGAAACACTATATAAGGATTGCAAAGAATATTGTAAGGTATGTGACCATTGATAGCGCCTTGGGAATCCTAGGCATAAAGATGAAATGCCTTTGAGATTGATTGCTAGTGCATAACCTTTTGAAAATTGGGTAATTAAATTTATGGGTCCTATTTCCCCATCCACGCGTAGGACTGGATCGTGCTATATCATAACTTGTATGGAATATCTTACAAGGTGGGTAGAAGTGATACCTACAAAAGATTGCATGGAAAATACAACAACAAGGTTTCGTGGGAGAACATTATCAACTGGTATGGATGCCCTTTAAGCTTGACAAGTGATAGGGGTACTCATTTTCTTAATGAGACCATCAAGATACTACTAAACGAGTTTATGGTGAAACACCATAAAACAACACCCTATCATACTCAGGAAAATGGAAGTGCTGAGGCATTCAACATGATATTGAGCCAAACTTTGAAAAAATGTTGTGATTTTGGAAGAAAAGAGTGGGATGATAAAGTCTCTATTGTACTTTGGGCATACAAGAAAACCTAGAAGAGGTTGAATAAAGAAACACCCTTTCAGTTAGTGTTTAGTGTGGAGGTTGTTCTACCAGTAGAATTCATATTACCTTCTCTGCGTATTGTGCTCATGCAAGAGGTTTAACGGATGAACAAGTTTTGAGGAACGAATTGAAAAAATAATTGAGTTGGATGAAAGGTGCGCTATAGCACGATGGAGTTGGAAGACTAAAAAGGCCACGTAGAAGGCATGACATGAAAAACATATTAATGATAAGAAGCTCAATGTTGGATAGATGGTTCTTTTTATGATTCTAAATTTTTGTGCCACCCTAGAAATCTTAAGGTGCATTGGTTGAGACCATATGTTATAACTTATATACATTATTAAGGTGCTTTCTAGTGAGAGGCACTAGATGGGACACTGATTTCCTAGTTACTTCAACGGGAGCGGGATGAAATCCTACTATAAATAAGTCTTCTTGGTGTTTGTAATAAGTAAGTATTGCCATTAGATTAGGTTTCACTTAATGCATTTCTTTTATATGTGTTTCCTTTCAATGTTGCTATGTTCAATTTAGTTTAGTGTTTTGTGTAATAATCACACTTGCACACTAGAATCTAATTACTATCAAAGTGTTTTCATGCGTAGAGGACCACACATATCCTTAGTGTGGGGTGGAGTCAATGCAGGATATATGGACCAAGTTTGAATGTCATCTGAAGACGGGTATGCATGAAGAAATTTTTGTAAGGTGTCTTGAAGTAAAGGTGAAGTTAGAGAAAATTTTATCATGAATGAAGACCATGTATGGATAGATGGAAACACACAGTAATGCAAGGGAGGTTGTAGTAGTGGAAACTACTTAGTGAAAGGTGCAGTGGAAAAGTAATTTTATGTGCAAAAGAAGGACTACGACAAAAATTAGAAGGCACATCAGAAGGTTATGACTGTGGCATGGAAAATTGAAGAAATGTTGAGTTAATGCTATGTACGGTGGTAGGTGGAGGAGCGATAAATGTAGTTTTTTTTTTAAATTCTATATCGGTGGTGTGGTGAAGTCATTTTCACCTTTGTGATCAAAAATCATATGAGTGAGTTTTTGCAAGAGAGCTAGCATTAGAGTTGTGAAGTGCGGAGAGTTGCGAACTAGTTGTATGTTTTCACTTTGTGCATGAGATATCCTTGTGCTCCATTTGGCGAAGTGTTTGAGCAAAGCAGATGCGTGTGTGGAGAAAATTTACAACTAGGGTTCAAGATTTGAGGTAGGGCACATGGAGTTGAGTTACAGAGCTCAGAGCAATTAAAATAACACACCTTTTTCATTAATATGGCATCAAAAAGAGCACCTGGAGATGGTACAAGTGGAAAGAAGCAAAAGGAAGTCGAGATTGAAATCGAGGATGCTCCCAAGAGTAGATTTATTGAAATGCAATATCAGAAGGCATTCTCATGGGTCATGATTAGGATTCACACATTCATTGCTGCAAGTTTAGTGACTACAACCACAGGAACAAGGATAACAAGGAGGAGTTGGAGAAATTTCTTGTGATGAAGAGCTTGAAGAGAATTGCGAATGACATGGTGGTCTACGATGATGTGGGTGAAAATTTATTGACAAAGGTAGGAGTTTTTAATTTTTTTGAGCTCCCATATTTTGGAAAAAATGAAAATTCATACCAGTGGCTCATGAGAAGAGTCCATGAGGAATTATTCTATTTTTTTAGGCACCAAATGAGGATCACTGCACCTTTGATTGGAAGTTTGAGAAGGCTAAGGAGTTTGCGTATTGAGTGAGTAGTGAACTCACCGACGAGGAGGAGGATATAGAGAAGATAAAGAAAGCACTTAGATACACTAAAGGAGGGCATGGGATGGACATACCTAAATTATAGAAGTATCCAGTTATTTAGGAAGCAACCCATCTCTGACAAAGATAAACAATCAAGAGCGCTAGTCTCAGGTAAACAAGGCTTGGCTCCATGTTGCGAAGAAGATGATGAAGGTGTTGTATATAACTTATCAAATTTTATTGTTGAGATAATTATTGAGGAAGCACAAGAAGGTGAGAAAATCAGTTTTGGCACTATACTTTTGTCATTAGTTTTTGTTGAAATTGGAGTGCCTGATGGGCCAAAAGACAATATGTGGCAATTTCCTGAAGAGAAGAAGTCCTTCGCGAAATATTTTCCAAATATATGTGTGATGGATAAATGAGTGGGCCCTTTAAGCAAAGGATAGAGATGTGGTACGAGTGCTTTTTCACCTTGTTTAGAGAAGAATGGAGGATACCCAAGGAGTTACCTTCACAATTGGATAAACAAGTACAATTTGCAGTGTATCAACATTTATGTATTGAGCACTTCGAGGATGAAGGATGGAAAGTGTATCCCTTGGTGTAAGATGTCATATGCCTTCACTGTGCGCTATTTCCAAGAATTTGTACATAGGTTCTCATACCCACCTTTGGTTGTTGTTCAATGTTGATAAGGTAGATGCATGAGTATCACACACTGAGGAAGTCTTACGCTTATCCGTAAGACTACTTATATTGAAAGGTTAATTTCAGATGATATTAACATGAAGGTTGTAAGTTTAGCCATTGGAAAGTTGGGCATGGCTCTGGTATATATATACTTGAATCCTAAATTGCAAAATGGGAAGTATTTGGAGAATGAATTCAAGCTCCCTAAACTACCTAAGGAAAAACATACTATGGGCACTTTAGAGGAAGAATATGTTGTGCCAATTGAAGAGGAAAAAGAGAGGGAAAACATACTAGGCTCATTTTCCTTTCCTATTCTCCACGCTTCAATTGTAATCATTCCACACTTCACTTGTCCACTCGGCATGCTATTCACCACACACTCTTTACAGGATCATAAGGTACACATCTCTTATCTACTTTATGTTATCGAGTATTCACTCAACAACATAAAGTGGGGAAAATGTAGACATAAAATCTCACACACGTAGATTTATAGGTCCTAAAAGCATGCTAGCATTTACATGATTCCTAAGTAAGAAAACTAGTGATTGAAAACTATCTTTGGCCTCTTTTCTTTGTCTCTTATTTTATCTTTGGTCTTACACACCCTACAACCCAGTCATAACTTAACTCATTTATCTTTCATGGCTTCAGACATGATCGCCCAAATAGGATACTAGCGCCCATGCACTCCTGTTCCCTTTGGGTGCCCCTAACCCTTTTCTACCTCGCTCTTTTTGGGTATCTTTTATCTTTTGGTCATATTTTCCACTTATGGGTCGGCCTTCAAGTTTTCAATTACAAAATTCAAATAAAGGAATTTTATAAATACATATTTATGTGTTCAAAATAAATGACCAAGCACTAAACATTACTATCATCACCTAAGATTGAATTCTAAAGGCACCAAAGCACTCTAAAGGCATCCATCTAGCATCCATTCAAGGGACAAGGGCTACATAATTCTACATACACAACATAGGAAGGGGAAGTCTATTATATTCCATCCACACATACTATTACATTGCTACATTATAGCTACAACCCACTATCAAGTGTAACTTGCACAAGAGAATCCTAGGGCATCATTTTTACACACACACACACACACACACAAAAGAACTACATGGATTCTGAGATGTAGTGCAGCACTTGGATGTAAGTTCACTCTCGGGGTGACCATCGGGTTTAGTTTGACTCCTCATTCTACCTTTTCCTTTTTATGTTTTATGCGATTTATGGGCTTGTGCAGACTGGTGAACTTTTATTTTTCATGTTACATTTATCATCGATGATCATAGTACAAACATCAAGAGATCAATAGAGAGAAAGCTGTGAAACCCTAGTGACATAGTACAAACTAGATTCTAAGATCTTACACGATTACAAAGTGCCCAAGTTCCCCTATCCTACACCGAGCACCCTTATCGACATTATTCTCAATTTCCATATTTTACAAAGTTGAGCATTTATGATGTCATTTTGCGTGCATTGTAACAATCGTACCTTCCGAGATAGCTTCATGTGCACTCAAAAATTAACTAAATAGTCTTATCCCACCTTCTTACTTAGGGTTTCATATTTTACATCTTAGTTTGCTTGTGTCGTTCTTGTATTTTAGAATTTTTACATCATTTGTTTCAATACCTGCAATTAGATTTAATTGAAATTAAATTAAATCAGCCTCTAGCCTTATGCAAATGGTTAGTACCTTGGTGAGTGGGATCCTTAATTAAAATATCATTTGGCCCATGAAATCAATTTACCTCATTCAAGATCTTAAAATAGCTCTAACTTTGCATTGAATGAGAAAAATAGTTGTAGGAGATTTGATTGCATACTACTCTCAAAACATGGTAGCTCAAGGATGAAGATACATTCCATTAGAAATTTCTCCTCAAGATATTTCCAATAGATTTAAGTTTTCTTGATTTGGTGCCCCTAGTCAAAATATATGGCCAAAATTGTAAATATATGTAACTTAGCTTGTGTCATTAAAACTTGGGGAAAAAAGTGATTTTAAACTATAGTACTCCTCATTTTTCATGATTAGTATATGATTAGTTATTTATTTCGATCCACATGTTAGTGTCTTTTTATTCTTTGATATCTTCTCATTGACTACTACTTTTCCATTAGAGTTTTTGGGATATTGATTATCACCATGTTCACACATCGATTTCATGGGATTCCTAACATGTATCAAGCTTCATATCACTCACTTATACCTCATAGATCATGTATTCAAGGTGTTTTAACATTTGTCACCACCCAATGCTCCTAGCTTCATATTCTCTGTGTGTATGCTCAAAATTTCATAGATTCTAACTTCTAGATGTGTGGCATGATGTTTGTTGTATATTTTGCATATTATATACCCAAGATTATTGTACTAGAAAAATTACACTTTGAATGTCAAAATTGATCTTTATAGGATTTTGAGATAAACCATGGAGATCATTCATTAAAGCCAAACCACTTACTTACTTACATGAGTAGTGGCCATGGACTCAACCTCTATGGTGGATATCAAAACACTTGATTTAAGTTTACTCATCCAAATTACCACTCTACAAAATAAGTTAAACACATGACCACTTGTATATTTTCACATATCCAAGTCTCTACACCGATCGAATCCACAAAACCATGTAGATCTAAATTTGTACTTTCATCGAGTTTACCCCGATAACATACTACATAGTTAGATATCCCACACAAATAACTAAAGATTATCTTCATTGTATTCCAATTTTCTTTGCCATAAGTTGACATGAATATTCTCATTACTCCCCTTTGCATGTGTAATATTAGGTCTAATATAAATCATTGCATACATCAAATTTCAACCGCACTAGCATATGGCACTTGAGACATGTCCTCTATTTCTTCTTTAGTTTTGGCACATTGATCGAGAAGACAAGTTTTGACCAATAGCAAAAGGAATACTAACATATTTACTTTATTTCATTTGAAACCTTTGAAATACCATCTAGAGATACTTTCTTTGATTTAACACTAGTTTCCTATTTACACGATCTCTTTTTATTTCCATGCCCAAAATAATTTTTGTAACACCGAGATCCTTCATATAAAATTGAGATGAGAGTTGATATTTAACATGAATAATAATTTTCTCATTGTTACCAATCAACAACATGTAATCTACATACAATACAATGATAAAATAATCTTCACTTTCCTATTTAAAATAAACACATGGGTTAAATTTTCTTCTTTCAAGCCCAAGTCTCAACACATACCTGCCAAAGTTTTAGTTACACATTCTTGGTAATTAATTCAACCCATATAATGAATTTTTATCCTACACACAAAATATTCCTTCCATTTGATGTTAAATATTTTTAGATGCGTCATGTCGATTTCCTTATCAAGCTCACCATGTAAAAATGTTGTCTTAACATCTATTTGTTCTATTTCCATATTGAAATCAATAAAAATAACTAGAATAAATATAATATAATGTAACTTAGCAACATGAGAAAAAATCTCACCAAAATCGAGTCCCTCCATCCGAGAGAATCTCTTTTCCACAAGGTGAGATTTATACTTCTCCATTTCCCCCTCTACATTATACTTCTTCTTAAACACCCATTTATAGAAGACCTATTTTATTCCAGGAGGTAAATTCACCAATTCCATGTATTATTCTCGTCTAAGGATTCCATGTATTCATCTATAGAATTTTTACAAGACTTACTTTATTTTGATCTAAAATCATTCTTCACGAGTCTTGAGTTCATCATCAGTAATAGAAAAAATTGATAAAACAGAAGAAAAAATAGAAATCAAGACTATACCTCTCAAGTACCCTTATCACCGATATGATCTTCTTAAGATGGGAGTTTCGGTTCAACATCTTCTAGTTCCTCATATGCTTCTTTTGAATCTTCCCTTGTAAATATATTTAGGGGTTATCTTCGTAGTCGCTTCAAATTCAAAAGCAGATTCACCTTCCTCAATTTTAAAATGATTTTCTTTTGGTTTTGCTTTCTACCATGTAATTTTAAGCTCTCTAAAGATTACATTACAGCTAAAAATAGCCTTTTTGTTTCTATATTCCATACCGTGTATCCTCTTACACCATTAGAGTATCCAATAAATATGCACTTAGTTGGTTTATTATCTAACTTGGTTATATTCTCTTTTAGAATATACATATAAGTAATACAACCAAATACATGTAAATTTTGAAAAGAGGGTCTCTTATCAGTCCATAATTCTTGTGGATTTTTTCTTCAAGTGCGTATTTTGGTGATCTATTGATCAAATAACACGTAATTTCCATTACTTCTGCCCAATTTTTTTAATCCAAATCGACACCACTTTGAGAATACTCCTACACATATCCATCAGGATTTTGTTCATCCTTTCTACAACTCCATTCTATTTTGGCGTATATGGAGTTGTCCTATACCCTTCTTTTCCACACTCTTTATAGAATTTCTTAAAGGAATTAGAGAAATATTCCCCACCATTTTCACTTCTCAAAACCTTTATTTTCCTTTATGTATAATTTTCTACAAGATCCTTAAACTCTTTTAATTTATTTGAAAACCTCAAACTTATTATGGATAAAATATACTCGGGTATTTCTCGAGAAATCATCTATAAAACTAACATAAAACATGGATTTTCCTAGTGATGGAAATTTTACAGGTCCAAACACATCACTATGTATTAAATGTAAAATGTCTTCTGATCTTGTAGCATTACTAGGAAACTTTAGTTTTCTTTCCAAACACACAATGCTCACAAAAATCAAAATCTAAAGGACACCTAGAAATTTCTTCAACCATACCCTTTTCTTTCAAAGTAAAAATTCTTTTCTCTGTAATGTTTCCCATCATTTGATTACAAAACATCATATTCATTACATCAGATGTAGGAATTGGATATGAATATTTCTTATCATGTGGAATCACAAAGCTATTGCACTTATCTATATCAATTTTTTCCTCAAGCTTGAACATTGTTCCCATATGGATGCCTCTTGCCAATACTATTGTACCCCGAACCATCTTGCAACTATCTTTACTAAATGCTACCTACACACCCACATATTTCTTCTTACTTACATATATTATGTTTCTTATCAAACTTGGAATGTGTAGAACACCTGCAAGGGTTTTAATCCTTCCATATTTAAACCTCAACTCGACTCTTCCACAATCAATGATCTTACAAGTTGATTTTTTCTCCTGGAAATACATCACCTCCATTGTACTTTTCATATTCACAAAACCACTCCCTATGTAGATTCATATGAAAAGAGGCACTTGCATCAATCAACCATGCACCATCACATAGATGCGAGTGGAAGCTATTAAGAAGAAATCTCCCAAGTCTTCATTAAAGGGTTCTTTATCGAAGATCCAACACCGACGGATGAATTACCCTTCTCTATTTTCTTAGATCTACATTATTTCTTGAAATGTCCCATTTTACCATAATTCCAACATTTCCTCTTATCTTTGTTTGTGTATTTAATTTAATTATGGACTATAAATGTCCTTTCCTCTTCTTGATTTTCTCTTGGGTACAACCTCTCATATACAAGGCATCCTTGGATTGATATACCTCAAGGGATTTCCACCTCATTTCTTTTGATAGTAATTACACAACTACATCCTCAACTTATAATTTTTTCTTAGTATTAATAATAGCTATAACTAGATTATCCCAAGATTCAAATAAAGAACACCACAGTAGTAATACATTTATCCTCTTCTTTTATGTTAATATTAAGAGAAATAAAATCACTTACCACACTATTAAATACATTCGGATGTCCTGAAAAGATTCACTATCATTCATTCTTAACAAATATAGCTTTTTTTGGGAAAAAAATGTTCACCATAGACTTTTTTCGATACAAATTCCCCAACTTATCCCATAACACTTGAGCATATTTATCATTTGACACATTCAACAAAACTAAATTTGATAGATGCAATCCAATTTAAATCTTTTTCTTCCTATCGATTCCATTACTACACCTTCATACCCGTAGACATGAATCCGACACAACAACAATCCATTGATCTACCGTTATCCCAAATTAATTTGGATAACCCTTTTAAAATGGAGTTATCCATTTTTTTGAAACACGTGAGAGACTAAGGTTTAAAGAAATGGCGGGTTTTATTTAGAAATTTCATGGGATGTTTAAAATGGAATTCGAATTTAACCTCCAAACTTACATGAATGGTCATGTGGAAGGATTCCGGTGCTCCTCATGGTCCAAGCATTATGCAGACCTCAAGTCCATAGAATTAATTGTGTTGGATAGGCTTTTGGATGCGGGTTTGGGTAAAGGCGGGTCAAAGGACACATGACATAGTAGAAAGAGCGGACACATGGTGATGATCCAATGGTGAGGAATGGACACATGTCTCCATTCTAGAGAACTTCAAGGCAGATCCACACGGTGGAAGTGAGGTCCATGAAATGAACCAAGGTTGATAGCATTTCGGGTTTGGAAAAGGGTTGAATGATCAACGGGGTGAGAAGATGGGCTCCGCGGATGTAAATTATGTGGAATGAGACAGTTTTCAAAAGGCTTTAGATCCACATTAAAGGAAAAAGTCAAGGGCGAGTTAAGGTACTATACATGGTTGCATTGCTATGGAGCCAACAATTTTAAGTCCGCCCAGATAGAAGTCGCGATGTGAAAGCACAACCAATGAAAGTAAAACACATGCCATAAGTGGAAATATCCTATTGACTCATGTTTCGTAGAGTTCATAATGGGCTTTGAGTTCGACATTGCGAGGAGCATGGAGCTTTCTCATTGGCTTACGTTTTGTGGTTATCAGTCAGGATAAAAGAACAATCTGACATTGTGAGGAGTGTGGAGCTTTCTCATTGGCTCACATTTCGTGGTTGTCATTTAGGGTAAAAGAAAAATATGACATTGTGAGGAGTGTGGATCTTTCCCATTGGATCACATTTCATGGTTGTCATCAGGATAAAAGAACAATATGACATTGAGACATGCGTGAAGCTTTCTCATTGGTTTAAGCTTCATGACGGATAATGGAGGTTTCATAAGGCTTGACCCCACAACCAACCAAAGACCAACACGTGGAAAAGTAAAATAATTACACATGTAGGAAGAGGTAATCTCTAAGGTAAATCAAATGCTGCCATGTGTCACTCTCATGTTCATCCCAACATGTAAGTTTTCAAATGCTCATATATTTTGATTTCCTACTCAAAATCACCCAAGATATGTCTCATTGGAAAGGTATCCTCAAGCCCTTAAATTTGGCATCATTTGATTCAAAAATTGATGGTGTTTGATGGGAAAAAAAGAGGAGAAACAGTTTGGGCCATTAATGTGTAATTACAGGTAGTTCAACCACCAGAATTGATTAAGTATGGGTTCCACATTTTCACTTCAAGTTTCTGATGGCATGTTTTAGGGCATGTCAGATGCCCATTCCTCCTCTGTAAAGAAATCATATTGGTCCTTTGGGGTGATGGGTGGTTGTAACCATTAAGACATATACGTGACCCTCTCTCTCTCTCTCTCTCTCTCTCTCTCTAGAAATCTATAAATGTAAATACTTGGGCACATAATGGGGGAATGTTCAAAACGTAAAGGAACTCCATCAAAATTCTTCCAAAACTTTTAAGAATTGAAGGCCTCATATTTGAGTATTCTGCAAGGTGATTCTTGCCATATATCTTGCAGTGTAGTGAATTATGCATCCTTTTAAGCAACAAAATTCATGTTTTGTGGCTCTTTCTGCCCTAGCTTGTGTCATATTGCATTTCTTGCCTTTCATTACAATTATAGGTGTATTATGCATACTTTATTCTTCTTGTAGGATTCAAATTTGTTGTGCTCCATGGAAATGATGATGGTAAATGTAGTTCAAGACTGTGTCACTCATGTCGACCTCTCTCATCTCCATTCTTCCTCTCATTTTCACTCATTGGAATGTCTCCACCCCTTGTTCTTAGTGTTATCACCTCCTTTAGTTTAGGATTTTAATTTTATGCATCTTCCTCATTCCTGGTCCCTTGGAGTTATAGGTTAGTGTGAGGTAGATACATTTCCCTCTATATGATTAGTTATAACATTATGAATAGGTAGAGGAAGTTGGCCTTCTCTAGAGGTTTGTTTTGATTCGAGTCCCACAACTGGAGATAGACCCATGTTGCCAAAAATCCCAAGTTGTCTATGACTCGGGGTAGGGTTCACTTTTGAGCTCCAACACTACCATAAGAAGATCTTCCATCTTGAGATTCCATAACTCAAAATTCTAGCCATTAATTTTTTGATCTTGATCCTTGCACTTCCCATCATTTTATTCTACTTGAAAAATTTGCTCACATGGATCCCATCCAAAAAAACATTTATCGCTCAAATGATTCTTCAAGCTCAAGCAGGTTGAAATGGTTTGAGGGCCAAAATTTAGATTTTGGGGTACCTCTCCTCTTTTCTCTAACTCCCCTGTCCAAGAAAATCCAAGGAGTTAGTAAAAATTTGTAAAAAATCTGAAAAAATGAGGTCGTAGGCCTATTTTAATGCAAATCAGGTCTGAGAGCTACAGATGGAACCAAGGTGGATCGTACCAGGTTCATCATACCAAATTTGGGCCTAAAATGCTAAGGAGGCAGTTCAAATCGACAAAGTCGAGGTAAATTTGGCCGGGTAGTCCGCATGGGACGCGTCGGGATAGCCAAGACTGTATAGTGAAATCACCATATATAGAAGGAATCGAAAAGTTAGGTAAATTTAGCCCAGAATTCCATAGGACATTGGGACATGAGTTCTCTGAAAATCCAAGAAAGCTGATCATAAAGCAGTGCGGGTAATGCGGAGGTCAACGACACTCACAACCTGGTCAACAAGGGACAGACGAGACATCAAAAGCCAAAATTGCCGCACTAAGAGGGAATCGATAAAAGTGGAGAAAAGAGGCCAAGGAAGTCCAAGTACACGTGGGACATGAGTTCCCCGAAAAGCCAAAATAGCCGCATACAAAGGAAAATTCAATGCCTAACCCTTCCAAACTTCAAATGGCCATAACTTTTGAGCCTGAGCTCCGATCTTCATGGAATTTGAGTTTATGGAACGAGCGCAATGTCCTTTATGCCACAAAAATTGGATTTATTAAATTTTATGAGGGTAGGTATATAAAAATAAAGAAAATGTCCTCAGTCGATCAATCAAACACTCAATTCCGTCAAATGGTAGAAATGCCTGGCAGACCCAAAATAGATGTCCACACTCAGAAGGCCATAACTTCTGCAATTCTCAACAAAAACACACAAAATTGGTACCATTGGAATCCTATTTCCAAGCCTGACGTATAGAAATAAATAAATTTAGAATTTTATGAGGAATCAATGATGATTTTGTAAATAACGTGGCTAGGTTCAGAATAATGGTTCTATTTGGTAGTTGGGATGCATTTAATGAAACATGGGTTGACATATTTCACCGTTAAAAGTTATCGGATAGTATAGGGGGAATTTTTCAAGAAAAATATCATCAATTCAATCCATTTATAACATCTTACAAGTGTTCAAAGAACGGATTTCAAGATTTTCATTTTCCTCTCTCTCCCTCTTAATCTATAAATTGGAGTGTTGGGCTCATTATAAAAGGGAGATAGTTTTGGAGTAGCAAAACTCTGTAAAAAAAAATTTTTGAAGCCAATGTGTTGCAAGCCCTTGTAGTGGATTTCTTACATGGTGATCCAAGCCCTTGTTCTGTAATAGATTGAACTGTGCATATCAATGAAAGCAATAGATACAAGTTTGTGGATTTCTCTTCCCCTGTTGTGTTTGTTTGCATTCCTCTTGCCCCTTCAATCTCATTGCATATATATTGTGTCTATCTTATGTTGTTACAAGGATTCATTATCATTGTGTGTGCATGAAATATTGTTGTGAATGCATTTTCTAAATTGTGGAGAATTGTTATCACCCCTTCTAGTATACACTTTACTTCTTCTTTCACACATTGGAAGACTATTCTCACACCCTCATTTTCTGGTGTATCACCACTTTAGTGTAGGCTTTGTTTTCATGCACTCTCTCTCCTTGGTCCCTTGGAAAGTTAGATTAGGATTAGATAGTTTTTCCTACATCGAATAGATTGTGGCAGGTAGTTTATGAGCAAGAGTCGGCTTTCTCTGCGGAGGTCTATCTCAAGTAGCAAGTCCCACAACTTGGAGATAACACCCATGTTATCCAATCACATTGTGAGCTCAAGCACACATACTTGTGAAAACCATAGGGTGTTATGATCTCGTGATAACAACAAGTTTTAGAAATCCTAACTCTTCATATAAAATCTAAAACCTAGCTCTAATACCAAATGAAGAGAATCGATCTAATAAAAAAATAAACAAGAAGCTATACTTAACAAAATATTCAAGATAAGAAAATAATGAAAATAGTATACAAAATATTTATCCAGGAAACCATTTTAGGAAAAAAACTAGTGCAATAAATTCTCTCTCTTATTGCAACAACTTAACCATTTACAATATAATAATGTACTTCCAAGTTCTACTTTACCTTCTTGCGCATGTCTAGCTATATGTAAAAACATCAATAAAAACCGTCAAAGTAGTTTTGAAATACAATGGGTACCAAAACCATGGGATAATAAAATAACCCATAATAATTCCCTGTAATTCATGGGTTATAACACTAACCATAAACATGTAAAGATATAAAATCACATATTTATGCACACTAAAAATAGGGATCCCAAAAAAATCTATGTAATGTACTCGTAGGTATACATTATGCAAAATATACTGACATATTCTAAAAACTTTATCACACATGCTTCCACACTCAACACTCATCTTTTCCTCTACACTAAAATCTATGGAGCTTAACTCTCCAAATCCACAAATCTATGTTTCATGTCAACCAATAGGATCTTGGGTTCTCAACGCTCTTTTCTAGGTATTTCTTAACCTGCGAGGCTTTCATACTTGGATGTGTACTATGTCACAAGCATATGAAGTCCCATATTTTGGAGTATTTATTCCTTTATTTATCTCTTATTTCCTTCCAAGCTCAAGGGCATGTGATCATAAGACGTTTCACAATCTAGATCCCCATAAACTTCTTCTCTATACCTTAGCCACTTTAAAGATTCACAAAATGGTTAGCTATGTGGATCCTTCACTCCACTATTATAAAGAAGTGATTCTACATTTGAATGCTAACATTTTCCTTTCCTCTACAAATGTGGGACTATTTCCCAAAGATAAAATGGTTTTCATGTTTGAGTATAGGTGATTGTAAATTTTGAACTTGAGATGAAACGAGTTTTTTCAAGGTTCTCCTTGATTACAAAGGAACTTGTATAGACATCGAAAATATCGGGATCAACTCGGGTGTGATTCTATGTATGTAAAGGCCAAAATATTCCATAGGGTTGGATATAACACAAAATGAGAGCTCAAATCCATCCCAATGAGGATTGTGAGTGAATTACAAGGTAGAAAACATAAAGATAATGCCAATTTCATAAAATATGGCAAAGAGAACATGCTTATTAATTTAAAATTCCTTCAAAATGTTCCTCCAAGATGTGATGACCTTCTTTAGGCTGTGAAACATTAAGAAAATCATGAAAGCATGCAAAAATCATGATAAAATAAGGGATGTCGCATGTTGTTCAACACAATGAGTAAAATGGTCATTTGACTACACAAGTCTAGGTACCCCATGAAAATATAAGAAGAATAATGAACATAATATAGTTAGATAAACAAACTAATATAATATGAATAGTGTGAAAGAGGAATGAGATTTACGAGATCAAAAATGGTACTGTAATATTATTTGATGTTGAATTTTAAATGATTCATAGTGGTCTCAATGGGTAGAGTTGGAACTATAACATTGCACAATCAAGTAGTTCTTGAAAAATTATATTAGGGGGTTCCTCTAAGAATTTAAATTAATTTTGTAGATAAATTTGAGAATCCAAGGGTAACTTGAGTAGTAAATATCACAAATGCTTGATTTTGTCAAGAAATTGTTGTATTTGGAGAGTGTAAATTTGTTAAGGGTTTGTAAAAATAAGTTTTGAACCTCCTTTACTAATTGTGCCTCAATTCAATCTATATATTTGAAATAAATTGCATTAACCATACTATTATTTATTATTTTATCATGTAAAAACACATAGCAAGGAAGGGTTTAAAATACCTAAAATGAGAAAAATATGACCTAAAGTTGAAACTCTAAGGTTGAAGAATAGAGTCATAGGTTACTTAGGTTTAAAATCGGGGTCAAAGTCACTAAAATGTGATAGTGAAATTAGGGTTTAGTTTAATCTAACTTAATTATTAAATATAGTAATGAAAAACTATAAAAGAGTAGTCATAAAAAACCCTAAACTATTGTGAATATTTGATAGTTGATCTTATATTAATTAGAGCATGACAAAGAATAACTAGGGTTAAAGAGATGAGGCAATATTTATTTTCGAGAACACATGAAAAATAGATAAGAATGTACACCATTAGATTACACTATCATCAAGATTCCTAGAGAATATCATAAGGTGTGTATGAAATTTAGAAAAATTGTAGGGTTTAGACAATAGCATTGTCGTGCCTTTTTTGGGTTCTACAAACTTTTCATGAGTTTATTTTCACTTTCTCGCTCTACTATGAAAATTCATCTATGTATGTTGGGCTAATTTCAATGACTAAATCTATGTGATCAATGTGTATGGTTTATATTACGACTTTTATTCGTAAAAACCCTATTTTTTTTTATGTTTTGGCTTGAAAAAGGAGCTACCAAACCTTGGGTTGTATTGGCTCACCACAACCTTGTTGATGTGATGAGTGTTGTGTTACATACCATTACTTAAAAGAGGGACCAATCCATACGAGTCCCCCTAAATCCTATGATGATATGTATTTGATATAACAAATATATAGGAAACTCTTGACTTTTCCCTCACACTTAGAACTAGACACTTGATACTTTAGTTTAGGGTCGTGATTGATTAAAGGTAGTAGTATAGATATCTTCAAATTGTTGTGATACTATTGTAAGGAATTGGATGCTTCAATGTTTTCTCTTGATATTCGATAATGAGTGTGATAAAGGATCCCTAGATGCCCTTAATAGCTTAGGGTGGATGTTTTTTTATATTTAACCATTCAAATGATTTCTTACTCAACCGACCTAAAATTCTCACCGGAGTTGACCAAACAAAGTACCCAATTGATAATATGACTATTAGAATCGGAATGATGGTTCATGGAACATGGGAAATACCAATGAAGTTATTGTCTAGATCATATTAACATGTCATGTGATTAATAATCTTAGACATAGATGAAGGGGTGTCAACATATATTCAATAACATTCTTCTAGTGTTTTTGATGGGATGAATTGGAGAAGGCGAGACATTTAGTGGGTGATGGGTGTGGGAATAGAATGGGAAGGTAATCTAAGTTAGCCTTTTTTTTTTTTTTTTTTTTTTTTTTTTGTGTGTGTGTGTGTGAAATTCCATATTTCGGCACTACACCACTAAACTTCTATAATTCTCATACATACGAAAAAACATTTATATGACATTGAATTCCCTTTATTAATGTGGGAGTGAATTTGTAGAAATGCATATATCTCATAGTTGAATATATTTAGAAGATATAATATGGGGTTGTTTGTAGTAGTGTCTCCTTTAGTCAACCATGTATATATTGCAATATTGAGATTGGTGGTGGATATCCATTTCGATGGTGGGAGACAACATTGTCATGTTTAATTATTATTATTTTTAAATATGGGTCATGATATATTTTTGTCTAACTTTTTTATTATTATAATTCATATTCAATTAATGGAAATGACACAAAAGTTATATGATCCTAAAAATTAACATCAATTTTTCATTGTTATATCCTTAACAATAGTGAAAATGATTGAAAATGGCCTTAAATTAGAAACAAAAAAAGCGACACAATAAAAAGGGAAGGTAATTTCATTATCAATTTGCACTAATTTTGAGTCATAAAATTCTTAAATTTGAGGCCCACAAAACACACAAAATCATTTATTTATGATTTAAATTTGATGTAATTGACAAAATAAAATGCACATAGTTTATACGGGGCCTAAGAGGCGACTCATTGGAATATATATATATATATATAAGAGAGAGAGAGAGAGAGAGAGAGAGAGAGAGAGAGAGAGAGAGAGAGAGAGACCTAGAATAGTAAATTGTGATTATTAAGATGGGTGTCCTTTACATGGCATACTCTTGAGAATTCTATATGGTTGCATATTTTCTACTTTAACTTCTATTTAAATTTATAGATGTACACACACACACACACACACACAATGTTGCAAAGGTGGAAATAATCATTACGGTAGTTAAAGTGTTTTGGGTACACACATGTGGCTCTTCAACTTTAGGCCATTATATGGCTAGAATAGGAGGTGCACAATATACAGAGACATAATTTGGTATAACAAAAGTCTTAGGAGTTACACATGGCATGACAAAATATAGTTTGGATTTCCTCTAAATGATTTCTCTAAGACCACAAAAATTTGTGCAAAATTTCCATGTAAAAGGGGGCAATACTCTTCAACCACACACTAGACAATCCTTTGGATAACATGTGCTTTTTGATTATTTAGGATTAAATTAAAAGTTTTCGGCACCTCATGGTACTATATATTATAAATTGTCTTTCATGGGTTTTCATAAAGGTGTTCTTGACCCTTCCAAAGCCGCTAATGTGTACCATGGAATGTTTGGCGCACACTTAGGTGGCTTTATGGCCTAGCTACAACAATTGCATTATGTCATTGTAAGATTGTACATGACATATTTTAGAGAGACATATGGATGCATTTTTCCACTGTTGGTATGTGTGATATCTATTAGAGATGGATGGATGGTTTAAGTGGTATCGCGGCCCTGTGAGTGAGGTTCTAGAGTACCGAATTCCATTGAAGTGGTAACACATAAATCAAAATATATGAAAATGGGCTTGGTGGTACCACATGAACCACTTTTGGTAGATACTTTTGGATCGGTCGCTCATATTTTTAACGAAATATGTTAAGTACAGAAAGTAAGTGTAAAACCTTATCTTTTAGTTGATACCTCATGAATTATTTGGATTTGTTGGGAGCTAACTTACTATGACTAATTTATACACCATCATAGAATATATTTGTGTATAGGTGGTTTCTAGAATATGATTTTTCTTTGTTGGTGGAAATTTTGTGTTAGTAGGAGAGTAAGAAGTGAATACTTGATATGCACAGCGCTATGGAAAAATTTTCTTGGGAGTTGGTACGATATGTATTGAGCGTGCAATAATTTCTATAATCTAGCATCTCTTACTTCCCACCGATATAACTACTTTTCTAGGATTGACATTGTATACATATCGGTGAATATGCATTTGTGGATTCCCAAAGAGTGCATCAAAAAAATAAATTGGTGACGTTGAAAGAATAATCATGCTATATTATTGAATATGAGAATGATTTCATTTATATATCTAATGGTCTCCTTGAGATAAGTATTCAAACCTTATCACAAGTAACTACGCAATCCTTGTTTGGTGGGGATGAGTTTCTATCACACCCACACACACGTAATTTATTATTCTCACATAAATAGACATCAAACATATAACTTAACTAGTTACATCACAATTTTGTAGTAATAACATATTAAGATTATTTCCATTATCCCCCTAGTACGAGCATGGGGAAATGAACTAATATACATGACTTGGAACACATTATTCTATACAAACTTCTAAATGGTTTGGGAACCCATCAACCTTTCATAAATAAAAATGTTGAACATGGAATTCATCATCCTTTCACCGCCCGAATATGAATAAGGAACATATCAATCTTCCATGGATTAACTATCTAGATTACAGGAACATATCAATTTTTCATATTATTTACTTTCCACATTCATTGGTTCACAAGAATATACATATATAAGTTTTTATCTACTCACACCACAAACACTTTGGAAATAAAATATAGATTATTAAGGATTAGGTCCTCATTATTGTGTTTGTATTCACTATGTACATGATTATTTTCATACAATTGTGAACAAAGTAGATTATCACCACTTCCATTAGGAATCATCCTCAACATTAGTCAATTTAGTGTTTTTCTACCACTACAATTTACAACCCCTTCGATTAGCGACGCACTTAAGGTTGTTAATAGGCCTCTTACCTCCATTACCTCCATCCTCCAATATAATGCTCCTTACTCAAAGAGGGTATATCGTGAAGCTCAAGTGCATGTCTTATGTGATCAAACATCCCCACAAGGATGAGATGAACATTCTTTTCGGCGTCGATTTTCCCGATATTGCATCAATACAAGGAGAAAGTTTGACAATTTTAAATCTTTTTTTCATTTTTTATTTTTTTTTTTTGAACACAAACACACTTCATTTAACAAAATACATTAGACACGTGAAAGACAATAAAAGTTTTCTCAACAAGTAAATAATTATTTAAAATTACAAAACTAATACAATAAACATCAAATTTGTAGTGACTCTCGACTTCAAACTACAAGTTAAATTGACTATGATAATAATCAAAAGATTAAAATACTTCAAACTATAATTTATTGACTATAACAATAACCAATAGCCTAAAAAATAAAAAATAAATCCACAGGAAAATATTTTATACCAAAAATAATTTGAACTACTCATATGACCTAAAAATAATCACATAACACTAAGGACTTAATATGAAATAAACAAAACATAATCGAAGTTAAATTTTACAAAAATTTCCTATCAACCATTAACACACTAAAAACAAAAATAAAAAAACCAAAACATAAATACAACAATTTAGACCTTAATGTTTGATGAACCTAAAAGATTGTATACTTTGAAAGCAACCCTAAATTATAGACTCTCAATTCAATTTGGACCAAAAACATTAACATAAGACCATGGCAAACAAATTTAAATATCAAACTATAATCTATATAATTTACCATTTACCTATCTTAGAATGATGTGGTTTTCTATCTCAAGAAGGTGGTTTCTTTGGTTTAATTAATGTGTCCCAATTTCCCTCATCTTAGACTTCACAATGGCTTTTTCATAGTGATAAGCTCCTCTCATCACCATAGACCTTAGCTAGCTTAAATTTTGACTTGATGAATAATCGAGCCCTTCGCAATACATGAGAACTATATGCTCCTCTAATTCGAATGAGTCTATATTTACAAAAAGGTCATGGAAGGAATCAATATAGGCTTGGATTGATTGGTCATGTGTATTTGTTGTAATTATTCCCATTGAATGTATCAATCATTATAAACATCTTCAAGATAGTATTCATCCTCAAAGAATTCTAGAAATGAATCCCATGTTGGTTCCGATTTTCCTTCATTTCAAATATTCCTCCCATAGAGTAGGATTCACACTTCTTCACATGTGTAAATACTATCACAAGTCCAATCTTGATTTTCTATTTGGTAGAAAAAGTAATTCATAGAAAAATATGAACCTAACTAATCCAAAACTTATTTATCGCATCTACATTAATATTTCCTTCAAACATTAGAACTTCTAGATTTACTTAAACTCAAGGAAGACTCAACCAAAAAAATCTTTACTTGATGATAAGGTCGTTGTGATCTCTTATTTGAGGACTTCGCAAATTAGTTGAACATGAAAATCCTTTGTTGATTAATTTTTTTATATTTCATCTTTCATCATCGTGTGTATCCCATCTTGTGTTTGATTGTCTTTTTCCATTTGAAATTTTTAAATGACATAGAAGATAGTTTGAGGGGTCTCGTGGTTTAAGGATGAGGTTCATATACCCTGAAAAAAAAAATTATTGATCATACAAGATGATAAAATACTTTGATACCTTTTTGTCCACCATCCGAAAGGTGGCCCAATGGACAACACCCTAAATACATATTCAGATGTGGTATATGCATATGTCGAAGCTATATATAGATATGTAAAGAATTAAGAGAGAGATAATGGAACTGGAACACTAAATGTGTGTTATTATTTATGTTTCTAGTGCATGACATACTCTTTAGAAAGATGTATGGATGCTTATCTTCTTCTCTAATTGATAAATAAAGCTATATATGTGTATACACATATATTACAATGTCAAGAAGCTAGGAAGAACCATTATGTAATTTGAACCATTTTAGGACTCCAAGTGCAACTCTTCACCTTTTGATCATTATGTGGCTAAAGTAAAATGTTCACTACCTATGAAAAGAGATATTGCGGCATAACAATAGCCTTGGGATCACCATGTGGCATTGTCGGACATAGTGCAAAGTTGTGTTAAATGTCGTCACTAAAACTACAAAAATTTGGCATGTGGTGTTACTACATGAAAGGGGATGATGCCCTCAACTCTACATTGGATAAGGCATTGAGTAACACAAACTCTCCGGCTTTACGGGATGGAAGTAGCTAGTTGTTGGCACCTCATGGTACCACACAATATGAATTATACTTTGCAATTCAACATAAAAGTGTGCTAGACCATGACAAATAAAATTGTATGTACCATAGAAGGTTTAGTGCACATTTGAGTGGTGCCACGGTTGATCTTCGCATACTACATTACACCATTTTAGGAGTGTGTGAAACATCTGCTAGAGATAGATAAATATTGTAGCATTCTTATTTGTTGACACATGTTGGAGATGGATGGATGGTCTTGAATGTACCAAAAATTGTGGGTGAGTTTCTCGAGTATCCCAATCTATTTAAATTAAACCACATAAAGCACAATATGCGAAGACATGTTTAACATTATTGCAAAGAACAACTATTGGTGGATTTTCCTAGATTAATAATGTTGTAGTGTACCTTGTAGCTATTTAAATTCATCCCAAATCATTCTCTTTTAGAGCTATATATTTGCATACAATCACATTTAGGTTTATTCAAATGTTGCATTAGTCTATGTATTATTACATTATTAGGATTGACATAAAAACTTTTGATGATGAAAGGAACACTACTTATGCCCTCTATAATCATGGTCGATACATATACATACATCAATTTCAATTGAACAAGTAATTTGAGGTATGTATATAGTTTATAACATTTCAATTAGATCAAGTAAAATCATACATTTAATTTTGGTTGTTTTTCACAAATCATAATCACTCATTACAATATAGCACTAGGATGAGTGTCAAGATTTTGGGGTGGTGGAAGGGTGCATAAGACAATTGCGTCGGTGGGGGAAGGGATGTGGGGAGGGGGGGGGGTGTCATATTGTATGCACTAAATCCAATTTATCGACACTTTTATTACATATGGCATCGACACATTAATCTTCCCAAGTGTATGCATTCGACACACACTAGAATTAGGGTGGGATAGTTTTGAGAACTTTATGAGAGATGTGTCATGGGTTTTCCTTCACATTACCACCATCTTATAATAAAAAATGTTGTCCTCTACCTTCTTTTCCTTCCTCCAACCTCATCCATATATTTCCTTCTCACAACTAAAATCATCGATTCAACTAATGATGTCTCTTAGCATCCTTGTATTTGCTAACCCATGGAAAATTTGATGATGTTCTAGTTTCTCTCTATGCATTTAATCGAGTCGACGAGGTTAGCTAAAATTGTGTCTTGGTTTTAGGGATCCACACCCATATTTATTATTTTCATTTTTTCATTTATCAATATACAACAACATAATCCGCTATGTTTGTCTTGAAAAATTCCACTTAGGAAGAAGAAGTAGAGTTATAGTTAAGGTATTTAACCAAAGGAAGACAAGTTAGCAATAAAAACCTTGAATATTTCAACAATAAGAGTAACACCCATAAGATATACCAAGTCTTTAAATTCCCCAATTATGGTGTACTTAAGGTTTATTGTTTCCTTCTTAGCTTCACCTACAATCGTCTCTCACAAAATGTGCAAATTGAAAGGGGTGATTAATACACCAAGAAGTCATCTTGAGATAATATTCATAACTCTACCATCTTTCATTTGTGTTTTGGCTGATTTGTGAATGTTGTATGCTTAATGTATTTGGTTATATAGTACATGCTTGTTATCATTTATTTGGTTATATAGTACATGCTTGTTATCATCTATTTTATGGTCATATTTATATCATTAGAATTACAACCCTTGTCATATCTAAATCATTGAATTTATTATTCTAGGTCTTGCTACTTTATTACGCTGAAGGTGTTCCCCCTATGGGAAAGGCCCTTCGGTCGTTTCTGTGACTGTGTTAAATTTGACGGTTTGTGGTGATCGGACGTTTGTGCTTCTTTTGTCTATTTGTAATATCCATGGCTGGTCCTGAGAAAATATATCTGAGGCATTTTTGGAGGCAGTGATCATTGTGATGCGAAAAATTTTACCTACGTAGTCACAAAACATGCTTAATAACTTGCTGGCTCTTCTTCCCGAGCACTCTGCCGAGCTGCTCTCTCGCGTCGATCAGCCCCTCGTAACTATGCAAAACTAGCAGATGATCGTGGAAGCTTATTTTGTCCCAATTTTTAAAAAGGATTCAATCAATTCCAGAAAACCCAAATGAAATTTTTGGGTTATCAAGACCACCCAATTGACTTTTAGCAGTGAAGAGCACCCAAATGAAATTTTAGGTGAAGAAACCACAAATTTGTGTTTTTATTTGTGATGAATACTTTGGCCTAGGTACAAACCCCATGTCCAAGAGCCTGGAAACTACGCAGCCTTCTCACGTCTCTCGCATACATCATAATGGTTCCTCACCCTAAGTCGGGAAAGGGATAATTTTAGGGCCTAATAGTCACTAGTGGGCCTTTCTTTTCATTTTCCACCTCATAAATATTGAAGCAATTCGAGAAGATTTAAAAATGAATATTCTCTCACTTTTTATAAAATGACATCCCGAGAAGCACTCTTTTAAACAAAGAAGAGTTGTTAATGTCTACGGATAGTCCAAATCTAATCCGTGGAAGTGCAAGACGTATTGCCATGTACAATGTTTTGGGTATCACTTAATCAATTTGATCAATTTATGTGATTTGATCTGGAGGTTGTGTTATGAAAAATTGATGATTTTACCACCTCAACTCATCCCATTCAACTAAATTTGTAATGTATTTATGATAAGGAGATGTAGTTTTCTTCATAATTATTTATTGCAAAAATTTTACTATTTGGCATGAAAAGTATTTTGAAACGAAATGAGAAAGCAACATTATATTAAATTTTATTGGTGGTCGAAACCTAATCCTTGGGCCTACAAGATTTATTATGAGCTCCTTGTTTGCTACCGAAATCTACAGTGCCTGCAGAATGTGCTCATTATTTTTCACAACCCTAAACTGGATAGAAAATTTCAACATTATAAAGCATACGTGTATGAGTTGTAGACAAATAAGAAGTAGTTTTCTGGACTAATAATATGGATGGAAAACACGTTATATCGCTTTGCGTTGATATTTCATGAAAACAGGAGTTCATATTTTTATGTTATTTTTTGGTTTCATTTTCAAACAAATTAGTCCCTAACAAAACAACATGAAAGAGAGTCACTATCTCATAAGGCAGTTGCAGGGCCTCAAACAAATCCATGACATGTTGTGAATGGCCTCGCCAACATGCCACCTCAAACAAATCCATGACATGTTGTGAATGGCCTCGCCAACATGCCCCTTTGCATAATGCACAAGTCTCGTAGAGGAGGAAACATAGTTTCAAAGTCTGTCTGAATCTGAACCTTAGCTCTACATAGGCCATTGATGGACCGAAATGACCCCTGTTTACGAGGGCAAGCCTTGAGCCATTATTTGCTCTATCCATATTCTCAATGACCTCAAAGGCTTCAACGAGTCTCCTTCACCAATGCCTACAGATAGGAAGCTTCATCATCTTTGAGTCTCTCATGTTTTTCCCTTACTCATCATGCCTTCCAACTCATCCTCGTCATCTACCTTACCTTCTTCTTTAAGAGATAAAAAACAACAAAACAATCAACGTTGTCCTTGGAGTTGTGGATGTCCAGGCCATTGAGTCAATGTTCCTATGTGATGAGATCTCCATATTCAACTACTCCCTTGTCTCGCAGACCAACATTCCCGCTACAAATCATCGCCAAGAACATGACCATAGGAAAGAAGGAGACTAAACTAACCATATTTTGATTCAATACTTGCTTACCTCTTGATTGAATATTTTTTGTTCCCTCCTCTTCAAAATAGTACTCCTATGTGCTTCCTTCTATATATTCCCTCGAGTACACTACATGGTGTATTTCTATCTCTCACTTCACTTTCACATCCTCCTTTGAACATGACAAAATTCTTCTTTTACGACTATCACAAGCAAATTTCTGGGCCCTCAAAAATCTTGACCTCTGTAACAATGATTTTGCAAGTCCTACAGATGGGGAACACTAAGAGAAATAAATGGGCCATGGTTACTGTAAAAATCACAAATATCAACATGGACAACTTTTTTACAAGGCATGTCCTTCTCAAAAAGGTGACAAACAATGCAAGCAAAAGGTGAGAGAGAATGGTAATGGTTCATGGTTCTATTCGAGTTGCAATGTACAAATTCATAACTATGATTATAGATATACACTCAGGATTGATCTAAAGGACCCAACAAGAGAACTACAATCAGTTACCGCTTTTGATGAGACAACTGAGTCAATCATGGGTGTTGCAGCTAGTGACCTCCATATATTATCTATAGACGAAGATGCAACTAGTGAAATTACAAGCAATTTCATCGAAAATGAATACTGCTTCACACTTTCCCTAAAAAAGAGACATATTGCGGAAACAATAGATTGAAATGTGTCATCCTCAATTCCAAAAAAAGTGGAAAACAATGCAACTCCTTTGTAACCTTTATGCAAAGATTTCTAACCCACCCGTCCCTTCAAACTTTACACCCTCACCCATCCCATTCTATACTTTGAACTATCACCGCTATGTTGCTTATTTCATATATATGTTTTTCTTTTTCCCTGCTTCAAAAGAAAATTGTTGTATTCCCTTATACACTGACATACTATTGTCTCCTACTACTATGTGGATTGTAAGTACTTTTAAGAAAATAAATGAAAATTACTTGCACTTTTGTTATGTACGTATTTGCATCCTTGTATACTATGTGAACGCATTGTATCTTTCCATATAACTAATACTCTTTTCCTTAAGTAATTTTACGTGAACACATCCTTGTAAGTACTTTTACGTGTATTTCCCATTGGAACTCCACATGCATTATAGTTGTATATAGTTTTATATTTTGACTTATTTATGCATTTGTATGTCATCAAACAATGTATTGTTCCTTATTGACCCACATGATTTTTTTTTCAAAAGGAGGTACTCCAAAAGTCTATGACTTCGCAATCATGTTGACTCCTGGTAAAATGAGCCCAACGAAGAGAGAACTACGCCAAAAATAAAGTACACATAAATGCTAAGCAACGACGTCGTAAATTAGAGCATAGAACAATGAAAATCTCTAATATCCTTCAACTTACATCGACCAACAACCTACGATTCCCTGACATTCCAATCTTGCCATCAAATACAACTACTAAAGAATTTCCAACCAACATTCTACAAGTAACTTCCATGGAAACAAACTTTCACGAGCATACCAATTCCTTCCATACGAACCCATCTTCGCTAACTACTACCACTTTTCCCCAAATATCTAGGATGCCACATGAAACTATCTCAAGTACCAACCTTTCTTCGGTTCCTCGCACATGTACAACTAGTTTCTCCTCTCCTTCTGACTGCTTTCCACCTTGCAATCCACAAATGACTCAAACAGAACACCCCACCCCTTCCCATACACAAATATTTCCCATATTCCCTCCTTCACACGACTATTGAAGCCCAACGTCGGTTTCACAAAAGAATAGATTTGTTGGCGAACATCCAAACTTGCTCAATTTGTTTGGAAAATTACCCTGGAATTAAAACAATTTCCTTTGAAGGCTTTCTCTCCTGTAACAGATGCAAATATGAAAAACATGACCATCGCTTCTCTTCATGGAACAACATGGACCCTAAAAACCAGCCTATCGTTCTTGTGTCTTTAACCCAAATCGAGGAGATGTTTATCACATGAGTTAATCCATTCCTACAAGTTACCCAAGTACGTGGCGGGCAATACAAATACTCAAGACACACCATAAGTTTCCCTTGCAAAACATTACTTCAATAGCAAAGTACCTACCCCACCGCCTTGCCTTAGAGATTTGGACATAGTTCTCATACAAAGGGAAGGATCTAATTTTAAAAATTATGATTTCTATGTCAGTAGATCTCGTGTTTGGGAAGCCTTGCAATATAAAATCCACCACGATCCCTATTATAAAGATGTCTTAATCGACAATGACGCCCTTTCCTCTCTACCATCCAAGTTGTCAAATGTTTCCTCCTCTCTTAACACACCCAAATGGAACGCCCCTAAATGCAAAGCGCTCTACAACTCATGGTATTGATGTTCTCACTACCTATGATACAATGTATGAACACTCATCGTCTTTCGTGCTAACACCTCACAATACATGAACAAAAGAAGAGGAAATCAAACAGTTCTTTCTCAACCACGATGGTAGCACTCCATTTACCATGCCATGGCTAGAGCTTGGGATCTCAACAATAAATGAATATAATATGGAGGGCATGTTCTCAATGGATTTCCCAACGTTTTTTCTAATAGGAAAAGAAATGTGGCAACAACCCCGCATAAAAGAAGTTCCAATTCATGAATGCACTCTTCATTTGATGCGTTACCATGATGGGCGCTTTGGTTCCTACCCAAGATTTCGTTACTTCCTTATAAACCTCATAATGTGGCACATGAGCCAATCCACAATAGTATTTTTTATGAAACAAAACCTTGAATCTGGAATCCCTTCGATAATTAGAGATCTGTGAAGATAACTACTGAAATGCCCCAAAGAAAACCTCCCAAACAACTTAATGCACTTTGGATCGAGCCTTCGAGGGACACGTTCATTCTGGGCAAAAAGTAGAAGCGAGATTTCAGATATAGTGGAACAATTGGGGACACCAACCTTTTTCTTCACTATAAGTGTTGTAAACACTAAATGGTAGATCTCCACAATATTATATCTGGTGAATGCCTAGCTGATCCTCGAGCCAGCACAATATTGGAGAACACTTAACATTGTCTCTAAATCTAATCGAGTATCAACATACTCGCATCACGCATTCACAATATTTCGTGAAGAAATATTGCGTATGAAGGAACTTGGAGCAATAGACTTTTGGTACAAGTAATGAAATCTACTTATTTCAATTTTTTTCCAAACTACATAGCTAATATTTATATTACCTTGTCTTGCATGTATGAATGGAAACATAGAGGCTCCACACATGTCCACGTTTATTGTGGCTCGAGAATGCACCTAAAGTTGATGAAATGGACTAGGAGGATACAACAGTTATTGAGGTGACAAAACAATACTTTGATAAGTTTGTGTCTACCTGGAACCCCTGTTCAACTTGCAACCGCTTGGATTTTGTTCGCAAATCACTCCTAGACAACCCTTGCTTGCTAGATACAACACAAATTCTATCCTCCTCCCCACATGTAGACCTTGAAGAACTGCTTAATCGTGTTCAATGCCACACTAAATGTTCAAAGAATACATGCCTGCATAGAAAGTAGTCACAACTGTAGTATAGGTACAACGCCCCCTGGGCCACACAACCTACGTCATCCTTGCTCATTGAAAGTGATGGGAAAATTAAGTACCTCCCTTCCAGAAATGGTGACAAATTGAACATCCATAATCAAACTATGATATACATATGGAGAGCAAATGTCGATTGTCAACCAGTACTTTCCCACCATGCAATTCTTAAGAATATTGCAAAATATGTTTCAAAGTTGAGCAACATTTAGAAACATTCCTAGGGACTTACTTTGCATAGAGAAACTTTTGACATTGGAACCACTGAAAGGCATGGTCTAACATTCACAGCTTTCTCCAGAGTTCCCTTGCTTGAAAATTTGTGCATTTCACCTACTTTTTCATTCAAAAGGTACTCAAATATGGAACATGTACCAACACTTGGAGCGAGAAGAAAGGAGGAAGCAAGACTACTATCACTCAACTCATCGTAAATACTACCCTTTGCTTTATAGCACCTCCACTACTACTATACTCAACACTTATTGTATCCAAAGCAACATTGCCATTTAAGGGGTATCAAATGTAATCATGTTTATTGAAAATAAAATTGCCCACTAAAGGCTACCATTCATGATATAAATATTACAAATGTATACATGTCCCATTATGTGTACATAGGTCTTCATGTATTTGATGTTGTGAAATATGATTTGCAACTTTAAATGTATGAATCTGTAACAAAATTAAATGTACACATACAACCTTTCAATGTAATGTTTCATCTATATTCCTACACTACCACTATCAATCACACACATTATCAACTATACAATAAAGGTTTTTTCAACAAAACACCAACCGAACAACCAACACACAACTAACACAATTAACTCGAATTAAATACATACAACATCAACTATAAAATTAATTAACTATCGAAAACGGTATCAAATGTATTCATGTACGAATTTGTAACAAGTTTGAAATGTAGAAACAACCTTAAAATTAAGTGGCTCATCTATATTTCTACACTTACAAAATCAATCACACCCCTTATCAACATCAACTGCAAAAGTAATAACTATACCTCTAAATCAAATAGCATATATTGTTCGGCATTCACATTGTATTGAACACATGTGATTGCTAGTTATCTAATGATTCTACCACTATTTGCTCTACTCTTATTGGCTCGATCACATTTAATAATTTTTGTTAAATACATTTAATAATTGATAAAAAAATCTTCAAAATATTTGTTCGTCGTTTCATTTTTCAATTTCAAATCATTTGTTTAAGGCAAAAAACTTGGTCCGGGTAATCCTTTTTTCAACAACTATTCGAGACCATACTTGTAACGAATGTATCGTCTCTACCCTCGATTAATTATTTTTATGCTTTAAATTTAATACGAGACTTATTCATTTTTATGAGGTTGATGAATGATTCTTTTATTGCATCGGAATAAATCTCATGGCGACTCAAGATCTTATTTTATTCACAAATTAATTTCAACCATTCACACTTCAATGACTATTCATCTCCATGGAAACATTGAAAAGGATTTAATTTATTAAAATGAATATTTTAAATTGTAATGTATATATTGTTTATTGAGATTTATATTTTCCCCTCTTTATGAGATCCTTTGAATATTAAAATAGGGTAGATTGTTATTTGTATCAAAAATTTATTATTAATTATAAATAGATTTTTAAAAAAATGAATATATAAAATGTTATAGTCAATTCTTTATATATTGTTATTTGTATAATTTTTCTTTTCATAAAGTTTGTCTAAAAATTTTCCTTACTTTAAATTATATAAGGAGGGGAGAGCTTGGTTACGACATGCCATACCATCATACAATCGTCACATATTTGTTGGAGAACCAAAATTGGTAGTGATGGATAATCTAGAAAAGAATTTTTAACATGTTTTCAAAGTGCAGCTTAAGGCCACCGAGTGTCATCTTCAAAATGCCTTTCATTTCGATGGGGGTGTCGGCGATGCTTTCTATAATTCGCTTGCAACCCCTCGGACAACGACAATGACATCTCCACTAGATCAATCAAGTATGGACAACAAGAGGACACCATCTACGATCTTAGAACCTCTTCCACTAAGAAACCCAACCAAAAACTACCGAAAGGGCGGCGTAAGGTGTCGAGTATCATCTTCAAAATGCCTTCCATTTTGATGGGGACATCGACAATGCTTTATATGCCTGCTTTGAAACCCCTCCAATGATTGAAACAATAGCTCCACCGATCAATCGGTATTAGCAACATTAGGACACCATCTACGATCCCAACGCCTCTTTCACTTGCAAAGACATCTCCTAGCAAGGAAACGAAGGTGGTGGAGTTTGTGAGTTTAGGTATAAATATGGACCCAGTTCTTCCACAGTTGGAGTTCGCTTATGGAACATTCAGTCTCATAAGCGAGGCACCTTCATTGAGGTCGTGGGTGCCCCTGTTGGTGTTGAAGGGATCCAATTTGGATGTGGTCACGAGCAGGATGGCAGTTTTGATGACATAGACAATATTGTTTAGCTTGAAAGAGGCTACCTTTCAATGGTTTCTCAGTTGGGTGACTCCATTAATAACAAAGTTTCTTATTGTTTACGATCTATAGAGGCCGATTCCTCGGGAAAGAAGACCCCTTTATTGCTTGGAGATGATGTTCTGCATGGCTCTGCATCCAAATTGATTCTACTCCTTTTACCAAATTCAATTATCAAAGCTATTACTATCTTCAGTTTCAAGGAATCCATGTTGCATGTAAGCTAGTAATCTTTCTGTGCTCCATATTCACAATTGGAAGATCGTCAAATCGTTGAAGATTCAAGGATAGTTTTCGATGCACTATCACACCCAACTATATAGTTCTATATGTATTTTGTATTTTTTTCCTAATATTGCAATCCATAATAAAAATTATATATTTTAAATGATTACAAGTATGTTACAAATTTAAGATAAGGTGCTTTGACATTATTTTAACATTTATAAAAAATGATTTATATAGTTTCACATACATTCATATTTATGTTGAACGTGTGTTCCCATGAAAAAAACTTTGAGCCTTTAGGCTTTAAAATTGCAGGCCCAAATAATTTGGGTATGACCACCTAATGTTCAAATAAAACCAAATTCTTCTCGCAACATAATAACTCTAGAGTCAAAGAAAAACACTTAAAACCCTTAGTTCCACGAAACGAAAAAATAACAAGCTTGATTGACAAATAAAATCTATCTTTAGCTATTATTCAAAAACCTTGATGCCATGAAATAAAAATATACCATAGCTTGATTACAAGATAAAATTTACTTGGCAGTTGCGCTTTGACATATTTGTCATGTCGTTGTTGGACGGTAAAGTTTCAAATTGTTTCCCCTTTCCATTTTTGCCACCCTCTCACTTCTCCACCCTCTAACCCCTTCTTCTTCACCCCTCTTCCTCTGTTATTGTTTCTCTCCCTCAAATTTAACTCCTTCAAAAGATCCCTTCGATATTTCCATCGTACACTTCACGTACGATTGCTAATATAACCTCAAACCACTTAGATGATAGATGAGTAAATAGTGACCACTTAAGGAATGGATGCATAATGCCACCACTACCCTAAACCATCATTGGTTCCATACAATACAAACCCCTCATAGATAACAAATATTTTAATATATTGAAGATCACTAATTAAATGAACCTTGAAGTTGAACACTGGCCAAGTTGTACATAACTTGAATTTAAACTTGCCAATTTATACACGACTTGAATTTAAACTTTGGTGAGATTCGCAAACACGCTGGCTTCCAACAGTTCGAAAAACGAAATTCACAAATTAAAATGCTTCTGGATCAAGCACTCCTGGTTTCTGCTCAACGGCAATCTTCATTATCTATCCATTACCAGGGCAATGCATGGCTTGTAATCTCCTTCGCCCTACAACTTGGCAGGTTTCATTTGTAAAATCATTTTCAACTTTCAAACCACATTCTACATCACAACTAATGAATACTCTGTGTAATAAAGATAGCCCATTGAATGAGGCGTTCGATTCACTGTACCAACAAGACAGAAAAAGATTAGATCCCAAAGACTATGCTTCTCTCTTGCAGACATGTACCCACATGAAATCCATCTCAGATGGTAGCCAGCTCCATGCCCATATACTCCTAAATGGGATCGAAAAAACCCATCTTTTGGAAACTAAACTTGTGAGCTTGTATGTTGCCTGTGGGAGGATACCCAATGCAAGACTAATTTTTGAAAAAATGTGCAGCCGAAATGTCTTTGTATGGAATGAAATGATGAGAGGATATGCATGGAATGGGTTAGAGGAGGAGTCCCTTTTACTGTACTACAAAATGCAAGAGTTAGGCATTAATCCAAATAATTACACCTATCCTATTTTGCTCAAGGCTTGTTCAAGTCTATTGGCTTTGCAAGAGGGCAGACATATTCATTACGATATAATTAGGAATGGGTTAGAGTCAGATGTTTATGTGGGTGCTGCCCTTGTAGACATGTATAGCAAATGTGGGAGTATCGAGGATGCGCGTGAATTGTTTGACAAAATGTCAGAACGAGATGTTGTGTCCTGGAACTCTCTGATTGCAGGTTATGCTCAAAATGGATGTGCCAACGAAGCCTTGAGGATTTTTCGTCAAATGCAGGAGACTTATGTGAAACCCAGTTCTGTTACCATGGCGATTGTGCTTCCAGCATGTGCCCAGCTAGCAGATTTGGAACAAGGTAAGGTTATTCATAACATGATTCTTAGGTGTGGGTTTGAGTCACATGTTGCTGTGGTCACTGCACTTATAGACATGTATGCCAAATGCGGGTGTGTACAAATTGCAAGACAAGTGTTTGATAGAATGCCTGCAAGAAATGCTATATCATGGACTGCAATGATAGCAGGATATGCACAGAATGGATATGGTAATGATTCGTTACTCCTTTTTCATCAGATGCAACTGGGAAATATTACACCGGACTTTCCCTCAATTGTAAGTGTGCTCCGGGGATGCGCCCATTCAGCATCTCTGCAACAGGGTAAGTCTATTCATGCCTACATTGTCCGGAGTGGATTTGGTAAGGATATACATGTAGGAAATTCCCTTGTAGCTATGTATGCTAAGTGTGGAACAATAGAGGATGCGCTTCAGTTCTTTGACTGCATGCCTGAAAGAGATGTGGTGTCATGGAATGCAATGATTGCTGGTTATGCCCAAAATGGTCATGCCTGTGAGGCATTGACACTGTATCAACAAATGCAAAACCAATATGTGAAGTCCGATGTAACAACCATGGTGAGTGTGCTCCCATCATGTGCCCATTTAGCTGCTCTACAACAAGGTAAGTATATCCATGGATACATCCTTAGAAATGGACTTGAGCTGGGTGTTTCAATGGGGAATGCTCTCATCGACATGTATGCGAAATGTGGGAGAGTAGAGATAGCCCATCGGTTGTTTGATGATATGCCTGTAAGAGATGTTGTTTCCTGGAATGTAATGATAGCAGGGTATGGATTGCATGGGAAGAGCAATGATGCACTCACACTTTTTCTCAACTGCAGCAGGAGGGCATTAAACCAGACCACATCACTTTTATATGTGTTTTATCTTCATGTGCTCATGCTGGCCTTGTGGATGAGGGCAGGCAGTACTTCAATTCTATGAACAGAAACTATTGCATTGCACCAAGGATGGAGCATTATATATGTATGGTTGACCTTCTTGGCCGTGCTGGACATCTGGATGAGGCACAACACTTCATTAAAAGGATGCCTTTCAAACCCACTGCTGGCATATGGGGTGCTTTGCTTGGTGCATGCAGAATTCACTGCAATGTTGACCTTGCAGAACGTATAGCTGCACACTATCTTGAGTTGGAGCCGTATAATATGGGATGCTATGTGTTGCTCTCCAACATCTATGCTTCAGCTGGAAGGTGGCATGATGCAGAAAAAGTGAGAGCAGTACTAAAAGACAAGGGATTGAAGAAGAACCCAGGACTCAGTTGGATAGAGATTAAGAATAAGGTTCATACATTTGTGGGAGGAGACAAATCACATCCTCAGTCAGAAAAAGTTTATTCTGTATTAGACAGTTTGATCAGAGAGGTGAAGAAGGAGGGGTATACACCTGACAAGAGTTTCGTAAATCAGGATGTTGAGGAAGAGGAGAAAGAAAACATTATATTAACCCATAGTGAGAAGCTGGCCATTGCCTTTGGGCTCATTGAAACAAGCTCTGGAATGCCTATCCAGATCACCAAGAACCTCCGTGTCTGTGGTGACTGTCACAGTGCCATCAAGTTCATCTCCAAAATTGTAAGACGAGAAATTATTCTGAGGGATATAAATCGATTCCACTGTTTCAAGGATGGATCTTGTTCTTGCGGAGATTATTGGTAATGCTTATTACCACAATAATTATGAGCTTTCATACTTACACATGTTTCTCTGAAGGTTTCATCTAGAGAAATCCAGATTGCAGACTAATGATGTTATCGCAGAAATAAGGAGCTATGCAATATGTGATGGTAAAAAGGCTCTCTATTAACTTGTTCTAGTGGAAGAGTAATGTAAGATGAGAGCTGCACATGTAATTTGAAACGAAGAGATGGAAGCAGGCTGCAAATGACGCCAGTTTGCATTTTGGGTTGTGGAAGTTTTACCTGAAGTGCTCCTCGTCCATGTGTCTTCTTAGCTGGCTTATTTTTATTGATCAATTTGAAAGAAACAGTATACTGTATGCCAGATCAGAGGGTATGACATGGTTGAAAATGTTGGAGCCCTGATGCGTTTTGGACAAGTGCAGGCAGCAGGAGAGCTAGCTTGGAGAGCCAGTATGGTTAGCCCGTGAACACCATCATAACAACAAATGCGGGCATTTTTGCATCATGCATGCAGGCCTTCAGAGCCTGACTTCCTGAATCCTAGTGAGGGTACCAGAAACCCATTTGAAGCTAGACCATTATATAACCCTGAAATTAATGAATTGGTGTACGAAATGCATTTGCTAAGAGGAGTTCACGACCTGAATTCCTGATAATTGAAACATGAGAGTTGGAGATGAGATGGATAATAGGTTTCTCGTAAGTATGATTTTTAATATTTATGCAGTGCAAACACCATATTGTCACAAGGTTTACCGAAGCTCTGCTTTCCTCTTGCTCCCATTTGTGTCATGTGCTTGCATCGATGTGCCATTGAGACAATGTTCAAGGTGGTTCCTTCCCTTTGTTGTTGTCATCTACACCATATATCAAAGTCATTCGGTGTTCGTTGAATACCCAAGCGATTGAATTCTGGGAATGGCAATATGTTTGAGGAGATGTGATTAGGATCTGTATTACACAGGAAAATTATTAACATTTTTGAAATATGATTTTCCTAAGAATAAGAATTATTTCTTTTTGAACCCAATTCAACTACGCCTCTTTCATATAGGTAAATAGCCGTATTGTCATATTTGATGTAACTAGGAAAATAATTAAGTGTGGGGAAAGTAAAAAGGAAATGGTGATGGTTCCTTTACTTATTTCAATTTAGGTTAAAATTAGAACATGATGTATACTCAGATTGTTGATTAACCTTGAACATTTAGATCCGAGCATCCATATAGAGTACTAAAAGATATATCAATATGAACATGTGCAAAATATAGTAAGACACGAGCATATGAGTGCATGCAACTCTTTGACTAGTGTGGGAGTTGATCTGGCTGGCATAGAGTGATGAACTGACTGAAAATCTCCTGCAGATGCATAGTCTTTGATTCTGGAATTTTACTATATACAAAGACAAAACTGTTTTTCTTGGGCCTAATCGTTTGGTGGCTTCATCATGTTGCATGGTCTGGTCTGGGCAGCAGATGGTGCTCTGTGACCTTCTGAACCTCGGCAAGTGACTGGTATATTCTTCGCTGTGAGATATTAGGCCTCAACAATATGTGAAACCAATTTCTAAGAAGTGAAACGAATCGTCATTCCTAAAGAACTTATTATGCCTAGGATCTATGAGGCACCCAAGAAACACAAATCAGGGGTCCCCCTTAGCCCTATCATGGACACCATGGACTCTTCGACCTACAATTTGGCAAGCTACTTAGGGAAGAAATTGAAGTCTGTTGTAGGAAAAACCTCCCCCTTCATCAAAGCCTCTAAAATATTTGTTTACAATCTTACCAAACAAAAACCCGATGAAAATGACCTAATGGTTAACTTTGATGTGTGATTTAATTTAATTTGTATGAAATCCATATTGTAGAGTAACTTATTGTAGCAACTGATGTACAAATGCTAAAATACAAAAATGACACAAACAAATAAGCATATAATATGAAAATCCTAATTAAGAAGGAAAGATAAGAAGACTTTAGTTGATTTCTGAGTGAACAAGTAGTGACTTCGGCTTGTGAAAGTGCTGAACAAATTGCAAACAGTGTTGTAAATGCTCATTGTGAAATTCGGAATTTGAGAATAATGCCAGATAGGGGCGCCGCCTGGGCGTTGGTGATTGATCCTGGGCATTGGTGACTGTGTAGAGGCTCGGAATTTGCTTTCTTCTATGTTGCAAGGGTTTTCTGATTACTCCTGTTGATCCTCTGATATTCGCTCTTGGATCGCCGAAGGTACCTGCAACCAGTAAAAGAGAAGCTCGACCGCACATACCCACAAACCGCATCAAACCTAAAAAAAAATGCGAGAATGGGGAGTCGGATGACAGACGGTCACCCCAAGAGTGAACTTACGACCAAGTGCTGCACTATGTCTCGGACTCCATGTAGTTCTTGTGTGTGTGTGTGTGTGTAGAGATGATGCCCGGAATGCCCTTGTGCAAGTTGCACTTGATAATGGGTTGTAGCTAAAATGTAGCAATGTAGTAGAATGTGTGGATGGAATAGAATAAACTTCCCCTTCCTATGTTGTGTATGCAGAGTTGATGCAACCCTTGTCCCTTGAATGAGTGCTAGATGGATGCCTTTTGAGTGTTTTAGTGTCGTTGGAATGTAAGCTTAGGTGATAATAGTAATGTTTAGTGCTGGTCACTCATTTTGAACACATAACTATGTATTTATATGATTCCCTTGTTTGAATTTTGTAATTGACAACTAGAAGGTCGACCCATAAGTGAAAAAGATGCCCAAAAGATAAAAGAGACCCAAAAGAAATGAGTAAGGTGAGAAAGGGTCGGGGGGTGCCCAGAGGGGACAGGAGCACCTGAGTGCTATTGTCCTGGCTGGGCGTTGGTGTCTGAAGCCATGAAAGATAAATGATTGAAGTTTCAATTGGGTTGTAGGGTGTGTAAGACCAAATAGAAAACAAAATACAAATAAAAAGGCCAAAGATAGTCGTCAATTACTAGTTTTCTTGCTTAGGAATCATATGAATGCTAGTATGCTTTTAGGGCCTAAAAATGTACCCAAGTGCGTGATTTGTGTCTACAATGTGGTCTTTTTGTTCACTAAAATTTTGTTAGAAGAAGCAATACAGCTAATACTTGATATCACTAATGAAGAAACTTGAACTAGTAGATTTTTTCTTTAGGTCTACATTTTTATCTTCTCAAGTGTCATCTACGAGTAGTGTATGCGGGCCAAGAATGTGTCTCAATATATTGTACTCCTAAATCATCTTCCACAAGGGTATCGAGGCAACAAGTAGGAAACACATGTATTGACATACAAGGGGTAGACTTAAAAGGGGCTACAGTGAGCACTAGGGTCGCATATCTAGAGGGCAGTAATCCCTACACTATATCAACCTAGGGTTTCCAAGGCTTGCAGTCAAGATAGAGGAAGGAACCCTACTGAGATATCGATGGTTGGGTGTGGAGAGGTATGGATCAACAATAAATAAAGTAAGCATGCATTATGTAACTGAAATGAAAGTGGTGATAACTAAGGAGCTGATATGAGTAAGAGTACTATGCTAACTAGCATCCAAACATGTAAAATACTAAGTTAACATAAGCACAATGAAGAAGGAAATGAACTTATCTATGCAAATGACAAGATATGGTTAGAGCACTCACTTTGTACTTGTAGGGTGGTCTGATGCATCTATCTCTCCAGAGAAGTAGCATGCTGAAAGAGAGAGTCGTTATTAGGTGGAGAAGGGGAACATCGTTCATGTCCTAGACTCACTATAGGTGACCTAATAGTGCAAGAAACCATCCAAGAAGAAGAGTATCCAATCCAATCCAAGCAAGATGCAAGATGAACCAAGAGCTAGGCGAGCAAAGATGCGAAGATGGTGCAAAAGAGTAAAGCTAATGGCAATTGAAATGATTTAGCTTTTTTTCTTATGAGTGTTAAATGAGGTGAGGGTATATATAGGACCATCGCCATTTGTGGGATGACATCGGCCATGAGGAAATATAACACCGACACCATCACCCATGGGCGATGGTGTCAACCAAGGTGTTGAAAAAAGGTAATGTGTCGTGAAAAGGTAAAAGTAGTGTGTCATATATCATGGATGTGGATAGGCCCAAGTGTAGAGTGATGAGATGCAAACAAGAAGTTGTGAATATGATGTGCATGAGACCTAGGAGGACAAGGATACTAGTGCAAGGAAAACTAAGGCCAAGACCAAATAGTGACACTCTCTCATGTATTGTCTCTAACCCATAATGGTTACGTGAATAACCATTCCCCATTCATAGGCCCCTTAAGACACTTGCTCAAGAAATAGATGCATCAATGACCCTTATCTGCACAAAGGAAATTGTTAGTAACATGTATGAAAGATGAAAAGTGAAAAATTAGGTGTATACATATGCCCAACCGTTGATCACCGCATGTCGCAATAGCGAAACATGGGGTGGTCAATGGAAAAAGACAATCCGTAACACCAATCTGAAAAGTAAGTACTAAAAGAAATGTTGAAAGGACTAGATAAAATGAAATATACCCACCAATGCATACCTGATAGTGTCACTCATCCTGCCACGTGTGGGTGCAATCCATGTTGCAAGAACCCTAGAGAAGCAAAAAACTAAAAGGAAACACTAGAAGATCATTAGTAAAATAAGACATAAATCACCTAGCTAGGGGCCCATGGATGGATGTCGTGATATTGTGATGTCGAGATGTCATGATGGTGATATGTATCATATAATACAATGGGTGGGTAACAATCTTTGAAAAAGTGCAAAAAACCATATGGTAGAAGCTACAAAGAGAAACTATCATAAACCCTAAAGGTGTAAATAAAGAGAAGATGAATGATTATCCCAAAGGGCGGATAACAATGTTGAAAATCACATAAAAACCATAGGTAGATGCTATAAGAATAAGGTAATTAGATATGTTCATAAACCAAGAAAACCATGAGCCAAAGTGAGGATATGCATAATACTGCGGATCCAGTGGGAAAGACTAGGGTGTACAAAGCCAAAATGTTGATAATGTTGTTCAAGAGAAGGTTGATGAAGTAGTGAATTTGAGAAGGAAAAGATGAGAGATGGTAGTGAGTACTGAAACTCCCAAGTTCCTTCATGCGTGAAATTTTTGAGGAATTGAGCATTTGTTGGTTCTTTGAAGATGTGGCCTTCATTAGTTTGAAGACGATATGTGTTAGGACCTATGATATCTTTGATGAGGTAGGACCCCACCATTTCTAAGCATATTTTCCTTCTTTTTCATGTGTATAATCAAGTTTAAGGACAAGGTCACCCATGTTGAAAGTATGCGAATGAATAAGTTAATTGTGTTGTTTGGCATGACATTGCTTTTTCTTTTGATTACGAGTGTAATCTCTATCACGTTGTTCTTCTACATGTCAAGATCATGGAGGCGAGCTTCACAAGAGTTCCTCATTTGGAATGATACCATGCAAAGTGAAATGTGGAGCGAAGGGAGTTCCACCTCGAGTGGAAGAACCACCTCAACTCCATAAGTAAGTGAAAATGGGGTTGCCTCAGTGGCCATACAGACACTAGTGCGGTATGCCCATAATGTAGGATATAGCTTTATGTCAATATGTGTGTGATTCACAAATTGTCTTTTGTAAGATCTTGTTGAGAATTTTATTCATAGATTCGACTTGTCCATTGCATTGTGGATGATATGGTGTTGAGAATTGATGTTTAATTTTGAACTTAGCACAAAGTTGCTTCATTTATTTACATTTGAAACTCCCACCATTGTCGATATGATGGTATGGGGAATTCCAAAGTGGAAAATGATTTGATTGAGGAAGAATTTGGATGTAGTAAGGCTAGACATGTTGGTGAGAGGCATGGCTTCAACCCACTTAGTAAAGTATTTCGTGGTTGTGATGATGAAGACATGACCATCTTGAGATCAAGGTAATTTTCCGATGTAATCCAATCCCATATACTGAAGGGCCATGGAGTTGTGATAGATTGTAGCTCAGTCTGGAGGGGAATGAATTAAATCATTTGAAATTGACAAGGTTGACATTTCTTGGTGAAAACATGAGCGTAAGATTCTAGTGTAGGCCAATAGTAACCCATACGTAGGCACTTGTGTGTAGTAGCATGACCGCTACAATGGCCACCATGCAAGTGCCCCCATGTGCTTCCTCTAAGACAAGGGGAACCTCATCTTTGTTAACACATCAGAGTAGGGTACCTTCAAAGTTGCGATAGTATAAGATGTCATCTTTAAGTACATATTTAAGAGCCTTTTTTGTATTCGTAGCCACGTTCACGGGTTAGTACCATTTGGGTAAGTGTGGTATTGTATAAATTGGCAGATGATATCAACATACCAAGAGTCTTGTGCAGGGCCGTGTGGCTCAGTTTGATAGACATCCTAGATGTTAGGAGGAGGTGAAGTGACTGGATTTTGATGAATTTGTATAAGAGCATCCTCATGAGAATCAAAATGTGACTGAAACTGAGTGGTAGATGTGGCCAAAGAATCAGCCAAGGCATTATGTTCACATGGGGATAGATTCAATGGTAAATGAAGTGAATCGTGGTGTTAATTCCTAAACTAGGTCATGATAAGCTTTAAGGTTTTCACTGCGACATTGGTATGCACCACTAACATGTCGACACACCAACTAAGAATCCCCCATGGCATGAAGATAGGAGATACCCTTAGCTAAGGAAGCTTGTATACCTAAGATAAGAGCCTCATATTCCGCCATGTTGTTGGTGATCTCAAATTTGAGTCGATAGGAGAGAGGGAAGGCTTAGCCAGAGGGATTGGTGAGTACACAACCTGCCCCAACTCCTTGGAGGCATTTTTCCCTATCAAAGTGTAGCATCCATGTATCCTCATGGAGATCAATGGTGACCTCCTCCTCAATGATCATGGCCATTGGGTTGGTTTTTAGGAGGGGGAATCACTTCGTTATTGACATCAAAGGAATGTGCCTCAAGACCGATGTGAAGCTATAATAGTAGTATTTTATGGAGATAACATTGTTTATGCCCTTAATGAGGAGGATGTCCTCATCGGGTAATGCATCATGAATAGGTTGAGGAGTAGAGATGGGGTGGAGAAACCAATTGGTCTACTATGACTTGGCCTTTTACTTCGTGTCGTGATGATGCGAAGGTCAAATTCCATAAGGAGGGCCATCCATTTCCCAATGCGATCCATGGGGAGGATAGCATGTGAGAAGAAATTCCACAAGGGATCCATATGGATAATGATGTATGTGGTTTGATACATCATATAGTGATGTAACTTTGTAGACATAATATATGGCAAGCAAGCATGATCGCTCAATGGATGTGTATCGTGCTTCATAATCTAGTAAGGATTGGACTAATATAATAGACAATGTGCTCCTTGCCCTTTTTGTCTTCCTGTGCTAGCATTGCCCCAATGGACACCTGGAGTGGAAGAGGTATATAACAACAAAGGTTGATTGTGGCAAAGGAGGTGTAATGTTGGTAATGAGGATAAAGAGTGTTTCATGTTGTTGAATTCTTGTTGACAAGTCTTTGGTCCATTCTAGCTTGGTATATTTTGAAGGAGGCTATTTATGGCATGAGTGATAGGTAAACTCGGGGACAAATTGTTGGATTTCCCCAAGTTTCCCAAGAAAAGTATGTATGTCTGCTATGGAGGATGGTTGTGGCATGTCGAGAATAGCTTTAATATTTGTTGGGTCGACATCGATACCATGCTTAGATACTAAGAATCCTAGGAGTTTTCCTCGTGTCACCCCGAATATGCATTTTCCAAGGATTGAGGTGAACCTTGTATTTGTGAAGGCATCCTAAGGCAAAGTCATGAGCATGATCATCAGTGCATCGGGATTTGATGAGTAGATCATCGACATAGACTTTGATGATTTTGTGTATGAGGTCATGAAAGATGTGTGTCATGTGTTGATATGTTGTGTTGACATTTTTGAGTCCAAAGGGCATCTTTACATAACAATAAGTGCCCCATTCCATAGTGAAGGTAGTTTTGTGCTGATCTTCGGGAGCAATCTGGATTTGATTATACCTCGAGAACCCATCCATAAGAGATAACATTTTACCCCATCGTGGCATCAATGATGACATCGATGGAGGGTAAGGGAAATTTATCCTTAGGAAAAGTGAGGTTGAGGTTTCTAAATTCAATGCAAATGCAGATGGCCAAGGTGGCCTTCTTCCGAACTGGGATGATATTGGACACCCATTCAGAATAGTCCACCATATGAATGATTTTGCATCCAAGAGCTTGATGATTTCTTTGTGACATAGATCGTTGATCTTGGGAGGAATTTCCTTATCTTTTTCGAATGGGTGCGGCGTCCGAATAAGTGATGATGTTATGGGAGACAATTTTAGGATCAATGCCAGGATCATATCAGCATATCCCCATGCAAATACCTCCTTATGTTTTCATAATATTTCTATGTGACGCTCATGTAGGTGAGGAAAACAATCACCAAGCATGACTATATGCATGGGATCGTCATCAAGTTGTACACTAATGGTTGATTCATCCAACATAGCATTGTCATCTTGGAAATGATATGGGGCCTCGTAATTTGGCTACTTCGTCCTAGCTAGGATTGATAGTAGTGACATAATCATCAAAGCGCATAGGTTTCTTAGAGAAGTTTCCCAACTTATGATGATGTCGAGGGAGTTTATCTTCTCGGGCATATAGGAGTTATAGAATAGCCTCATCATTGTCTAGGGTAGGGAGAGGCCCATGATATTCTACATCGATTTCGAGGCCTACATATCGCCTACCATCTCTATGTTTTTGAGAGATGGTTTGTCATACATATAATACCTACGACATCTAAGGTGACCTCTTTAGGTGCAGGATCAACAATGGCCATGCTAGGAGCACTAGGACCAGTGTTGAGTGCAGAGGTTGGCTCGAGAATCCGATGTGGGTGGGGAAGTTCTTTGTGGGAGTGCTATAAAGCGTAGTTAGAGATTTGCTCAATGACCCAAGGGGTATCGAGGAGTGGTGGATTAGCGGGAGGAACATAAGGAAGCGTTTCTTCTCATCCTTATTATCTCTAGTATTATAGATAAGGGGCTTGTAAGATGTGTCGATGGTATTAGATTCAAGTCGAGAAGACTGTGTTTGGGCAAGGCTTAGACTCATCTTGCGAAACGATGTAATATTTTTTGAAGGCAATTCTTTTTCCTTTAAGATTGGGCACCTCTTCCTTAGTTGAAACAACGATCTTGCTAAAATATTTGGGTAAAGGGGAGGGTGATCAGAAAAGAGTTGCACAATTCCTAGTTCATTGCATTCTAAGTGATTAGAGGTCGAGGCATCACTCATTGAATTCTCTATGTCAATTTGAGGTGGAAATCAATCTCGAGGTAAAAGGCCCAAAGGTAATTGATGCATGATATCATCATGTAACTTATTTTTTATTGTATTTTTAAGATCATTAGGTTCATCTTCATCTGAATCCGCTAATGTAATTTGTATTTCAGACCTAAGATCAAAGAATTCCAGATAGGAAAAAATTAGATCTCGGGAGTAGTTGGCATTAAGAAAGGTTCATTAGGAAATGGTACTTGGGATATCCCAAGGATTGGGATCAAATCATGCCTAAAGTGTTGGTTATTATGGATGAATTTAATACATTGGTACCCAAACGATACAACTGCATGGCATGCGATGTGTCCATGGTCGGCCCAATAAGAGGTTGTAAGAGAGAGGATGATCTAAAACCATGAGCTTGGTATGGACCATTTTGGGTCCAATTGTGATGGGTAACCAGATACATCCTATAGGTTTTTTTAGTTTTTTCAAATCCATGACAAGTCAAGTGAGTAGGCTTGAGGTCATCGAAGGAATAGTCAAAATTCTTGATGATGGAGAAAGAAGAAATTTTAATTCTTGATCCTTCATCCATAAGAACCCTATGCACTTGCACATCATGAATGATAACACTAATGAGTAGGGTCAGGTCATATGCATGAAATAGGACCTCATCAGTAATCATGTCATCCTCAAAAACTCCAAGGCTAGGCAACCAAGACATGAGTGTTGTAAGGATTGTCATGTAGTCTATGTGGTGGATCTCTGGATTTGGGGATGTGGTAGGAATCTTGGGAGCTACACAAGAAGGATCCTCAAATATTTGCAATTTTGGAGGAGAAACCTTTGATGCAAAGCCAAAGTATGCATGAGTTCCATAAAAGGTATTTTGCATGTAAGGGAATTTATCTCATCTAAGAAGTTCCAACTAGGCTTGGAATAGCTTCCATAGTGATACCATGGTGGTGGCACAATGAAAGACACATCTAGATGTGATGATGATTTAGTTGGATCTAGCTTGTCAAAAGAGGGTGGGATAGGATCCTTACTTGGTACTTGTGACACTACAAATGGAGGCTCAGTACTGTAGGAGCATGCTCTGCTATTGGTGGGTCTTGGGAAGTATCAAGTAATGGTGGATTATTAGAAGATTTCTTTGGCTTGATAACATGATCTTTATGGGAAGCTTACGTATATAGTTTACCTTATCCACATTGACTTATTGAGGATCTAGGAAATTTTGATCATATGAAGGCTCTATGGTGCCCACAACATTGTTCATGGGGCTTTTATGACACTTTTTTTGACGGTTGGAATGGGATTTCTCTAAAGATTGATATTTCTCATAACGCTCTTGTATAATGGTAGAGTAATCAAAAGAAGAGCCAAGGAAGAAATTCAAGGGTTGCCTTCCTAAGGTCCTTACAATCACTGTGAGAATTCCCTATAGTGGCATGCCACCAACAAAATAGATCACCCTAAAGTTAGGCAATGCCTATTTTGAAGGAGGAACTATCCATGGAGTAGGAAGCATTTGGAGAAGTTTGACACGAGATAAAGGAGTATGAAGGGAGGTGCAAGGAGAATCTTGATGTGCTCCCACTCATTTCTCTCTAGAAGGATTTAAAGGGTTAATTACATGTGTTGTGCTTTTGAGTTTAAGCTATGAATTGGAAACACATCCAAATTCATGCATGATATGGTATTGTCTTTTGGATTTCTTGAGGGCTTCCTCCAATGTGTTGGGAGAGAAAGACCCAACTTTATATTGGAGAGTGGGCGTAAGGGCCTTAAGGAAGATTTGACATAAGCTTTGATTATCAAGATTGTGATTAGCTTGTATGGAAAACGTTTTCCATTTATAATAAATCCTTGGGAAGATTCATGATCCCCTTGCTTAAGGTTTATAAACCTTTGTAAGGTGTTTTGGGAAGGTCTTGTTGCTAAAACTCATAGATGAGAGCTTTAACTAAGCCTTCTAAGTCAACTATCGAGTTGGGAGGAATTTGGTTATACCATTCTAATATTTCGCCTATGAAAGTCTTTGCTAGAAGCTTAGTAGTTACATAGGTATTTGTTTGAATCAATTATTTGTAGATATTTCCAAAGGTCTTAAGGTATAGGGTTGGATCCATGGAGCCATCGTAGGAGATGGTAGGGATAACCTCTCCCAAATCCATGACATCAATGTAAGGAGCTAAAGGCTCATTTTGGACAGTTTGTAACATCTTACTCCGAATTGGTGAGGAGGAATAGGATTCCCATGTGCATCCACCAATGGAGGGGGTATAAGAATGAAATCTAAGCACCACGCATTTTGAGATAGCTACAACATCTGATTTTTCATTTGGGCCATCATGTTAGTTGTAGTGGTAGCTTGGGATAAGGCCATCTGATCTAGGAGCTTAACTATTACCATGTTAGGATCCATAGAAAGAAGAAGAAAAAATTTATTTGTGGGTGTTTTTTCATGATTTTCATGTTCATTAGGGGAGTTTTAGGAGATTCATTCTTACCATCCTATGCAAGGAGGAGTTTGATCATGGTATGGAAATCCCTGGTTAAGATGGGGCATGGTCATTTCCATGGCATCGTAGATATCTTTTGAAAACCTTCATCTTTGTTAGGGGTAAAGTATTCATTGTTATTGAGATTCTTAATGATGGATCTGGGATATATATTCTCAATCTCAACCACATTACATTATGTTAAGTGACCCTACTTTGAGTGATTAGAGGGACAAGGTTGGGACAATAGAGTTTCACAGATGAGATTAGGGTCACTAGGAAGAATAATGTTTTAGGATGAGAGCTAGAACACTTAGGAGCATGGAGAGGAGATGTAGGCATAAAGGAATATCCCATAGATAAGTTCAGGGGGTTCAATTGTGCCAAAAATATCCTCATAGGTGCCATATTTATAACTTGGAAGTTGATAACAAGGTTATAGAAATATGTGCTTTAGACAGAATTGACCCTGTAGAATGTTTACACATGGGACGATGGTGTCAGGGGACACATTCAATAGGAACAAACAAAATCAAACGTATTAGAAAGATCAAACAAGGGCCGATGGTGTTTGGGAAGTGCAAGAACAGAAACATAGATAGGATCCACTATGCAATAGGGTTCGCACATGGGGCCCAAGGTGCACGAAAAAGGATGTGACAGAAATAAACAAAATCGCTCTCGGGTGATGGTGTCCATGCAAACAAGTTCTTAGCGTTTTGAGGATTTTGGATGCTTAGATGAATCAAATTGAAATATGGTTTTTTTAATGAGCTATGCTCAATCAAAAGGTCCTGTAAGGTTCATGTCGGGTTCACCAATGAATGTATACAGGACAAGAATGTGTCTTAATATCTTGCACTCCTAAATCATCCATTCCACAAGGGTGTCGAGAAACAAGTAGGAAACACACATGTACTAGAATACAAGGGGTAGACTTAAAGGGGCTACAAGTGAGTACTAGGGTCGCATATCTAGAGGGAAGTAATCCCTACACTAGGTCAACCTAGGGTTTCCAAGGCCCATGATCAAGATAGAGAAAGAAACCCTATTGAGATATCGATGGTTGGGTGTGGAGAGGTATGGATCAATAATAAATGAAGTAAGCATGCATGATGCAACTGAAATGAAAGTGGTGATAGCTAATGAGATGATATGAGGAAGGATATTATGCTAACTAGCATCCAAACATGTAAAATACTAAGCTAACATAGCACAATGAAGAAGGAAATGAATTTATCTATACAAAATGACAAGAAATGGCTAGAGCACTCACTTTATACCTATAGGGTGGTCAATGATGCATCTATCTCTCTAGAGAAGCAACATACCGAGAGAGAGTCGATATTAGGTGGATAAGGGGAACATTGTTCATGTCCTAGACTTGCTATAAGTGACCTAATAGTGCAAACAACTATCCAAGAAGAATATTAGATAATCCAATCTAAGAAAGATGCAAGATGAACCAAGAGCAAGGTGAGAAGATGTGATGATGGTGCAAAAGAGAAGAGTTAATGGCAGTCTAAAATGATCGGCTTCCTTTTCTTATGAGTGTCAAATGAGGTGAGGGCATGTATAGGACACCATAACCCATAGGCAATGGAAATGGCCATGATGAAATATAACACCCACACCATCGCTCATGGGAGATGACATTGGACATAGGTGCTGAAAAGGGGTAAGGTGTTGTGGAAAGGTAAAAGTAGTGTGTCATAGATCATGGATGTGGATAATCCAAGTGTAGAGTGATGAGATGAACCCGAGAGTTGTAAATGTGATGTGCATGAGACATAGGAGGACAAATAATGATTACTATCTCTTCGTGTACTATCTCTAACCCATAATGGTTACGTGAATAACCATTCTTCATTCTTAGTGGGCCCTTTAAGGAACCCACACAAGAAATAGATGCATTTATGACCCTTATATGCACAAAGGAAATTGTTAGTAACAAGTATGAAATATGAAAGTGAAAATTTAGGTGTATATAAGTAAACAGAAGGTGAAGCCATGGGTTCACCTCTTTTATTGATTGTAGCCAATATATTCATGGAAAGGTTTGAACAAGTGGCATTACAATCTACCCATTTGAAACCAAAATGGTCGTACAAGGTGTGGATGACACTAATGTGAATTGGCCACATGGAATAATCCTTGGATGCATTATTAACACACCTAAATGCGCAATCAAACACCATTCAATTCACTATGGAAATATAAGAAGATAATCTCTCTCATTCTTAGATATTCTCATCTCTACAAATAACAATGGTTTAATCTCAAGACAAGTTTATAGAAAGAAAACACATTCAAATGTTTACATTAAAGTTTATTCATACCACCATCCATCAAAAAATTTGGATTTATGAACATGTTTACTGGAGCTCTAAGGATTTGTAACCTTTAACACCTTAATACTAAGGAAACTTATCTAAAAAAGACACTAAATAGGAATGACCTTATAAGGATCAAAAATTACGTAAGGATTCCTATAATACAAAAAGAGGCAAAAGAAGCCATAGGAATGCAAAATATGGTTAGAATGGGAAAGTAGGTTTACCTAAAATACAAGGCACATTTGATAAACTAGCCGAACATTAAGAAAAAAGGCATAAAATAAAATGTGTTTGAGACCTTTCAAAACCCTAAGAAATTGCCTTCATAGTGAAAAAGACCATTGTGAAATATCCCTCCAAAAAGGTGTCTATGAAATTCCATACACCTATGGCATCCTTTACGTTAGTGAAATAGGAATATATTTCCAAACCATAATTAAAGAGCATACGGTTGACATTCAACTTGGATGTATAAAATAATTATTGCTGGAAGAACATGAAATTCACTCCAATCATGCTATCAATATTGGTCATTAATTTCTTTTGGAAATTGAAAATTATTGAAGAAAGGAAGAATAAGAAAAGCAATTGAAATTGAAAAAGCTCCATGTAACCTCAATAAAAATGATGGGTGGAAACTTATTCTTTCATGGAAACCCTTGCTACATATCTTCTCTCATCCTTGATTCCACCTCCCATACCCCGTTCTTAGAAATTGATTAATTAAGCAATCAATAATATGATTGTATTATCATAACTTTTTATAGGACATTCATAATATTAATTACCCTAATTTAATTGATTTCCTTCTCATCTTACATTGTTTACCCTCCTCAATACTCTCCATTTTCCCCATCTTCCCATTTACCATAACAAAAGGCTTATTTAAGAATGTTAAATATATTTATATTTGGAAAGTATTGATTTTATCCTTATTTCCATGATGATGAGTCCTGAAGAGAAACTCAAAATGTCATAAAGAATTTACTATACAAGAGATCCCATAAACTATTATTAATAACATTCATTGCAAATTATCACTAAAAAAATGTGAAACCCTCTTAGATCAATCACCTTGACCTAAAACCTTAACCTAAGGTAAAACTCCTACAAAAGGTTAGTGATTGGGTTGAATTACAATATGTACGCTGCCTACGTTGGTATTTACGTAAATAAGTCTCAAACCACCTACGAGTTTTCCATCTAGGGATGTGACATAACACTACATGGATGTGACTATAGTTGATAATTTGATCACTTGATAGTTCTTTGTAATTACTTATCTTGTATATCCTTGACTTAAATGTGAGGGATTTTGATTTAGGAAGCTTGACTCTTAAACCTAGTTTGGAGTGTTTCATACTTGTGTGAGACCTACTCCTAATGTCTATTGTTATTTTAGAGAAATTTAGGAGATTTTTGTATGCTTTTTGAGTGATTTGCACATGAGAAGCTCTTGAAAGCATCAAGATTTTCTAGATAAGTGATTTGGCGTATTCGAATTGCTTATATAAGTTTTGTGGATATAATTTTTCATTAAGGCAACCCATAATGAAATAACTAACCCATAAAAATACCTAGATTAGGAAATTTACCATTGATTGACTACGAACAGGACCATTCTACACATGATGAACCATTAGACAAAACATTTTCATTCATATGTATATGTAGACACTCAAATTTGGTAACTTATCATTTGGAATTGACAAGTCTAGCATTTTTCCCTTGCTAAAATAAATGCTCACATTCTAAGTCCAATCAACACATATTTCTATCTTTCTTGACTTTCTCATCTCTACACTTTTCTATGTTGTTCACCTAGGAAATATTAATTAATCAAAGTAGTAATTTATCTCTAGGCATCACTCCTAGACTTCAAATTTTAGATCACTATCCCCTATCCAAAGCTGTACAAATTGGGCTCATAGTGGACTAGAGTCTACCTACACAATGTTGGATCCACTTATCTAATGAATTTGTTTCCAATTGTAATATCATATACATGTCATTTTATTTTCCTAGGGTTGGCCTTAGCATGAAATTTCACCTACGGAAGCCTCTATAATCAAGTCATTATCACTTCATAACTCACCTAGCACTTTTATAAGCTCTTATTACAACTATCGACACAAATGCACTCGAGTCTCTCCTAAATATTCATAAAGCGGTTGCACATTATTTAAAGCAGCCACTACTATAGGTTTGAAGCACTCAACCAAGTCAAACAATCTATCTTTCTCCATTTCCAAGCATGCAAAAGTCCTAAATACATGTCTTAGAAAAGGTAAAGTCACTCTAAGCATTAAAAGGTATTAAATTAATAAAAGTGTTTAGTTTAGCAATTGAAATACACTACACCATACTACTACGAATTTGGCTACATTCTCTACTCTATAGTTAGCTCACTATCTTTGTATCAAGACATGTGAGGGAACACATAAGTGGGTTCACCTAGGTTGTATTTACACTTGCACAAAATAATAGGAAAACTACATGAGGCTTGCTCCCAATCAAGGGGATGTTGTGCAATACTTTGATTGGTTTGATAGGGGTTGACTATTAAGGGTAGTCCAGCCTCACCAACACACTAATTTCTCATTTTTTTATATAATTCTTTGATGAAGGGTATTACAAGTATAAGTATTTCCACATGTTTCAAGTCATTAAAAGTTGTACAAGCTATAGAAACATACAATGACACATATTTCTAGTTAAGAGAAGGGAAGGAGAAGTTACAAAACCTTGTTGCAACAGATCCAAAACCTAACACAAGAGGGAAGAACTTGTAGATACTATAAAACACACCTTGCGCATAAGGTATCCTATTCAAAAATACTAAAAACATCATAAAACACAATAATCCCAAAAAAATCAAATAATCCCACAAAAGCAACTAAAATCATAAAATTCCATAAAATGGTGATAAAAACATCTTAGCACTCATTTACTAACCATCACCCCCTCACATTTAATTTTGTTCATCCCATTTACCTATTTATGTGCCCAATGCACTATGGACCCTTATAATCTCATCCATCTATGCACATTGCACCCATACATGTCACACTCTAATATGCACTCAAAAACTATAAAACACCACTCACTCCCATCATTCCAACCCCTAACTCTTTGTGCACTTGAGCACATACTTGAGTTTTTCTTCTTTTCTCGCATATTTCGGTATTACAGGTTTTGGATAGGTGAAGGCCGGTCATAAAGGATTGATGTAACTCACAAGATCATTGTTTTGGAAAATTTCAACACATGTGTTAGTTGATTGTGGATCGGCTTGCGATTTTCAACGAATCGCACCCATGACTAAGTTAGGAATACGTTTCATTTGCATGCATTATTTTTTCATTTTTACTTCAATAAAAAAATGTATCTCCTTAAATGGTTAGGGATATGATCGAGGCAGGTCCCCTAACCACCAAAAACTACTAAAATTTCTCCCAAGTGTGTTTGTGTGTAGGTTTTGTTTCAGATCAAGAATTTTCAAACCACTTCATTCATTAAAGAACTCGTGATTGTCCCTCACTTTTTGAATGGAAACGTAAGTCCATTATTTTTAGTATCATTGATTTGGTGATTGTTATATCAACTAATACATCTTGTAGGTGATCCAAATTTAGGCATACATAACCATACCATGATCCAGAAAGAGTTGTATGGTATTGGACAAGGTCAATTTATAATCACGGTATCACAAATGAGGCATCTTCTAGTTCTCAAGTTATTTACTCAGTTTTCACATTTAGATCTCCTTTGTTCCACTTCTTATAACTAAGTATTTATCTCCTCTTGTGTTTATGAGCTATTGTTGTATCGTTTATCATTTTTACAAGTATTAGTGTTTTATTTTAATTGTGCATCATTAATTAGAAATTAATTAATTTGGAAGAACCCCATGTAACAAACCCTTACATCTTATATAATTTATTATCTCACATCTCTTACATTTTTTGGGTATAATCATTTGGTGAAATCAATCTTGTTTGAATCTATCACTCAAACTTTGGTTGCAAGGGTTTTTCCTTCCCTTTTGGTTTCATATGTATCAAACCCCGTGATTTGTATTCAAATTTAATTATGATTCCCATCTCTTTCATGCCCTAAAACCAATTTTATAAATTTTCCCTAGGGATTCATGTTTATTCCTTCCCGTTGGGCCTCTTTCTAAGATATCTTATTGGAAAGAAAATATTTAGTCATATATCTCAAGTATAACGAATTTGTTTTCAAATCCCTCAGAGGTTTTTATACATTTTTTATAAATGAAATGAAAACCTCTTTTTTGTCTAATGTTTAACACTATTTTTGGAATTTCAAATGTTTTGTTTTACCTAGTAAGGGAATCATTAGAAAAAATACATAACTATTTGAAACTTCCTTGCTTCCTTGGAGGTTTTTGTTCCTCATATTCAGATCCTAATCTAACTCTCTTTGCTTCATCAAAGTCATATACTATCTTTAGTAATTGTCATTTTATTTATTTGATGATTATCACTTTTTTCTAAAAATCACTTTTTGGCCTACATTTATTTTGATACATATCTTAACCATAACAAAAAAATCAAATCTCTATGGGGTTTATATTTATTTTGATAAATTAAATGAAAACCTCTTTCCATTTTCCATAATCATTATCAAACTTTTGGAAATTCAAAATTATTATTTTTAGCTCTAAGAGCATAATTGGAAAAATATACCATTTTTACAAATCCCTTAGAGGTTTTTATTTTTTATATTTGTATCTTAAAATACCTCTCTTAGTTTCATAAAATTATTCAATTTTTATAAATATTTATTTGACGAATGTCACTTTTGATTAAAAATGACTTTTGGCCTATCCTATATGGTATCTTGATTTTCGACCTTCCATTTTATACTTAGTGCATAATTAATTATACTCTTTTTAATCATGGATTATGTTAGGGCTCTTGCTATCCTTTTAATCAGAGTCCACAACCCTTCGAACTCACAAGTATATTGATTCTTTTGATCATTCTCTTGATACCCATGACCTTAGTTATTCTCACCCTTTACATGATCTTCAAGGTCATGCTAAAACTTGGGAGAAAATTCAAATTTATATCTATGAGATTATCTCATAACCTTATATCATTCATGTTACCCCACAACATCCTCCTTACTTTTCACTTTCACACATAACTCTAAGGTTAATATAGTTACCACTCCTTGTCCTCAATATTTTCCTGATAATTCCATTAAGATTTTTATGCCTACTACCTCCCAACCTAAGCTACGGGTGTCTCGTGCCTCTTGTCTCCCTATAGATACAACTAACAATGAAATTTTATCCTCTTCGATGATGATAATGTCTTGTGTGATTGTCATATTACTTCAATTAATATATTAATTAATGGTGACTCTACTTTTATGATAAGGACATGGATAGTTGATGGTGACTCTTACTCTCCTCTTCTCCTATATATGATAATGTAAATACAAGTTTTATTCTTCCAAATAATAATGATGTGTATACTTGTTTTTCGTATATTTCTCATGAATGCAAGAACAATAACTCAACTTGTGTCTCTTCCCTTCTCAATAAGGTGGAAAATTCTACTATATGGCATATGCCTCTTACAAAATTGGGAATGTGTTACCATAGATCCTACGTCCACAAATGGTCATGACAATGACAACTTTTATAAGGCTATCCTAAAATATATTAAATCTTTACAAAATGATATTCAAATGTAAATTCAAGGTATGACTACTAAAATCAAATCACTTAAGGATAAGATAACACATCTACGAAATTCCATGCATAATCCTACACCTTCACATGTTCATATTCCAACTCCCTCTATAGATCCCAATGATTACGTTGTTAGTGTTTCATATTCTACTTCAAGATGAGTTAAAGTTTTACATCATGGTAATAATTCATATCATATGATTCCCAACCTATAGTTCCAACAAAGCCTCCTACTTCTTAGAAAAATGTTACGCTTTGACAAATCTTAGGATTATTCACACAATAGTTTTCTCATATTATTTGATAACTCATTGATTCGCTTTCCATATAATTATCATCACCCTCCCCATCATCTCAAGCATGAAAAATACTGACATTTTTATAACTTCCATCATATTAATAGACATTGCAATAATGATTGGTATGCACCTTTGGATCAAAAACTTGAATTGTTTGAGGAAAAAGGAATTATAAATTTTAAAGTAAAATATTCTAACATACCCCCTTCTCTTCCTTCCCCGGAAATGATCTATGGAGGATGTGATATCCCAAGATGGTCCCTCCTTGAACATACTAGTTTCTCACCCTCTTATGAGAGATATCTATTAGAATGGAACCCTACTAATAAACCAAGTAAAACAGTTAAATTCAAATTGATCACAAAAGAGAAAAACTTTGTACTTAAGGATAATCAAATTAATCATACATATCCATCATTATCGCTAAGAAGGCCATATATACAACCAATTAATACATCATGAATAATAAACAAGAGTGCATCTTATGAGCTTAGAATGACTAGATGTCCTATATTCAATTATTTTATCCATTACAACACATAGTATGACTTAGTCACATAATCACTTGATATACGCAAAACATAATCCCTTCTCAAATACTTGGGGTATATTAGGATCCTCCTCCTTTCTATAGAATATGTTTCCTTAAAATATATATGCTCACGTATACTTTGGTGGGGGTGATAATTTCATTATTTTTACTAATAGCTATGATGTTATACCCTCACCTATTTCTTATACTCCATCTCTTATGCATATACCCACGGTTTCTACCTCTACATGGTTATTATATCTTTGGGGGAAATCCATATCCCCCTCAAAATTTTACAATGTATATGGCTCCTATACATCTTACACATGATCATCCTTTTTCCCTTATGGCATATGTGAGATCTAAACCTCCTTCACCTTATGGGTTTTTTTCTATCTCCTAATGAGGCTCTTATTGGGTAGATCTTGTGTTACCCCCTCCATATACATATCAATTTTTAAAATGAAAAATTCATTATATATATATATATATATATATATATATATATATATATATATATATATATATATATATATATATATATATATATATATATATATATATGAAATGATTTGCTATTTGTTATATTGTTTTTCATGTTGGCTTGATAAATAACATATTATTCTATATACTCTTTACATGCATGCTCTCACGAGGTATATTGAAGTTGATGTAGGACAAACATAGATTAATACATAATGACATGTGTTGGATTCATCCTTTTCAATGACACTAATCTTTGGGGGCATCCACTACATTGTTCAGGTGTTTTTGTTTAATTACAATTGCTTTCTATTTCCCCATTATGCTCAATTAATTATATTATGTATATGTTATCTTTTGTAGTGCTAACCTATCTTTCTTTATGTACTTTTTCACTACTATTATTTGTTATACTTGCTTGACTAGATTGTATTTCTTGCCTTCTTATCTTGACTACTTGAATGATTATTATATATGGCCTAAGCACCTTGATCCCTTTTCAATGACTAAGCACCTTTACTACTTGAATGATTATTATTATATATGGCCTAAGACATATATTAATACATAATGACATGTGTTGGCTTCTTCCCTTTTCAATGACACTAATCTTTGGGGCATCCACTACATTGTTTAGGTGTTTTTGTTTAATTACAATTGCTTTCTATTTCCCCATTATGCTCAATTAATTATATTATACATATATGTTATCTTTTGGAGTGCTAACCTATCTTTCTTTATGTACTTTTTCACTACTATTATTTGTTATACTTGCTTGACTAGATTGTATTTCTTGCCTTCTTATCTTGACTACTTGAATGATTATTATATATGGCCTAAGCACCTTGATTATCTCGTGACACTGTGGGTGTCCCATGTTTGTGGTTTTATGCCTCACTTGTGTGTATGCACTTGTTTCTTTGTATGTGGCCTAAAGTGCCTTCTATGTGATTTTCTAGTGACACTGCGAGTTTCCCATGTTTGTATCTTTATACCTTGATATGACAATTTTCTATGATATCATTTATGTTAACGATTGTTCTTACTTTATTCTATATTTTTGTACTATTTCTACTCTTTCTTGTTGCTTGTTGTATGTTATTTTATTTGTGTGTCATGTTGTCATCTATGAGCAACCACTTTTGCATGAACATGATACCAACAGTGGCCGCCATTAAAACCTTATATGTGATACAATGTAGATTATTAGACTTATCTGACATGGGTACACATTTTCTTTTGAGTTGTGCCCTCAAATGTTTTATCACACACACCTCAAAAGAGGGGGCATTCATTGATATGTATTATAAATCTACAACCAATACGGGTAATTTACAAGACACAAACATATGTTTTTACAAGGTATAGATTCTCATAAGTAGGTACAAATATATAATAGTGGAATAAATTAACATTTTCAAAACCATACACTTCATGTCTAGAGAATCGCATAGTCTAGACCCTATTGGTCATTTCATACTGGGAAAATACACAAAAATCAGCAATTTCAAATTCTTGCGGGAAGTTACATACTTTTAGAATAATTTCATACACAATTCAGAGTAGAATATAGGGGCATGGGTAGTTCATTCCTTCTCCAATCACACTACTCAAATACAATTACTAGGACATATTTTGGGGCCACGAGCCTTCTTATCCTTTGCATTATCTCAACATTTTCATACTTAGACTTAACTATAAAAATTTAGTGGGGGCATGGTGTATCCATTTCTTTTAACTGTGTGGTCTATTTGATAAAAAAAAATCATTGTATTTTAACCCAAAATATAAAGGATATTCTATAAGTGTGACATGTTAGATCGTCATTCTCTAGGGTAACAACACAATATATTATACATGTGGTAAAAAAATAGTATACAATGCAAAGTGGAAAAAATCCTAAAATAATCAATGAATTATAAAATGCTAAAAAACAACAAACTATGGGAAAATATAATCCAAAAGATAATAATTGGAGGTAACAACGTAATACATGGAACAACATTTTTTTTTGGGGGAAACATGTTTATGTGCACACCAAACTATGACATTGTAGATTAATATAATATATGAAGAAAAATTCATAGCATGTTAAATCATAATCCTCAAGGGTAATAACACCATGCATTATAGACATATTGTTGCTAATTAGTCTATGAACGCAACTATTACAACACAAATATAATAATTTAATATTAAGAAGAAGAAAATGTAGTTAATTCTCACATATATTGATGCATTAAAATTAAAGATAAAATCACTTGACTTGACTACAAAATATTGGAGAAAGAAAATTTCAATAGGGGAAAGGACCCAGTGACTAGTGGACCCTAAATTAAGGGGCATATATATCAACTTAAACTTCATAAAATTAGATTTAAAAATACCCTTTAATACATAATGACTTCTTTAATATATAGATTTCCTTTTGAATATTTAAAATATGTGGAGGGTACTTTTTAAGGTATTTAAATAAGGTGATTTTAAATACAAAGGATTTTAAGGTGGACCATTACTTGAGGATTAAGTCATGTAGTTGGAGTCTACTTAGGTGTCATCATTTGATTGGTTAAATGTTTGATGTGACTTGATGTAACCTACTTTAATGGGTACTTTTTATTCAATTTTTGTTGTTAAAATGACATGTACTTTTTAATTAAAACTATTAGCACTTTAATGCACATATACCTTCCCCACCATTGGTCCATGCACAATGACTTGGTCCTCTCCCTAAATTGTTTGACTTTATTGTTGTTAAATACATCACACTATGCATCATAAAATAATAATATCCAAAATGCAAGTTTTGGAGGTAACTCGTAATACATGGAATAACTTAGAACTTGAAAATGCACACTTAACTCAAGACATTTAAGTTTAACACATTATTGTGAGACAATCTATACCACATCTATGAGACAATGCATTCTTTGACTTGATGTATTAACAATGTAGGGTAGTCCAGAAAAATTATCAACACAATATGAAAGTTGAACACTTTAAAAAAAGATTGTACAAAATGATTCATTAAGGTTTACATGTGTTAGTGTATTAAAGTAAATAGACAATTTCTTATATTATTTTATATTAAGATTTATTCAATAAAATGATGGTCTTCACTTTGGATGCAAGTGAAATTTGAATTTAACTTAGTGTATGGACAAAAATATAGCTTAAGATAGATCATCATTATCTTAGTAACAATACAATATATTGTTGACATGTTCTAGTTATAATGTAATTGGAAGCCATATTGAATTATCATAATATAAATATAGCAAGTTAAAATATAAGAAAATAAGGTTGTAAGTAATGATGTTAAATTAAAGTTGACATGTTGTAGTGTATTAAAATGTAAGAGATAATCGAATGAGTTGTGGTCTAACGGTGTATGATGGTGTAAAATTTGTTACATAGCCACCCACCAAGGTTCTACTCCTAGAAGATACCGATAAATAAGGGATGAGGTCGGGATTGTTTCTAGGTGAATTTAGCGGAATAGAAATCTCTCAATCCTTAAAGCAACTAAGCCTAAGAATTTTATACTGACTATTTCATGCAATTTCATATTCAATAAAAAATGGTACAATCACTTTGACCTAAGTATAAAATGCTACATAAAGAAAAGACATATGATTGATGGAATTCACTTTCAAATAATGCACTACAATTTTTTGAGGTAATAACATAGTCCGTGGAACAACATACAATTTTTAAAAATGTCTACATACACACCAAACTATGAAAGTGTACAGTTTAATAAAATATATATAATCTTTAATATGCTAACATCACAATACATTATTCACAGATTGATCAATGGTCGACACAATTATCATAATGTAAATAAATCAAAAATATAAAACAACTATTCACATAAAATTTCCTATAAAAGATTTGGACATTAATTAATTAAAATAAATATTGAATCAAGATAACATCATTGACACAACATTATAAATGTACATGTAAATGATGCATATGAGGAAGCATAAAACAAAAGAAATTACTTATTTTTTTAATTTGTGAAGGCATAAATGAGAGTCCGATAATAACATGTACGATGGAATGTAAACATTAAAATATATAGTCTTCAAATAAAATGGAAGGGTTGTCAAATTAAAAATATCATCCAAATCTTATATTCAAAAAGAGAAGAATTAAGAAATCACAATATTGAATACAATTAAATTTTTGAATTTAAATAATTTTTTTAAAAAACAAATGGAAAGCTTAAATATTAGGTATAATACTATATAATTAAAAAAAAAGAATAGGTTCATAAAGAGCTTATTATCCGAGAAAATGTTAAAAGCTTCGCTACATTTTCAATGGCATAAGAAAAAGAGATAAAGCTAAAATAAATGAAATAAACTTGAATTGTGAAATAAAAAAGAGACAATGGCGCCAATCTTTTTATGTTTAATATTTTTATGTATTATTTCATTAACTATTAACTTCATTAATGATATCAACAGTTCAAAGTAGTGGGTCCAATCAATACCCATATCACAAAGGGCTACAAACATATGTGAGAGATAAGCTTACCAATAACCCAAAAAAAGACCTTCCCGCATATGGTACAAGAGTGATTTCTATTAGTCCATAAAATGTGAATTTCATTAGCATTGAGAGAATAAGGAATCCAATAAAGTAATTGATGTGCAAAATAAATAAAAAATAATTATTTTTTTTGCAATATAAATTTTAAACTAATATAACATGATTTAACTACATGTAAGAGATAGTTCAAAGGGCTCCCTACTCCCTACGTGATTTGGTCAAAAATGAAACGTAAAATAATTGTTTATTTGATTGATTGTAACCTACAAATCAATTTTGTAAACTAGTCTAGAAGGAGAGTTGAATTTTGCAATACTAAATACGCTTGCTCAAGAAGGCACTTTCATTGAGGATTAAAACTATAGAACTTTAGAATAGATATTGCCATTTTTTAAATTAAAAAGTGCGTTGTTATTAATATAAAAATATATATAGTACAACACTTATTATATAAAAAGATGGTGGAAAAATTCACACCCCAGAATGCCAAACACATTGAGCTAAATAGGCCTCAAGAAGAAGACTAGCCTACCTCAAAGCAACACCATTAAAGTTGTATATTCACAATAGAAATAAAAGTACATTCCAATAAAAACGGTGTAAAAAATAAAAGCACATAACCAAAAAAATAAGATAATTATGCAACAATAGTGAACATGGTGGTTGGAAGAGGTGGAGGAGGCCTATTTAAGTTATCCCTAGCCACTAGTGTTAGAGGGGTGATCCTAAAAGAATAACTACATATTTGCATAGAATAATATATTAATTCACACTATATCATATAACATCCGAGCTATTACAAATATATATAGGAGTACATTTTCCTATTATCTAGGAAACCTCCTCTAACTTCTCTAGCTATTATTGATGAGTTGTTAATACAACTCTCAACATACTCCTAGAATAGTGTTATTGTTACTCACGTAACAATACACACTCTAAACAATAATATCATAAACAACTCGTAATATGAGTTGTTATTACAACTCAATTAATTTAGCCAATGTAAATATTATATTTCCTAACATTCCCCCCCTTAATGTTTACATGGTACAACATATCTCGTTCATTGATTGTAGCCTGCCACCTCTGTGTGCTCATGATCAACTCCGCAAATGTGCAAAGCATTGGGCTTGCACAAAACTCGAACATGTGCCAATGCACATTGATGGTTTTCTCCGGCTTCTACCAACAACCTTACCAAATTGGTTTTGCAGGTGTACCAATAACCTTTCACAATTGGTTTTGCAGGTTTACCAAAAACCTTACACAATTGGTTTTTACAGTTTACCAAAAACCTTACACAATTGGTTTTACAGGTTTACCAAAAACCTTACACAATTGGTTTTACAGGTTTACCAAAAACCTTTCAATTGGTTTTCCTGGTTTACCAAAAACCTTCACATCATGATTGCTACAATACTTTTTGATCAATATTATACAATGTCTCTACAACAGGGAATCATGTAGGAAATACTGCTTTCAAAACTGAACAATAAAACATAATGGAAATGGAACAATGAGACCATGTTCCCCCCTCAATGTGAACATTTCACTTATTCAATCCAAAATAGGAACTCTGAAATCATACTGCACACAACAAACTGCAATTCTGAAATGAAAGAAAACTCACACACACACTTGTCACCACAACTTCATGCGGCCCCGTCGTTGGTGACTGACGAGAGGTCACTGAATGACCTCCATCCTCCTGTGCCTCCATCCTCCATTCAAAAATCATCTAGAAGAGAAAATCTTCATCACTTTGATGTGCGGTATTTTCTTCCTCTTCATTTTCTCCTTCTTCATCAACAATCATGGCATTATCTTGTAGTTTCCCATCAAGTAAGTCTTGTGCTCTTTTTCTGCAATTGTTAGATATATGACCAGGTTGTTTACAATAGTAGCATGTAAATTGTTTCTTTGGTCCTTTAGAGGTTGAACCGTATTTGGGCATTTTCTTACCAAATGCTTTCTTGTTTCTGCCAAACATTGCAGTCTCCTCTGGTTCAACAACCATAATTATTTTTTCTTCATCTAACAAAGAAGAAATAAGTTCTTCTAGACTTGGATTTATTTTTCTTAATGTAAAGACCATATTAGAATAACATGAAGGCATGCTATTAAGTAATACTGCTTTAGCATCATCATCAGGTACATCTACTTTTATGCCAGCAAGTTGATTACAAATAGAACGAAACTTACTGATATGCTCCACCATGCTCTCACCTTCTTCCATCTTGAGGCCGAACAATCTTTGCTTTAAAGATATCGTTGCGCTTCCCATTTGTGATCCAAACAACTTGTTCAATGTCACCCAGATTGTATGAGAGGACTTTTTAAGTCTATATGATGTAGATAAGCATCTGATAGACCCAATCCGATAATTGCTGTAGCCTTTCGATCTCTGCTGTCCCATTTTATTGCTTCATCTGCATTTGTCGGTTTTTTTCTTTTCCATCAACAATATCCCATAAGTATTTGTTGATTAGGAATAATTGAGTCCGCACTTGCCAGGTATGAAAATCTTTGCCTTCAAATTTTTCAATGTGACTCAACTTATTCATTATGAATTTTCACACAATTTGGACGTCGGATTCTACCGAGAATGCGTCCGTGTAATAACTTGTAAAAAGTAATTAAAGATTACTTTTTAATACAATAGATCAATGATGAAACTTACCAGTGATACTATAATTAAAGAGACTTAACAATTTTTCACAAACTACAACAAGCTAGTTAAGAGTAACTAAGAGCCATAATTGACCTGACCTCTATAACACGTGTATGCTTTGCTAAGGAATGCAAATACCTTTGAATATTGGAAAACCACTCACCTTTATTTGTCTTCCTGATCTATAGCTGGATGCGACTCAATGCATGGCGATTCAATTGAATCGATTTGTAGAAGATATTGACCGAGCCAATAAAGTGATGGAGCAGTGGTTTGCAAAGCAGTATTGTCAATACAAAACAACTCAGGGCCGAACCAAACAGACCCATGAGAACACTAAAGCTGTCAAAGGATTTGACTGTGCAGACTTGTGATGTGAGAGAAAACCACAGATATGTGCTCCTTCTGAGCAATCAGGATTCCCATAGAACCCAAACCATTCATTTGTTTGATGACTCGATATAATTCATTGAATACACTTTCTTATAGCTTGCATGTATGGTTACTCACATTGACTAACAAAACACATGGATAGACAGTTTGCCGTGTATGGATAGCTTTGATATCAAGAGGAAAATTCGCATGAGTTTCTTCAGTGAGCTGGGCATTCTGAAGGATCTGAATTGATAGATCTATTTGTTGATCAGTGAGGAATGACAACTGAAAATGATGGGTCGATGGGAAGTGTATTCCAGGAATGAGGAAGGCAAGACATTAAACAACAACTGAGTTGTATCTATTGTAATGTATGCATGAAAAATAAAAATTTGTGGGCAAATGGTGCTATACGGCCTGCTCAAAATTGATGCATCGACTTAGTGTAGGACTAGGAGACAATTGTGTAAAACGCAGTTTGTAGACATCAAAATTATATGGACGCATGCATGGACAACAAAGCATATGGCTAGATAAAACTTCAATAATTGACTCCTCAATGTAAGCAAACGAAGTCAGAATCACAGGATTTCTCTAGACAATTCGGTGTATTTAGAAAGCATGCAATGCATTTAGGATTGAGTTTGATACCATTCCACCATAGATGTATATGCACCAGATCTTCTGAGGAAGTTGACAATCCACACGATTTTATATGACACCTTGGAAAATTTACAGATCTGTTCAGAACTTATTCACCGCTATATACTGTAAAATTTCATCTCATACTTGAATTCATATGTAGGGGCATTACAAAATTGGTTTCCCTTTCACAAATTAACTCTCCATTCTAATCCCCCTCTGAAAATGCTCACTTTGATGCCAAATAAAAGAGCAGCTACATATTTGCACAGAATAATATATTAATTCACACTATTTCATATAACATCCGAGCTATTACAAATATATATAGGAGTACATTTTCCTATTATCTAGGAAACCTCCTCTAACTTCTCCAGCTATTATTGATGAGTTGTTAATACAACTCTCAACATACTCCTAGAATAGTGTTATTGTTACTCACGTAACAATACACACTCTAAACAATAATATCATAAACAACTCATAATATGAGTTGTTATTACAACTCAATTAATTTAGCCAATGTAAATATTATATTTCCTAATGAGATCCGTATTTGGTATGGGATCCAATCCATCATTTATTTGTTGCTCTTTTTCTTCATTTTGGTGAGGAGAAATGACTAATGCCAAAAGTGAAAATTTCCCTAGGGATGATCCCAAACACTTCCACTACAACCTTTCAAGTGGTCAAAAACACCATCCTTGTGGGTGGATGAAGGGGTTGAGATCCGGGAAAAGATTGATGGCAATAGGGGAGTAACTATAACTTCTATCAAAACGGTGTCTAAAAACCTCAACCAAGGCCTTGAGAAGGAGAGTTGGTGTGTGAAGAATATGGAGGCACTCGACTAAAGATACATAGAGCTTTCCCCATTGTGAGAGTATAGATTGCAAATTCTCTAACTTTGAGAAAAAATTCTCCACTTAGACGTGAATCTAAAGAAACACATTGGAGATCATGATAATTTTATTAGTCATGCAGAGAAGTCTCAATCCATAATAGTGTTATTAAAAATTGTAAAATTTCTATCTTTCTAAATACGAAAAAATAATATCAACACAATTTTTTTCCAATACTCGTATTTTGTAGGAAGCATGGTCAAGTTCCCTAGCATAATCATTTTGCAATTAAAAATTCAAGGGTAAGCGGTTGGAAAAGGGAATGGATTCATTTATATGCATATTGAGCATGGGGAAAATAAAGGAAAGGCATTTGAAAGTGTCGATTGTTGGAAAATTGGAAAGTAAGCTTCAAATATCCCATGCGTTTAGGTTATCCCCAACAATGAGGTCCTAATACATAATACACCAAATAAAATGGGTTTTTTTAGGATCAATTAAGAATTTTCATAGGTTAATAAACCTTTTAGTCAAACAACATCTCAAGATCAAATGTTCTAGCCCACCTAAAAGAGATTCACCCAAAACATGTTGTGGGGCTAGGAGATGGTAAACAATTTGTGGTGTGTACTAGAAGAAGGGGGTGGCTAAAGGCCAATTCTATTCTCTCCACTAGGAACACCATATGAATACCAATTTTGAGAATTTATTCATCAAGTATAGAAGTTTAAATTTCATATATGATCTCTTAATCTTCTTTCTTAAGCTAAAATGTAGCTTTAAGTATATCATATGGTAGCAAATTGTGAGAAGCTTTACAACGTAGGTCACCAATAAATTTGATTTTAAAGAGTTGGAACCTATTTAATCTAGAGGGGAACATAGCAAATGGGACATTATGAAAATTGAGAATGGGATACCACCATAGAGAAAGAGAGTTGAGCGAGAGTCCAAATATGAAGCCATCCCCAAACCATATCATGTTAAGTTTGAGAAGCTCCCATGCCTTCCAAATGATTTTAGGAAAAAAATTCCAGTAAATATTCACATGCACCGATGACAAGAGTAGACTCTAAAATCCCAAACCCTTCTAGGTTTTTCCTCCTACAGGAGTCCCTTGAGTGATGCAATGGTGGAGAAAAATATTCCAATTTTCGAGATCCTTCAAGACTTTGGATTATCCATTTGAAATTGAAAGCATGCCCTTAAAATTCGATATACAACATCCTGGCCCTCTTGTTTCTTTAAGCCAACAACAAATACCCTAAGCTACCATGTGAAAACCTTTTTCCCTTCAGAATTAGTCCATAAAAAATATTTGAGAATATTTTCCAATTTATATATGCAACGTTGGAGGGGTCCCAACATGGAGAGTAATAAGCATGAGTACTTACAAGTAATCGAGAGAAAATTTTAAATTCCCCAACAAGAGAAAGAGGCTTGGTGGTCCAATAGGCAATTTTCTTGTCAACCCTTTGGACCACTAAAGACTAAATTTTAAATGGTGAGACTCGAAAGTAAAAGGTATGCAAAGAAATTTTAATTACAAACCCGATTGAATCCATTTTCGCAGACACTGGTGAATCCATTTCATTGAAGTCCTTCCATCCAAGGATGTTTGGAAGAGATATATTTTCTATAGCATTAAGTATTTTTCCATGTATGGAAGATCTAGAAGCATATCTAGGCATTCCATGGCATTGTTGTGAAAACATTCATCTTCTAAAACAATGAGAAGAGTAATGTACAAAATGTCATTTAATGAGTTTTTAATCGAGCGAGGAGAGATATTCCTTTCACCAAGCATTAAGAAGAATACTATTAGGAAATCCATGCTTAGTGCTCCATTGATATGTATGAGTGAATAATAATTACATGTGTAATTATTATTTAGGTGAATGGAAGTTAGTAAATTAGTAAATAATAATTATTGGGGTAATTATTATTTATATGTATGTTAGTAATAAAAAAACTATAACAAATATATTTGTTGAGTGAGTTTCAACAAATCATGTTAATAGAGTTGGGAGAGAAATACGTGGAAGGAGTAGTTAGAACTGCATCCTAAAATATAGGAATCATATTCCTATATATATGGTTTGTATTGTAAAGATTAATTAATGAATAAGAATTATTATTGTGTGTTAGATTGTTCTTCTGTTCTGATCTCTACAAATATCTTTGGCTCCTACTCCACATTTGGTATCAGAGCAGGATTTTCAAGAGATTATGGAGTTTTAATATGAGTTGAGGGGAAACCACACCCTATTGTTTATTGCCCCAAACTGATAGGATATTTTAAGTGAATATACATGTTTTAGAATAGAGAAGTGTTTCTAATATCAATTGTATCTCCATTGTAGTTTTGTTTTTGTGTTGCTATTGTAGAGAAAGTGTGAAGGAGTCGGTGTTTTCAGTCTAGTCTGATAAAGAATTTTCACCAACATCTGTATATGAAATTACAACCAATATTCATTGAGATTGAAAAAGAATCTTCCCTCACCAAGTGTATCTATGCCTTCATTCATTCCTTGGATTAAAATATTTGCATTTTAGTCATCTTGTGAAAGATTATCTTGGATATTTCCTCAATTTTTCGTTAAACAACTTCAACCACGTGTAAAAACACATATATCGAATAATCTATTTAATTTTGACAGTGATCGATGATGATTCTAAAAATATCCAATGATTCTAACAATTAACAGTGATTCTTCTTGCAATCGTCCGTGATTTTGTGGATCGCCAACAATTATCTTTGATCACTCGCGACTACCTTTGTGTAAAACATAAAAGTTTTGAAGGTTGCGATGAAGGAAAAAGTGTTTGGCTTGGGGTCTCTTCCCCTTGACCCCGCCCTACTTGTGATAGGAACGCGCCGGGGCATTGCCTCGGGACCCGCAAAGGGTGCCCCTTGACCCCACTTAGTACTACTGTCCCCAAACTCCCTCTTTGGAATTTGAGCCAAAAAAAAATTGGTAGGGAGTCACATCGATAGAAGAGGTTGAAATTTTGAGCCTCATGAGCTTCATCCGGCTGAACTAGAAACATCACATCGGAGGATGGAGGTGAACATAGGTTTGAGGTTAATCAACAACCTCTCGTCAGTCATCAACGATGGGGCCACATTTTGTTGTGGTGTGAGTATTTACTTTCATTTTTTTGGTATGTTTTTCATTGTTTTCAATGTTCTAGTTTCAGTATGCTTTAGTTTGTAGTTTTCTGTTTGAATAAGTGGAAATTTCACATTAAGGGGGGAAACATGATCCCAACATTCCATTTTCATCATATCAGCATTTTCTGTGTGTATGAGCAACAAAATTCAACAGATTTCCTATGTTATTCCTTGCAATGAGATATTGATGAGAGTTGATAATAGTACTTGACACATCATGATGTGGTTGTAGGTAAACCACTTGAAAACCTTCATTTTTGGTTTGTGGTACTCCACTTGTAAAACCACCATTTTTGAGTCGTGGTTAACTATTTGAAAACCATACATCGGGTTTGTGATCATCCTGAAATAAAAATCACCAAATCATGAAAGCAAGTGCAAGTACAAAGGCATGTTTTCCCCATGTTCGCACTAAGGGGGGGAATGTTAGGAAATCCATGGTTAGTGCTCCATTGATATGTATGAGTGAATAATAATTACGTGTGTAATTATTATTTAGGTGAATGTAAGTTAGTAAATTATTAAATAATAATTATTGGGGTAATTATTATTTATATGTATGTTAGTAATTTGTTATAAGTTGTTTTATATAAAACAACTATAACAAATATATTTGTTGAGTGAGTTTCAACAACTCACGTTAATAGAGTTGGGAGAGAAATATGTGGAAGGAGTAGTTTGAACTACATCCTAAAATATAGGAATCATATTCCTATATATATGGTTTGTATTGTAAAGATGAATTAATGAATAAGAATTATTATTGTTTGTTAAATAGTTCTTTTGTTGTGATCTCTACAAATCTCTTTGGCTCCTCCACAAATACATAAAAAGAAAATAATTGAACCCTTCTACAAGAAGGATATAGAGGAATCTGGTTGAATGACATCATTTCCTAATGGATTTGAATAACCCAAACCGATAGATTGAGCACCACTAATTTTGATATAGGCTCCAACATTTTGAAATAACATATTGATAATGTGGACAAAGTGAGGTCCAAAACCAAGAGATTGTAACATAGAAATTAACATATGCAATTCAATCTTATCATAGGTTTTTCAAAATCAATCTCACAAAATAGGGATTTTTGAATAAAGACCTTCCCCCACTCCATACCTTTCTAGATAGAAACAACATTGTGCAAAATGTACCTATGTTGGATGAAACAAGTTTTCTCACTTCTTAAAATGAGGGGAAGAATATGTATGAGTTGTTTTCAGGGGTTTAGAAATGATTTTATAAGAGACATTGATAAGGTTAATGGGTCTATAATTGGAAATATTCTTAGGTTCTCCAACTTTAGGAATGAATTTAATGTTTCATTGATTGATAAAGTATCCCAAGGATTTGGATATTATAGCTTTAGAATAAATCTTGTGCATATCAAGTCCCATTGTATCCTATGTTAGGAAATAGTTTTTATGTTGGGTAAATTATTAGTATATTGTTATTTGTTTGTGAGGTTTTTTGTACTTGTGCCTATTACCAGGTTTTTATGTATTGCTGGAGACATCTAGATATTAAATATAATATATTGATTGCTATTATTCTGGTGTTTTTTTTCTTGATGTGGTATCTCAGCAGGGATTCATTCGAAATGAAAAGAAATGAGTTTTTAATGGTTCATAGGGGCAGCCTGAAATTTCTTCTCACCCCAACTTTATGAAATTATTTTCAGGATTGTTGGTAGCTAATTTCTATTTCATACGAGTATTATTTTGATCTGAAGTGTTAATTGTAGATAGTTATGCATATTGATCTATTCCTTACAGTTTGATCCTTCTGTTGTGCACACGTCCCTTCCAAATCTGAATTAAATTCAAATGCCATAGTACATGAGAAGTTTCAATTCTCAGCATCTGAAATTTGTCAGTGTTTTTCCTCTGCCTGTATGTATGTTATGACCAGATTGATGCATCATAACCGCCTGATATATTACAAGAAAATATGAGTTGTGTCATTCCTGAAGCTTCAAGTCATGAAGTAACGTGTTAATCATAGTGAAAGACAAAGCAACTATAGAGGAAGTGTGCCATGTTGACTTGGAAGATCAGACATCTTGCATGCTACCCATATTAACTGTCATGTCATACTGGTAGGTCTGGGGATTAACACACATATCACATGGAAATGTTGGCCGGCCTAGTCGTATAGATATCAGGAAAACCAGACGGTGAATCTCCACAGGTCGACTAATACATATGGAGTTGTTAAATGTGTAGAAGAATGATGTGAATCATTTGAAAAACTTGGTCTCATTTGGATTGACAAGACCAACACAACGCTATTGATTTGCACCCTACAGGATGATTGTGACTGAATAAAAATGAAGGTTGAAAAATTATCCACAAATTTATTTCACAATGACTAAGGCCCATGTATTAATGCAACTGTCTAAATAGGTTGTTTTATATAATATATCTCTTGGTATTGATCCTGATCTGGTCGTCGATATGTTAGTTGTTAACTCGAAAAGTTTGCCTTTTATTTCGTGGCCCTACCATTAGCAAAGTCATATGGCCTTGGAACCTACACGTTGCATGTGGAATTCTCCGGTGGTCTTCTCAATATTGGTTTGATCTTTAAAGTCTTAAGTTGTATTTAGTTTTGGTATTGTTAATATCAAGATAGGTGCTTCGAGTATATTAGGTATAAGATCTAAATTATAAGGTCGATGGTCTTATGACTAGTCAAACCATAAAAATTGCTTTGGTTGAGTTTCATTAAGGTGTTGTTAGTGTCTCAAGTTATATGTTCAATGTCATTAATAGTTTCTATCGTCAAAAGATTTGAAAAATTGAGTCATTGTAAAAGTCCAAAAATAAAATAAAAATTGCCTCACCGACACTTTTCGGTGGAATCCGACGTCCAATAAAATAATATTACACATTGTGGCGAGAGAAAAGAATAATCATAATGTGGAAATAGTTGAGCGACATGATCATATTTGCTGAGTAAGAAACATAATTCATTGGAGGATTGAGGCAATGGAGGTGGAGGTCAGACAATGACCTCTCATCGGTCATCAACGACGAGGCTTCACTTTTTGTATGATGACATTTGTTTCAGTTGTGTTGTGAGGATTTCAGTTTTTCATGTGGCATGAAAAATAAGAACAAATGATGTAAATTCTTGTTCACTTGTGAGTATTCCTCATGTAACCCCTTTTGTAGAAACATTGTAGAATATTGATCAAAATGTATTGTAGCAATCATGATGTGAAGGTTATTGGTAAACCAGGAAAACCAATTGTATAAGGTTTTGGTGAGCCATAAAACCAATTGTGAAAGGTTATTGGTACACCTACAAAACCAATTGGGTAAGGTTGTTGGTAGAAACTAAAAAAAACCATCAGTGGAGGAATAAATGTGTGTTGGCACATGTGTGAGTTTTGTGCAAATCGAATGTTGTACAGTTAAGGATTTGGTCATGAGCACACCAAGGTGGCACACAATAGTCAAAGAACGAGATATGTTTTACCATGTAAAAACTAAAGGGGTAATGTTAGGAAATAGTTTTTATGTTGGGTAAATTATTAGTATATTGTTATTTGTTTGTGAGTTTGTTGGTACCGCGTCTATTATCGAGTTTGTTGTTCCTATTTGGTAGGCGATGGTTGTGCTTTCCATATGGATATATAATAGCCAAATGTATTGCTCGAGACATCCGGAGACTAAATATAATATATTGATTGCTATTATTTTGGTGTATCTGTTTGATCCTATAAGACTTGGCGTAATTCACAAGGAAACCCATCAATGTTAGGAGCCTTATCAAAATCCATTTGCGTGGTTGTCTCTTTAAGATCATTAAAACTAATGGGCCTATCATAGGCTACTCTATGAGGTTAGTGTATCATGCAAGAGAAAAATTGAAGGCATCTTCTCTTTCAAAGGAAGAAGGTTGAGCTACAAAAACACCATGGTAGTGGTGTACAAAGGATTGCAATATGTTAGTCATTATTGTAATTATATCATTAGAATTATAAATGGATATTCTACTATTTCTTACACCCATGTGTGTGTGTGTGTGTGTGTGTGTGTGTGTGTGTGTGTGTGTGTGTGTGTGTGTGTGTGTGTGTGTGTGTGTGTGTGTGTGTGTGTGTGTGTGTGTGAGCATGCGCGCTGCATGTATGTATGTAAATGTGATGTGCAAACAATATATGTTGTAAGGGTTCGTTATAGGGGTTACTATAAACTAGTTAATTTACAATTAACCATGCATGATCATAATAATGCATAAATACTTGCAACAATGGGAAATGATATAATAATAGCTCCATTACACAATAGGATATGAACACTTAGTTTTATAGATTGAACAAGAGGATATCTAGATGTGCAGACAAGAGAAACCAGCCGATCTAAAACTGAATATGCTTCATTTATGAGACTAGAACTAAAAATTCCTTAGTGCAGGATCATACAACTATTGTACAATATTTCCATAATTATGTAATGTACTTCATCAGATATCACTCTTGTTCACATAATATCAAAATAACCTATAATGACCTGCAATAAAGTGAAAACCATAGATGCCTGCAATACCCTTCATCAAAGCATTAAATAAGAAAAGGAAAAATCCATGTGTAATAAGGTTAGACTACCCTTGGCATTCAACCCTTTCCAAAATAATCCAAGTGTTGTAGTACATGCCCTTGAGTGGGATAAAACCTCATGTAGTTCTCCTAGGTGTATGTGTAAGCATGATTGTGATCTAAGTAAACCCATTATGAGTGCATGTAGTCACTAAAATATGCACTTAATACTTTTACATTATGCCCCTAATATCTTACATACATGATTTATAAGTATGTAAACTAGGCACTGGTGACACCTCTTTGTTCCTTTTCTTACTTTGATTATCTCTTCTCACATATTTTATCTGGAATTTGCATATTTTTGGTTGAGTCACATGGATCCTTGATCCTATCTTTCATTTTGTTTCTATTTGCTTACTACAAGACAATATCACCCAGACAGGACAATAGCGCTGGTGTTAATGTCCTTCTAGGTGCTTTTGTTCTCTTCACTTTAATTTTTGCTTTGTCGATTATTTTTGGTTTTGTGTCTTTTCTTGGTCCCTTTTCACGACCTAGGTCAGATTTTGGTGTCACTATGTGCCAAAATTCAAACAATAAACTCATAAATATACATAACCTACTAATTATTCTAAGGGGAAATTGAGCTATCATTTCTATATCTATCGCATACCAAAGAACAACACAAGGGACTACATTTTTGGGTACATTATTCATCGCATAAGAGGAGGCTATTCTAAATTCCATACCACATATTTTTCATTGTGAAAAAGTAGTTCAGAGTCTGTTATTCTTTGTGCAACTAAAGCACTAGTGAATCCTAGCTCAAGGGACACAATTTAAATCACACACCATAAGAAATACATGGAATCTAAAATTTAGTATAACACTTGGAAAAAAGATCACATCGGGGTGATCGTTAGAGTCGATCGACTTTCTCATATGCATTTTTATTAGTCTAATGTGCGGTTGAGTCTTGTGCGAGTAGTTATGGTTTGTTTTATAGGTATAGTTGTGACATAGTAGAAGTGTAGTGAACCTAACTTAACCTACAATAAATTAAAGGCAATAAGAAGCGACACAAGAAGAACTAGGATCGCAACTATCAAACACCAACGCCTAGAAAAAGAACTATTTCCTAGGAAGCCCTATCTCATTTTAGGTGATTTTGTCCCTAAGATCATCACATTCCATAACAGAAATAGAGCTTACACAGTTTAGAATATACCTTTCCATCATGTTCATCAGTCTAGAATCAGTCTAGACCTATAGTTACAATATGAGTTTTCTTGACCTCCTATCTTTCACTTTTGCTTGTACTTATTTAGCTAGATATTGAATATTTACTATTATGTTTATCCGATCGTAGTGCCCTTACATAGTTTAAATTTTATTAAATCAATTAGTGAACTCATTTATTGATCAAACCCTATATTTCTCTAGGATCCTTTATTTTTGTATATGGCCTACCAAAATATGTTGCAAAACCATCAATCCAAGTCTAGTTCTCCTAATTATGACTCCATTCCTATGACTAATATTCATCCTTATTTCACCAATGTTGAGGATGAAGCCACTTTCTATCGCAAGTCTCATATTACCCCTACTTACAATCCCACAATACCTCGTGTGTTTACAAATCTTTATAAACATATCCCTGATGTTGTATTGTTACCCCCTGTAGAGTCACTAGTGTTTATGATTCTGATAATGAGTCTATTTCTACTAATGAGACATGTGTTGAGGATCTAGTCAATTTTTTTGATGAATAAGTCCTTGCTAATGATGCTTCTCTTTCTCTTGAGTCTCTTGATTTGGTCAATTCTATTATCTATGGCCCTATCCCTCCTCCTTATTCTTCTTTCCCTCCCTTTACATATGCACAAATCCTTGGGGCTAATCATGTTGAGGATGATCTTCCTATTTTATATCCTTCCCCATCCCCTCTACCTTATACTTGTCCATTGAACATTGTGCCTAAAGAGACCTATATTTATTCTTCTCTTGCATGCATGGATCCTCCTCTTACTTTTTCTCCTATTGTTGATGTTCCTATTTCTTCTCATGATGTGTTACAATATTTTTTTATTTTATTTTTATTATTGGCAAATAGTTTTTTGAAAGGGACTATACCCTTGTGTACAAAAGAAGGCCTAGGAGCCAGAATAGGAATTAAAACCAGAAAAAGAAGGATCAGAATCCAAGTGTGACAATGAAGCCCAAAGTAGCCAAAAAATAGCTACCCCATCAAGACAAAACAACAAAAACTCAGCAAAAAATCAGCAAAAAAACAGCAAAAAGACCGCAAAAAACAAACAAGAGTAGCTAAAGCATCTACAACTATTTCTTGGCAGCTTTGTCGATGTTGGCTTTGATGTTCTTCCAGGATTTGAACATTCCCAAAGTTGTCATGATGTGTTACAATATTATTTTAGTCATGATGCATGTATTACTACTCTTGATGTTTCTAAAGATAATGTACTAAATGATGATGATAAATAAAATATGCATGTTGCTTGTCCTCCTCCTTTGGTTGATATTGTTGATAAATGTGTGCAAACCTCCCTTCCTATTGATGTTCCTCTCATTCCTACTACTAGTTATCCTCTTGTTGATCCAAAAGTTGACTTCCAACCTAATAGTGTCCCCATGGCTACTTATAATGGAAAAATCCAACCCCTTAATGAGCCCCTCAATGTGTATGTTATCCCTCCCCAAGAATTTATTTCTCTCATGCATGTTTTTGGTGATTTGCAAAATAAGATCCATACTCTTACTCTTGAAAGTAGGGCCTATTATGCTAGTACTAATAATAATTCCCTTCATGGAAACCCCATTCCTAAGAAGATTTACAATTCAGCTTTCCTAAGGGTTTTACTATGCCTACTTTTTCACTTTTTGATGGGATGGGTAATCCTTATATGCATCTTAAGGCTTTTAGGCTAGCTATGGCTTTCATTTTCTAATGATATATTGTTACTCAAAGATTTTCCTAATAGTATTATTGATATTGCTTCTCATTGGTTTCATCATTTTCCTAGTGGATCTATTAGTACTTATCTTGATATGGAAGAGGCATTTCTTAGACACTTTATTTCTAATAATGGTCCTAAAGTTACATTTGAGTGTTTACCTTCTTTGCATCAAGGAAAGAATGAACAATTCATGATTACATTTTACGTTTCAAATCTTGTATGCATCATTTACTTTTTTAGCCTATTGATCTAGAAATGTAATATATCTTTTGTCATGGCTTAATTTTTCCTTTGAAAGAAAAGTTACTATATGATACATGTGAATCATTTACTCTCATTTTCTTCAAATTTATAACTTTAGAAAAATAATTTCTTAATGATCATACTATTGTGCATGCTTCTAGTTCTTCTACTCCTACCCCACCTAACACTTCTTCTTCTCTTCCACCTATTGCACCACCTTCACAATCACCATCTCCTCCTAAACATACTTATGCACACCCTCCACCCTTGTGTAGGCCTCCACCTTGTTTCACTCCACCTCTTAAGTGTGAGCCATTATAATTTTCACATTATGCTAGGACACATGATGTTTTACACACCTTGCTTGATGAGAGGTTGATTCATTTACCTTCTAATGAGCATCCTCCTCCTCATCGTTTAGCATGAGTGCAATCGTAACCAACCATTCTATAATTTTCATAGGATCAATGGTCATCATGATAATGATTGCTATGTGTAGACACCTAAAATGTCTACATGACTAATTAACATTAATCATGTCCCGCATTTTAGCCTCATCATCATTTATCCGCTATCATCCATTTTAATCTATTTTAATCCATTTATCCATGTATCATTATTATTATTATTCATTATATCCCAACATCATCCATATAATAATTAATCACTAGATTAATTATTATTAATTAATCCATTTTATCATATTTCCCTCTATCATTTTATCATCATTTATCATTTATTATTTATCCTTTTAATCCATCTTACATCCCATTCATTTCATTAATCCATTATTACTTCATATTATCCTATTCTAATCCTTTATTAGGTGTAGGAATTTTACCTCTAATAAAAAAATATTCATAGGAATTTAATATTTCTATGCCTCACCTATCCTAGTCTACACCTACACCTATCACTATCTATTCCATGTAATCACTCATAATTAATTATCCTAATCACATCATTTAATATAAACTAATCATGTGCACATGCAAACACACCTCTAAATATTTAGGGTTCTATTTCTAGAACCCTCTCTAATCTTCCAACTATTATTTCCTCCTCCCATTTGAATTTTTAAATTCAAATGAATCTAGAATTCTCCATTCTATAATTATCTACAAATATCTACACAAATCCAATCTTCTCATCAATTTACAGCCCTTGAATTCAATCTAGCATGGATTAATCATCGCCCTCCAATTTTCCACTCATAAACTATAAATTGAGCTCTCCTTCTCCATGGGAGATAGCTTAATACATCTTAAGAATCCACATCAAATCTCTACCATTTTTATCAATCATCCATCTTAAGATCCTTCTATATACAAGCAATCCAATCTTCATCCAAGCATCCAAGAATCAATCATCAAAGGGGAGGTGTTGTCCAAGTCTTCCCACATCCAAATCTGAAGCAATATTCCAATCCACAAGCAAATCCACCATCAAGGAAGGAGAATTGCATGCTAGATGGTAAGTGTAGGTATAATTCTCCCTCTTTCCATCCTTGCTTGATCTGAGGTAGCAAATAGTAGTGTTAGTTTAGGATTTAAATCAATTTATTTCCTAGTTTTCACACTAACACCATTATTTTGTCTACACTATGATCTTTGTGATCATATTCAGTTGCTTAAGGATAGAGGTGTCATTTCTTAATGCACATGCCATGATAATAGATCCCATTCTCATGTGTCATGATGCCACTCGCCATATTCTATGCCTTTGACTACTTCTTGTCCTTCTCCTTTCATCTTGTCTCCTCCTATGAATATGCATGAGCCAACAACTCCACTTCTTTTGTTTGACCCACACCCAAGTGGGTCCTAAAGGAGCACCACTCAACATTTTTAGATTCACATATTCCTAGTGCTGCTACAATCACTTTGGGTTTATCTTTTGGAACCTATACTTAGGATATCACATCCGTCTAATCACTTTGCATAGTTTTTGCCTTCTCTCTCGCTAGAGGCCATACATTCATTTCATAGTATATGCTTTCATGGTTATCCTACACTAGTATTATTATTAGCACATCATCAATAATTTATTACCTATCTTTATCATAGTTCCATTCCATATTTAGCATATATTCCTATCTATATTTGTGTATAACATTTCTAACATCATTTCAACATCTATACTATTATTATTATCATCACTTATTACAATATCAAAATCAATTCACATAAACTAAGTAAAGCAACTCCATAAAATTCATGTCCACGGTATCCAAATAATGTCATATCAAACCATCAACTCCTCGGGCCCACCCATCGAGTTGCAAAGATCTTTGTCGACCCCAATCTGCATATCGACCCACCAACACGCTTTTTTACTATAGCAATGTGCTCATATGCTCACATATGTAATAGTGAAGTGGATCTTATACCACCACCATGGTCCTCATGTGTGAAATGATATAAATCCCTATATAAGTGTTCCAACACACACCGAATCCACATATATCATGTCCCATGCTCCTCAATACTCTAGAAAATGTCATGCATCCTATATGAAATAGACACCCTACCTCCATCCACTACCACACTAGATGCTAGTATCACTATAATAAACTTCCACAATCAAAGAACACCTAATCTAATAATGTCATCTAGCATGATTCCTAACTCTACACATGATTGTGAGCCTTCAAAATATTGTCTCACAACCCTCTGTTTCGCCTGTGTATCTCATGGGGCCATCACATGTACCCTCTCTCCCACATCTGTGGTAACTAAAGAATCTTATATACATCCTCCAATCTCATTATCTCATAAGTGGGTAACCAAAATGTGCAAGTATTTACACACCATCTCTCACACACAATGTGTCGCAACCCAACATGGTCCAAAACATCCCACTCCTCATCCTCCAGGCCCAATGTAAGCGATGTGGACAAGTTTCTACCTCCACAAAACTCTTGTGAGTGTATATCTCTCTATAGATCACAAACAAGAAAAAAAATGAAATTAGTAATGCCAATACAACAAAAAATTAGTACACAAGCTGCTAAAACAACTTGGACAAAACCGCCCAACTCTATGGACACTAGTGTCCAAAAATGGGACTTTAGTGCCCCAATCCATATGGTACTATCCATAGTCAAAACTGGCCCATCCGACACCAAACAAAAATTCATGTACACTAAAAATCTCAAAAATGTAAAAATTGATGCAAGAATACCTAAATTAGTCTAATCCGATATGAAAAATTAGTCACCTACCAACCGATTTGTAGTTTGTGTATAAATAGCCTTTATCACCATCTCGAACCTAGTTAGGATGGCCTCTCATGCACACACGTGAATTTTTATCACTTAGAGCTCCAAATCACAATTCTCAAATTTACAAATGAAGTTCCTTTTGACTTTTTCACTTACTATTTATAGTAAAATCTCCTTACCCACAATTACTATATACTATCCTCTATGGAAACTAATTTCTCATTACTGTTTCTTCCATATCTTGAGCTCATTTTTTTAGCATCGTTAAGTGAAATTGGATCTTTATTTTAAATATCTTTCATACTATATGTTCCTGGAACACCTCCTTATTCTTGGTTATGTGATATTCTCATATTACACTCCTTACTATATTATTCCTATATTGACTTTGATTCATCTCCAAGGAATTTTATCTCATTTCTTTCGGATCATGGCTTGACAATTGGCCTTTCCCCTCTTCACCGAAAGGGGTAAAATATTTGAGTCCTATTACTCCTCCATCGAAAATCCAAAAAAAGTTCAAATATGATACACAATCATCTTGTATTCCAAGTAAAATCAAAGCAAATATTCAAATCTTGTGAAGGTTATTTTTTAAAATGTAAATCTCAAATTCTATTCCAATTATAAACAAATCCACATTTTCCCTCGAATGACTAAACTGGGGAAATTCAATCCTTGAAAGAAATTTCAAATATAATCAAGCACTATTTTCCAAATCAATACTAGCAAATTTCAAATTCTATTCCAAGTACTAATTTTTCCTCCCAAAAGACCTAACTTGGGATCCAATCCAATATATTAGGCACCATTGTTCCAATTTACCAAGCAATTTTACCCTTATATTGTAAATTTGGGGCCTTGAGACGTCATTTCCTTTCCCATACCAATTTACAAGGGTTTTCGGGACCTAGTAGGTAAGTTACAAAATGAGTTCATATTGTCATCTGATGTGAGTAGAACCTATTTTCAAGGAAGCGTCATGGTGGAAAGTAAAATTGGATGCTCTCCCAACACTCTTTCTCTAGTTTTAGGATGCTCAAATCCTTAGTTTAGCGACAAGAAGATTAAATCCTTAGATGATACATCAATTCATCTCAATCTCTCCTTCAATCTCCAAGTTTCAAAGTCTCATATATCTCCTTAGAAATTTCATATCCAATATCTCCTCTGTGACAAAAAAATGTCACCCCGTATGGATCAAAATGATGATCCATGGGTCATCACACTATGTTTCTTATTATTGGCATGCTCTAACTACAACTCCTTCAGCCCTTTTCAAGTACAACTTTCTCATATCCTTTATACTACTTGAATTTAATCCAAATAGCATAAGGGGGAAAATGTAGTCACTAAAATATGCACTTATTACTATTACATTATGCCTTTAGTATGTTGTTATATACATGATTTATAAGTATGGAAACTAGGCACCGATGACACCTCTTTAGTAATTTTATTTCTTTGATTGGCTCTTTTCACATGTTTTATCTAGAATTTACATATTTTTGGTCGAGTTACATGGATACTTGTTGTTTTCATCTTGTAGGATAACACCTCCCTGCACAAGACAGTGATACCTGACGCTAATGTCCTTCTATATGCCTCTATCCTCTTTGTGTTGTTTTACACTTTGTCCGTTTACTTTGGCTTTGGGTTTTTTCTTGGTCCCTTTTCATGACCTAGGTTGGATTTTGGTGTCACTATGTTCTAAAATTCAAACAAATAACTCATATATATACACAACCTACTAACTATTATAAGGGGCATTTGGGATATACTTTATATATCTACCACATACCAAAGAACAACACAAGGGAATGAATGTTTGGCTACATTATTCACTACATGGGGGCCTATTTTGAGTTCCATACCACACATTTTTGCATTAGGACAAAGTAGTTGTAGACCATTATTCTTTGTGTGACTGGAACTAGGGCATCCTAGCTCAAGGGACATAATTTCAATCACACATCACAAGAACTACATGTATTTTGAAATGTATTGAAGTGTTTAGCAAGAAGATCACATTGGGGTGACCGTCGGGGTCATTCCGACTCTCTCATATGCATTTTTTATTCATTCTAATGTGTACACTTGAGTTTTATGTAGGTAGCTAGGATTTTTTTACAGTACATGTGTGACATAGCAAAAGTGCAACAAACTTGACGTTACCTATAATTAACTAAAGGAATAAAAAAGTGGCAGATGAAGAACTAAGATCGCAATTATCCCACAAACACTAGTGCCCAAAACAGACACTAGCACCTGTGTGGCCCCGTCCTATTCCAAGTGCTTCTATCCCCGAGATCGTTGCATTCCATAATCATAAAAAATCTTACATAATCTAGAATATTCCTTTCCACCTATTCACTACTCCGAATCACCCAGGACCTACAATTACAATATGATTCATCTTTATCTCCTATCTTTCACTATTTCTTGTAATTATTTAGCTAGATCTTTCATATTTACTTGTTATATTTATGTGATCAACAAGGTCCATACTTAGATTTAAATTTTATTAAATAAGTGCCCTCATGTCTCTTGATAGAAAGATAGTGAGATAACTACGAGTAAAAATGTACCCAATGCGGTATTAGTGTGATGTATTGTGCTTTAGTTGTTAGACTAAACCCTTTTATCCCCTGAAATACATTTGAAAATGATTAAACTAACTTTACTCTTGTTAAGACATGGATCTATAAAATTTGCATGCTTGGAAATGGAGGAAACTAGAATTTTGACCTAGTTGAGTACCTCATATCTATAGTAGTGGCTTCTCTAAATGATGTGCAAATGATTTAGGAATATTTAGGAGAGACTTGAGTGATTTTGGATTGATATTTTTAATAGGATCTTATGAAAATTTTAGGTGAGTAATAGTGATATTAACTTTACTATATATCTTTTGTAGGTGAAATATTAAGATAAGTTCGACCAAAGGAAGGTAAAACAATGCACTTAAGATATTCAAAATGAAAGGGAAGTTAGAAGATAAAAATGGGAAATACCATTCAATTTTTATAATTTTCTAATCCTTTCTTGACCAAGTTGTATGGTTTTTGCCATGAAACTTTTGATGTGAAATCAAAAGTTCTATAATAATGCTTTTACGGACAATGTTTTTCTTGATTAATAATTTTTGATTTCATGATAGAGAAAAGTGTGGAGATGATCAATTCAAGAAAGATCTAAGAATACCTACCTATTAGACTTAGAATGTGAGCATTTGTCTTAGGAAGGGAACATAGCCATACTTATCATTACCAAATAATAAGTTACTATATTTGAGTGTCTACATTTCCCTCCTTTAAATGTTTAATTTAAAATTACATTCTTACATAAAAAAATACATGATTGTGCATACACACTTTGTGTTCACTCGAAATATGTCTTCTAATGTATTCATGTTGGCATGCTCCATGGTGAAACATGCAACAAAAAGTGTAGTCAATGTCTATGATGGAAAATAGACTTTAAAGAAAAGTATAAATAACACTTGTAAAATTTAACTTGCATAATTAAAGTAAAATATGCAAAACATGTGAGGAATACACATGTTCATTATGCAAAGGGAAGAGCTCGCGTTATTTTTTTACTTTGGAGATTTTTAGTTTTTATTGAAATTTAAAAGATATAGGGTTGATCACTCCCCAATTCGGTGGAGGATAAAATGGAGTGTTGAGTGCATGCAACCCAATACCAAAGAGAGGAGAGAGAGGAAATAAAGTACCCCTTAAGAGAGAAGAACGTGTATCGAATGTTTAATAACCCCGATATATTCCCCTACAAATTTGAAAGATGAGAATAAGAGTTTCCTATGAAAAATCTTATCCTTTTTATACCTTCCATAACCTCACACGTATCTAGGCCAAAGTTAATAAATAAACCACACATTAGAAAAATAATGGATGCACCTTTCCCCCACTATGTGTTTTACAAATAAGACCAAGTGTTGTAAATTCTATAATAATGCAGAGGATAATAAGGAACGTCCCCCAAAACATATGCTTGTAATTTTATCTTAGTAGTGTAAAGGTGAAGGAATGAAGTACTTATGCCTCATGTATAATGTTCTAAATTGTATAATCTATGATAGAACTTGAATAAGAATTCTGTAAATAGTTAGAAGAATACAAAAATGTTAGAAATTTATGAGGATCTACCCCCTTCTTAGAGTATACAATAGGGTCAGAACCTAATACATTATTGACTATAGTGTATGGTTTTGACCATTATTGATTTCTACCACTTTTTAGTATTTTTACATGTTTTTGAGAAATTTTACTCTACAAAACCTTTTTCTATGTCATGTAGTATGCATGTACCGGGTGTAGATGTAGAATGCATCTTGATGAACTCCCCCTCATTTTAGGGATGTGTGATAAATCATTTGAGTACACATATCAAAAGAAAATATGTGTACCATGTTGGATAATTCTAAACAATTATGTTGGATCACATAGAAGGATAAAATGGTGGCCACCATTGGGAACTTGTACCTTTAAAAGGGGTTGCACATGGTGGATACCATTACACATACAAAAACAATATCCAACACAAAACAAGCAATACTAGAAATGGTACATGTGTATATACATAAGATCAACTATGAATAAATAGTCCATAAAGCTAACATAAGCCATAGCATAGGAAATAGTAATACAAATGCATAGAGATGCAAACATGGGACACCCACGATATCATAATCCAATCACAATAGAATGCATTATATGACACATATAAAGAAGAAAGAGCATAATATAAGATAGGAATAGATCCATAAACATGGGACACCCATGATATCACAAGACAATCAAGGAACTTAAGATACATATAAGAAGAAATCAAGTAGTAAATAAAGCAAGTAGTCAAGTAAGATAGTACTCCACATAGGAAAGGAATGAAATAAATGTGGTAATCAAGTGTATAAAATAATGATAGTCAAACCATAGCTAACAAGAGAGGATAGCACTATACAAGACACATGTGTTGTCCTATTAGCTTAAAAGATAACATGTAAAAAATATATAAAAGTAAGTGTAAAGTAACTAAAATAAAACAATAACACATGTATAGTGTAGTAGATTCCCCCAAATATTAGTGTTAATGGGAAGGAATTTAGCTAACACCTCTTATCATGTATCAATTTAGATGTGTTCTTCATCCCACTCAATATACCTCATGAATGCACGTGTGTAAAGAATATATAGAAAATATATGTTATCCATCAAACCAATATGAAAAAATCATGTATGAGAGAACAAGCTAGCCAAATCAAGTCATGAGTGGATCATCATTTTGTAATCTTTGCAAATATGTGATTTTTGTAGTATTTGATTATTTGATTTTTTCGAATGTTTGGAAATAATTATTAACGGGAAGGAGGTAACACAAGATCTAACCAATAAGAGTCTCATTAGTATGCACGATGAACCCAAAAGGTGAAGGAGGATCATGCCTCATAAATTTCATAAGAGAGGAAGGATAATTTTGTATGATATGTTTAGAAACTATAATATGCATCATAAGGGACCTACGATATAAATATTCATAAAAAGTAATATGTGCAATAGAAAACCAAAGAGAGATAGACCCATTAGAATTAGTAATATGAGTAGAATACTTTGGATTGAAATTTGTGACTACAGATTACTATCTCTCGTGAGATTGAATTTGATTAATAGTTATCATAACTTGTAGATAATACTCGTTGTGATTGAATTATTGAGATACAAAATTCAATGAGTATGGATAACGTCATAAGTATTAGAGTAATTATTGAAAGTATCATCTTCAAAAAAGTACGCGAGAGCATATATAGTGCAAAGAAACTTATTATTAAGAAAGATTGATAGAGTAACAGGATGAAGCCACTAGAGAGAGATACTCTAGAGGAAGCATCTGCAATAGAAGTATATTTGTAAAACCGGCAAAGTAAAAATGTAACAAGAGTTATGTTACGAGTCTATAAATATAGGGGATATTGCAATCGGTATGCTTTGGAATGGATTTTATTTTAAACTCGATCAATTTTTTAATTTCTAAGACCGTTGAAGATAAGCCAAGAATAACCAAAATTAAATGTGAGGAATCAACACATTATGCAAAGGCTCAATTAGCATATTAATTTCCTCATTATCACTAACATCAATATTTTGTTTGTTTGTATTTAATATGTGAAAATTCTCATCAAATATAGAAAAATCTCATCATTACTATCGAGTAATCAATATCAAATTTATCGCATTCTTAGAAATGGAATAGTAATGGTAACATAGTACTACCTCTAAAATTATTTCCATGTTTACCCCATTAGGTGCTCGTGTACGAACTAAATGATTTGTAGCCATGTGAAGTGGATATTATTCAAGCTTGTTTTGTTCGCATTGTTCCCTTTACAATGGTTCTTATGTAATTTTCTCTTATTGAATGCATATTATTTTCTTTTCTTTTTTAACAAAATCATGGTTGAAGTATCACACCTTGAGATGTACTCTTCTAAAGAATGTATTTCTTTCATATCCGATTTTTAAATAAATGAAGTTGTATCATTCAAGATCGAATGATGCTCTTTTAATATAGTTGATGTAGCTTTATTTAACCATTTAGTCTTAGATATTTCAAATGATTGCATATGATTTTATATAAAAGGAAATAAAACCCTTGGGCTCAATTTTTGTATTTTTCATTGTAAATAATATCAATCATTGTCACAATGTTCATGTATTCCATGATAATTGTAAATTATTATGCTTTGATTTTTAAAGCTTGTAGAGAGGATAATAATGATTAGGAATCAAAGTGATTAATCCCTTGTTAAGTAGATCCCATATGGATTATCATGTTCTATAGTATTTACGACAAACCAAAGATGTGCTTCCCAATGTAGTTAACTTAGTAATCAAGTGCAATGCCCCGTTCAACATTACCTCAGCCTTTCTCACGCGACCACGTTGATAGCGGGGGTAGGTGGTGGGTGTGAGTTTATTGATTGTTAGTCAACCTCAACTATGTCACAGAGAACGATTAGCGCTCTTCCTCCCCGTCTAGCCTTCTCGTGTCTCCGTGTCTTTGCCGATGTTGCTAGTGGAGGGCCTCCACAGTGCTTTTCGATTACCTTGTTAAGGAAAATCTCGTTCTCGAATTCTATAGGTGGTTTTAATGATGTCTTGATGTTGTTAGGGCATGTCCAGCTAGAAGGAACATCTACATAATAATTATTATATTGAATTGTCGATTTGTGCTTATTATTATTTTACTCTTTGTTGACTGGTGATCATTATTAATATAGTTAATAAATTTGTGTGTAGTAAAAATAATAATAATAATAACGACATTATTATTATTATTTTGTATGTCGATCGACGATTTTGTTTTATTATTATTCTATCGTCGAATGTTATCAACATTAATATTATTTATCCTTACGTTATTTTATTTTTATCTTTACGATCGATCGATCCGCGAGTCACGCAAGAGAAGCTTGTTGTTGGTGGCACCTTTGTTTAGGGCGTGGTGTTTGGGTTAATGTTTAACGTCCCTCTTTAGCCATCAAGGCATCGTTGTAAGCCTTGTAAACACAATTTTTTTGATAAAACATTTATTTATTAAATTGTAGAGGTATCCACCCACCCCACCACTTCTTCTTTCCCATGCTGGCTGTAATACCCTTGTTTTATTTTATTGAAAGGACCTGGTCTTTGGTTGCATGCGTTGGGAGGTGGAACACCTTTCATCCCATCATGTCTCCTCCATGGCTTTGCGTGTTGAATGCTAGCTGGTAGGGGAGCTAGCCATTGTTTTCCCTTTTCCCAAGGCATGTAATAATGAGACTGCAAATCTGTCTACTCTGTAAATTTCCTTCTAGTGGCTGGGTACTCACTTTTACCTAGTTGCGTGAGAGCTTTGGGTGAAGGACTGCTCTAGGAGGATGTGCACATTTGGATTGGTGCCTTCTTTTGTGCAGGCTAGAATGCATTTCTAATGCACTGTCCACTATTGTGTTTGGATCGTTGTTCCTTCCTTGCATATTTGTGGCCTTTCACAAAGACACTCTGACTGTGCGTAGCAAGATCCTCCTAGCTTTGTATGAAAATGGGGAAAAACTTGGAAAATGCGTGGCACCTCACAGAACATGGGCGTTGTTACAAGGTTTGACCAAATGAAAGAACGAGACAACGCCTCATGGAATATGATTACGGTAGTTTGATAGGACTATAAAAAAAACACCATTAGATGGCATGAAATACGTAGGCAGAGAAGGATGTTTTACTGATAATTTTGTTTTGTGGAACACTTAAGAGTTATAGATTGAGAAGGGTTATTCTTAGTTGGAGATTCGAGCCCAGGACGTAGGTGTGACAGAGTAGCAGCTGTGAGAGAGATGTCAGAGGTAGGAGCGAAGCCTTCTGTAGTCGTGGAGGAGTCTTTTGCTAACAGGAAAGTCACCGAACACGAGCTCATGGAAGTTGAAATTATAAATGGTGGAAGCTTTGGAGCAGGGTATGATATCCATCAAAGCATAATGGAGAGAGGAATTTTGTCAGATGATGTAGTTACAACTGCCATGGTAGACATGTATGTAAAATGCAGAAGAATAGACAACACGTGTATTGTTTGACAGAATACCCAAAAAAAAATAAACGTGTTCTCCTGGACTGCAATGATAGCAGGATATGCACAAAATGGATTTGTTGAAAAGGCGTGTGAACTGTTTGATAGAATGCCTCAAAGAAATGTTGTCTCATGGAATGCCATGATTGCAGGATATGCACATAATGGATCTATTCAAAAGGCTTTAGAAAATTTCAAGCAACTACACTCGCAGGTGTAGAGCCTCCTGTCTGTTGCCAACATTCTCTCAGCCCGTGTGCAAGAATGGAGCCTTGTGTAGGCCCTAGAAAATTGTCAGAACATAATGGGCAACTTATTCTGTTGGAAAACTTCAAGTGATCGGGAAGTTTGTGTGACATTGTGGAGGTTAGATCGAGGCTCATGAACTGGTTGACGAAGTGCCAAGCAAGATGTTGGAACCGAAGCCTACGGGTTCGACCGACTCCATTCCTTCCAGGCATGGTTCATCTTCCCTTACCTCTCATAATTCTCATGCTTTAGTTATCTTTTGCAACTTAATAGAATTTTAAAATATTAGGATTTTAATACCGTTAAATGTTTATTTCAACTCGTTGCAAAAACAATGAAATATCGTTTCATAATTCATGAAGTCAAAATAACTCGTTTGAATTAAAACATGAACTTCCACCCTCATTTTGAGGTGATTTAGAAAAATTCCTAACCAACTATATTGCTAAAACATTCTCTTATCGACAGATGAAATTGACTTCCCAGTAATAATGTTGATCATCTCCCGATTTAAAAAGTTAATTTTTGCATTTTTCAAAGACTCATTAAGTACCCTTCGTAACCCTGAAAACGAGATGTTAAGTTTCATTCGTGTACCTTGGTATGCGAGGAGTCACCTTGACCTTTGGATCAACCCCGAACGAACATATGTGATCTTTTTGATGCTCTTATAGGAGCCCTGTTACACTGTTTTACAGTAGTAGAAAGCTGTTAAAACTATAAAGTTGGCTTTCATTTTGAACCGCCATTTGAAACCTGGATAGAGAAATTATTATCCATTTTCGCAAACCTCTAGTGTTCTTACTAGACAATTGCATGGAACTTTCAGTTTAGGGAAAACACTTTTCTGGATAGTTTGGCAAAGCCATTTTGTAGGCCTCCGATTGCATTTTGACGAGGTCAAACTGGACCAATTTCGAATTGTCGCTCCAGAAAACTTGTCGCCATTTGAAAATAGTTTTCTAGTTCTTAGTCCCGTCGACTCTGATGAATTCTCCTTATATAGGGGAACTTGTAGGAAGTGTCTCGTTATGTTCTCATCTATCAAACGTCAGTTTTGGATGTGGTTTTCTAAGCCCTCGCTAACTTTTGTCCATTTACAATTGGGTCAACTATGACCAGTAGCCCTGAGAGAACTAGCCGCCAAACGTAAACCGTTCACTTTTTCCCAATTCCATCAGTTGTTATGAACTCTTGGTTTATCTGGGGACACGTAGAAAGTTAATCATGGTGTGCGTTCTCATCGGAAGACAACTTTTGGAAGTGGTTTCTTAGCCTCTCGAGCCCATTTTGAATGTTTTGTAGCTAGTAAGAAAATGTAAAAATAGGAAGTTGCGGGACCCTCGTCGGGTTGCCAAATCACCGTAGATACTTTTGACACATGTAAATAACTGTTTAAAACACTATAGTGTAACTTGTTGTGTGCATTAGAACTTTTGACAAAACAAAGTGTTTTCTCTCTCTTCCCTTCTCTTTCTCTCTCATGGGTTACAAAATGAAGTGAAATGAAATGCATTGAATACATGTCTCTAAAATTTTCTCTCGCTTGCAAATTGTAATGATTATTATATGTAAATGGGAAAACTGAAAAATGATAATCATTTTAGATTGGGGGGGATGTCATGCCAGCAAATTATCGCTGATATCATGTTCACATGGTTTTGCAGGATGCAAGAATGAAAAAAAAAAGGTGATGTGAAATTCATTAATTGTCATTGTAATTTATATAGTTCATTCTTAAATGAATAAATGTATAATGTTGTCGATGTTACAAAAGGTTATATTTGATAATTTGTTGATATGTATGAGATGTTGGTTTCAAGGACATCTAGGAAATGTGAATTTAATCATAGGTCAATTTGATTTATAGTTTACCTGGTAAAAAGGTTTGATATTTATATAAGGTAAATGAAATTGAAGTAATACCTTGTAGTGCATATTTAGTGTTCAATAAATGATTAATGTGTCATTTTGTGCATTCATACTTTGTAAATGAAATAAAGAGAATTAAATTGAAACACTCTACCCTTGTTTAATATCAGAGCATAACTTGTTTTCATGTGTGTTACTTTTACCCTAGAAGACATTGAAAACCGTAGAATGAACTTAAACTTTGCACTCGATGGAACGTCCTAATTTAGGAAAATCAGAGCCCAAGAATGGGCTTATCATCTTAGTCAGAATGTTTAGTGACATTTTCATAAACCCGTCTGATAGGAGTGACACAATCAAAATTTTCTTGGAGTGTGTAGAGCTAACTCCTCCTTCGTAGCCTAGCGGACTACCTTGTCATCCAAAGATAGATTTAAAATTAAATTTCTTCATTGAGTGAAATCCCTGTTGGATCCAAAAAACATAGATGGAGGTTGTGACTTAGTTGTTCTATGTCTTAAACTCTTGCTAATGAACCCCTTAGCTCCGCTCAACTAAATGTGTTACCTTGGTATCTCCCAACATTACACCTTGGTCCTTTCGAAGGTGGTTAGCATAAATATGTCCTCTTGCTTAAAACTCATATATAGTTGAGGGGTAGACCCTTAGGTGAAGTTGGAATTAATCTAAACCTCAGTTGTTTTGGATGTTAACTTAGGGTTCGTGTGTAGCTTCAAGTCTTCTAATCATTTATGTCTTCAGAGGTTAGACACGCACTTCGTAACTCCTTTTACAAGACAATGCTAATAATAAGACCATTTTGTGACGTAGAAAATAAAGTATATAAGAGTAAAAAAATGAGATTTGAGGTTTGGAATAATGCCACCCTTGAAGACCTTATAACTCAATTAAATATATTCTTTTGCTTCAAGGAATGTGAATTGCCTTGGTGTGTTCAACCTTCGAGAAAACAAAATAGATATATAAAACAAAATGGAATTTCAAAAGTTATTGATTTAGAATAACTATGGTAGGGAAATAATTATACCGGGATCGAGGAATGTTTTGTGGTAAAAAACTATCTTGTATTTAAAACTCCGTTAAATCCCAATATCGCTATATGGACACCAAGTCTCATTCACTTGAGTTGTAAGAGTAAAAAAAAGGTAGACATTGAATGTATGTTCGAGAAGAATATTCTTAACATAAGAACAAGATAATTAAGTATTTTATATGCATTGAATTATGCCAAATAAGTATGCAAGTTATGGAAAATTTTGTAAAGAATAAGAAGCTAACTTAAAATGGTCGAACTGTAAATTATATGTGGAATGAACTTAAAGTTTTTGTAGATGGAAAAAGGAGGAAGCTATCCTTGCACAATAATGTTCTTGGAGTGTTAATCGTAACTAAAATACAATTAAAGAAATGTTGTGTTGTGGGTTCGCCATTCCTGAAGTCATTTTCTTGTGGTTGGGTCATTACTAGTAACCATTCATTGGGAAAAGTGTGGCATCGACATGCCTATGTTGTTTCCATGTATCTATGTGAGTCGATGACTTATGTAATTTTTGTATGCGAGTCGAGTTTCTATTCTTGGAGCCCTTGTTATGTTGTGTGTAGTGAGCAATGTAAGTCAAAAAAATTATCCTGGTATTTTACTGTTGTAATTGTGTGTGAAAAATGTGGGCACTACATATGGTATCAGAGTGAAGGTTCATGCTCTCGAACCTCTAGGATGGATTGGAGTTGTGATGATTCTGCATGATGGTGGTGGATATTGGAAGAGTAATGTGATATATGTTGTTATGTGAACTATGTCATAATTGTGACCTTATGGAAGCACATGTGGTGCATGTCACTTTGTGCATATTTGTTATCATATTGATGTGCTTGTGATGAGACTATTCACTCTCTATGTTGTGATGTATATTTTTACGAGCTAAGGCTCGATGTACGAGTGCTAGCAACTCGATGAGTACCCCTTTGGTGGCAGTATGAGGCCACATAGTGATTGTAATGTGTTATTTCTCTATACGTATTTTATTTGTAAATTAATCCTTATCTCTTTTAGCTAGAACCAAACATTTTCTTGACTGACATGTTCTTATATTTTGGGCATTTATCTGATTGTTACATTAACATTTGGATATTGCACTAACCATGGCTAATTAGCCATTTATTTTTCTTAGTTTTAAAACTTTCTTTTCATATTTAAAAGTTTTGTAGCCTAGCCCAAGGCTTTTGATTTTTCCACTTGGCATTTGAATGGATTGTTATGATGGTTCTAATGTCATAATGTGTTAGGATAGGGTCATGGGATTAATCATGGAGTGGTTGAACCTATGGACCCGCTTCATTGTATGGGGTTACTCCCCAAGGAGTTACAAATAACTAGTGGGTTGTTGAACCACAAGTTATTATGTCACTTGGGTTGGGGGTGATGGGGCTCTATGTGCCCAGGGTCATAGGGTGACCTGGCCTCATTAAAAGGAGAAAGGAGATGGGCCTCTATGGTTGAGTGACTTGTTATTCTTATGGCACTCTATGGTTGAGTGACCTGTTATTCTTGATGGGGCTCTATGGTTGAGTGACCCGGCTTGGTTTTGTACTATGATTCTTTCTCTATGAGAGGTATATGGAGATTATTTGGTGATGGTTTGGGAGGTATATGGAGTTGTTTTATGATACTTCAGGAGATATGGAGTTATTTCTTGATATTTTGTGATGTGTGGAGTTGGTATAATGAGTTATGTGTACTCTTGTGAGTCTCGTTAGACATTGTTATGGTTGAGGATTGACATTTCCATTTGTATTGACTATTGGATATTGGATTGGAACTATGTTGTTACAGTCATGGATTGTTTTGGGTCATGTGATACTCGTTGTATATGTATCAGTGTGATGATTATGTTGTTCAGTCATATGTGTGTACTAGATCTATGTCTAGGACGTAATTGTTGGAAATTATTTGCTATGTGGTCTACTTGTTGTCATTCCATGGAGGAATTAAAAGACCTTGTAATATGATACAGTCATGAAAGTAGGTAGCAAGATGTCTCATGGGTTGTTTGTGTTGTGTTAAGTTTTGTGTGACATCTTGATGTGAGTTATTGTTGGGCACCCACGAAACTTAAGACAACTGAAAAATTCTAAACAATGAATATTATAATCTTGAGATAAGAAATATTGTAAAAGAAAATGCTAACTAAGTAATAAGGTAAAATGGAACTACCAATCTTCACAGAACCTTGAAAGTTAAAATTTCTACCTGATGTTCCTAGGGCCACCCCGTGACCATGATTTTGTGTCTGAAATCTTAACCTTAGAGCATACCTTCACCCATATTTGTTCCTTATTGCTTACCATTTCTCTTTCTTCTTTGTATGTCGCATCGAGGACGATGCTTTCTTAAGGGGAGGAGAATGTAATGCCCGTTCAACATTACCCCAGCCTTTCTCTGACGACCCTGTTGATAAGCAGGGGTAGGTGGTGGGTGTGAGTTTTTTTATCATTAGTCGACCTTGACTATGTCACAGAGAATGATTAGTGCCCTTCCTCCCGTTTGGCCTTCCCGTGTCCATGTCTTTGCCGATGTTGCTAGTGGAGGGCCTCCGTAGTGCCTTTTCGATTACCTTGTTAAGGAAAATATTGTTCTCGAATTCTATAGGTGGTTTTAATGATGTCTTGATGTTGTTAGGGTGTGTCCTGCTAGAAGGAGCATCTACATAATAATTATTATATTGAATTGTTGATTTGTGCTTATTATTATTTTACTCTTTGTTGATGGGTGATCATTATTAATATGGTTAATAAATTTGTGTGTAGTAAAAATAATAATAATAACGACATTATTATTATTATTTTGTATGTCGATCGACGATTTTGTTTTATTATTATTCTATCGTCGAATGTTATCAACATTAATATTATTTATCCTTACGTTATTTTATTTTTATCTTTACGATCAATCGATTCGCGAGTCGCGCAAGAGAAGCTTGTTGTTGGTGGTGCCTTTGTTTAGGGTGTGGTGTTTGGGTTAATGTTTAACGTCCCTCTTTAGCTGTCGAGGCATCATTGTAAGCCTTGTAAACACAAATTTTTGCTGATAAAATGTTTATTTATTAAATTGTGGAGGTATCCACCCACCCCACCACTTCTTCTTTCCCATGCTAGTCGTAATACCCTTGTTTTATTTTACTTTATTTTATTGAAAGGACCTGGTCTTTGGTTGCATGCGTTGGGAGGTGGAACACCTACCATCCCATCATGTCTCCTCCATGGCTTTGCATGTTGAACTCTAGTTAGTAGGGGAGCTAGCAAATGTTTTCCCTTTTCCTAAGGTGTGTATTAATGATACTACAAATGCATCTCGCTCTACAAATTTCAGGGTGGCTGGGTACGCACTATTACCTAGTTGCATGAGAGCTTTGGGTGAAGGACTGCTCTAGGAGGATGTGCACATTTGGATTGGTGCCTTCTTTTGTGCAGGCTAGAATGCATTTCTAATGCACTATCCCTTTATTTTATTTGAATCGTTGTTCCTTGCATATTTGTGGCCTTTACAAGTGCACACTTGACCTATGCAAGCATCCTCCCAAAGATGTATAAAAATGGTTTAAAACTTGGAAACTGCGTGGAACCTCCCAGAACATGGGCGTTATTACAGGGTTTGACCAAATGAAAGAATGAGACAACACCTCATGGAATATGATTACGGTAGTTTGATAGGGCTATAAAAAAAGCACCATTAGATGGCTCGAAATACGTAGGTGGAGAAGGATGTTTTACTGATAATGTTGTTTTGTGGAACACTTAAGAGTTATAGATTGAGAAGGGTTATTCTTAGTTGGAGATTCAAGCCCAGGATGTAGGTGTGACAGAGTAGTAGCTGTGAGAGAGATGTCAGAGGCAGGAGTGAAGCCTTTTGTAGTCGTGGAGGAGTCTTTTGCTAATAGAAACTTCACCGAACATGAGCTCATAGAAGTTGAAATTATAAATGGTGGAAGCTTTGGAGTAGGGTATGATATCCATCAAAGCATAATGGAGAGAGGAATTTTGTCAGATGTTGTAGTTGTAACTACCCTGGTAGACATGTATTCAAAATGTAGAAGAATAGACAACATGTGTATTGTTTGACAGAATACCAAAAAAAAAACGTGTTCTCCCTGATCGCAATGATGATAGCAAGATATGCACAAAATGGTTTTGTTGAAAAGGCATGTGAACTGTTTGGTAGAATGCCTCAAAGAAATGTTTCTCATGGAATGCCATGATTGTAGGATATGCACATAATGGATCTATCAAAAGGCTTTAGAAACTTTCAAGCAACTACACTTGCAGGTGTAGAGCCTCTCTGTCTGTTGCCAACATTCTCTCATCCCGTGTGTAAGAATGAAGCCTTGCAAGCCCTAGAAAATTTTCAGAACATAATGGGAAACTTATTATGTTGGAAACAATTCAAGTGATCGGGAAGTTTGTGTGACGTTGTGGAGGTTAGATCGAGGATCGTGAACTGGTTGACAAAGTGCCCAAGCGAGATGTTGGAACGAAGCTTGCCGGTTCAACCGACTCCATTCCTTCCAGGCATGGTTCATCTTCCCTGACCTCTCATAATTCTTGTGCTTTAGTTCTCTTTTGCAACTTAATAGAATTTTAAAATATTAGGATTTTAATACCGTTAAATGTTTATTTCAACTCGTTGCAAAAATAATGAAATGTCATGTCGTAACTCACAAAGTCAAAATAACTCGTTTGCATTAAAACATGAACTTCCACCCTCATTATGAGGTGATTTAGAAAAATTCCTACCCAACTAGATCGACTACAACATTGTCTTATCGACCAGACGAAATTGACTTCCCAATAATAACATTGATCATCTCCTGGTTTAAAAAGTTAATTTTTGCATTTTTCAGAGACTCATTAAGTACCCTTCGTAACCCTGAAAACAAGATGTTAAGTTTCATTCATGTACCTTGGTATGCGAGGAGTCACCTTGACCTTTGGATCGACCCCAAACGAACATATGTGATCTTTTTACGCTCTTATAGGAGCCTGTTACATTGTTTTATAGTAGTAGAAAGCTGTTAAAACTATAAAGTTGGCTTTCATTTTGAACCGCCATTTGAAACCTGGATAGAGAAATTATTATTTGTTTTCGCAAACCTCTAGTGTTCTTACTAGACAATTGCATGGAACTTTCAGTTTAGGGAAAAACACTTTTCTGGATAGTTTGGCAAAGCCATTTTGTAGGCCTCCGGTCGTAGTTTGACGAGGTCAAACTAGACCAATTTTGAATTGTCACTCCAGAAAACTTGTCGCCGTTTGAAAATGGTTTTCGAGTTCTTAGTCCTCATCGACTCGATGAATTCTCCTTATATAGGGAACTTGTAGGAAGTGTCTCGTTGTGTGCTCATCCATCGAATCTCGATTTTGGACGTGGTTTTTGAGCCCTCATGCTAACTTTTTTCTATTTACAACTGGGTCAACTATGACCAGTAGGCTCGGAGAACTAGTTGCCAAACGCAAACCGTTCACTTTTTCCCAATTCCGCCAGTTGCTATGAACTCTTGGTTTATCTAGGGACACATAGAAAGTTAATCGTGGTGTGCATTCTCATCGGAAGACAACTTTTGGAAGCAGTTTCTTAGCCTCTCAAGCCCGTTTTGAATGTTTTGTAGCTAGTAAGAAAATGTAAAAATAGGAAGCTACGGGACCCTCGTCGGGTTGCCAAATCACCGTAGATACTTTTGACACATGTAAATAACTATTTAAAACACTATAGTGTAACTTTTTGTGTGCATTAGAACTTTTGAAAAACTCTCTCTCTTCCCTTCTCTTTCTCTCTCCTGGGTTACAAAATGAAGTGAAATGAAATGCATTGAATACATGTCTCTAAACATTTTTTCGCTTTCAAATTGTAATTATTATTATATGTAAATTGGAAAACTGAAAAATGATAATTATGTTAGATTAGGGTGGATGCCATGCCAGCGAATTATCGCTGATATCATGCTCACGTGGTTTTACAAGATGAAAGAATGACGAAAAAAAGGTGATGTGAAATTCATTAATTATCATTGTAATTTATATAGTTCATTGTTAAATGAATAAATGTATAATGTTGTCTCATGTTACAGAAGGTTATATTTGATAATTTGTTGCTATGTATGAGATGCTGGTTTCAAGGACATCTAGGAAATGTGCATTTAATCATAGGTCAATTTGATTTATAGTATACCTAGTAAAAAGGTTTGATATTTATATAAGGTAAATGAATTTGAAGTAATACCTTGTAGTGCATATTTAGTGTTCAATAAATGATTAATGTGTCATTTTGTGCATTCATACTTTGTAAATGAAATAAAGAGAATTAAATCGAAACACTCTACCCTTGTTCAATATTGGAGCATAACTTGTCTTCATGTGTGTTACTTTTACCCTAGAAGACATTGAAAACCGTAGAATGAACTTAAACTTTGCACTCGATGGAACATCCTAATTTAGGCAAATCAGAGCCCAAGAATGGGCTTATCATCTTAGTCAGAATGTTTAGTGACATTGTCATAAACCCGTCTGATAGGAGTGACACAATCAAACTTTTCTTGGAGTGTGTAGAGCTAACTCCTCCTTCATAGCCTAGTGGACTACCTTGTCATCCAAAGATAGATTTAAAATTAAAGTTCTTCATTGAGTGAAATCCCTGTTGGATCTAGATGACATAGATGGAGGTTGTGACTTAGTTGTTCTAGGTCTTAAAATCTTGTTAATGAACCCCTTAGCTTTGCTCAGCTAAATGTGTTACCTTGGTCTCTCCCAACATTACACCTTGGTCCTTTCTGAAGGTGGTTTAGCATAAATATGTCCTCTTTCTTAAAACTCATATATAGTTGAGGGGTAGACCCTTAGGTGAAGTTGGAATTAATATAAACCTCAGTTATTTTGGATGTTAACTTAGGGTTCATGTGTAGCTTCAAGTCTTCTAATCATTTATGTCTTCAAGAGGTTAGACACACACTTCATAACTCCTTTTACAAGACAATGCTAATAATAAGACCATTTTGTGACATAGAAAATAAATTATATAAGAGTAAAAAAATGAGATTTGAGGTTCAGAATAATGCCACCCTTGAAGACCTTATAACTCAATTAAATATATTCTTTTGCTTCAAGGAATGTAAATTGCCTTGGTGTGTTCAACCTTCGAGAAAACAAAATAGATATATAAAACAAAATGAAATTTCACAAGTCATTGATTTAGAATAACTATGGTAGGGAAATAATTGTACCGGGATCGAGGAATGTTTTGTGGTAAAAAGCTATCTTGTATTTAAAACTCCGTTAAATCCCAATATCGCTATATGGACACCAAGTCTCATTCACTTGAGTTGTAAGAGTAAAAAAAAGGTAGACATTGAATGTATGTTCGAGAAGAATATTCTTAACATAAGAACAAGATAATTAAGTATTTTATATGCATTCGAATTATGCCAAATAAGTATGCAAGTTATGGAAAATTTTGTAAAGAATAAGAAGCTAACTTAAAATGGTCGAACTATAAATTATATGTGGAATGAACTTAAAGTTGTTGTAGATCAAAAAAGGAGGAAGTTATCCTTGCACAATAATGTTCTTGGAGTGTTAATCGTAACTAAAATACAATTAAAGAAATGTTGTGTTGTGGGTTTGCCATTCCTGAAGTCATTTTTCTTGTGGTTGGGTCATTACTAGTAACCATTCATTGGGAAAAGTGTGGCATCGACATGCCTATGTTGTTTCCATGTATCTATGTGAGTCGATGACTTATGTAATTGTTGTATGCGAGTCGAGTTTCTGTTCTTGGAACCCTTGTTGTGTTGTGTGTAGTGAGCAATGTAAGTCAAAAAAATTTATCCTGGTATTTTACTATCATAATTGTGTGTGAAAAATGTGGGCACTACATCAAGATTGATTTCTTGGAGCATACACATTGTCACCGTTATGTCACAATTTCAATTTATTTAAATGAGCACATGTATCATGCATATCATTTTCTTTAAATTATTTTCCTTTATCCCTAAAAATAGATTGATCGTAATGCATAAAGACATGATTGACATGGGAATTTAAGGGATATTTTACATGCACTATCTCATCCTAAAGTGATGTGATCTTGGTACACATCATTTGACTTTGTACTTGAAATTCATTTTGTGAATATTGAAAAATGATTACACTATTTTTTAAGTTTTATATATAGTTATGGGAATACACAACAATAAAAGGAATGTAAGATTCATTGCAGGGGTTATTTTAATTAATTAACTTCCAACATTAATCATCCAATTTCAAGATAACACATTAATACTTGCAACTAATTATTACAATATCATAAAAATCAAATACACAAGTGGAGAGATGTATTTATATATACAAAATGATACATGAAATATATGGGTGCACATGTTGGAGAATCTAAGAGTGCAAATGACCGAAGATGATTTGTTCCCGAGACTACAATTGTAATATGTTCTAGTATGGAGTTGTATAGGTCTGATTTGTTATATGGTCTTAGACCTTGTTGAAATGGGGTTTTGCCACTTATTTTTTCCTTTATTGATCTAGAAATGTGTTTCCTCGTCAAACCCTATGTGTCACACAATCCTAAAACCACCTAAAACCAATCGAATTGAACACAAACTTTAACCATTAGTGTGATACCCTATAATAAGGTTAGTTTTAAGGTTAAAGTGTAATCTATATACCATCTACATCAGCACTAATCTAAGAAGGCCTCAAATAACACGTAGTCTTCCACCTAACATGTATTATCTATATTAACGTAAGTAGTTGGAAACTTGAACCGATTTGACCATATTTGGGATGATTGTGATCTTATTAACAAATTGAGTTGGGATTTTTGAGTGCTTAGTAATGAGGGAAGTTAAACTCCTTGACTTGGTTGAGTGCTACAAAACTTCATTCTTAGTTTACCTAGTCAATGTACATTAGTTTTAGGAATATTCAGGGAGTCTTGGGTTCCTTCGTGTTAATATTTGTAATGAGATGTCATGAGAGTGTCAAGTGATTCCATGTTAGTGAATGAGGTTATATAAACTTTCTTGTATAAGGATATGCATGTATTTTTTGTCTAAAAGTTGACCCGAGAGGATAAAAGGACCCTATAAAGATAATGTAATTGAAAGAAGAGTTGGAATGTGTCATTCAAGATGCATGAGTTAGATGGGACAAAAATATATCCCGACCCTACAATATAGTTTTGGATAGGGATAAAGTGGGTGAAATCTGGAAGTTGCATCATGACGAGAAGAGGTTAAGTATTGATTTTATGAATTTACATTCAAAATGTGATGATAGATCAATTTATAGGAATGATCAAGTTGGGAGAAGGATAACAATATGTATTGAGTTGGGATAGAATTTTGGTATTTGTCTTAGCCAAGAAGCAAAGTTATAACCAACATTTTCAAAAGGATAAATTGTCAAATTTGTGTCTCTATATTTTCCTCCCCTTTAAGTATAAATGAAAATTGCATGCTTAAAGAAAAATGATACTTGAGTGTGTAGACACACTTTATATTTTAGCATTTTTTTGTCAAGATGTGTTTGTGTTTTCATTCTACATGATGAAACATGTAACACGAGAGTGTAGCCAAAGTTATATGATTACACTTAGTTGTTTCTACATAGGAATATCTCTTGTTCCTTTATTGCACTCAGAGATTTTATTTTTATTTTTGAAATAGCTAAAGGATCGGGGGTGATCAGTCCCAATTTGTGCACAAACAGAAACCAAAGTATTGGGTGCATGTAACCCAACACCGAATAGAAGATAAAGAGAGAAGAAGATAGAGGTATCACAAGTACTGTGAAGGAAGAAGAATGTGTATCAAATTTTTTTTAGTGACCTTGAATCTTCCCTTGTAAAGAGGATAGGAAATATTTTCTACGAAGAATGTAGATTCTTTGATATTTCCTATAAACTTATGGACCACACTTTGTCATGCAGATGGATCTAGGCCCATTTTTTTATATATACAAAATTATAAAAGAGAATGAATTCCCCATACTCGCTTTTATGTCACACAACTGATTAAAAGAGTGTAATATTTTGAAATGATGATAAATAAGGATCCTCGTGCCCCCTAAACCCTATATTTTATTACTATAAATAATTATTGAAGTCTAAGAAGGAGAAAAATATTCATGCCCCCATAAACTACTTTGAAATATGTCAACTCGAAATGAGATTATGCCAAAAACCTATATCCATAAGTGGAAATTTGAAATTGTACCAAAATTTAGTATAACTTCCCCAAGGGAGAAACATATGGTAGTGTTAAGAACGTCCATGCAATCCCGACCCTATTGTACATTTTTGAAACTATTCAATTTTGATTAAATGTCTACATTTAAATATGTTTTTGAGGACATATACTACGTGAAAAATTGTACTTGAACTCAAAATTCTACATGTAGATGTAGAATATATCTTGATGAATGCCCCTATTTTGAGGCATGTGTGATAAAGTAATTTAAGTGCACATATCAAAAGAATAGGTGTGTACCCAAGCATTATATATCTAATCATTGGTAGAAGGATGTGGGATCTTTGAAGTGGTGACAACCTTTGAGAACGCAGTACTTGTAAAAGGGTTTGCACATGGTGGAAACCACAACGCAAAAATAAAAATAACAATAATAGTAATAAGTAACAACAACACATGTAATAAAACAAGTATAAAGACATAACCATATAAAAGTAAGAAAATAAAATCAATATTACACGGAAAGAGTCACATTAAGGCATAAAAATTAAATCATGGGACACCCAAGGTGTCATAAGATAATTAAGGCACTTAGGTTACATCAAATGGAAACAATGTCACACAATAAAGACATGGAGCCATATACATGGGACACCTATGGTGTCACAAGACAAATAATGCATGGAGGATGTATACAATGAAGTAGACAACAAGTGGCAAACATGTATAACCAATAGTAATGTCAAATAGTGATAAAAGCATCATAACAAGAATTGAAAAAGGCACATGAAGCAATATATGTCAACACTGCACAAGACACATGTGTTAGTCCTATTAGCTCAAAAATTATAATGTGCACAATATATGTAATCAAATGTAATTATGAAGTAGAAAGTAACTATGATGAAACAAATAACAGATATATAGTGTTTAGGGATGCCTCCAAGAGACTAATGTAAATAACCAAGCTAGCTCTTATCATTGTGTAACGTTCTCTATGTGTCATGCTTCAAGCTCAATATACCCTATGAATGCATGTTTGTAAGGAATGGGAAATATATGTGATCAATAAAATCACAGTAACAAACAACATAGGTATTGTAAAGTGATAACAACTCAAGCCTTGTGTTTAGATCCTACTTTTGTATTTTTCTATCTAACTATGTACAAGGAGAGGGGTGTTCAAACCGCTTAAGGAGATCATATATGTCAAGTTAAAAATAAATTATATCTAAGAGGTAAGGTCCATTAGGGGTGGTGATGTGTATGTTTATATCTAAGGGTTAGGGTGTTAGTGAAATGAATCATTCCGTGGTCATTTTTGTGGAGAATTAATGTCTAATGATCGTGAACGCTTCAATTTTGGGGAGCTTCCGGTAATATGGTGATGACACCCTTAATACTGAGCATAGTAATATTAGTAATAAGATATTTACAATGATTAGTTAAATGTCCAAAGATATAATGATTTTTACAAAAGGGGTGGTTTGGGTGTTTAGACAATGATGTCGAAGAGAGGGTAAAGGTATTAAGTCAAGATCCAAGAGGATATAAATAAAATCTTATGGGGTATTCAAGCTAGATGATATGGTGATTGAAATAATGGATGGCATAGTATCTAATGTGTTTGTTGCATGTTGTAGTGGATTAGGGCTAGCGGTGACAGAGGTAGCATGGTTTTTAGTAGTTATCAAAATATTTTCGTGTGTATTAGTTTTAAGCCAACCAAAAATAGAATGAAATATAGACTCTATTCGTCAATAATTTTAAAATTAAGAGTACATAAGTGATTACCATTTATTTCAATAGGATCATTGTCTCTATTAGAAGAATAGCCATTAACAAATGGATATTTCCAAAAGGTTAGAAAGGATAGGTGGAGTGGAAGTAGTGGCAGATGGAGAAATCACATGAGTAAGAGTAGTTGTCGGTTCAATCAATGGTGGTGTAAAGATCATAGGAGAATATTTTTAGCTAATTTCACCCAAAAAAATGTAGGCAATTTCCCATAGGAATTGGCCGTGGAGAAGGATTTATAGTGAGAATTTTTGGATTAGAGATATCAACTTGGAAATATTTGGAAGGGTATAGGTTGGCATGTACATTATGTTCATAACCATCATGGAGGAATTTAACGTGTTGATGAAAATTAGATGGGACTACTTTCTTAACATGGATCAAAGGACAACCTAAGAGTATATTGTAATGAAGATCATTTTCCATGATGTGAAAAGTAGTAGATAACTTCTTAGGACCGATAAGGAAATCTAAAGTGATAGTACCTAAAGTGGATTAGGTAAAATTATCAAAGCATTGGGTGGTAGTGGTAGTTGTATAAATTGTATTAGGAGAAATACCCATTTGTGTAAGCAATGAATGTGAGGATACATTTACTCCATAAAAATTATTGATCAAGAATCTATTGATGAAAAACACATGAATGTGTGTAGTAAGAAGAAGAGGGGAGCATGTGTCTTCATTGGATTTAGGAGGAATGTTAGCTACATGAAAATTTATGGCATTTTCAAGCACCTTGAATGTATCCATGTGAAAGCAAAATGTGGCTAGCTTAGTATCATTATCCAAGGCACAAGAGCACAAACCATCTTGTAAAATATATTTGTAAACAAGTGATTTTTTAAGTAGCTCTAAGAGAGATATTTTAGCAAAGTTGTTATTACTAATTTGTTCCAACATATCATACCCTTTAGGGGAGAACTAATCTTAGATAAAGGAGTTTCAAGTGGTGGAGGAAATGGTGGGTTATCCCCAATTAAATGCTTATTATACCATGTTGTAATTTCATTAACAAAGTGGGAACCAAAGGGAATGATCAAAGTGTGTTAGGTAGTTCATGGGGATAGAAATGAACTCATATTATATATCTAAGTAGAATTCATATCATTCATGTGACAAGAAAGGTCAACATAAGGTCTTATAGCCATATGTAGAGTATGAGCATGGACCTAGTTAAAGGGAAAGTATCACATACTAGAATAGGAGGTTGAACCTTTAGGCTCGAAATGAATATATTAGAAGATTGGGGAAGAGACGTCATGATATACGGTAGAAATACACAAGCAACACCAAAAGATATGAGAATACGAAATTGAACCCTAGGGAATTTAGGGTTAGATCCAAAATGTTCAATGCAAGAGTTGGGTTCTGTCAAATGTTTACACCTTTTTTAGTTTTATAGATTGTTGTGGGAATGCACAATAATAAAAAGAAATGTAAAATTCCTTACAAGGGGTTATTATGGTTAGTTAACTTCCAACATTAATTATCCAATATCATATTAACACATCAATACTTGCAACAAATGATTATAATATGCTAGAAGCTTGTATACATAAGTGGATGAATGCACTTAGATATACAAACTCATAAAAAACATATCTAGGTGCATAAGTTGGATAATCTATGAGTGTAGAGACAAAAGATGCCTCATTCTTGAGAATGTAAATGGAATATGCCATGGTATGGAACTGTATAGGTCTACCATGAGTGTTTGTATGGTCTTGGACCTCTTGACGGTCTTATACATGTTTGGAATGGGGTTCGCAACTTTTTGTGTCGTTTAGTGATCTAGAAATGTGTGTCATCAAATCCTAAGTGCCCCACAGTCCTAAAACCATCTCAAACCAACTAAATTGAACTCAAACCCCAACCATAGGTGGGATACCTGCAAGAATATTAGTGTTTGGGTTGAATTGTAATCTATTCCTACCTACATCGGTACTACTTCTAAGAGGCCTCTAACCAAATGTAGTTCTCTACTTATCATGTAATATCTATATGAATGCATCTACTTGGAAACTTGAACCACTTTGACCATGTTTGGGATGATTGTGCTCTTGTTAAGATTTTAATTTTGGATCTTTGAGTGATTAGTACTAAGGGAATCTGAATTCCTTGACCTATTTGAGTGCTTCAAAACTACAATAGTGGTAGCCCTAGTGGATGTGCATCTACCTTTGGAAGATTTAAGGAGCCTTGGGTGCCTTTTGTTCTAGTATTTGTAATAATATCTCATGAGAGTGTCAAGTTATTCTAGGTTAGTGAATGAGGTTAAGTAATGATTTTATGCATATACATTTAAAATGTGAATACAAATCAATGTATATGAATAAGTAAGGTGGGAGAGAGATAACAATATGTATTAGGCAAGGATAGGATGTAGATATTTGGCTTATTCAATAAGAACAGTTATAACCAACAATTTCAAAATGATAACCTTCAAATTTGATTCTCTACACTTGTCCCCCTTTAAGTATGAAATGAAAATTAAATACTTAAAGGAAAATGATACCTACGTATGTAGACACACTTTACCTTTTCTAAAAGTTTTTATCATTTAGATGTTTTGGTGTAGGCATGATCCATGATGAAACCTGAAACACAAAGTGTAGTCAATGTCCATAGTAGAAATTGAATTATAACTAAAATGTAAAAATAGAATTTGAAATTTCCATAGTGAAATAAAGAGATGAAAAACAAGGGAGCAATACCCTATTTTTGTAGAGGGAAGATCTCTCGTTCCTTTCTTGCACTTAGAGATTTGGATTGCATTGTTAAACTTACAAAAGGATTCGGGGGTGATCAATCCCCAATTATGTCAAAGAAAAACCTAAAGTATTGGGTACATGCAACCCAACACTAAATATAAAATAGAGAGGAGTCGTAATACCCCCGAAGGAAGAATACCATGTATCAAAAATTTTGTAACCCTGATTTCTTCCCCTTTGAAAGAGGATATGAAAGACTACCTACGAAGAATTTAGATACTTCAATACTTTGCATAACCCCATGGATTACATTGTTTCATATGAATTTATGTCAAATTATATATAGACACAAAATATGAAAGAGAATGGGTGTCCTCATGCTTTGCCTATGTGCTTTGCACATTTGAGTAGGAGAGTGTAGGATGTTACAATGATGATGAAGGAGTCGCATACCCCTAAAATCATGTATTTTGTAACCAAAAATGACTAGTGAAGTGTGAGAAGAAATGAAATATTAATAGCCCCTTTAAACTACTCTAATCGCATCAAATAAGTATGAGATTATGGAAAAAACATGTATGCGTAAGTGGAAATTTGAAACTATATAAAATTTTAGTACAATTGTCCCTAGGGAAGAAACATATGGTAAGGTCAAGAACTTTCATAAAGTTATCACCATGTTGTAAAGTTTTGAACCTATTCAAATTTTATGAAATTTTTGTATTGAAATATGTTTCTAAGAGCCTATACCCTATGAAAACTTGTACAGAACCCAAAATTTTACTTATATATGTAGAATATATATAGATGAAATCCTCCTCATTTGAGGCACATGTGATAAAACAATTTGAGAGTGCAACTCAAAAGAATAGATGTGTACCCATGTGTCGTATATCCGATAAGATGTAAAAGGATTTGAAATGTTGAAGTGGTGGCATTTTTTGAGAACATATACCTACAAAATGGGTTGTGCATGATGGTAACCATGGTGACCAAAAATAAGAAATAATAGTAATAGTAATTATACGAGCCAAATTGTGTCTCAACACCATGCACTCCTAAATCATCCATTCAACAAGGGTATTGAGGAAACGAGTAGGAGACAAACATATATCGGCATACAAGGAGATAGACTTAAAGGGGATATAGTGAGTGCTAGGATCACATATCTAGAGGGAAGTAACCCTTACACTAGGTCAACCTAGGGTTTTCAAGGCCCGCAATCGAGATAGAGGAAGGAACCCTACTGAGATATCGATGGTAGGGTGTGGAGAGGTATGGATCAAAAATAAAAGAAGCATGCATACAATATACGAAATGAAAGGTACTAAGGAGCTGATATTTTATAAGAGTACTATGCTAACTAGCATCAAACATGTATAATATTAAGCTAACATAACACAATGAAGAAGAAGAAATGAACTAATCTATGTAAATGACAAAAAGGTAAAGCAATCACATTGCACTGTAGGGTGGTCACCGATTTATATCTCCCCAAGAAACAACACAAATAAAGAGAATCACTATTAGGTGGAGTAGGGGAAGACCATTCCTATCATAGAATTTTTATATGATGACCCAATAGTGCAAGCAATCATCCAAGAAGAAGAGTGTCCAATCCAATCCAAGCAAAATGCAAGATGAACCAAGAGCAGAGTGAGTAGATGTGAAGATGACACAAAAGAGCAGAGAAAATGGCAGTTCGGATGTCTTAGCTTCCTATTCCTTTAAAATTTCAAATGAGGTGAGGATATATATAGGATGCTATCACACACATGCGATGTTGTCGGCCATGGGAAAATATAACACTAACACAATCTCCCTTAGGCGATTGAGTCACCTAAGGATGTGAAAATGAAGTAATGTGTCATGGAAGGTAAAAGTAATGTGAACTAAGGGTCATGAAATAGGATGGACAAGGTGTAAAATTATGGGATGTAAGCAAGAGATCATGAATATGATATGCATGAGACCTAGGAGGTCAAAGATAAGTAATGCAAGGAAAACTAAGGCCAAGACCAAATAGTGACACTCTCTCTGTGTACTATCTCTAACCCATAATGGTTACATGAATAAGCATTCCCCATTCCGATAAGCACATACGCAAGAAAAAGATGTATATGTGACCCTTATCTATACAAAGGAAATTGTTAGTAATAGGTATGAAAGATGAAAAGTGAAAAATTTGGTGTATGCATATGCCTCAACCGTTGACCACCACATGTCGTAATAGCAAAACATGGGGTGGTCAACGAAAAAAGATAGTACATAACACTAATACTGAAAGTAAGTACATGAAGGAATGTTGAAAGGACTAGATAAAATGAAATATACCCACTAATGTACTGATAGTAGTGTCACTCGTCCCGCCATGTGTGGGAAAAATGCTACAAGAACCCTAGAGAAGCAAAACTAAAAAAGAAACACTAGAGAATCACCAGTAAAATAAGACATAAATCACCTAGCTAGGGGCCTATGGGATGGATGTCGCAATATCATGATGATGAAGGAAAATAGCTCAAAAATTAGAGATCACTAAAATGAGGCATGTAATACGTAAAAATAAATGGCATGATATCACGATCAAAATGAAACAAATAGTGTGAGATATGGATATCGGGAGTGAAAATGATAGGCATTTGAAGCTTGGGGTCGATCATGACCAATTTTGAATAGAAATTTGAGATTTATATAGTAATTTTGATTGTTATTTTCTTATTACTATTTCGGAATTGAGAGAACTAAGCTCTGGAATTCCAAATTTGGGTGAATTTTAGATGATATGGCATGAGTACGAGGTGGTGATGCCGGATGAAGGAAGATGAGGTGGAGCATGCGCGGTGCTCGACCACGGGTAAGTCATTGCATTAAATTTTATTGAGTAGATTAGGTGCATTTTAGTTATTTAGATTTTGAAGTTGTTAAAATTTTAAACTTAGTCAAACTTGCATCATCGAGTAGGTTAGGTCAAAATACAAGTGGGTTTGAAGGGTTTTTAATTTCATTTTTTTGTTTTTTCACATTTGGAAAGTCAAAATTGGGAAGGTTATGGCCAATTTGGCAGACGCCATCAACCCCCCTGCAATAGTAGGGATGATGACATCGAGATGGAGAAAAATAGATCCGAGGGCTAATGTCATTTTCCAAAGGCCCGATGGCACAGGGAATCCTCTTGGGGTCGATGGCATCTTGAGGGGTGGATGGCGTCTTTCAGGGGGCGATGATGCATGAAACATATAGGAAAAGGGTGAAAATTTGGATCTTTGATTGTGGATTTATGATGTACACATAATGCATATTTATTGTGATTTTATGGATGTAGATAGAGCACAGTATCTGCCTATGGTGGACCATATATGTATCATGGATCAGTGGGATGATTATGGGATTGACACAGAAAGAGATAGCCCATTTATAGGGTTGAGGATTTGGGGGAATCATGTATATTCCTAGGATAACATTAGATATGGATTTACTACGAAGTTTTTGGTTGCATGGGAGACTAGGTCCAACACCTTTTGATGGTGGACGGGATGGGAGGTGGTGGAGATGGCCTAGACATTGGAGGATGTACATGAGATTTTGGGGTTACTGATTAGAGGGACCCACATATACAATGATTTTACACCTCATGTCACAAAGCAAAGAGCATTGACCATGTGAGCTACAAGGAGTATCATATATGATGAGCGCATGTTGTATGTTCAACTCAGCGTAGTGCATGTAGTAGGGATTCTTTATATCCGGAAGGTCATGATGGGGATTGTTGTGGCACACATAGTGTGTCGAAGGTGATGGAGCTATTCCATTGTTCTTGGTAGTAGTATGCATGATGATGTTGTGGATCAAGGTGTACCATTTAGATGGGTAACCACTATATGGGTTCATTTGGTTCATGATTTGTAAAGGGTGTGGTGCATAGGCTAGAGTATCATGAGACCCATCATTTTATTGACAACATGGATATATATATGAGCGCTTCCGATGCACGAGACAGTAAGGACACCACAGTGTGTTGAGCAAAGAGATTCCCAAAAGTACTTAAGTGGGTGTAAGGGCCGATAGTGAGATCACTTTTGGTATATCGACCACAAGCATAGGTGGGTCCAAATGATGTGATATGCCAACCCAACATAGGGAATGCGTGTTAGTGGCCCGATTCGTGTAGAGTAGATTACCTAGAGTCCACGACGGAGGTGACAGGACACTATTTTTATTGGGTGGAGATACATGCAATATACAAATTACAAAGATAATTTGGACAATCAATACCAATAGTGATACCACCATTACCACCCTTCTAGCGTCGTCATGTTAGAGAGGTTGCATGAGCAGAGGTTTGGGTACCAGCACTATGACATTCAGAGGGTACGGGTTGCGGGTATACTAGAGTGATGACAACACGACACAATAAAAATGTTTAAGGCCCACCACAAATCATAGTGGATAGTGGTTTGGAGGACGGATCGATGGAGTATCCATATATATAAGGTCACATGATGGAGCACAACCTAGTATCATGGGAGGGGGATTCAAACAGCCAAAGACCTTTGTGGCTTAGAGAGAAAATGATGTGATGGCTAGGCAGAGGTTTTTTTATGTCATTTGGAGTTCATATGGTCATGCATTTGAGAAAGAGGCCCAGACTATAGCAGGGAGGAGACATGATTTTGGTGCCCAAAGACGGTGGGCATGGTATATAGGAGCAGACATCATCATGATGATGAGGAAAAAGGAGGTGTTAGGAGGTAGAGGAGATGATGAGGTCATCATGGAGAGACATGGGAAACTAGGTATGAGTGATAACATGTTAGTTAAATGATTTTGATAGACGTGTGTGATATTGTTAGTGATGTATGTTAGTTTTTGGTTTTGCAAAGTGGATGGTGGAGGAGTGAAACTCATTGATTGAAATTTCCCACCACAAGATCCTAGACTCCATTTTATATGTTTAGGATACTACATTGATGGTGGATATAGCAGAACTATTGGTCGGGATTTAGTGTGATCATTTCATTTAGTTGGTGAGGCATCATGGACACTATATCGATATAGAGATGTGCAAGTGCGTGTGGCTACCAAAAGCATATATGTGATGTTGCGAGTCTATTACAAGAGAAAGAAGCTCACCTAGCATATGCCCCAGTGTTGGGGCATAGATTACATTACTAGAGACACAGTTGATGAGGGCACAAGGAGAGGCCTCTAGAGCGTGATCTAGGTAGTGTCCCTAGCTTACACAAAGTGAGAGCAGATAACACAACCCCATCGGCTCAAAGCATCCAAATACCCCCATAGGGGGTGAGAGTGCTTGAGCCATAAAGCCATTTTGTATGATTTTTGTTGATGTATAAAACTTGATCCGATGTGTGTGTGTGTGTGTGTGTGTGTGTGTGTGTGTGTGTGTGTGTGTGTGTGTGTGTGTGAGTGTGAGTGTGAGTGTGTTTGTGTGTGACGGTTTTTGATGTTTGACTTATCATTTTACCGCTTTTCCACATATATGTATGTGATAATACCATGGTACTTAGGAATAATGATAATGAGATAGATAATTAAATCCAACAAGTAGAGGGTCGATAAGATAACATAACTCGCACAATGTGAAAAATCCAAGAGGAAAAAAAAGGCCAAGACATCTAATGGTAGGATGTTAAGGTGCGGATGGTGATGAATCCAAGCAGAGAAAACAACCCAAGAAAATATGTGATAAGATATTTTAGATAGTGTGATAAACCCAAGGGGGATCGAGAGCCCAAGAAAAAATAGAGGATGTTTGTGTAAAACCAAGTAAGTGAGAGCCCTAGCGAAGGCGAGCTATCGACTAGAATAAGAAAGTAAGATATAATCAAGGTATTATAAATAACTAGCCACGAGGGGGAAAATATCGTAGTGTGTTGGTGATAATGTCGTCAACTTGGTGCAAAATGTGGCTTCAGGAATGGGTCATGAGGTCCTTGATAACATGTTAAGTGATAGATACATGTCAATGGAATTCAAACCACGTAGCGCACAAGGTGTCGTTGATATGGTCTTCCAACCGAGTAAGGATGTCGTGTCGAACATCATCGAGAATGAGGAAAGGCTCGGGACGAGGTGGAGGCCCATATGTAGGCTATGGTCTAGGTGGTCAATGGGAAGGTGAAAGGAATAAAGAAGAATAAGTGGAATACTTAGTAGAAGGCACATAAAAGGTTTGCATGCGAGAGAACAGGCGCGTAGTCAAAGGTGTGAAAGGATAGGGGAGAACAAGTGCATAAATTATAAGGGAAGATTTGGGACTTAGCCATTTTCACATGTATGGGCTATTTTTGGAGATATCATGCCGAGCACATAAACCAGGAGAAGAATTACGCGTCACACATGGGATATCTTTGGAATAGTGGCTACTAAGCACTTTGCATGGATGCGGGCTAAATATATAATTCGCTACTAATAGTTAATTATGATAGGTCTATTGTTAGCTCACTTACATGTGTGGTTGTGATTGTAAAGACGCATGGATATTTCTAGCATGCGACCTATTTTTAGAGTTATACAATCGGTGAAGGGAAAGTCCCCACCATTATAAATATGTAATGATCTGCGTAGTATAGGTGTGAGGTGTGTGAGAACTGAATTATTGTGAAGTTATGCTGCCAAATCTAATGCGCACATAAGCTATGGTATTATCTATTGTAATGAGCTTATGTGTATTTATCATGTTTAATATAATGGAGTGTATTAGATGAATCAGAGTATTAATCTTGAGTATAATTGGTTCTTGCATGTTTGATTTCATCATGGTTATCATTTAAGTCTGTTATTATTTAGATATAGATCTGAACATGCACTGTAGAATGATGTATTAATTATGGATTTGAATATATTAATTCTTCATCATGTTAACATCTTCCAAAAGAAACCCTAAAGAGGGGCCTGGTACGTACTTTGCAAGGCTTCGGGTGAGTGCTCGCCTAGGCTAAGTGATGTGTAAGTCCACCTAGGCTTTTACTAGTAAATTCTAGGTGCATCAGGTGGTTCTAAGAGGAATTGTCCCTACACTTTAGTCAAGGATGAGTGATGTGCCGCACCTAGGCTTTTACCTGGTAAATTATAAGTTGCATCATTGGTTATTTTATCAGGACCTCTTTTTCATTGTCTTCGGGATGGTTCATGCAATGAAGACATACCGATTACGACCAAAGCAAGTGTTGAGGAATGGATCCACGACCTAAAAGAAGAATGTGCATGGAGGTTCAACACCTAATCGAGTTTAATGCACATGCATGGGTAGAAATGTAATCTGTATGACAATTTATATGAGAGCTTCTTTTCTATTTTTCCGATAGAGTTGTATGAGTGGGTGATTGCTTATGTGTCTAAAAGGAATTGGAGGTATCACACACTTGTTTGGATGCAGGAAGAATTTCAGGCCCTCTATGATGATGATCTGATTTGGACACGCGTTGTGGATACTTGGTTTCATGGTGTTCTAAACAACTATATTCTAGAGTACTCAATTTCCACTTATTCTTGCCCAAAGGTAGAAGAATTCCATTTTTACGATATCTCAGGGGAACTTACTTGCAAGGCATTCCTCTAGCAATCAAGATCTTGATGGTAACCCTAAATTTGGAGAGAAAATCGATGGCTAACTAAACCCCACCACGTGTGGGGCGGGAGCATGTTTGGTGAAAGATGGCAAACATAGTGGTAGAGAGGCAGAGAGAAGAAAGGCATCTTAAATATAATGAGGCATGCGAGAGGGAGATAGAGAAACATCAAGACATCATTGCGAAGCGATAAGATTGAGAGAGAGATGGCTCGAGAAGGATTTGAAGTTCATGTAGAAGATGTGGAGCCCGAGCATTAAGAACTCCCCCATTTGGGAAAGCATGATAGGGAACCCCCTTAGCCTCACATAGAAGCGCACCAGTAGAGACGACTTGGGCCATGAGTGTGCATCTAATTCTACATGGAAACCTTCCCTTGCCCTTGGTCTTCTATTATTTAGTACGAAAAATAGTCGGCAAGATAATTTAGGTAGTGAGAGAGTAGGATTAAGTCATATAAATCACATCAATTGCAATGCAAATGTCTTTGTTATTGTTTGGGGGTACCTTTTCAAGTGTATCTTCTACACAAAATTCAAGGGTGTAAAATTTTGGATTTTGAACTCTCTTCTGGGAGTAGTAACACTTCGCAAACCGTAGGGGTGTAGTTTATTACTACTGTTGGGATATAGGGGAGTACATCTTCTGGTCCGACTTCGCTTCGGGTTCGGGATCGGGAGATATAGGTGGTTCTAGTTCTAGTGGATCTGATGGTTCTAGAGGAAGAGGAAACATAGGAGGTTATGAATCATGTGGGCAGGGTCCACACCAACCCCAAAATATTTACATGGAGATGTCTCTTCGTCTCAGTAGAGTATAGGGGCATAGAAGATGTTGTTGAACACATGCACATGTGTGAAATAAATGGCGCACAAAAGCAATCACATATTTTGAGCGTAGGGCAAGTCAATTCGCCACTACGTTATAAGGGCACACACAGTTGGTATAGAAAGTTTGACCCTGATCAGACTTGCGTAGACTATACAACTTTAAAAGATTCTTTCCTTAAAGATTTTCACATCCCTAAGTTAGATCAAAAGAGTATAAGCATGCTCAAGGATATTAAGCAAGGCACTACTGAGAGTGTCAAAGAGTATGATGCTCATTTCAAAACATTTTTATCCAATATTTCTTATGATATTCATGCAAGCCAGCATGCGCAATGGTTTGTTGGAGGTCTGATTACACCTTTTAGAAGGGCACTATCACATAAAACATACACTAATCTGCGCATGAAGCACTTGAAGTAGCTTTATGTGCTGAGGTAGTTAGAAGTATAGACACTGGGGTGAGCCCATTTTTAGAAGCACATATCGCAACTATGGCGAAACAGTTGGAGAAGCTATCGAAAAATTCAGCACATGAGACGTGCACATGGATTTGGTGCATAAATTATGAAGTGGAAGGTCACACAAAGGATAGTTGTCCCCATATATCAGTATGCTCATTATTGTTAGATTGTGAGATATGTCATTTAAACCATGATGCTAGCCATTGCCCATTATTACAACACGTAATAAGGAAGAACATCTCTTGTTACTATAAAATTTGTAGGTCCACAACTCATGACACGGAAGATTGTCGTTGATCGATGATTCGAGATCCATGATGCTATAGATATTGGTGTACGATAGACAGGAGTTTCAAATAACTCTAAAGGCAAGAATGAGCATCAGGATCGGGATCACAATCAAGCGCGCTATGATCGAAATGAAGGGAATTTTGAAGGAGGTCGTGGCAGAGGTCAAGGATACTATGGTGGATTTGGAGGACAAGGCCGTGGTGGTGGACGAGGCGAGTTCCCTCACGGAACATGTTATACATGCGGATATCCTGACCACTACAGGCGTGAATGTCCTCAGAATATTACATGTTCTTTCTGTGGAAAGAATCATAGTTATGAGGAATGCCCGGACTTGTATGAGCATCTTATCAAACAAAGCATAAACAAGAAAAAAAAATCGTAGGGATGGTTAGGATACAATGCCTGTGTAAAATCAATGTATGCCTAAGTTGGAATGAAAATCGAGGCATTGCAAGTAAAGAGCACTACCCATGCTGAAGTGACACGTGCAAAGAAGCATTGCAGTAGAAGCCTACCATCGGTATGGAGGAATTTTTACATGCACGTTACCCAAATCCCGCCCATCAGAAGGAGGTTTATCAAAAAACCATAGAGGTACTCGAAATCTTCAAGGTGAAATACAATATTTAAAGGAGTGATCGTGGAAGATGGAGCAAAATAAATCATCGAGAGATAGTCCAAACTGATATGGATGAATTGTAAGAAGTGTGCAAGATGTTGCACCATGATAATATCATTCCACTATTAGGTAATTGGTTAAAGGGAAACACTACACACAAGTATTGAGATTGGATGGTAGATCCCGCATGTAAATCTTCACCCTCATAGCCTAGATTATGGTAAGGAAATCACACGGAATGTTTTTGTTGATGGGTGGCTTTTGAGTAATATATTGATTGATACATATGCGGAAGTCAATAATCTTACTTTAGATGTATGAGTACAAATGGGAAGACCTCCATTATAGCCATCCTCTAATGTATTGTTCATGGATAATCAGACTAAGGCCACTCCCATCAAAGTTTTAAAATATGCATCCATTACCATACAAGGAGACAAGTTCACTGGAGATTTTGAGGTTTTAGCACTGGTAGAGGAAGATAACTTCACATCTCTACCGATGCGTCTATGGTGCTATGCAAATAATGTTGATCTTCAGTTCAAAAAGGGTTATATCAGCTTTGAAAACAAAGAGGAAAGAGTTATTATCCCTTTAATAGATGGTAAATATGTGCTCTATGTTGAGCCCTTGAGTGAGGAAGACCTTAATAGGATTTATGTATGCGTCGTTCAGACCTAGATATGCTTGAGCCATCTAAATAAGGAATCCTTCAAAGTAGGAGGATGCATAGTCTATTAGCAATATTACAAGTGTTTCTTATGATAATTGGGCTCATAACACTTATGAGTTGGTAGGGTACGAAGTAAAGAGTATATTGGCTAGGGATAGCAGACTATGTTATATCGGGAAAATAGGTAACAACTCAACACCTCGCTACACTAGAGAAGGAGACCCTATGGTGCTCCTGTGCATCATGGAGGAACAATGGATAGACTAGTTGGAGAGAAGGAATATGCTAGTATATACCTTACGGAGGACAGCAGTGCACTGGTGGGTGGTCCATAAGGATAATCTTGTAGGGTGGAATGAAATTAGGATTACTCTTGCTACTAGGTTCTTTAGAAGCAATGCACCTACTCAAATCTGCACTTATCATGGTAATAAACATGTTTAGCACCACGTTCAATAGTGTGAGAGACTCTAGACAGAGAGGCAGGAAGCTTTACCACCTTCGCTCTAGGTGTAAAAAATTTATTCCACTTTACAAGGTTGCACGTGTGTTTGGTATGTATATGTAGAACTCCATAGAGAGACTGGAAATTGGTAGGATTTAATTATAGGAATGACCCAGACATTTGACTTCTTCTCTACTAAACCTTTGGTAGAAGAAGCATTAAAGGTTATAAAGTGCTTAACTATGGGGGATAGTGCTAAGGTGGAAGAACTCATTCAGGAGTTATTTGATGAAGGAGACTCAGAGCACATTTTTCTGAAGAAATAGAGGCCGATGCCACACTACTTCATGCACTTTCCTTGAGAAAGAAAAAGGAAAAATGGTCTACTTAGTGGATGATGAAGAAGTAGAAAATCTGGATGTAGACCATTCAATAGGTAGGCGTGAGGTGTTGGAAAATGCAGATAAGACCACACACACCTATCATGAACCTATGAAGACAAAGAAAGTGAATATTGGATCAGATGCTGAGCCTAAGGAGGCCATAATTAGAGACTATTGGTCAGACTCTGAAGTGGAAAAAATCATTGAGTTACTACGGGATTATCAGGACTTATTCCCTGGGGTACCATGAACTTAAAGGTGTGCATGAATCATTAGGGGAGATGAAGATAAAGCTTAAAGAGGGTGCACGTCCAGTTAGAAAGAGACCCTACAAGATGAACCCCAACTTGCGTGAAAAGGTCAAAGAAGAGATTGACAAAATAATGAAGTCGAGAATCATCGGACCCCTGCGAGTCGAATGGGTTAGTCTAATGGTGATCAGTATCAAGAAGGATGGTCAGATTAGGATCTGTGTGGACTACATGGAGCTGAATGTTGCATGTGTGACTGATCCCTTTCCTACACCATTCACTAAGGAAATACTAGAAGGCGTTGTAGGGTGCGAAATCTATTCGTTTACATATGGATTATCCGGGTATCATCGATTAGGATTTCCTAGGGGATCTGGAAAAGACTACTTTTACTACCGAATGGGGCAGCTTTGCCTATCTTGTGATGCCTTTTGTCTGAAAAATGCACTTGTTGTATTCTTGTGCATAGTTGTCGAGGTGTTTAAATATTTTATTCACAACTTTCGCACGTTTATTTAGATGATTAGACGGTGTATGGACTTGTTAAGGATCATTTGTGACAATATACGCTTAATGTTTGAAATATGTAGACAGTTGAGTATCTCTTTCAACGTGAAGAAGTGCATATTCACTACACCATTTGGAATATTATTAGGACACATAATCTGCAAGGAAGGTTTGTTGGTTGATCCAACTAAGGCCGCATCCTTATCGGCCTAAAAGAGCTTATTAGTGAAAGTGAGGTGCATGGATTCTTGGGTCACACTTGTTATTATAGAATAATATCATAAAGGGGTATGCTAAGGTTGCCGCACCTTTGGAGGAGTTACTGAAAGGAAAAGGTACATTCTACTGGGGAGAACCGCAACAATGTGCATTCGAGACATTAAAGGAGAAACTTACTAATGCGCCTATTCTGTGCTTTCCTTCATGGGACCAACCATTTCATGTACATGTGGATGCCTCTGACATGGCCATTGGCGTGGTGTTGGCTCAATCGGGAGAAGGTATTATAGATCATCCTATCTATTTTGCTAGTAGAAAGTTAACTCCTACAAAGCATAATTACACAACTACAGAGTGCGAAGCTTTATCAATGATCTATGTGCTACATAAATTCAGACAATACCTGCTAGCTACACCATTTGTATTTTATACAAATCACATGGCATTGAAGTATTTAGTAAACAAGCCCATTTTACAAGGGCACATATGCCGATGGGTACTCTTATTTCAAGAATTTTATTTCACAGTTGTGGTCAAACTAGGGAAAAGCAATTCTGGACCAAACCATTATCTAGAATACATTCAGAGAAGAAGCACATGCAATTGAAGATACCATGCCCGATGCACAGTTATATAGGTTACAATGAGCACCATTGGAATTAGAGGACATTGTTGTCTTTCTACAAATAGGTATGGCACTAGAAGGAATGAAATCCTTGGAGAAGAAACAACTTGCTATACGTGTGGCACCCTATATGTTAATTAGTGGTGACTTGTACAAGTTAGGTCAGGATGAAGTATTGTGCCACTATGTACTGGAACATGAGTGCACAGATATCATGGAGGAATCTCATGGTGGTATTGCAGGTGGCCACTATGCAGATGATGCCACCGTGCAAAAGTATACTCTTTGGATTATGGTGGGAGACCCTGTATAAAGATTGTAAGGCATATTACAAGGCTTGTGATCATTTTCAACACCTTGGGAAACTAGGTCAACAAGATGAAATGCCTCTAAGACCTATTACTAGTGTAAAACCATTTGAGAAATGGGATATAGATTTTGTGGGTCCTATTTCACCAAATGCAAGACCGGATCACGTTATATCATCACTTGCACAAACTATTTGAAAAGGTGGGTAGAAGCAATGCCTATAAAGGATTATACAATGGCTACAACAACTAGGTTTATATGGGAAAATATTATTACAAGGTATGGATGTCCTTTGAGTTTGACTAGTGATAGGGGCACACATTTTTGAATGAGACAATCAGAATTTTATTAGATGAATTCATGATTGCACACCATAAGACTACACCATATCATCCTCAGGAAAATGGGACTGCTGAGGCTTTCAACAAGATTTTGAGCTAGACATTGACAAAAATTTGTGATGTTGGAAGAAAGGATTGGGATGATAAAGTTTCTGTAGTACTTTGGGTGTATAGAACAACATACAAGTGGCTAAACAAGGCCACACCTTTTCAATTGGTGTTTGGCACAAAAGCAGTTCTTCCTATGGAATTCATGTTACCTTCTTTGTGTATTGTGCACGTTGCTGGAGGTCTAGCTGATGAGCAAGTGTTAGAAGAATGGATTGAAAAGTTGATTAAGTTGGATGAGCGATGAGCAATCGCACACTGGAGTCAGAAGCAAGAAAAAGCAAGGTAGAAAGCATGGCATGATAGGCACATCAGGGAAAAAAGTTTGAGATAGGACAAATGGTGCTTCTCTATGATTCTAAGTTTTGTGCCATCCAAGAAAACTCAAAGTACATTGGTTAGGACCATATGTTATCACTCACATACTTGAAACAAGAGCTTGTCAGTTAGAAATGCTTGATGGAATATGGTTACGGTTACTTCAACGGGAGTAGGTTGAAGCCCTACTATAAATAAGTCTTCTTGGTGTTTATAATAAGGTAGTATTACCATTTAGATTAGGTTTTCAATTATGTATTCCCTTAATGTATTTCCTTCTTTGTCGCTATGCTTTGTCAATTTAGTTGTTTTTTGTGAAATAAGTGCATTTGCGCCAAAAGATCGTTACCATTCACAATATTTTTATTCGCAGAAGACTACACATACTATTTGTGTGGGGTGGTTGTTGATAAATGGGTACACATAAAGGAACAAAACTACTACATGTGTTATTCAAATTTTGAAGAGTTTGTGGAAAGAATATTTCTTCCAAATAAGGACCATGGATGGAGATAAATGAAGGAACACTATAATGCAAGATAAGTGGCAGCCATGGAGACTACCAGGAAAAGGCATGGTGATGAGGTACTCAGTGCACATGGAAGCACGCTGAAGAGAAGCTTGTAGCCAGAAGGTAGGAAGGCACGTTAAAAGGTTATATACTTGGGCGTGAAGATGTATCTCGCTAAAAATTGTTAAAAGGGTCAATTAATGAGGATTGTTAGTAGGTGAAGGAGCAATAAATGCACCAAATTTTTGAAAATATATATAAGGAAGGGATACGAGTTCATTCTTACCGTTGTAAATTGAAAAAAATTAAATAGATAAGTATGACCGAGCTAAGCGAAAGAGTATTGAGAGGTGTGAAGAGTGTGAAACCAAATGTGAGAAGCATATTTGTGCACAGGAGAAGCTTACATCCCCATTGGTGAAGGGTTTGAGTGAAGCAGAGCATTTGAAAGAGCTAGGGCACACATTTTTAACTAGGGCATGTAGATTCAAGCTAGGGTTTGAGGTTACACGTTGCAGAAGTTAGAAAATGAGCATTTGAGGAAAGAACGTTGCGATTTACAGATGGCACCAAAGAAAGCACCTACCGTAGGAGAAAAAGGGAAGAAGAAGGTGGAAGCAGAGGTCGAAACAACTCCCAAGAGAAAATTTTCAGAGATGCAATACCTAAAAGGCATGATAGTAGGAAAAGAGTGGGACTCTCATGTCAAAAATGCAAGATCAGTGACTACAACCATCGCACCTCAGAGAACAAAAAGGAATTAGACGCGCTATTGAATACAAAGACAAAAAATTGCTTAGCCAAGGATATGCTAGTGTATGATGATGCAAGAGAGAAGCTGCTAAAGCAAATTGGGGTTTACTAGTTTATACGATATTCCCTATTACGGAAATTATGAACCTTTGTATGAATGGTCGATGAGCAGAGTGCAAGAAGATTTCTTCTATTTCATTGGACGCAGGGTAAGGATTACAACCACCCTGATTTCAAATATGATGGGATTAAGGGGAACATGAGTGGACTTGAACACTGACCTAACAGATAAAGCAGCCATCTTGGAGACGTGGAAGGAGTTAGGATACACCAAAGGTCCATGCGTGGAATGGATATAGATAAACTGAAGAAGTATCTCGTCGTACAGCGAAGTAACACATCTGGTCACTAAGTTAAATGATCAAGAGAGGTGGTCCCAAGTGAACATAATGTGGCTACACATTGCAAGGAAAATGTCATAGGGAACAATATACAACATAGCGGGCTACATTGTAGACACAATCATCGAGGAAGCGCGCACATGTGAGAAAATTAGTTTCAGCATTGTCCTGTTATCCTTAGTATTTTTGGAGATCGAGTGCCCGATGGGCCGAAGAATAAAATATGGGAGTACCCCATGCATAATAAATACCTAGGATAAAGGTTTGAGAAGTACTTATGTGAAGGGTCAATGAGTTGAACATTCAAGCAAAGGGTCGAGATGTGGTATAAAAGGCTCCAGCCTTTTAAGAAGAGTGGCGCATCCCCAAGGATTTACCTTCGGTGGTGGGAAAGGCAGTCCAGTTCACAGTGTATCAGCACTTTTACATCATGTGGTTTGTGATGAAGGATGGTACTTGGAGCCCTTGGTGTAAACTTCCATATGCCTTCACAAAGCACGTTACTTCTAAGCAATGGTCCATCGATTCAACAATGCGTGATGCCTGAACTTTGTGGATGACAAAGTAGACTGCGACTACCACACACTACACAAGACCTATGTCTATCTAGGGTAGACCACCTACATAGAGAGGTTGATTTCAAATATGATAAGTATGAAGCCCATGATTTTGGAAATTGGAGATAGTGGGGCCACGCTTATCTACCTTCAGCTCAAGCCCAAGTTGGAGGGAAACAAATATGTGGAGAACAAGTTTGTGCTCCTAGGGCCGCCTAAGGGAAAGCATACAATGGAGAATGTACCAGCTCCAAAGCCCACTAAAACTATAAAAGTAGATGATGAAGAGGAAGAGCATGAAGATAATGGCGTCTTGGTGCATAGGGGACAAAGGCATCCCTCAGACAAGGTAGAATCTGAGCACGTAAGTACTCCACCCCAAACACAAGAAGAAGGGGATGAAGAATTGGAGGTTGGAGAAGACCCTGAGGAACGTTGCTTTAAGAGGGTGTTCAGAATAATAAGGACTCAAGGCACTACTCCCCATTCAATACAGAGATCACCATGACTCTCTCCATAGAAGGAGATAAATAAGGAAAGAAGTAGAAAGTTAAAGCTAGACGAGGAGGTGGAAAAATATGAGGAGAGCCCGCTTCAATATCCTACACCACTAAAGGACGTGGAAGAGCCAAAGGATGAAGAAATGAAAGATGGAGATGTGAAGAATGAAGAAGGAGTAAAGGAAGGAGAGATAGAGCAAGATACTTCTCAAAACATTGAAGATCCAACTCCAAATCTTGGCGCGCTAGTTCCTAAGGGGCCGAGAAGTAAACGGACAAGTGGAGAATTTACTATTCCATCTTTGGGATATGCTGAGGACACAAGAAAAATTTTCCACGCCCATTTTCAGAGCACGGTGATCCCTAAGGAGTTATATGGATGGGAGATGATGGATGAGGACATGGCCACCATGCGCACAAGAAAGAAACTATCTTGGTCTATGCACACACACATGGATGAGCCAGACTTCGACGTATGTGAAGAATCTTGTGTGTCAAGGAGGTTGAAGAAGGCACCTTAGGCTAGACATATAACCGTTAAACAAATTGTTATGTCTAATGAGTAGGTAAGAAATGCCTTGGTGAAGGTATCTATAGAGGTGGCATGGAGGAACATAGACAAATCAGCCACTATAAAGGCACTGAGAGAAGAGATCAAGGCCAAGGATGTTGAGATCGTGCACTTAAAACAAGAAAAGGACATGGAGCAAAAAAATAATGGGGTTCTTATTGGCATGGAAAAGGAGATTAGGGATCATGTCCTCCAAGAAAGACCACACTTAGAGCCCAAGGTGCCCAAAAAGTTCCCTTTGGCTATGCACTATGTGCGTACTTTGGTTGATATGGTGCTTGAAGAGGGACCAATTAGGATTTCAACACCAAAAGACCCTGAATAGGAGGCTAGAGAGGGAAAAAGCTATAGTAATTAGAAATATTTCATCATACGAGGGGTTGCTTCAAAATTTTAGGGAGGAGCTAAAGAAAGTGGATCAAGCATTGAATATCTGCATAGCTCGAAAGCAATCATCAGAATAAGGACAATGGTAGAGGACAACAAATTCCTAAAATCTATGAAGGATGAAACATTAGGGCACACAGAGAGACTGAAAGTGGTGAAGAAAAATCACGAGGCCCTTGCAGTAGCCCAAGAGCCCCATAAGAATAGATGGATGAATTAGGAAAGCTTATAGTGTAGAAAATGGATCTGCTGGAAGGGAGAATGTCTGCAATGGCTAACATTATGTTAGTATTACAAAATGAGAAGGGAGAAATTACACAAGATGAACTGGAGTCTATTGCAATGAATATCCCAAAAAGGCACGATCACACTTGAGTGAATGGCAGACCTTAGAGGTAAAAATAAAAGAAGAATATCTAGAGCTCATTCTTCCAGTTGAAGCAAAGAGGGTGATGAAGAGTAAATAACTATTCTTTGTATAGAAATTCTTTCACATTCTTTCCATTACTTTATTCTTTATTGTTCAAGGAGTAGCCATTGTCATGGGGTGGCAATGCAATTTAGTGTGGGGTAATGTTGAGCGTAAAAGTGGAATACTTAGCAGAAGGCACACAAAAGGTTCACGCAAGAGAATAGGGCACAATAGTCAAAGGTGCGAAAGGATAGGGGAGAACATGCATGTGAAATATAAGGGTGGATTTGGGACTTAGCCATTTTCACATGTACGGGCTATTTTGGAGATATCATGCCGAGCACATAAACCGAGAGAAGACTTGCGCATCACACATGGGATATCTTTTGAAGAGCGGCTACTAAGCGCTTTGCATGGATGCGAGCTAAATATATAATTGCTACTACGATAGTTAATTAGAGAGGTTTATTGTTAGCACACTTGCATGTGTGGTTGTGATTGTAAAGGTGCATGGCTATTTCTAGCATGTGACCTATTTTTGGAGTTATACAAGCGGTGAAGGGAAAGTCCCCACCCTTATAAATATGTAATGATCTATGTAGTACATGGTGTGAGGTGTGTGAGAACTGAATTATTGTGAGGTTATACTTGTCAAATATAATGTGTGCATAAGCTATGATATTATCTATCTGTAATGAGCTTATGTGTATTTATCATGTTTAATATAATGGAGGGTATTAGATGAATCAGAGTATTAATCCTAAGTATAATTAGCTCTTGCATGTTTGATTTCATCATGGTTATCATTTAAGTATGTTATTCTTTAGATATAGATCTGAACATGCACTATAGAATGATGTATTAATTATGGATCTGAATGCATTAAGTCTTCATCATGCTAACATCTTGCAAAAGAAACCCTAAAGAGGGGCCTAGTACCTTTACATGCTTTGGGTGAGTGCTCAGTCTAGGCTGAGTGATGTGCCAGTGTGCCTAGGCTTTTACTAGTAAATTCTAGGCTGCATCTGTGTGGTTACGAGAGGAATTGTCCCTACACTTCCGAGTTTGTAAAGGGGTTTCAAGGATGGGACGTTTGCTCATAGAACCAAAAAATGTGGCCAAGATACGTGTAATATCTGTGATGAGAGAAAAATAAAGGAGCTGAAGTGGAAGGTTGTGTAGCCTTTTTGTTTGGTTATGTTTTTCCTCGACTTCAAACTTCTTCATGTGGTATCGATAGGATCTACAATTAGATACATCATTCCTCAAAGCCTCGTTTCATGTGTAGTATTACTCGTCCATAGGATACTAAGGAGCCATAAGGGAAAGAGTTAGGGGAGAGGTCTCGTAGGGTTGTAAAGGGCTAGTGGGAGTTTCGATAGGGCTAGTGCACCGCTCAATCATCGAGGCACAATAAATAGGATCGTTGCCCATGATATCATCAACTTCATAGTCAAAGTCAAGAACTTGATCTTTGTCAAGGAGAATGGGTCAAATAATTCTATGGTAGTATGTGGAATTTTAGTGAATGGATAAATCTAAGGCTCAATCACCGGTGGGGAAGAATCGTCAATCGTGGTTGGAGGTTCCCTCTTACTTAGGATAACATTCACATCATAAGTAATTTTGGAGGGTAGGGTTTCTTGGTAGCCCAATACTTTCATCTCATGAATCTAGGCATAACTATCCAGATGATGGTATTCTAAAGTGTAACCATCATCGTAATATGATATGGAAGCATCCACCACATAAGAGTTAACTATTTTGAGTGGGACCATGTGCTCTCGCTGGGTTGTGGGGTTTGTGAGATAACCACAGAATCAAGGCTCCTTCTTACAATGTCACAAGTAAGGATGTAATTGGGATATGATGAGTTTAGGGAGATTAGAGGTGTTGATTTTGAGGGTGAATTTATCAGGCTCTTCATCATTTGATTCCAAGAGATGGGGGTGTGCGCTAACCAAGTCGGGATGACCAATATTTCCGCGAAGAGTATATATAGGGTAGTTAAAGTGTTAATATTCCCGAAAGGGGATTGGTGATAATTCCTCAAGTGTGGGGAGCTTATATGTCCCCTTTTACTAAAGTGTATCATAATTCCAAGGGTTAGTGTCCCTTGAATCTTATAAATAGCTCCCTAGTGAGAGAACTTCACACATTGACATATGAAAGAGGTAATGGTGCGCATACGATGAGTCCAAGGCCGCCCTAAGAGAATTTTATAAGATAAGGAAAATTTGAATGTCATAACTTTAATGTGGATAGTCCTAGGGGAATGCTGATGGGTAACCAAACACACCCCATCGGAGGCATATATCGATGGTCATATCCTTGACAAATGGTTCATGTGGATTTTAGGTTATCGATGGAATAACCAAGATCTTTGATGAAATCTAGTGAGGCCACACATGTGCCTACTCCCTCATTAATGAGAGCCACATAAATGAAGTGTGACCAATTTGAACTAAATGAAGAGTGGAAAATCATATGCATGAAGTAAGAGCTCATCCAGAATCATAGAAGTTATGGGGAAAACAATACATGAATGAGCATCCATCGCAAGATCGATAAAAGAGAGTTCCTCACATTTTTGATGGATGCTTTCTTCCGAGCCATGCAATGTAGGACTCTACCCCAAAGAGGGAGGGAAAGGGATATTCATGTCAAACAACATAGTCATGAGACACTCACAATGGTGAGGTGACATGTGTATGAGTTCCAAGAAGGTAACTCGTACTCAGGATTTTGGAAAATGATTCGAGAGGATCCCACTTGTCATGACTTGATCAGACAAGAGGTCGAGAGTGTTGGGAGTCCTTAGAAATAGAGTTAAGAGGAGAAGTGGCAATTATGGAGACCTCTAAAACTATTTTTTTAGTTCCTACGCCATCGGCCCTTCAAGTTTGACTTGCACAAGGTCCGATGGTGCCCATAGACAAAGGGAAAGACCGCATACACTATTGTCTTTGTAGGATAATTTCTATAGGGGATGATAGTGTCTGGAGATGGCAAGTTTTTGAATTTAGGAGCCTAAATCTAAAGCAAATAAGGGTATATGATATTGTGAGTCCCGGATAGAATGATATCGGATATTTTGGTTCTACATTAGCTACGAAATATTTTACATCATTGATTGCAACCATGTTTCCAAGAGGGTAATCCATTTCAACCACATTAGTTGTAGCATTATCTTTCTTTTTAGAACTTTCAGTGACATCATGATTAGGCATAGGATTGGAGAATATTTTTAGCTTTTCATTTGCCTAGTTGATGGCTTCATGACGATCCTTTTGTTGAGCTGCATCATGAGCTTTGAATACTTCGGTCGAATTCTCGTGAGTGATGTAATCATAGTCAAATTTGGTTCCTAAGAAAACTATAATAGCAAACATAGGGAATGCACGACAATTCTCATGTGAGTGACCCAATTAGCATGCCACCTAAAAAAACTTACTCTCATCATGTCAATGAGGAATAGGTCAAGAAGGATCCAATATTGCGGTAAACGACTTAGGTAACCAACGCTTCAACTCTTCCTTACTCAATGGTTGATGATAGTTAGGTTGATTCTTGTTGTTAGTGAGTTGTTGGTCAATGTTGAAAACAGTTCTATTTGAAGAAGCAACAAGAGGAAGAGTATTTGAGACTCCGTCATCCATTGTGTTCATGTTCTTAGATCGTTGAAGGATTTGGACTTGTTTGTTAGTTTGTGTCTTGGGAGGAGCCTTCTTGAATTCCCTCATGATATAGTCTTTCCTTTTGGCTTGTTCAAAGGCCTCTTCTAGGGAAGTAGGATAAAAGGACCTTAGTTTTTATCAAGGTGAGGTTCAAGGGCTCGTAAGAAAAGATGAAAGAGGCTATCATTGGGCATGTTATGTTTAGCCTCGCATAAATGGGGTCTTCTAACTCTTGATAAAATTTTGTGTTGATTCATTCTTGGACTCATTGGCAATTGATGAGAGCATTGATGTTATTTTCGAGTATATTGTGATATTGGAACTTATTCACCAAGGACTCTAGCTCAACTATAGAATTAGGAAACTAGGTGTGATACCAATCCAGAGCATCACTATTAAGGGTCTTAACTAAGATTTTAGTTACAGCGTATGAGCTAGTTCTCGATCCATTTTTGTAAAGATTTTCAAGGCCTTGATGTGAAGAGTGGGATCAATAGACTCGTTATAAGAGATAGATGGAGCAATGCCACAAATGTCCATACTAGCAATATAGGGTGTTAATGGCTCTTGTTGTACTTCTCGTAAGACTTTGTTTTGAATGGGGGGTTGAGTGATGGGCACCCCATTAGGCCCATTTGGAAAAGGAGGGAGTGTGGTGCCCCAAGAGATCGTTAGAGGGAAGTTGACTAACTGAGCCATATTGGCTTGTATTTGGAGGAGTTGAGCGGTAGTGGAAGATTGTTGTTGGTTCATTTTGTCAATAAGTTAAAGAATAATATTAGTAGGATTAGAATTGGAGGCATTTTTAGATGATCCTATTTTAGTGGCTTTCCCTTTTTTTCCCTATGGTCAAGTTGTTTGGAGAAGAAATCAAGAAGACACTTGTTAAGCATTTCTTATGATTCTCCTTGTATTGAGGAAACTGAGATAGAAATTTATGAATCTCAAGAGGATGGTCAAAAGCATCATCATTCTAGTATTTCTTCTTCCTCATCCTTAGGTGGGACATTGTGGCGGGTAGAAGGATTCTTTTAGGTGCTCCTACGACGCAATAGTCCATACAAAAGGGACATTCGGTGTGAGGATGATATGTCTCAGGAAAAAATTTCACAACAGAGTTAGAGGTCCCTAAGCCCAGATACTCCATGATGGAGTGACGAAATGGATGAGAACAGATCTGAAAATGAAATCTATAGAAAAAAATGGCCCTGAAAAAAATTACACATGGGGATCAAGGATTCAGTAACACATATGGTCAAACAAAAAGGATCAGCCATATAAATAGGTCTACACATGGGCCTAAGGTGTATGGCTGTTAGGAGACATGAACAAACAAGCTCTCACAAAGTGGTTATGGTGTCTGTGTAGGTAGGTTTTTGAGATTTATGGGTCTTTGGGTACTTAGATGGAGTCAAATTTAAATATGGGATAATTTTAATGAGTTATGCTCTATGAGAAGGTCTATAAGATTCACAACAGTTCACTAGAGAATGTATGTGGGTCAAAATATATCTCAACACCATGCATTCATAAATCATCTATTTGACAAGGTTATCAAGGAAATGAGGAGGAGACACACATGTACCAACATACAAGAGGATAGACTTAAAGGGGCTACAGTGAGCATTAGGGTTGCATATCTAGAGGGAAGTAACCCTTACACTAGGTCAACCTAGGGTTTCCAAGGCCCATGATTGAGATAGAGAAAGGAACCCTACTGAGATATCAATGGTTGGGTATGGAGAGGTATGGATCAACAATAAAAGAAGAATGCATAGAATAATTGAAATGAAAGTGACTAATAAGTTGATATTTGATAAGAGTATTATGTTAGCTAGCATTAACCATGTATAATACTAAGCTAACATAGCACAATGAAGAAGAGGAAATGAACTAATCTATGCAAAATGAAAAAGAAGGGTTAGAGCACTCACATTGTACCTATAGGGTGGTCACTAATGTATCTATCTCCTCCGATAAGAAACACATAAAGAGAGAATCGTTATTAGGTGGAGTAGGAAAGATAGTTCATGTCCTAGACTTGTTATATGATGACCCAATAGTGCAAGCAATCATCCAAGAAGAGTGTCCAATCCAATCCAAGATAGATCCAAGATGAACCAAAAGCAGAGCAAGTAGATGCAAAAATGGTGCAAAAAGAGAAGAGAAAATAGCAGTTCATATTTCTTAGCTTCATGTTCCTTTTGAATGTCAAATGTGATGAGGGTTTATATTGAATGCCATCGCCTGGGGCAATGGTGTGGCCATGGGAAAATACAACGCTAACATAATTTCCCACGGCCGATTGTGTCAACCAAGAATGAAAAAAATGAAGTAATGAAAAGTAATGTGTCATGGGTCATGAAAGAGGATGGACAAGGTATAAAATGGTGGAATGCAAGCAAGAGATCATGAATATGATATGCATGAGACCTAGGAGGACAAGGATAACTAATGTAAGGAAAACTAAGGCTAAGACCAAATAACGAAACTCTCTTTGTGTATTATCTCTAACCCATAATGGTTACATGAATAACCATTCCCCATTCCCTAGTAGGCACCCACTCAAGAAATAGATGCATCATTGACCCTTATCTGCACAAATGAAATTGTTAGTAACATGTATGAAAGATGAAAAGTGAAAAATTAGGTGTATACAAAGAATAACATCACGTGTAATATAACAAGTATAAAGACATAGCAGTAGTCAAGTAAGAAAACAAAAGAAATCGTATATAGGGAAGAGTCAAATCAAGGCATAGAGTTGTAATTATTGGAAACCCATGGAGTCATGAGACAATCAAGACTCGTAGGACACATAAAAAGAAACAATTTCACACAATAAATACATAGACCCACTTATATGGGACACCTACGATATCACAAGATAAACAAGGCACATAAGCCACATAGAATCAAGTAGACAACAACTAGAAAACATGTATAGAAAAAATAATGTCAAATCGATAAAATCATCATAGAAAGTAGTGTTGAGGTGATATAAACTTGCTTATATAGGGCTCCGAAGGTAATTTTTCATGTAAAGGCCAACCTAGGAGGATAACAAGATCCAATAAAGGAAATGAAATTGAAAGCAAATTTGGCATATGTGTAAGTTCAAGACCATACAAGGTTGGTCAGATTAGATATTACATAATGGACCTATTATACGGTTTTGGACAAGGAGATAGTGGGTGAAACCTAGAAGTTGCATCATGATGAGAAGAGATTATGAATTGATTTTATGCATTTACGTTCAAAATGTGAAGGCACATCATCAGTATAGGAATAAGTAAGTTGGGAGAGAGATAACAAGATATACTAAGTGGGGATAAAATGTGGGTATTTTTCTTAGCCAAGAAGCCCAACTATAACTAGCGTTTAAAAGGATAAATTTCCAAATTTTTGTGTCTACAAAAATTTTGCAAGATATCCTTGTAAAGGTTGTCAATTTTATAACCATCTCATGATGAAGGATCTGCATGAGGGTCTTTTTAAAGATAGTGTCTCTTAACGAGTGATTCACACATGATATGACTATAAGTAATTAGGACACTTATCTTGTATCCTTCTAGAGAGATGGAAAGCCTCTCACCATGTTGTACCGGCAAAGTGTTTTGAGATATTTGAAACTGATGTGACCAAGTCTCTGATGCCACAACTGTGTAGAGGAAGAATTCTTAGCCACAAGTGTTTGATCATCCCTATGGACAAAGTCAAGCTAGAACATACGTCCCACATTAGAGGCTTTTGCAACAATTTTCGAGCCTCTAGATTTGTCTCGAATCAAACATATTTTCTTACCGAATGGCTATCAAATTCAATCTTCAAATTATGATCTAGAAGCTAACTAACTGATAGTAGATTCTTTATTAAGCCAGGGACATATAATACATCTAATAATCTACAATTTCGTGAACTAAGAGGTAGAGAAATGTTCCCAATACCTTGTATTGTGTACGAAGAATCATCACCTAATGAAACATGATTTTTCGAAGGTGTGTCCTCATGGTGATAAACCAGTCTCTGTGCCTGGTCATGTGTCAAGTGGCTCGAATCAATGTACCAAACATCACTAGATGATGTGGATGGTTCACTAGAATGAGAAGTGTACAAGAAGTCTTCATTATTTGAATGGTCTTCTTGCTCAACTACATTACCTTGCTAATGGGGTTTCTTTTGCCAGTTCCCCTTATTCTGCCCTTGTTTCTAGTATGATTGTCCCTGATGATATTGTTGATTTTGAGGTCCTGAGTTGCTTGATGAACCTTTCTTGTATGTATTGAATCAAAATCTTTCAACTCATGTCCTCTTTTATAGATAGGAAATTTTTATTTTGCTCATCCCCTTGTTGATGTTATTTTTGATACTTTTGAGAATAATTAGCTTTTCCCTTTCATTTTTGATGAAAAGATAGTGCATGCTCCTCTTCATCATCTTTGTTGTATAATGCTTCTTCTTATTGTAGTAGATTCACTAACTTGTCAAAAGTAACTGTCTGATCTGACAAGTTTAGTGTCATCACAAAAATGCAATAAGAAGGAGGAAGTGCTCTTAGAATAATGGGCACTAGAGTTGTATCAGTAACCTCCTCTCCTAGGGCTAGAAGTGAAGCCCTCAATTCTGCAACTCTCTGCAAGAAAGATTCCACTTTCTCGTTCAACTTGAATTTGAGTGTATGTAACTAACTCTGTAAATTCAATATTGTGTTCTTATTTCTAGCCTTATACACGGTGCTTAACTTATCCCACACTTATTTGGTTGTTTTGGCATCTCGAATGTGGGGTTACACGTCATCAGACACTACAAACAATATTATAACTTTGGCCTTCTGATTGGCCTTGTCAAACTATCTTTGTTAGGTTGCATCATCTAGTGATCTAGTTGCGGAACCATTCACAACAAGCCAAATCTCTTCAAACTCAAGTTGTGTTTTGATCTTAGTCTTCCATGCAAGATAATTATCTCCTCTTAGGAGCTTTGATTTTGTAAGAAAGAACTTAGGGGCATTGGTTCCCATTTTCTGAACCAACTGACAAACGGTAAAGCTCTTATCACTCCAAGTATAAGGTCTCCCAATCAGTATACCATCATCGATATACCGAACCTTTCTATATGTGTGCTCTTCGATATACTCATCGGTGCGTGGAAGAAGCTTTCCCTTTCAATATACTCAATGGTATGTGAAAGAGGTGTTAACGTATGTGAAAGAATTTGATACGTGGTACCAAGACAATACATCGAAAGGGGTCGTGCAATTATTGACACCAGTTCAAAGAAATGTCCTCATAAGCACCCATAACTTCTCTATATACTTGGAAAAATTGAGTGTCCAGATTTATATCGTGCAATCGCTCACAAATGGATAGGAGGGCTCAAAGTGTGTGTATTGTGTTCTTATTTTTCCCATCGATTTATAAGGACAATGCCCATACGACATCATTACATGCCTATATTAGGTGTTAAATACAATAGTAGTCGCAACAACTTTACTCGTAAGTGCTTCCAGAGGCACCGTATATATCAAACGTTGCGAAAGAGATCTGACTATCTCATGAGTATTAGCGAACCAAATTTCATTGTTTTTGTTTTCAAATCTCTACTTGTTTTTTTCCCAGCCCAATGTTTAAGGTTGAATATGGCAACCTGTAAATTAGTACAATCCATTGAAATATACATTAAAAATATATGACTACATCCAAATATGCAAAAAAATTGCTCTTCAATAGGGTTTTCTCCGCTAAATTTGGCGGGGCTTTTGGCTACAACTTAGCGGAGATTTTTCTCGCTAGGTTTAGCGGTTCATATAAAAATGCCGCCAAATGAAAACTATAGAAAAACACACAACTGGGGTGGGGTTCGATCCCTAACTCTTTAACAAACAACTACAATCTTATTTCTACGCCACTCACCTAGTCGACACCCTTGCTTGTACAGGAGCTCCTATATGTCAAAAACAGAGTTGAGTATTTGGAAAAAATGGAAGGTGAAAAGAATTGCAAGCTACAAGAAAGTATATTAGTGAACCAATCTTTAGCAGAAGATAACAAAGTATTAAAAGCGTAGATGGCAGTGTTACAAGAAGCTCTAACAGTAGGAAAATGAGAATGGCAGAACATGAAATCAGAATTGCAAAATATACAGGATTCAATTAAAGCGAATATTGTCACACTACATTCAAAGATAGCAGAAGCAAGGACATAAACACTTCACCAGGGGTATACTTAGAATTGGATGGTAATAGAAAATGACAAAGAGAACAGGCCAAAAGAAACCAAATCATGGGCCCAAGCAGTCAAAGGCACATCAGACAAAAGTAAAAATGCAGGTCAAAGCAAGGAACAAGAAAGGGAAGACAAAGAAAGACAGGAAAGAGCAACAAACATAATTATCAGAGGGGTAAAAGAATATGGCAAGAATGAAAATACCTTCAATATTACCTTTAATATTAAAGTTCACATGGAAAAATAGAAGACAAACAACAAATTCTAAGCAAAATGGACTTTTGAAAGGTTCGCACTTCTTTATAGAGGAGGATTTAACACCAATACAAGTCAAGAGACAAGAAAAGAATTGATCAAAGTAAGAGCAACAAGAGATGAAGGTAAAAGAGCATGGTTATATAAAGGAAAAGTTGTCATTGCCAATTTCATGCCTCTAAACACAACAACTAAACAAGGTAACAACAACGGAAGACCACAAGAACATATAACTACAAGGAATGCAATAAGACAAGTGTGGGTTGAGAAGCAGAAAGGCTCTGTGAGTCATCAACAACAAGATAAATAGCAAACACAACTCCCCCCTCACCAAGCATGTTTAAAACTGGTATGTTGGAATTGTAGAGGATATCCTGGAGGAGGGACCGGGCCAAACAGATCGCAAAAGGAAGAGACGTGATATGCCTCACAGAAACTCATGAACATGATGGTTGTAAGACTCCTTTTGATGGCTATACGAAGTTCACAATTTGGAACAATACAGTGGGTAAGGGAAAAGGTTATGGTGGCATACTAGTGTTAATAAAAGCAGTAGAGGGCAGGCAGATCCAATTGGAAAAAGAAGACACAAATAAACAGATATATGGTTCAAAATATCAGAAAATGGGAGACACTTAAGAATTGCAGCTTGTTATTTTGCACCGCAAGGCTAAAAAATCTACAAAAATGGGTTAAATGGCAAGGATCCATATGCAGCTCTAAAAAATGATATAGTTGTGTACTCTCAACTCGGAGAAGTTCTTCTTTTGGGTGATTTCAATGCTAGGACAGTGAATGAACAATCTAACATTTTATGCAACAAGGAGGATAACAATCCCATATGGCTCACCGAAGAAGAAACTCATCCATGGAGCAGATGTTCAGAAGACTACAAGGACACCAATCATTTTGGCGAAGAGTTAATTAATGTTTGTGGTATGTTTGATTTGATTATTTGCAATGGTGTGAATAGATGGAAAAAATCTAGAAAATTTACATGCAAAACTTACAATGGGGCAAGTGTTGTTGACTATGTCATTTGTTCCCAAAGCATGATTGATAAAATAATCAATGTTTGGGTCGAGGAACCCATGCATGATCTGAAATCAGACCACAATTCAGTTGGCACAAGTGATATCTTGGGGATCACAAAATCAATATACAGATAAAAGGCATTCTAGTCACCAATCTCCAACAAAGGGAAGAATTCTCATCACACAGGAAAATTGGGTCACCTTCAAGGAAAATTTAGAATGGCTAATGCAGACAAAAAGAGTCAATGAGTAGAACATCAAAAGTTATGAGCTGACAAACATTATTCAAGAAGCTCTTGGGAGTTGCAAGAGGTCCAAAAACAAGAGGAAAAAATCAAATGATTTCCCAACAAATAAGTGGTTTGATGAGGAATGCAAAGCTGCAAGGAAAACTCTTAAAATTTCAGCGAAAGAGAAAACAAACATAAAGGCATACAGTGGATTATTAAGAAAAAGAAGGATGAGTTCATGGAAAATAGGAGAGAAGAACTCATATATCTAGGGAAAAATACGCCAAAGTTATTTTGGAGAGAACTCCAGAAAAGAAACAAGCAAACAATAAATAACATTACAATGACTCAATGGCTAGAATATGCAAAAACATTGTATGAGCAAGAGCAAGAGGTTAAGGCTCCACCTCTAGTGTACACCACAACAAGTCTTTTCACGTTACAGGAAGTCAAAACAGGCATCCAAAAGTTATGTGCAGGTAAGGCCAAGGACTTAGATGAGCTACAGGCAAAATACCTAAAATGGGGATCAGATATTCTTGCTCCTCACATTTTGAATATATTCAACAACATCATTCAATGTGGTTTCCCAAATGATTGGACCACTAGTATGGCAGTACCTCTTTTTAAGAGCAGAGATGTTGACAACCCAACCAATTACAGGACCATCATGATCAATCCCTTATTTGCAAAGTTAGTTGGTAGCATGGTTGAACACAAAATCAGCAAGTGGGCAGAAGACAATGAGAAGAGAGCAAAAGGGCAAGCTGGTTTCAGACCTAAGTACTCCACCCTAGATCATGGTGTTACACTAAGACATATCATTGAAAAAGCATGGGAGGAAAAGACAAAAATTTCTGTTGTTTTGTTGACTTCAGGAAAGCTTTTGACATGGTCCCTAGGGATAAGTTATGGTGCAGAATGCAAGAGCTTGGTATACCATTGCAGTTTTGAGCGGTTCATAGACTTTATGAAAGGGTGCGTATTAAAATCAGAACCAAAACAGGCATTTCAGAGAGCTTTAGGAGCGACATTGGTGTTAAGCAGGGTTGTCCTCTATCACCCACACTCTTTGGCTTATATATAGACCAGCTTGAAGAATTGTTAAATATGGAGGGTGGTGAAGGTATCCGGTTGGGTGAGTATGTTATAAGGCTTCTTCTATATGTTGATGACCTTATATTGATTGCTACGTCTGCTCAAGGTTTACAAAAACATTTTCTCACTCTTGAAGCCTTTTGCAAAAAAGTAGGTATGCAAGTTAATATCAACAAGACCAAGATTATGGTCTTTAGCAATAGAAGGAAAAGAAATCAACAACCATTTTTCTTTGAGGGTAGTATTCTAGAAGAAGTAATTGACTACAAATATTTGGGGATTGACTTCAACAACAAGCTTACTTGGGAGACTGCGAAAAAAGAACGATAGGAGGGTGGAAAGCCCTTTATGCTTTACAAAACAAATGCAGAGAAGTAGAGTTATGGGATTGGAAAACTACCCAAACACTTTTTGAAATATTAGTTATTCTTGTTGTTCTTTATGGGTGTGAAATATGGGCCAAGTAGCATACCATTATCAAAATGGAAGCAAATTGAGAGAATTCAAAAGCATATGATTACCACCAAATTTAAGTTGAAAGTCTCGGTCCCTTATGAGATTCTTTTAATGAAACAAAGCCCAATGAAGCCATTGCTATGATTCGACTTCTCAGATACCTCAACAAAATTGAACATATGACAACAAATAGGTGGCCCAAACTTGTCTTCAAAGAGCCGTTAGGCAAGAGGAAGAGGTCATGGATGAACCAAAACATCAAGTGGATGAAGAAGTGGAATATTGAATGGCATACATGGCCCCAAGGCAATAAAGAAATACACACATTTGTTATTGATAAGGTCCGCAAAACTTTGTGGGACAATAGAGGCAAAAAAAAAAGATTCTATCTCGAAGAATTTAATCCCACTTGCGACCATCAACAAAAGGCATACATCGGGGCCCTCATTCCGTGGAGAGCTAAGATTCTCATAGCTCAACTAAGGACCAACTCCCACCGACTTAGATGTGAAACAGGTAGATGGAAAAGGCCTAAAGAAAAATGGGAAGAAAGACTTTGTGTCTTTTGTTCAGATGGGGCAGTGGAATCAGAAAAACACTTTATTACAGAATGCAGTGCCTATAATGACATTCGTTCCAGATATGCAATCAATTTCAAGACTTTGCCATTACAAGTCCTGTTTGATGAGGAGTGGATAACTGGAATGGGAGACTTCATCATCAAGATTAACAAAAGAAGATCTGAATTGGTGAACTGTAAAGAAAGTGGTTTTACCGTCTCATAGGCTATTTTTAGCCTCATGGACGCTAAAAGTTTCTATTTCTATTTCTATTTCTATAATATTCGTCCAATCTAACTAAGCGCCAATTATGCATACAATTTCAATAGAAAATACCTATTAGTAAAACATGATATGTCGCTTGTCAGGGTGTCCACGTGGCGGGTTGGGTGGTTTAGGGTTGGAAGATAAGCGGATCTCTATTTTTCTTTGAATATTTCGCCCGCCTCTTTTGTATTGGATTGAATGACCGCCATGTTTTGTATTGCTTGCTTCGTTTATTGTTTGTTTTTGTATGCCACTAATGTTATTTGCCTCTGCAATTTGGCCTGTGTTTTCAAACATCTTTCCTCGTATGAAAAGCTTAACCAAATGCAGGGGATCCGGTGTCAATCTTTGCTTTGGAGATCGGCTAGGTTGCTTCAAATGCCTTTGTGTGCTTGGTGTATAACCCAACGCAGATAACCCAACGCTTGTGCTCGATGCAACGATGAACTCGCTTAATCTGACGTCGATGGTTGGAGGCACAGGATTGAGCTTGGCACGGGCTCTTGTGACTCAGTGGATACCAAATACCTTGGCGTGGAGCTCGGCCCTTCGATCTGCAGGGTTACCGTGTGTAGCTTGAACTCGAGATATCAACACACTTCGTAGCTCGCTTCAATGCCAATGTGTGGGCTTGTATGGATTCGGCATGACAATGTTTGACTCACCCCGAAGAGGCCCAATTCGGTGGGTGTTTGAGTAGCTCGTACGCAACTCACTCGGATCTGAGCTCGGTTGGTGTCTTTGACCCAACTTGCCCGCCTTAGCACAGCCCGGTCAATGTAGATGCCAACTCAGTCAGGAGCCCGAGACTTGTAACCAGCTCGACCGTCCAAGATCAATTCGCCTTCTAGCTCGGGAGGAGCTTTCCAACTAGGCACAAGGAAGTAGGGTACAAAAACCAACCAGTAGAAAGCAGGGAGAGAATCGACGCCGCCAATCCTACACTTCAAGAAACCAATACTTTCAGTTTTGTCTTTCCATTTCCATTGTTGAAGGTTAACATTTTATGTTTTTCAAGTGGTGGGATATGCACAGAGACGTTCATCTCCGTTGCTGCTTGACTTCCGTTCTTCCACAAGGCCATAATAATTAATATAATGGTATTTGTTGTGGCTAGCTTTATTTTATGCATTTGGGAGGAATTGTTTTGAGTATTTATTAGACCTTTTTCATAGCATTTCATGATTTATTATGCCTTATTATGTATGTATGTTGAATCAATGTTGTTGTAAATTACCAATATTTAGCATCAATTCCAGTCTGTTCTGCCTTTCTTGTAGCGGTTTTCTTGTGTGCTGAAATTTTACCATTTGTTTGAATCTTTGATTCTTCTTCTAGTTTTTGTCAAGATCGTGATTTTGGGAAAGGGGTGGCTGTGAATCTTGAGCCATTGTTTCCCCATATGTTCAACCCTTCACCTTTTGAGCCTAGCTTTGTCTTTGATTAAGGACCTTATCCAATGACCTCTGTTGAACATATCTACTGATAGTACCACACGCCCTACAGTAGTTGATGCTAATATAATTTTTTGCAGGCCTCTGTTTATTTGTCTGGTTTCACGTCCATTGATTAGTCTCTAGTTTTGCAATCCATTACCCAATGGGAGAGAACCTTCAAAGAAAGTGCCCAAAAACAACTAGCAACAATTTTTTTTTGCCATTATAATTCCATTATGACAAGCATTCAACTCACCTTTGTATTTTGTACCATTAGATAATTAAAATTAAGTATTATAAAGCCTAATACTATAGACATCAGTAGGCAATATATATATATATATATGTTAAATATTATAATCTTAAGACTATGTAAATTAAATTGACATATCATAAATAAAGACTTACTGGATAAACAACATACATTATTCCTAAATAAAGTACAACTTGGTCAGACTTATGGAGAAAAATAACATAGTTTTAAATACGTTATACAGCTTTAAATATCTGCATGAAACCTAAAATGTATGCGTCGCTTAGATGAATATCTCTTGCAGTGGAAGTCATTGATATAAAACTATCACTATTTACTTGAATTTATGGAGCTTTGTTCATATTGTTGTCTTTAATTTCAGGCAAATACATTGTTTTGTTATCAAACAAAGAGACAAATAGGTAACCATTGTAGTCCATTTACATGATTAGTATCTTCAGGATTTAGTAGAGATGCGTGGAAACAAGATATGTCTGTGTCTGCATCTGGGTATAAGGCTTCTATATGGGGTTTGTTCAATTGCAAATTTCATTTTTCCTCTTCTTCCAAACATAAAAATCACTAGAGAATTTGATGATTCGCTGATTGTCAGGAGTATCCTTCTGTTAATATGGCGAGATTCCTTAACCATATCCATTGATGCAGTACTAGTTTTGGCATTCTCTCTTAAGACAACCTATTTTGCAATCATCAATCATTTTGTTCCTTGTGGTGAAATTTGCACCATGTCTACTAGTTTGTTTATTTAACAGTTTCAACTGCTTCATTTTTCGTTTCCTATGTTGCTTTCTAGGACCTGTGGATCATTGAAATAAAATAAATTCCCATAATTGCAATAGGTGACTTTGCAATATACAAAAGCAAACATTGAACGTGAAGAAAATTATGCATGCTCAAGGAATTTTCCTGGATAGAAATCTAGATGTAATTATTTCTGAAAGTTAGCTATGAGGAGAAACTTGAGCAGACCACACTTTTCACTCATATTCTTATTTATTCAACTGTGCACATGAGGCACTTGGTAACTACAAAAGCCATATTGAATCAGTAGTAAAAGAGCATGGAGAGATTAGTAAAAGCTAGGAAAATTTGTATCCACAAGTGGTAGGACTCTGCCACTGCAATTTCCACTTCATTGTCAGGTTTGAGGAGGTGACAAATGCATAAATCTACAACATGCCCGTTTGGAAAATTTTGTCCTTAAATTTCTATAATACTAAATATCTTTATGATAAGTTAAAATGGATGGTGCTATAATCACTTAAATGAAGAGTTTCAAATTTTGAAGACAAAAGTTGGGTTTGGAATATCATGTCTATAAAACAACTAAGGGATTAGTAGTAAAAAACCTCGAAATGCAAACAAACTGTTCTTTAGGCCATATGTAATAAACACACATTTTTTGAAGAGGATCAGCCCACACTGTTACTGTCTCTTCAATCTTACTCGACCAAAAACAATCATTGAGCGCGAAGAAAATTATGCATTCTCAAAGAATTTTCGTAGATAGAAATTTATATGTAATTATTTCTGAAAGTCTTTGAAAACTTTATTGGCTCAAACATGTTTGTCGAAGCATCCATTTAGCCACAGGAAAAGTAAACCATGATAAATACAAATGAGCAGAAGAACGTAGAGAGAAAAGCTTGCCTGAGCACAATCCACTTGCTACATCTGTCGTCGAGACCCTGCAAATGCAACCCTATCAAGAAAATGAATCTGTTTGAAACACTCCAACCATGTACAAAACCTAAAACAATAAAACAAAGACAAAACAAGGGAAAAACCCAAACTCTAGCTAAGCGAAGCGCATGCATACAACAAATTGTCAACAGCACAGAGGAACAAAAGTGATAGAAACAAATAAATTGGCAATAAAATATCGGTGGTAATGAAAGGAAAAAATCACCCACTAGCAGTCAAATGTTCCACTACTGTAGACTTAATTAACGATAGTGAAAACAACAGTATCCTAATGTCATGAATCACACTAGAATGGCAGCCTCTCTTGTTCATTTTCATTTCCATGACTATTTTGTTAATGCTCTCCCAAAATACTAGAGAGGTTGTAAACATTTCAGAAAACCAACAATAAAGCCAAGTTGAATGATTGTCATAATAGAATTATAATGGCAAAAGAAAACTGGAGCTAGTTGTTTCTTGTGCACTTTCTTGGAAGGGTGTCTTCCAACCCAAACTAACCTCAAAAGGTGAAGCCTTCAACATATGGGGAAGAAATGGATGTAGCAATTACACTTACTCATTTTTCAAACATAAATTGGACCATCCAAATATCATAAATTACCATATCAGAAAACAAATATACAAAACATAAACCTCCAACAGCTGATATAGTTTGGTGAAGAATGTCGTAATGCACACAAGGCTCTGAAGAAGAGGTAAGGAATTGTAGTCGGCCTCATTCTATTCAAACACAATACAGTCCAAAGAATTGGGCATCTAAATGCGTAGCTCCTCAAGAGTGACAACCGCCCCCTTGGTTTTGCTTTGGCAGATTAATTGGGAAGCAGTGGGGCAATGGGCTGTTATTGGTGGTTTTCTTGGAATGTGATGCTTTTGCTTAAGGTAACATTCTACGTTTGATGGCGACTATAGTTTATTTTAGCCAAATGTTTGATTTCCTTTGCTTTTGATTGGTGGTTGTTTTTTCCTTCATTGTCGGTTCTATTTTTTTGCCAATTTATTTGTTGTGTGGACAGTTGCTTGAGCATGCATAGTTTTCTTCACACATTTAATGTTTATTTTTGGTCAGGTAAGGTTAGAGAGATTGTATGAGCGTTGGCTGACTAACTCTCTTGAAAAAATATGTGTTGTTTACATATGGCCTAAAAAACAATTTGTATTTGGGGCTTTTTTACTACTAAGATCTTAGTTTTCGTTCTATAGGCGTGATCTTCCAAACCCATCTGTGGTTTTCATTATTTTTGGTTGTTTATATACAAATTTTCCTGGTTTTCACTAATCTCTCCATGTTCTTTTACTGGTGATTCAATATGGCTTTTGCAGTTAGCAATTGCCTCATGTGCACGGTTGAATAAATAAGAATATGAGTGAAACAAGTGCTTGGTCTGCTCAAGTTTCTCCTCATAGCCAACTTTCAATTTCAACTACTTGTGCACATCAATTTCAGAAATCAGTTCATCAATCACATGATCATCATTGTTGTTCGCTACCCACTTCTTTCCTCCTTAGTTGGGCATGCTCTAGCTTTGTTGAAGGTGGTCTCCACCCCCATCTACAAATCCTATAGTGCTCTAACTTAGCTCTGAATTTTGCCCAGTTAAGATAATAGCGCTTCTTATGAGCAAGACAATTACAGCCAAAACTTTGGCAGATAGTATTGTTTGAGAATCAAAAAATTTGTTTATTCTGTAAACAATTAACTACACATCATCAATTACTTTAGCTCAATTCTTACTAAGCTTGTAATTAAAAGTTAAAACCATAAGTTGAGTACTTGCGCCTCCTCGCAGCAAAAATTTCCTTATCAGAAATGTTATCTTTTGGAATTGAACATGAATCAATATGTTTAATGCCTTCAGTGATCCTCTTATATTCCATTGGAATTGCAATTTACTGAGTGAAAGTAGTTAATAAATTGAAAGGCCATACAAGAAAAAAATTCCCACCATTCCTCTATTAACCAAAACAAATATATTTTTGAATTTTCCCATTATGAAGCATTTGTGCAGGTAAAACACAATGAAATGAAACCATGCATTTGGCCACTGCATTATTGTGGTTCTTTGAAATCCTGTTAGTGAGAAAAAAGGCCTCCTCCTATGGTCTTATTAGGCCTGATTTCTATTTCACTTTCGGCATATATTTACTTTTGTAAATTTCTGTGAAGTTGTGCTTGAATACAACTCTGCCCACGGCATATGGTTTTACCAGCTCTGCTTTATTGTAATATGGTAACCAATTTTTTAAAACAATACAAGTAAACATTTCAACTGAGAAGAACTATAACAATGTTATGGCATAAGAATATCGTGCTATATACACTCCAATCAGCTGATTACTTGCATGATCTAAAGGAAAGAACGTTCCATCATGTAACAAAAATACTTTATCAAAAAAGTTTCATATGTTTGACATAAGATATTTGAGATAGATATTGTGCATGCGATAGAAGGCTATCTATAAGATGCTCACTAACAGTATTTGAAAGAACCAAAATATCACAAATATTTTGTGATACGAATTGTCACTTACCATTTACTATTAAACATCTAAATCTATAGCGAGTAGAGTAGCGTAGGATGAGAATCATTTATCTGTATTTGACTCAAACAAATAGTTACAAGTTCATAGTTTGTAGCAAAGTAGGTAATAAACACAAAAGCAATCACTGCTTCAACTACCAATGAAACACATATTTGTCCCCACTCTACCCACCACATTCATTGTCATAGACCTGCAAATGCAACCCTGTTGAGAAAACAAATATCTCTAAAACCCCTGCAACCATGCATAGAACTTAAAAGAATAATACAGGGACAAAGCAAGAGAAAAACCATAGTTGCAACCAAGTGGGCCTCATGCATATAGCCAACTGTCCACACAACAAATAAATTGGCAATAAATTATAAACCCGACAATGAAGGAAAAAGCAATGCCCAATCAAAAGCAAAGGAAATCAAACATTTGGCTAAAATAAACTTTAGTTGCCACCAAACGTAGAATCTTACCTTAAACAAAAGCATCACATTCCAAAAATCAGCCAATAACATCCCACAGCCCCACCGCTTCCCAATTAATCCACCAAAGCAAAAACAAGCCAAACAACTCCCATTCCTCATCCTCGACAATATACTTTCTACTAGAAGGTACAAATACTTGAGCAAGATGAGAAATGATTGTTTACGTTGGTGTGCTCTTAATGCTCTCCCAAAATGCTAGGGAGCTTGTAAATAATTCAAAATTACTATTAGACAATAAGAAAAGGAAAATTGCTTGCATTAACAATTCTAGTGTCATTCATCAGAGCATGCGTCATGACATTGGGCACAATATTCTCCACCAACAAACTAAAAACTTTTTTATGAAGAAAATATAAATAGGTACCTGTCAATTTTTTCCGGAGCTATACAGGATACTTTTGTTTTGGCTATCGCTAATTAATTATACAACAATCAAACATTGGGTTGCTAATGGCTGCTTTTCCCCTTCATTGTTGCTGATACTTTTTTGCCAATTTATTTACATTCTGTGACTCTTGTTCCTCTATGTTGTTCACAATTTGTTGTATGCATGCGCTACACTTGGCTGCAGTTCATCTTTTTTCCTTGCTTTGTCCCTCTTTTCTTGTTTTATGGTATATGTTGTTCTACCTCTTTCCTATTCTACACCTAGGATTAATGTGTTTTGAAGTGGGCCTTTGTCCAAGTGTAAATAGAAGAACATATTAATATTTGGTATACCATGAGCTATTTGGAAATTGCAACTTCAGAGTATTGACCTATGATTTTAAATTGTATGCAACAATGTTGCATTCATTATGCAATAAGGAATGGCACATGTCATGAGAATCGATGTATTCACCGTGATAAATTGGAAGGTATAGAGCGGCGTTTACTACATTCGAGAAAGTTGTTGCTTACAAAGAGACATTGATATGTCAATTGTTTAATATTACATTTCCATTTAATTCATGGTATGCAAAAATATGAATATTGAGTATAGTAATGTATATTTTATGTTCGAGGACAGCTTGTCAAAGTTTTTTCAATCACTACTACCTTTACATTAACAACTACATGATGTAATTGACATAGTTTTGAAGGTCAGTGCTTTCGCAATTTACATTAGACATTGTATACATGAGAAATATTGTGTGTATGCATATATACTATTTTTGCCATGGGCTTGTATTAGAGATATAGGAATCGATCTAACCAGTTTGTTTCCTTGATCTGCATCTGCATACAAACTAGATCTACATTTTAAAAATATGATTGCTTTTCTTTTAACATGGAGATTTGAAAATTCTACATTTTCCCTTTGCTTTGATCAACAATTGTTGCACTAGGTGACAAGTTGACAACATCATCATCGACAACCGACATTGCTAGACAAAAATGTCTCCGTAAAAGAATTCAGAACCTAGATTGTCATCATTTGCAACTCTTTGATCCGAAAGAATTCTAAAACCTTCCTTTAGATCTGGTAATTTGTTATGGTGGATAAGCAAAGCCATCTAAATCTCACATTTATCTCAAGTGGTTAAAAAAGTATATAATTTTCAAATCCAAAACCTTTTTTTTTACGAAATTGATATAAAGTAACACGAAAAGCATGTTATACGTAGATATTGATACATCATTTTTTTAATGTTATATTTTTATTTAGTTCATGCTATGCAAAATATGAATATTGAGTATAGTATTGTATATTTTATGATCGTGTATAGTTATCGAGAGAGCTTACAATCATTATTACCTTTACATTGGTGAGTACATGACAAAATTTGCATAGTTTTGAAGGTCAATGCTTTCCCAATTTACATTAGACAAAGTGTATGCATGAGAAATATTATGTATATGCATATATATTGTTTTTGCCATGGGCTTTTATTACACATATAGAAATTGATGGTAATCAATTTGTTTCCTTAATCCACCGCAAATGTGTCTTCAAATTTGCATCTATGTCTATTGTAAATACAATAACATTACATTGTTAACAACTACAAGGTTAACAATAACATATACATCATCTTCCTTTGCTTATGTTATATGGTGTATATTTGGACACAGTATCCAATTCTCGTAAGACCCCAATACATCTATTAAAAACTCTCATTAGTTTTATCTGTACATTTGTCAAGGTATGTAAAAACATCTACGTTATTTTTGCAATTTGTTTTAGCTTCATACCATACATGCAACTTTCAATTTCCCATAACATTACATTGTTTGCAATTGTAATATTTGTTTTATATCAATATACCCGGCTGTCTTATTTTTTACACACCCATAAACATATTCTAATAGAACATGTAATTACAAAATTGTGTTAAAAAATCATTTGCATTGTACTTACTCAACTTTAGATTACATGGGATGTTATGAAAATGGGTAAAACAAATGTAGTGGATATAGAAACAAGGTCTACAAATTTGCATGTGCTAAAAAGGAAATGCGAAAGAGAAATCAAAGTGGTAATAATATAGATGAACGCAATAGGAAATATGAAAGGACAAGTTGTGAAGAGGATTTCCTTTGCAAAGTAGTAACAAAACTTGACAATGGTAAAGACATGAAGGGAAAGAAAGTAATTAACGTTGAAACATATATACCACAAAATATGCCATCATTTGTTGACATTGAAAGTGCATTGCAGCATGATCATCTGCTTCAATTGCATCATTCGACTACAATGCAAAGAGATTTCCTTTTTGACACAAGTCAAGTATTGTTGTATTTTCAAGATATCGCCAATTGAATTGTGTATGGGTACAATTGACTATGTTAACTCGTGCTTAAACAATAGGGACCCAAAGAATAATATCGTCATATGAAAATGAGTTTCATATTGATATGTTTTACTATTTGCATATGATATATGGGAAGGCATTTATCTACGTAGGTTGAGGCCTTCTTCAAATGAAAATAGAGATGGCATTGAAATAGGCTTATGGGGTGATACATTTTGTATTCACTTTCGGCTATCAAAATGGCTAGACATTTCAATTTGTATATGGTCACTCACCCACAAAAAAATAACCTTCACTTTAACAAAGAATCGTTGATTCCACCATATTCAATATTATTTCACGATAGAAAATCAACTTTTAGTCACTACGAACCTTTGTTCTGTAAACTAATAAACCCATCACAAATTCTAGATATGCATAAGAACTTATTGCACACTTGCAATGATCTACTTCATATTTGGATTGCCATTTCTCCTCAAATAGAAAGTTGTGGACTTTTAAAAACACATTCATTTACTAATGATTGTGGCGAGAGCATGTTTATTGCAATTAGTATTTTGCCAACACAAGAGTTTAATGCAATGGCCCTTCGGTGTTATACCCACAATCTTTCACTAATGCAATTTTAGGAAAAGATACATCTACAATGCAAAGTGCTTAGACCTATGCAGCCCAAATTTTGTATAGCCAACTGACAATCAAATTTTCAACCCACAAATATATATTGCTATGGTTGGCCTAACATATGAAAAAGGAGGCGCTGAAAGTAGCGATTTATGTTTGTTATGGCTTTCCGTATTCTACAAACAAAATTTCGTAAATGGTCACCAACAACTAAAAGCATTGTTCTATGAGCTTTGTTTGCAACCAAAAACAACCTTTAATGTCATGTCATATGAAACAAATACAATGTATATTCATTATGAGTCATTAAGTCATTTGCATTTCATGGATTCCATACAAATGCATGCTCAACACTAAGTGCATTCTTCAAGTAGTCATAAGTAAAATAGAAAATACAATGAACAATGGGATGCAAATTGACAACAAGCAATGAAAGTAGATCAAACAATCTGTAATCAACATTCAACATTACCATCTTCTATCAGTAAAGGCCAATGTAGGTGATGCTAGAACATCGCGCCATTTAAAAGCTCACATAAGGAAAATGAAAGTAAAGGAAGATGCAATGCAACAAAAAACAAGAACACAAATAAAACAGCTTATAGTTTATCTCCATGTTATAAAGAAATACGCCAACACATGCTTGTGATGTCCGTTAATGTTTCCATGTCTAAAAATACATAAATATTATTAACAATGGTATTATCAATAATTTTTGTCCATATGTAGTGAGATGTCATTAAAACAACTTACGTTAGGGGACAAGATATGTAAGCAAAGGCAATAATGTCATTCAACATCAATCGCTTCCTAAATTTGTTGCTTCTTTTAACATAAGAAGAAATGGGAAAATAGCCTCAATTCATAGATTAAGTATTTTAGAAGAAATACTAGTTGCTTTACGCATGCCATTCGCACAAATAAGAAAACTTGATACAAGAGACCGCAATTTGGCCTCACTGGAACATTTATTAATGTGCCTATTGATTTTAGCCGTGCTCAAGAGGCATTGTCAAAGAAAATAAATGAAACTAAAACAAGTGCAATTCATATTAAAAGGAAATTGGAATACAAAAGTGCATATTTGGTAGGAAATGTCGGGCCGCCAACGCGTCATGCATGCTTTAATGGAACTTTGTAAATGCCCTTGTATATCAAGAACCATTTAGTTGTTAACAATGAATGGCAAAGTATTTTGAAAGAAAAATTGCAAATGTAAGAGATAACATCGATGATCGAAGAGGTGATTACAACCCTAATGATATTGAGGTTGAACCGATCATAGAGTCAGTTGTACATGCTTATGAAAATGCCCATTCAATAAGAGACCTGCAAGAAAATGTTCTTGCAATTGCACCATCAAAAGGATTCAAACCATTAGGACTTTTTGAGGAGAAGTTATATGAAGAAATGAGCTTCCCTATTTTATACTATGGGATGCATTGTGACGATGATATCACAAAAAGATTCCATTACCAAAAACTAGTGAAATGGGAGCTATTGCATCGTAGGAAATGATTTTGTGACTCATACTACTAATCTTTTATTCAAAGCAATTAAAGTTATCTTGCAACAAGTTTGTAGTTGTGCATGGATATGGCAAGAGTTCACATGATGAAATACAAACATTTATATGGCAATTCACATGATGAAATACAAACATTTATAGACAAATAAATTTCTACAAATTCATTACTACTTGATACGAACTTGGCAAAAATGCAAACACACCATCATACGGAAACATGTACAAAATACAAAAATTCACATTGCAGATTTAATTTCTCATGCACGCTTTATAGATAGGACAATGATAATAGAACCGTTAGAAAATACAGATGACGTAACTAGAAACATAGTGAAACAATTTTTCAAAACCTACAAACAAAAAAATATAGTTGGTGTGTGACATTGACGCAAAAACTTGAGTAGGAAAACATATGTTACACTATCGCAATTTCTCATCACATGCCCCCGCCATAATATTAAAGAGGCGTCCACACGATATGTGGACAAATGCATTTTCCACTAAAGTGCCAAGCCTCTATGGTATGCAAATACAAACGCACAATTCATTTTAGATGCTTATTCAACTACAATTTATTGCACATCGTCCATGACTAAATTAGATCGGAAATTGACAATAGTTTTTCACCGAATACGTGAAGAAGTGACAAACAATAATGAAAGTGAAATTCAATTTATACGTCGGCTAGGAATTAGTTTGCTTAGTTATCAAAAATGTCTAGTCGTCAGCACTACACATTTGTGCTTTCCTTTCCATTGCATTATGGATCTAGAAAAATTATTTTCATAAACACATCTCCAATTACAAATAGGACATTTATTTTAAATGCTCCTAAGTTTCTTGCCAAAGAACACGACGACTCGGAAAATGTTATATGTGCTTCAATTATTGACAAGTACAATGTAAGGCCTATATCATTTGAGAACATTTGCCTAGCCAAATTTGTTGCATACTACACAGGAACACTAGCGAAATATGAAACGTCGTAATAAAGCAAAAATCATACACTATGTTAGATACAACAAACATGTTGACTCCGAAAACTATTACAGAGAGCAGTTGATGTTATTTGTGTCATACCGTGAACCGGAATAGTCATTCAAATGCAATTTCAACACATGGTACTTAGCATTTATGCATATCGATGGTATTAAATGACAATGCAAACCAATTAATTACAAAAGCAAGCCCCCAATGGGGAAACATAGATATCGTTGCTTTTCACATTGAAAACTACCCTAGTTTGGCATTCGACTATGAAAATGTAAACAAACCTAATGGTCCTACGCACTTTGAGCAATATGACATTGGCAATGACCTTCAATATGCTACAACAAAAGTAGCAATTCACAAGCAACCTAAAAACAAATTTGACATACGCAGAAAGTACCATTGTTAATAGATACTAATGAGTACTTTGCTTTGCAAAAGCAACTAAACAAAGAACAAATTATAGTAAAGGATACAAGTACAAAGAAGTCATAGCTCCAAATGATCTTTTCCATTTATTCTTAACATGAGGTGCAGGCACCGCAAAACATACACTATAAAAATAATATACCAAGCAATCTACCGGTTTATTACAGAAATTGAATAGCAATCCCCTCAAAATGAAAGGCATTATCGTAGCATACACTAGAAAAGCATCCTACAATGTGAATGGTGCAACTGTTCATTTTGTTTTCCAACCGCCATATCAAATGTCAAAGATGTTACCATTGGACTCAAATACTCTACATATAAGGACCAAACACTATAGTGAGCTGCAAATACTACTAATTGATGAGGTATCATTAATTAGAAGTCGCATGTTATTAAACATAAACAAATGACTACTTGAAATAATGTGCAGACTAACAAAGGCCTTTGAAAATGTAAACACCTTTTTTGTGTAGATTTATACCAATCCCAACCAATTCTAGATTCGTGGTTATTTAAAAAACCAATCATGCACAATGAAACAATACAATATATGTTTTGGGCAGACTATGTCAAATGCTTTCAATCGCAACATGCAATGCGGCAATAAAAATCATGTTCATATCGGTTCTTAACCATATAAATATTTGCACCCAAAAAGATGCAAATATTGAATATTTAAACCAACAACATTGCGAAACCCCCACTAGGTCCAATTTTCTCATACTTATTTCACAAAAACATCGACATTGACAAACACAACAAAAACATGCATACGCTTCTACCTGGGGAAATGTATACACTAAACACAATTGACGACATGGAAACTAATGTCATTGACAATGACTTGGTAACTAGTAAAAAGTCAATGCCACCAAAAACTATAACTTTAAAACAAGATATTCTTATACAATTGATCGCGGGAACTACATCATATGCAATGGCTTAGTGAATGGTGTAGATGGAATATTCAAAGTCTTTACAACCTGGAATAACAAGTTTAATTTGGATAGAGTTTAGCAATACCGACATTGAAAAATGTGAGTGCACCAAAATGAAAACCATGTACTTAGAAAAACATCGATAAGCATTTGAATCCTATAACAAAAGTTGCGAAAAAATATGGATTAACAATCAAACTATTGACCAAAGAACAATTTCCTAAACAAATAGCACTGGGCGAGAACCATACACAGAGCCCAAGGCCTAATAATGAAGTCATTGGCTTTCGATCCTTTCAAAGAACATTTTCATGGCCTTGTATACATTGCACTTTCGTGTGTAAAAACATTGACTCATTGTATCTTATAAATAAGCTACAACAAAGCAATAAAGCAGTATTGTCTAGTGACATGGAAACCGAAATGCATAGGCTTCTACATTCTTCAAAATGGGCACCATTATACAACTTCATACAACTCAACCCCAAACACTTGCGTATTTGCTCACTCAATACAAGGAGTTTACCACTACACATGAACACATAACGCATGATTACGTAATAACACAATCAAACATCGTATGTTTACAAGAAACGAAAATGCTGAAAATGTCAAACCACACCGCCCTCTTCCAAACATTTGATGTCATTATTATGATGAATGTCCACGGGCTTCTCACGTGTTCCAATAAAAAAATCATGTATACAACATTAAAACATTTAATATAACCCACATTGAAAGTATTACAATTGATATCCTATATTTGTATACACATATACAAATAGGAAACATATATTTGAGGTCACTGAGCTCGCTATTAAACATTACGAAACTCTTAGAAAATGTCACATCTACTTTACCAACCAATATGCAATTGATTATAGTTGGAGACTTCAACCATTGACATGGTAAAGATCAAAACCACATAAACCCAGACTTCACAATGAAATGCACTAAAACAACCTACTCCTAGTGCTTACCATTGCAACAACCGATGGTAACACACAAATAGACCATTGTTGGACGAATATAAATATTACGAAGATGGCCATTGAAGTTAGCCATACATATTGGACTAACCACAATGCACTCTTAATTTTATTCCCGATTTTGTCATAGAAATACCCTTATGCATATCAAACCACAATCTATCTATCCATAACCTACTACTTTGATTCCAAAACACAAAAAAAAAAACATATTACAAATGCAATTGCAAATACAAAGCACATGCAGTAAAAGCCACTAATGCATGCAAAATGTAATTGTTTTTTATGCTTCCATTACATATACAAATCATGTCACGTCCTATATTATGTACCTGATACTTACTATATAACTTTTATTGTTGCAGCCATCATGGAAGAAACGACTTCAATGAACAAGTTGACTCGCTAGTACAACTAAAAAGTACGTCCCTTACAAATTTGATTATCTAATTCCATTTTTGTCACCCATTACTAATTCATTTCCTTGTTTTAACAAAGTGTAGGACGAGAAATGCTAGCCCCGCATTAATATTTATTGATGGTGTGAATAACTACAAACTGGGAAAAAAATTAGGGTGATGTCATGGTGATGTATAAAACAATCCTTGACAAGCAACGAGGAAAAGATCTACCGCATGTGGACCTTATAGATAAAAAAGGTGAATTAACAATAACTACCAACTTAATAGCACCTTTCATTAAGGCACATGAACATAAAATAATTCCAAAAAAATCATTCGCATAACAAATTTCACCATTGCTCCAAAAAGTGAATATAACCATTGTGATTGCAATTTTATATTGTTGATGACTGAAACCACAACCATATAATCTATTGATTCTATTTTCCCTCAAAGATATGTTCATCCCAAATTCAAGTATCCACCATTGTTGACACTACTCGATCACTATGCAACTACAATTATAGCAGACCATTTGTACATCAGCCCAAAAATAGGCAACCAATTCATTATCGACATTACAGATGGTAACTCACCCAATGACAACGCACGTGTAAGCGTCCCACTCTCTCTAACACTTTACATATACATATAAAGTATTTACAACATTTCCATTCCAAAATAAACTGACTATTATTTGATTTAATGGATGATGTATATTATTTTTCGAGACACTTGTAGTAGAATACCAAATGATCGAAAACAAAATCCGGAAAAAGGAACTCGCTATATACATCTTCAAAAAACTTGGCAAAACATAGCAAAATCACAAACAAAACATTCGGACTACACAATCTACCTTTGTCGCCATTGTAAATTCAAAAAGATCTATGGATCGCTTACAACTACTACTGGATACCATAGTGAAGATACTCATTGCAAAGTGTTGTTAAATCTGTCTTTTACTCTTTTCAATTGACATAAATTAAGTGGAATGTCAATTAAAATCTGTAAAATCAATATGGAATCGTATTAGAAATGGTTTTTCATTTGTATTTAAAATCAAACAGGTTGGAACGTGTGAGTGCATGGCAAAAGTGTTTTACCTTACAATGATGGGGTTGATGACATTGTATGGCTTGAGGATGCGTAGCTGCTTTCTTGGGACTGAAATCGGGGTGGGGTGTCTCGCATAAGAATTAAAGTGACTGTTAATATGAATATAGCATGGAGTATGTGCAATGTTTCTAAAAATTGAGCAAAGGCGAAAGTAACATACCTTCATTTGGAGTTGTTGTCATTTCTCTCGATGATATTATTTTTGTCCACTTTGTAAAGATGCCATGCAATGCAAAGTTCGATAGTTGTTCTATAACAGTTGTCTTTGTCTTCTATGTATTGTGCATATTTTATTGCAGTGAGGGAAGGTATCAATTCAGTTAGGAGTTTGTTTTTAGCTATGTATTGTATGGATATTTTGTCCTGTTGTTAATGTTGCATAGAAAGCGATGGCAATAACCATATGGTAATTCTTGTTGACAACCACTACAATATGTTATGTCTGCATGTAATGGTGTGAAACGCTCAATAGCAAAGTTGCAATTTTTACATATAGGCTCAAATGGACTAGAATAAGCCTTTGCAATGGTCAATGTTACTTCAACCTGTGCAATAGCAAACAAAGAATTTGGCATACTGTTACACAAGGCTTTGGGGAAAAGGTAGTTACAAATACGTGCAGTAACAAAACAATAGGTAATTAGAGTAATTAAATACCTAGAAATTTTAAAAAGAAACCTTGTTGAAGATAGGTTTGTTTATGAACTACATGGTAGCTTTTCAGTATATAAAATGTCTGTACACAGAAAACACATGGAAAAATTAACAATTGTGCTAAGAAACTAATATACTGCTTTTTGCATGGTAGAAGAATATATGGTTTCATTCTATCAGATGCAGAAGACAGTCAGAAACAAACCACCATATTCTTGAGGGCAGTTCAATGATATTGACCACAAAAAGAGTTGCAATCAAGGTTGAAGGGGACTTCAATTATTTGCATCCTGTGGTTTTTATTTCCTTTAAACTAATCTCTTTGTATAAGGGTGATGTAATCGAGCACTAACTGCTGCATAATTCCTACTTCCCCTCAGTTTAGTAGTTCACTTATTTTAGGAAGATTGTTGCTATGGAATTTTAATTGTTTTAGGGAATTATTTAAGACTTCTATTTAGTAATAATAACAGCTTTCTTTAACTGTCTAACGGATTTGTGTTCTCCTGGAGTTAGATGAACAATTGCAATTGACTATTGTTCTAAGGGTTGGAAAGTCTAAATAGGGAAATTTCTTTTTATTGAAAAGTGTTATGTCCTGGTCATGTGTTTTAGACACCTGCTGTGAGTAGCATATGTTTGTATTGAGATTTGTATTGCAGATTCAATCTGCATCAGATGGCCATCCTCCTCTGATGCTTATCATGTTTAGAACTTTCCTGGGCGCTTATAATAAAATATATTACAAATACGGGGCATTGAGCAAAAGTCATAAATGAATCGGAGTCAACAATAATAGTAAAATAAACATATCAAGACAGTAGATAAGAATATGATTGTTTACAATCACTTTTGTAAGTAATAACCGGATAGCATGTTTGAAGACCTTGTGTTCTACTTTGAAGTTTCGGTTTAAATGATTTGCATTTAGTATTGATATGTTTATTTTTTCCAGACTTAATAGCAAAGGAAAGGGCAGTCTTTTCTAACTGAGCTATGGTGTATACTTCCAGCGAACCAGTTAACATGTGGCCTATATTAGTAACGATTCAAAGTTTCTTTATGATTGAAGTACGCCCTTTTAAACCAGGAGTCTGCATAGCTTCACTTTAAATGCCAGCGGCAAGGGATTCATTTCATTAATTCACCAGGAATACTTACACCGGCCCTAGTTCGTTGAGGTAGCCACACTAAGAATTGGATACAATGTTGATTTACCGTTTGCTTTCTTACTGAAAGTCAGTGTTCTTGAGCATGCCAGAAACCCATTGGGTGAGGCTACAATTTAGAAGCAGCCCGTTACACAGATTGCATTAAAAATGCAATTTTGGGTAGATCCCTTATATCATAAAAATAAAAGAATGCTGGTGGAGGGTATCTTTACAAGTAATGTATAATTGGATAAAGGCCAAAAAGGGTAAAGCTAGTGGGTAGGAGGAGAAGAATGATAGAAAATGGTCCAAAGAAAAAGGAAAACAAAAACTGTCATAATGACCTCTAACAGCTACAGTTCAAGATGGCAGTGCCCATATAGAAATTGTGAGAGACATGCATCACTATGTAATAGATTATTAGCATAAATATTGTATGTGAAAGATCTGATCAAGGATACCCAAAATTAAGTATTCTAATAGCTTAATTTTTGTCAATTGAGAAGACAAAAATAAGGCAGATTTAAGAGCAGTTGTGTAATGGGCAAAATATTCAAGCATAAAACAAATCCAAGCAAGGCATAGTTTATCAAAGATATCTAGTTTTGTTATGATTACCTTGACTATGGTATTCAGTAGTAGTTGTAAGTGATCCACACATCTTTTTGCATTTACAGTGGTGGCAAAGGTAGATTGTCTAGTCCGCGATATTTTGTTTGTTCTTTTGCTCCGTTTTGCCAAGTTTTTAAGAGTTATATAGCAGGCTCTTTTCTCCGGATTTTGTTTTCGATCATTTGGTATTCTGCTGCAAGCATCTGTCAAAAGATATATCTATCATCCATTAAGTCAAATAACACTCGGTTTATTTTGGAATGGGAATGGTATAAATAATTTGTATGTATATGTAAAACTGCTAGAGAGAGTGGAAGGCTTACATGTGCTTTGTCATTGGCCGAGTTGCCATCTATAATTTCAATGATGAATTGGTTACCTATTTTTTGGGCTGATGTATAAATGGTTGTTATAGTTACTGATTGCATAGTGATCAGTGGTGGCCAACAACTGGTGGATGCTTGAATTTGGGATGAACATATGTTGAGGGCAAATATAATCAATAGATTCTATGGTTGTGGTTTCAGTCATCAACAATATAAAATCGCAGTCACAATAGTCATATTCATTTTTGGAGCAATGGTCAAATTTGTTATGCGAATGGTTTTTTAGGAATTATTTTATGTTCATGAACTTTAATTAAAGGTGTCATTAAGTTGAAAGCTATTGTCAATTCACCTTTTTTTATCTCGTGAGGTTCACACGCAATAGCGTTTTTACTCGTGCCTATCAAGAATTGTTTATACATAATCGTGACATCACCCTCAAAAATAGTTATTTACATCATCAATAGATATTAACATGGGGTTTGCATTTCTCCTATGCACATTGTTAGAACAAGGAAATGAATTAGTAATGGGAACGAAATTGGAATTAGGGAATTAAACTTGCAAGGGACGTACTTCTTTGGTTGTTGTTGTATCGACAAGTCTCTGTTCGATTGAAGTTGTTTCTTCCATGATGACTGCAACAATAACTTGAGCTTACATAGTGTCAAGTACATAATATAGAGTGTTACATGATTTGTATATGTAATGGAAGCGTAAGGAACAAATACCTTTTGCAATGCATTCTAAGTGGCTATTTTGCATGTGCTTTGTATTTGCAATTGCATTTGTAATATGTGTTGTGCTTTTTTTTTTGCATTTTGGAGTGAAGTATTAGGTTATGTTTGGAGAGATTGGGGTTTGCTATGCATAAGGTTATTGCTATTACAAAATTGGAAATGAAATTAAAAGTGCATTGTGATCAACCCAATAGGCATGGCTGACTTCAATTGCCATCTTCGTAATATCTATATTCATCCAACAATGTCTATTTGTGTGTTAGCATCGGTTGTTGCAATGGTAGACACTAGGAATATGTTGCTTTGGTGCATTTCATTGCGAAGCTCGGTTTGTTTGGTTTTAAGCTTTGTCATGTCAATGTTGAAGTCTCCATCTATAATAAGTTGCATATCGATTGCTAAAATAGATGTCACAATTTCTAAGAATTTTGTAATGTTTATTAGTGGGCTCAAGTGGCCTCAAATATATGTTTGTTATTCATATATACATATGCAAATATAGAATATCAATTGTAATACTTTCAATGTGGGTTGTATTAAATGTCTTAATGTTGTATAAATGAATTTTTTTATTCAAACGTGTGAGAAGGCCGTGGATATTCATCATAGGAATGGCATCGAATGTTTCAACAGGATGGGTGGTTTGACATTTTTAATTTGTGTTTCTTGTCAAAAAAGACAATGTCCGATTGCATTATTGCGTAATCATGAGTTATGTGTTCAATGTGTAGTTTTAAACTCCTTGTATTGAGTGAACAAATACGCAAGTTTTTGGTGTTGGGCTTTATGAAGTTGTATAATGGTGCCTGTTTTGAAGAATGTAGAAGCCTATGGATTTCGGTTTCCATGTCAATAGACGATAGAAAGTTGCTTTGTTGTAGCTTGTTTATAAGATATAGTGAAGGTTTTTACACGCGAAAGTACTATGTATACAAGGTCATGGAAATGTACTTTCAAAGGATCGAAAGTCAATGCTTCCATTGTTAGGCCTTGGGCTCGTGGTATGGTTCAGCATGTGCTATTTGTATAGGAAATTGATGCCGGACAACGAGTTTGATTGTTAATTTATATTTTTTTCGCAACTCTTGTTATAGGAGTCCAGTGGTTATTGATGTTTTCTAAGTACATGGTTTTCATTTTAGTGCGCTCGCATTTGTCAATGTCGATATTGTTAAACTCTATCCAAATTAAGCTTGTTGTTCCGGTTGTAAAGCATTTGAATATTCCATTTGCACCATTCACTAAGCCATCGCATATATTGTAGTTCCCGCCAATCAATTGTATAAGAATATCTTGTTTTAAAGTTATAGATTTTGGTGCAAAGATCGGCTTTTTACTAGTTGCCAAGTCTTCACAATGACATTAGTTTCCATGTAGTCAATTGCATTTAGTGTATACATTTCTCCTAGTAAAAGCGTAAGCATGTTCTTGTTGTGTTTGTCAACGTTGATGTTTTTGTGAAATAGGTATGGGAAACTTGGATCTAGTGGGGGGTTTTGTAACAATGTTGGTTTAAGTATTCAATATCTGCATTTGTTTGGGTGCAAGTTCTTATACGGTTAAGAATTGATATGAACATGAAATTTTGTTGTCGCATTACATGTTCCAATTGAAAGCATTTGACATAGTCTGGCCAAAATGTATATTGTATTGTTTCGTTGTGCATGATTGGTTTTTTAAATAACCACGAATCTAGAATTGGTTGGACTTGGTATAAGTCTCCAAAAAAATGGTGTTTACATTTCCAAAGGCCTTTGTTGGTTTGTGCATTATTTCACGCGGTGTTTTAAAAACCGGTTGAACCGGAATCAAAACCGGCCGATTTGACCTTTTGGAGCACCGACCGGTTGAAAAACCAAATCGGTTTGATCGGTTTGGCCCCAAACCGGTCAGCTTGAGCCAAACCGCCAATTCATGGCCTACGCAGACTATACGGATTTTTTTAATAAAAATTCACATTTTTACTTACAATTTATATTTTTTAAAACTCCTAAACCCTAATTTGGTGTTATATATACACCCCCTCCTCTATTCACTTCACACCTCTCTCATTGAGCATTTGTGAGCAAAAGCATTTGTGAGCATAAGATTGAAGAGTTTAGTTTTGGAGTGAGCTTGGAAGTTGGAGGCTTGGAGCTTGTTTGCCATTGCTTGTGGGCTCTTTGTGGTGATATTGGCATCCATATAGAGACTTCCTCACCTCTATTTGTGAGCACCTCTCTTATTTGGAAGGATTTAGAGTGAGTTTGGGGGTTGTTTGGCATCAAGTGTGGGCTCTTTGTGGTGGTCTTCACATCTACATTTGGAGGGCACACCCATATACAAGCTTGGAGTGTTTCTTCACCTCATTTGTGTGCACATTGAAAGGTATGTTAAATTTTAAACTTGCCCCTATTTGTAAATTTTATTAAATAGGAAATCTGAAATTTATTTTGTTTTTATTTGCATTTTCCATTTGCAATGGCCCCCAAAACTAAAGACCCTACATGGAACCATGCAGACGTAGTTGATAATCAAGTTTTTTGTAAATATTGTAAGAAACACATCAAGGGGGGGGATTCATAGGTTGAAACAACACTTGGCTGGTCAAAGAGGCCAAGTTTCCCCATGTGATGCACCTGATATTGATGCCATTAGGTTGGAAATGAAAAACTTGCTTGAGAAACATAAAGAAGAGAAGGCTAGGCAAAAAGAGATGGAAGCTGAAATAGGGAGGAGGAGGGAACATGCCTTGAGTGTTGAAGGATCTTGCTCTGACCCTTCTATCCATGTTAGAGACCCCTTTCGGTATATGCCTCCCCCATCCACTCATAGTCAAGAAAACCGACCTCAAAAAAGAAAGAACATCCAAAGTTTTTTTCCATCTTCCACACCTGCTAGTGCCTCCATGCCAACAGAAAATCAGCCCACCTGGGATAACCATTGGAAGAAGCAATACAAAGAAGCAACTTTTGAATACCTTGCTAAATGGTGGTATGATGCAGATATCCCTTTTAATGTTGTCCACTCACCTTATTATCAGCCTATGTTTGATTCCATTGTTGTTGGTAAGGGCTTCAAAGGCCCTAGTACGCATGACTTGAGAGGATCACTTTTGCGGAAAGAAGTTATAGCCATAGATGAATATTTGAAGAGTTGTAAAGCATCATGGGCTAAAACATGATGTACTATTATGTCGATGGGTGGAGTGATGGCAAGAAGCGCACCATAATAAAAAAATTTACCTTTTTTCACAAGGTACTATGTTTTTGAAATCAGTTGATGCATCTGATAGGGTGAAAGATGCAAATTTGTTGTTTGAGCTTTTGGATGAGATTGTTGTAGAGGTGGGGGTGGAAAATGTTGTACAAATCATAATGATAATGCCTCTAACTATGTTCTTGTTGGTAAGATGTTAGAGGCTAAACACAAAACAATATTTTAGACTCCATGTGTTACACATTGCATAGACCTCATGCTTGAGGATATAGGAAAAAAGATTGGATCAAGAACACTGTAGAGCATGCCAAAAGCATCACAAAATACATCTACAATCACTCATGGGTATTGAACCTAATGAGGAAAAACATTGAGGGTAGAGAACTTGTTAGGCCAGCCATCACGAGATTTGCAACAAACTTTCTCATGTTGCTATCTCTTTTTTCCCAAGCACAGAACTTGAAAAAGATGTTTTCAAGTGATGAATGTTATGCATCAAAGTGGAGCCACAAACAAGATGGGAAAGACACAAAGAAGAAACTTTTTTGACAATTTATTTTGGAAAAAAACAACAAAGATTGTGAAAATTGCCGAGCCTCTTGTTAAGGTGTTGTAGTTGGTGGATGGGGAAAAATTAGCTATGGGCTATATTTATGAGGCTATGGATTAGGTAAAGGAGCAGATAAGAGCATCATACAAAGACATGGTAACTAAGTACGTGCCTATGATCCAAAAATGGATCGGAAAAACCCAATTCTATGTATTCTCTATATTTGATACTTGCTCTACAGGTTCTCAGCTCATTCTATCTTCACAAGATGGTCTAGTCAGGCTAAGGGTTATCCTGACACCTTCGAATGACGTCTTGGGCCATTTGATGTTCTGTTTCAGGGGTTTTCATTGTGATTACTCGACCACCCCGACGGTTACGTAGCCACTACTACTCTATGCATAGAGGCGGTTGTCTGACAACCGCTAGTTTGCAGATAAGCGGCGGTTTTGTGCGATATCGTTTCAAAATGCAGGAACTCACGATTCAGTTGCAAATGTTTTAGCTTCCCAATCGATTTGTTTCACATCTCCACGACTCCCTAAGTGAGCATCTATAAATACAAGCATTTTGAAGGATTCAAGCAAGTGTTTTGGGTGAAATCAAAGTGTGAGCAAAGTTGGAGAGTTGGTTTCTTTTCTTGTTTGTTCATGGTGAAGAGTTCTTATTGTTTTGAGAGATTGAGAGCAAGTAGATACAATTAGGAGTTTCATCTTTCTTGAAGGCCAAATTGGCAGTAAGTTGTATCATTTTGAGATTACATAGTGAAGGGGAGCTAATTTGCTCACCCACTGGAGTTTTTCCCACATCAGGTTTCTCAGGATAAATCTTGTCTCGTTCTTGTCTCTTCTCCTTTCGATTTGCAGCTTAATCGTGGTTGATATTACACACTTAACTAGTTTAACAAAGAACTCATAAATTTCATTCATATTCACGAGCATAGTGATCTATTTATTGTTAGGTTAGACGGTTTATAGAGCAGCCTATATGGGAGATTATAGATAATAGATGGAACAATCAACTCCATCGCCCTATACATGCAGCTAGATATTTCTTGAACCCAAAATATCATTACAGAGCTCAGCTTGGAGAAGATCAAACAAGAGAAGTAAAAGATGGTTTGTACGAGTGCCTAGAGCGCATGGTCCTTGATGAGATGCAACAACTTGAAGTTCACCGACAGATCAGTTTCTTCAACAGAGCCACAAGTACCTTTGGGAAAAACCTTGCAAAGATTGCAAGAGATGTGGACCAACCAGGTAAGCAATTCTAAGTTTTTGAAGTTCATTTGATTAAACTTTTAATGAATAATCATGAATTTTTAGCATAAGACAATCTAATTTGTTGAATTACGCTTTAAGTTATAAGTTTTACTTTTAATTTTTAACTTTGTGTTTTTATCGTCATTGTTTAATAATTAAACATTTACATTTTTTATTGCAGCACATTGGTGGGATTCATTTGGTAGTTAGTGTCCTCAATTGCAAAAGTTTGCAATTAGGATCTGAGCCAAACTTGCAGTGCTTCTAGGTGCGAGCACAACTGGTCCATCTTTGAGAGGATTCACACGAAGAAGAGAAACCATTTGGAACAACAATTGAATGATCTTGTCTTTGTGCAATACAACATTCAGCTAAGGCACAACCAATTGTTGAACTAAAGACCTGATACATATCCCATTGTCTTAGATGATATAGATCTAACCTCAAATTGGGTAGAGGAGAGTCGGCAAAGTTTGATCCCGATGACTTGGGGTGGATAGGTTTGGATCAGGATGATGAGCCATTAGCAGCACCGCCACCACTGTCACAAGACATGGCAGGCACTAGTCACACTCATGCTACTCCCCGTGCCAATACAGTTGTTGCAGATGTACCTAAGGATTTGAATGGGTCCGAGTCAGAGCTAGAGGCCGGTGATGATATTGATGAGGATGACCCTGAAGATCCCATTTTTAGCAAAGCGGTGCAAAGTTTGATGATTGATCATTGATGTCATCTAGTTTATTCTAGAATTTTGTAACTTGTAGTATCTGTAATGTATCAATGATCATAGCATGTTGTTTTTGGAGTCTCGAGACAATGGAGGCCATTTAGAGCCTCATTGTTTATGTATTTTGTTTTGGAATCTCATATATGATATATGTATTGTGTATTGGACTTGGAGTTCATGCCATTTTGTTGTAAACACCTTTCTCACATATATCCAAGAGCAAGCTCTGCATATTTTGTGTGTAATTGTTGGAATCATGGTTTTTAATCTTTCAAATATATTGTTTTCATTAAAAATATAATTTTTGTGTTTTTTAGTACACGAGTTCATAAAGTTTGAACCGGTCCAGATTCCAAGTCCGGTCCAACCCTCGGTCGGTTCCGAGACCGGTTCGAATTTTAAAACAATAATTTCGAGTAGTCATTTGTCTCATGTTAAATAGCATGCGGCTTCCAATTAATGATACCTCATCAATTAGTAGTATTTGCGAACTCACTATAGTGTTTGGTCATTGTATCTAGAGTATTTGAGTCCAATGGTAACATCTTTGACATTTGATACTGATGGGTTGAAAATAGAATGAGTAGTTACACCATTCACATTGTAGGTTGTTTTTCTAGTGTATGCTACGATAATGCATTTCACTTTGAGGGGATCGCTATTCAATTGCATGTTCTAAAATCGACAAACCGCTTGCTATATTACTTTTGCAATGTATGTTTTGCCTGCGCCTACACCTCCTGTTAAGAATAAATGGAAAGGATCATTTGGAGCTAAAAACTTCCTTCTACTAATATCCTTTACTATAATTTGTTGTTCTTCGTTTAGTTGCTTTTGCAAAGCAAAGTACTCTTCAGTATCTATTAAAAATGGTACTTTGCTTATGTCGAATTTGTTTTTAGGTTGGTTGTGAACTTTTGTAGCATACAGAAGGTCATTGCCAATGTCATATTGCTCAAAGTGCATAAGACCATTAGGTCCGTTTGCATTTTCATAGTCAAATGTCAAACTAAGGTCATTTTCAATGTCAAAAGCAGCGGTATCTATGTTTCCCCATTGAGGGCTTGCTTTTGCAATTAATTGGTTTGTATTATCATTTACCACCGTCTAATATGCAATTAAATGCTAAGTACCATGTGTTGAAATTTTGTTTCAATAATCTGCTCGAATCACGGTATGGCACGAACAACGTCAATTTCTCTCTGTAATAGTTTTTGGAGTCAACATGTTTGTTGTATCTAACATAGCATGTGATTTTTGTTTTTCTACGGCATTTCATATTTGTTAGTGTTCATGTGTAGTATGTAGCAAATTTTACTAGGCAAATGTTCTCTAATGATATAGATCTTGCATTGTACTTGTCAGTAATTGAAGCACACAACATTTTCAAAGTCATCATGTTCTTTAGCAAGAAACTTAGGAGCTTTTAAAATAAATGTCCTATTTGTAATTGGAGATGTGTTTATGAAAATAGTTTTTCTAGATCCATAATGCAACGGCAATGAAAGCACAATGTGCACTACCTGACGGCTAGACATTTGTTGATAATTAAGAAAACTACTTCCTAGGCGTCATATAATTTGCATTTCACTTTCATTATTGTTTGTCGCTTCTTCAAGTATTCTGTGAAAAGCAATTGTCGATTTCCAATCTGATTTAGTCATGTACGATGTGCAATAAGTTACAGCTGAATAAGCATCTAAAATGAATTGTGCATTTGTATTTGCACACCATAGACTTGGCACTTCAGGGGCAAATTCATTTGTCCACATATCGTGTCGATGCCTCTTTAATATTATGGCAGGGGCAAGTGATGAGAGATTGCAATAGTGTAACATAAGTTTTCCTACTCAAGTTTTCTTTCAAGAATTGCAAAGAAATGTCATGCACCGGCTATATTCTTTTTTTTATAGGCCTTGGAAAAATTGTTTTCCTATGTTTCTAGTTACATCATCTGTATTTTCTAAAGGTTCTATTATCATTGTCCTATCCATAGGCAACAATGGGAAATTAAATCTGCAATGTGAATTTTTGTATTTTGTACATGTTTTCGTATGATGGTGTGTTTGCATGTTTTCCAAGTTTGTATCAAGTAGTAATGAATTTGTAGAAATATATTTGTCTATAAATGTTTGTATTTCATCATGAGAACTCTTGCCATATATAGGCGCATCCTTACTCCAAAGCATAAAATGCACATGCTTATTTCCACGGTTTTGGAATTCCATCACACAAAGAAGTCCAAGACTTTGCCAAATAGAGTATCGTTATTCAACATCAATTTCTTAAATGCATTTATCCTATGATTAAAGTAACGGCTACAAATTACTAGGTTTTTCCTTATAATTGCATTGGTGTTGTCATCATCAATGTTTTCGCTATGCCTTTTGTTTTTTTGTAGATAGAGTGTACAATGCACTACATAGTGGTGTCCACATGTGGTCTGCACTTGTTAGCGTAGTAAAAAATTTGGTGCACCTAGTTGTCTTATCATTGCAAATATGTTCTTCCTGGAGTTTTCTAAATAGTCAGGCGAGGTTCGGATTATTTTTAAACTTGTAAATCCTATTGTTGATTTAAGGATGTTGGCCACACCGATTTGTTTTTAACATCTTTTGCATATTTTTTTCCCCTTGCAATTGGCCTTTGCGTATGCATATCCATGCACAACTAGAGACTTGTTGCAAGATAACTTTAATTGCTTTTAAGAAAAGATTAGTAGTATGAGTTGCAAAATCATTTCTACGATGCAATAGCTTCCATTTCGCTATTTTTGGTAATGGAATATTTTTGTGATATCATCATCACGCTGCATCCCATAGTATAAAGTAGGGAAGCTCATTTCTTCACAGAACTTGTCCTCAAAAAGTCCTAATGGTTTGAATCCTTTTGATGGTGCAATTACAAGAACATTTTCCTGAAGGTCTCTTATTGAATGGGCATTTTCATAAGCATGTACAACTAACTCGTGATCGGTTCAACCTCAATATCATTATGGTTGTAATCTGCTTCTTTGATATTGTCAATGTTATCTATTACATTTGCAATTTGACTTTCAAAAATACTTTGCCATTCATTGTTAACAACTACACGGTTCTCAATATAGAAGGGGCATTTACAAAGTTCCATTAAAGCATGCATGATGTAGGCAGGTCTAACATTTCCTATTATATATGCACTTTTGTATTCCAATTTCCTTTTAATCTGAATTGCAATTGTTTCAGTTTCATTTATTTTCTTTGGCAATGCCTCTTGAGCACGACTAAAATCAACAAGCACATTAATAAGTGTTCCAGTGAGGCCAAATTGCAGTCTCTTGTATCCAAGTTGTCTTATTTGTGCAAATGGCATACATAAAGCAATTAGTCTTTCTTCTAAAAGGCTTAATCTATGAACTAAGACTATTTTCCCATTTCTTCTTATGTTAAAAGGAGCAGAAAATTTAGGAAGTGATTGATGTTGAATTGCATTATTGCATTGCTTACATATCTCGTCCCCTAATGTAAGTTGTTTTAATGATATGTCACTACATGTAGACAAATAAACATTGATAATACCATTGTTAATAGTAGTTATGTCTTTTTGGAAATGGAAACATTCACAAAGAGCATAGGCATGTGTTGACGTATCTGCTATAACTTGGAGATGTACTATAATTGTTTTATTTGTTTTGTTTTCTTGTTGCGTTGCATGTTCCTTTACTTTCATTTGCCTTATGTGAGCTTTTAAATGGCACAATGTTCTAACATATCTACATTGATCTTTGCAATAGGAGATGGTAATGTTGAATGTTGATTACGTATGTTTGATCCACTTCCATTGCTTGTTGTCACCGCAACGCATTGCTCATTGTATTTTCTATTACTACTTGAAGAATGCACTAAGTTTTGAGCATGTATTTGTATGGAATCCATCAAATGAAAATGACTTAATGGCTCATAATGAATATGCATTGTATTTGTTTCATATGATATGACATTAAAGGTTGTTTTTGGTTGTAAACAAAGCTCATATACATGAACAATGCTTTTAGTTATTCTTTGACCATTTGAATTTTTGTTTGCGAATATGGTAAATCCATAACAAACATAAATCAATACTTTCAACGCTTCATTTTTCATATGGCAAAAGTCCAACCATAGCAATATGTGGGTTGAAAATTTGATTGTCATTAGGTACATACAAAATTTGGGCTACATAAGTCTAAGCATTTCATTGCAGATGTATCTTTTCCTAAAATTGCATTAGTGAAAGATTTTGCCATATAACGATGACGGGTCAGTGCATTAAACTCATGTGTTGTCAAAATACTAATTGCAGTAAACATGCTCTCGCCACAATCAATAGTAAATGGATGTGTTTTTAAAAGTCCATAGCTTTCTATTTGAGGAGCAATGGCATTCCAAATAGGCAACAGATCATTGCAAGTGTGCGATAATTTCTTATGCATATCTAGAATTTGTGATGGGTTTATTAGTTTACAGAACAAAGGTTCGTAGTGACCACAAGTTGAGTTTCTATCGTGAAATAATATTGAATAGGGTGGAGTCAATGATTCTTTGTTAAAGTGGAGGTATTTTTTTTGTGGGTGAGTGACCATATACAAATTGAAATGTCTAGCCATTTTGATAGCCAATGAATACAAAATGTATCACCCCATAAGCCTATTTCAATGTCATCTCTATTTTCATTTGCAGAAAGCCTCATCCTACGCAGTAAATGCCTTTGTCATATATCCTATGCAAATCGTAAAACATATCAATATGCAACTCATTTTCATATGATGATATTGTTGTTGGGTCCCTATTGTTTAAGCATGACTTAAAATAGTCTATTATACCGATATGCAATTCAATTGACATATACTAAAAATGCAACAATACTTGAATTGTGTCAAAAAGGCAATCTCCTACATTGTAGCTAAATAATGCAATTCGAAACAGATGATCATGATGCAATGCACTTTCAATGTCAACAAATGATGGCATATTTTGTGGTATATATGCTTCAATGTTAATTGCTTTCTTCCCTTGGTGTCTTTACTATTGTCAACTTCTATTACTACTTTGCAAAGCAAATCCTCTTGACAACCTATCTTTTCATATTTCCTATTGCATTCATATATATTATTACCACTTCGATTTCTCTTTCGCATTTCTTTTTTGAGCACATGCAAATTTGTAAACCTTGTTTCGTATCCATTACAATTTTTAACCCATTTTCGTAATGTCCCACCTAACTGAAGTTGAATAAGTGCAATGTAAATGGTATTTTAACAAAAATTTGTAATTAAACGTTCTACTAAAAATAGGTTTATGGGTGTGTAAAAAACAAGATGACTAGGTATATTTATATAAAGCAAATACTACAATTGCAAACAATGTAATGTTATGGGAAATTAAAAGTTGCATGTATGGTATGATGTCAAAACAAATTGCAAAAATAACATGGATGTTGTTACATACCTTGACAAATGTACAGAGAAAACTAATGAGATTTTTAATGAGATGTGTTGGGCTCTTACAAGAATTTGATACTTGTGTCCAAATATATAGCATATAGCATAAGCAAAGGAAAATGATTTATATGTTATTGTAGATGCGAATTTGAAGGCACATTTTCAAAATGTAGATCTAGCTTTATGCAACGGATAAAGGAAACAAACTGATTACCATCAATTTCTATATGTCTAATACAAACCCATGGCAAAAACAATATATATGCATATACATAATATTTCTCATGCATACAATGTCTAATGTAAATTGGGAAAGCACTAACCTTCAAAACTATGCCAATTTTGTTACTTAATTGCCAATGTAAAGGTAATAGTGATTACAAGCACTCTAATAATTGTACCTTAACATACAATATACAATAGTATACTCAATATTTATATTTTACATACCACGAACTAAATAGAAATATAACATTAAACAATTGACGTATCGTATCTCGTATAGCATGCTTTTCGTGTTACCCTATATCAATTTCGTACAAAAAACAATTTGAAAACTATAGAATTTTTTTAACCACTTGAGATAAATGTGAGATTCAGATGGCTTCACTTATCCACCAGAACAAATTCCCAGATCTAAAGGAAGGTATTAGAAGTCTTTCAGATCAAAGAGTTGCAAATGATGACATTCTAGGTTTTGAATTCTTTTCTGGAGGCTTTTTTCTCTAGCAATGATCAATTGTTTGATGTAGATGTTGTCAACCTGTCACCCATTGCAATGATTGCTGATCAAAGCAGAGGGAAAATACAGAATTTTCAAATCTCCATGTTGCAAAGGAAAGCAATCGTATTTTTTAAAATGTAGATTTAGCTCTATGCAGCAGATTAAGGAAACAAACTGATTAGATCAATTCCTATATCTCTAATACAAGCCCATGGCAAAAACAATATATATGCATACACATAATATTTCTCATGTATACAATGTCTAATGTAAATTGCGAAAGCACTGACCTTCAAAACTATGTCAATTACATCATGTAGCTGCCAATGTAAAGGTAATAGTGATTGGAAAAACTCTGATACCTGTCTGTAACATAAAATATACAATAGTATACTCAATATTCATATTTTGCATACCATGAACTAAATGGAAATGTAACATTAAACAATTGACATATCAGTGTCTATTGTAAGCAACAATTTTCTCGAATATAGTAAACACCACTCTATACCTTCCAATTCATCACATTGAATACATCTGGTTCTCATGACATGTACCATTCCATATTGCATAATGAATGCATCATTGTTGCATACAATTTAAACTCATAGGTTAATAGTCTGAAGTTGCAATTTCCAAATAGCTCATGGTATACAAAATATGAATATTAACAGTACCAGATTCCTCTGTTTACACTTGGACAAAGGCCCACTAATACAAGCCCATGGCAAAAACAACATATATGCATACACATAATGTTTCTCATGTATACAATGTCTAATGTAAATTGCAAAAGCACTGACCTTCAAAACTATGTCAATTACTTCATGTAGCTGCCAACGTAAAGGTAATAGCGATTGAAAAAACTCGGATAACTGTCTGTAACATAAAATATACAATACTATACTCAATATTCATATTTGGCATACCATGAACTAAGTGGAAATGTAACATTAAATAATTGACATATCAGTGTCTATTGTAAGCAACAATTTTCTTGAATATAGTAAACTCCGCTCTATACCTTCCAATTCATCACATTGAATACATTTCGTTTTCATGACATTACCATTCCATATTGCATAATGAATGCAGTATTATTACATACAATTTAAACTCATAGGTCAATACTCTGAAGTTGCAATTTCCAAATAGCTCATGGTATACAAAATATTAATATTGACAGTACCAGATTCCTCTGTTTACACTTGGAGAAAGGCCCACTTCAAAACACATTAATCCTGGGTGTAGAGTAGGAAAGAGGTAGAACAACATACCATAAAACAATAAAAGAGGGACAAAGCAAGGGAAAAACCTGAACTGCAGCCAAGTGGAGCACATGCATACAACAAATTGTGAATAGCACAGAGGAACAAGAGGGATGGAAAACAAATAAATTGGCAATAAAGTATCAGCGGCAATGAAGGGGAAAAGCAGCCACTAGCAGCCCAACATTTCATTGTTGTACAATTAATTAGTGACAGTGAAAACAAAAGTATCCTACATCGCTTACGAAAAATTGGCAGGTACCTATTTATATTTTCTTTGTAAATAGTTTTAGTTTGTTGCTGGAGAATATTGTGCCCAATGTCATGACACTTGCTGTGATGAATGACACTAGAATTGTTAATGCAAGCAATTTTCCTTTTCTTACTGTCTAATAGTAATTTTGAATTGTTTACAAGCTCCCTAGCATTTTGGGAGAGCATTAAGAGCGCGCCAACATAAAGAATCATTTCTCATCTTGCTCAAGTATTTGTAGTTGCTACTAGGAAGTATAGTGTTGAGGCCTCTCGTAACATGTTTTTTAAGTTTCCCGAGAAAAAGGCTTCCATTCATAGGAGCCAAAAGATTTTGCACAGCAATGGATTAACAGTTGTATGAATAATTAGCCTGAGAGAATCTGCCACATCTAAAAATCCTTGTTGTATTGTTTTTAGTTCTAAGCATGGTTGATGCTTTCTGAGGATGTGTCTAAATGGGAGCTTCAAACGGCATATGGACATCCACTAAACTTAAGAATATATTAACCATAGCTGCAACCACGTTGTTAGACTGTATGCGAAACATTGCATTTGGGCAGAGTTTAGGCCATCCTCCAATTTTCCCTGTCGTGTCGGGCTGTCTGATGAGGAATGTGAGCTGTTTGGCTTGTTTTCACTTTGGCGGATTAATTGGGAAGCGGTGGGGCTGTGGGTTGTTATTGGCTGTTTTTTTAGAATGTGATGCTTTTGTTTAAGGTAAGATTCCACGTTTGATGGCGATTATAGTTTATTTTGGCCAAATGTTCGATTTCCTTTGCTTTTGATTGGTCATTGTTGTTTCCTTCATTGGCGGGTTTATATTTTATTGCCAATTTATTTGTTGTGTCAACATTGGTTGTATGCATGAGGCCCACCTAGCTACAGCTATAGTTTTCTCTTGCTTTTTCCCTGTATTATTCTTTTAGATTATATGCATGGTTGCAGGGGTCTCAGAGATATTCATTTTCTCAACAAGGTTGCATTTGCAGGTCTACGGCGGCGGATGTGGTAGGTGGAGTGGGGGCCAAATCTGTGTTTCATTGGTAGCTGAAGCGGTGATTGTTGTGTTTATTACCTGTTTTGCTGCAAATTATGAACTAGCAACTATTTGTTTGAGTCAAATACAAATAAATGATTCTCTTCCTACACTACTCTACTCGCTATAGATTCAGATGTTTGATAGTAAATGGTAAGTGACAATTTGTATCACAAAATATGTGTGATATCGTGGTTCTTTCAAAGCCTGTTAGTGAGCATGTTATAGATTGTCTTGTATCGCATGCACAATATCTATCTCAAATATCTTATGTCAAACATATGAAACATTTTTGATAAAGGATTTTTGTTACATGATGAAACAATCTTTCCTTTGGATCATGCAAGTAATCAGCTGAATGGAGTGTATATAAAACAATATTGTTTTGCCATGGCATTGCTATAATTCTTCTGAGTTGAAATGTGTACTTGTATTGTTTTAAAAATTGGTTACCATGTTACAACAAAGCGGAAAGTTACAAAATCCTCAAGGCAGAGCTGCCAAAGCCATATGCTGTGGGCAGAGTTGCATTCAAGCACAACTTCACAGAAATTTACAAAAGTAAATATATGTTGAAAGTGAAACAGAAATCAGGCCTAATAAGACTGCAGGCGGAGGCCTTTTTGCTCACTAACAGGATTTGAAAGAACCACAATAATGGAGTGGCCAAATGCATGGTTGCATTTCATTGTGTTTTACCTGCACAAATGCTTCATAATGGGAAAATTCAAAAATATATTTGTTTTCATTAATAGAGGAATGGTGGTCATTTTTTTTTTTTGTATGGCTTAGCTTAGGGTTGAACTTTTAATTACAAGCCTAGTAAGAATTGAGCTAAAGTAATTGACAATGTGTAGTCAATTGTTTACAGAATAAACAAAATCTTGGATTCTCAAACAATACCATCTGTCAAAGTTTCGGCTGTAGTTGTCTTGCTTTGTCCATGTTGCTTTGTATTTATGTAGATTTTTTTACAGCCAACTGTAGATAGCACACGAAAGCAGGAGTCACCCAAAACAAATAAACAGGTAATACAATATAAGGCCAGCAATGAAGGAAAGCTCAACCACCAATTAGAAGCAAAGGAAATAGAACATTTACCTAACCCAAACCATAGTCGCAGTAAAAAACAAACTATACCTTTGACAAACGCAACGCAATCGGGATAACCAGCCAATAAGCTGACATGACAACCGGCTCCTAACATCAGCCTATTTGTGGGGAAACCCCCATATTTGGAGACGAGCATAAGTTCAATGAAAAATTCATTCAACATGTTACTATTACAAAGGTTACACACATATATAGGGCAAGCTAAACTTACTCCTCAAACCACTCTCACTAATCTAGGGTGGTTGTTCTAACACCCAAGATTCTCTCCTAGTCCTAACCACTAACCATCCCTAAAATCACTCACTTAAAAACTACATGAGTGTTATTCACATATAATGATAATATTAAGTTATTTATCAACAACTTAATATTATCTTACATTATTATTATTATATTCCACACACACAAAACACCCATGTTAGGACTAATTCCTAACATTCCCCCTTAGTGCTAACATGGGAGAGAACACAACAAATAGGAGCAAAGACATTGGTTGGCCTCTAGACTACACGAAAACGCCTAGGGGCCCCGTACCAGCCTAGAAATGTACTAGGTAATCGGTGCTGAGTACGGAGTACGGTATGTTGTGGTACACTTTGTGGGTACGGCTGGAAACGTACCCACAGGATAGGGTACAGATCCGAGGTATAGTTTTGCCGTACCCAAACCGTACCCTATCCCTGTGGGTACGTTTCACCGCACTATCAAAAAAACTTGCCAAAGACAGCTGTTTCTTTCCTTTTTTGGCAATTATCTCCTTTTTTGGATTTTTGGTGAAAAATTACAAGGATAGAAAAAAATTTGCCATTTTTGGAAAGGGTCCGAGAAGATGTAGCAACAAAAACTTGCATGTGCCATAACTTCCATTCGTGACTCTGTTTCAGTGTCGTTTTCTCTAAAAGTGTATATTTTCTCGAGCTCTACGCATTGATGGCAATATTTTTCTTATTTTCATAAAATCCATTTTTGCACCTTTTTGGACCAAGCAACTTCTTGCAATCTTCTGAAAGAATCATGAGCTTTGATCGCTTCAGATGACAGATTAGTAATTAAAAATACTTGGATAGCTTTCCAAAACTCGGTGAGTATTCTCCCGTGCTCGGACTAATCGTCCCACCGCCAACTTGGATCCATATTTTTCCTGCTTAGTTATGATGTTTCGAGAAATATGTCGACAATACTATCGTCTTTGAGTGCATCAAGGAAGGTCACCATGAACAATCAAAACTCCTTGAATCTTATCACGTCACTAAGATAAATAAGCTGTGATAGAGAAATAATAAAATTCAATAAGTATGTATGATGTATGAGAATTAAATTTCAATAAGTATGCAAATGCTTCTTTAAATTTATAATTTATATACATATTTATATATTTATATACATGTATATATAAATATATATATATATATAAAACGTACCCAAGATTTTTGAAAAAATTCCGTATCGGCGCACTGCACCGCACCCTGCGTAACCATATACTGCACTGTATCTATGCGGTCAAGGTTGGCCTTGTTGGTGTAATTCTTGCCGACATTTGAGATCCACTTGCTTTACAATTCCCCCTTAATGAAAAACCTTTGGATGTCAATATCCATCGATAATGCATCCAAGTACAATAATAATGACCCTTTATAAATTTTTTGAAAAAAATTCTCTATGGGAAAATATTCCCCTTTGAAAAATTTATCCCTTTCAAGAAAATTATCTCCTATATTTCCATAATAGGAGAATACACTTTATAATCCTCCCCAAAAATAATTTTCCACTTAACATATTTTAAGAGGACCGTAGCAAAAAAATTTGATGGCATTCATTTATCCTTTGGAAGCATAGTTACTGAGGTTCGGCCGGATCTGTATGAAAAAATCGCAAGTATGGAAAAAAATTTGCCATTTTTGGAAAGGGTCCGGGAAGATGTAGCAGCAAAAACTTGCATGTGCCATAACTTTCATTCTGTGGCTCCGTTTTAGGTGTCGTCTTCTCTAAAAGTATATATTTTCTCGAGCTCTACGCATTGATGGCAATATTTTTCTTATTTTCATAAAATCCATTTTTGTACCTTTTTGGACCAAGCAACTTCTTGCAATCTTTTGAAAGAATCATTATGATGATGATGATTATGGTAGATGGATGCTTTTTTGTATGATTTGTCTATATATAATGATATAAGTATACAACAATATAAATTTATAATAATATATGTATATATATTCCGAACCGGATTTTTCCGGATTTTTTCGGATTTTTTCGAGAACTCCGTATTTTCGGATTTTTTTGCCCTTCCGAATTTAATCGGATTTCCGAACACAGTAACTATGTTTGGAAGGCATGGAGTTTTGAATTATAAAATAATAATACCTTTTACCCAAATAAGAATGGAAAGTTCGGTTGTTGCAGTAATCGCCGCTTATCTGTGAGGACTCATTGAATGAAACACCGAGTAGATCTTCGAGAAAATCAATAAGTCTTTTGAACGGAGGCTAAGTTGGAGAGTTTGTTGCGCATGGTTTGCCGAGAGTCAAGAGAAGATAGATCAAAGTCGATAGGATCTTGTTAGCCCATACATCGTGAAATGGTTGGCGTGGTTGAGTCATTCAACTCAAGAGTCGAGAGCATAGAGTAATGAAACCCACCAATGCGAATATGTGCGAAATGACGAGAGGGGTGGAGACAGATCTTGACGAGGATGCATGGCAGTCAGAGCTACAAACTTCACCAGATTTCTGATCAAAACCAAATCGCAAGTCTATGAAGTCTTTCCCAGCTATATGAAGACACGGGTTTGAACAAAGTGCCTTGAAGAGAGGAGTGTGAGATCGCCCAACGTTGGGAGGACTGAGTTGTTTAAACTCGAGAGATATAGATCACGAGATGGATTCTAAGTTGTGTAGATTTACCAATCCATGAGATGGAGAAATATTTGATTTCATGTTGAGAACCACTGACATGTTCAACTGTCTAGATTTTTGCATGAAGCACAACCAAATCGCAATTGTTGAGTAGATATCCTTCAACAAATCCATGGATGAATGGAAGTGTGGTTTTGGCAGAGACCAGGAGGTGGTTTGGAGGATCTGAGTGGAATGCAACTGTGCATAGCCTTTTCCTATGATGTAGAATGACACCATTTGACTGAGACAAGCCATGATATGGGGCCGGATTGACAACTATCTTTGGGTGAGGAGCAAAGCTTGATATGTCGTGGGTTTCAATGCAGCTCCCGTGGTTGCCAAGATGAAAGTTATTCGAATCAAAAATAGAAGATATCCCCTTGAAATTTCCAAAGAATTCGTGGCATCCACCTTTGAGATATGTTCCAGTACAACCTTTAATGGTATGACCAGTGTAGATCAATCAATGCAGTTGCAGATTTTCCTGTACGCAGTAGTATGAACACCAACCAAAATATACTGCCAGAAATCAAAATCTCCAAACAATTACACCTACAAAACCACATACAAATATATATCTAAAAAAAAATTAGAAATAATTTCCCAATTTTTATGATAACTATGAACAGGATGGTCGAAATACTGCGGAAGGAGCGAACGAATTAGAAGAGAGATGACAATGCGCATGAATGATGGATGTCAGCAGGTTCGCTGCAAGGTCCATGGTATCCACTAGTACCAAAGACAAGTATGCAAAAAGGGTGGAGGATCCAAACTTCAGATTTCACGCGAGGTTCGCGGTATCCCGCTAGTCTTTCATTTGCACCGCTTGACTTCACAACAAATGAATGGGCACGGAAGAAGGGAATGGGGTCACAGAGGTCCGTGGGATATGCTAACCCATTTCCTTAATCATCTTGACAAACGAAGCATGAGTGGAGTGAGATTCAGAGAGGCCTCACAAGAAACTGCTCTAATACCAGATGTGAGGAAACCCCCATATTTGGAGACGAGCATAAGCTCAATGAAAAATTTATTCAACATGTTACTATTACAAAGGTTACACACATATATAGGGCAAGCTAAACTTACTCCTCAAACCACTCTCACTAATCTAGGGTGGTTATTCTAACACCCAAGATTCTCTCGTAGTCCTAACCACTAACCATCCCTAAAATCACTCACTTAAATACTATGTGAGTGTTATTCACATATAATGATAATATTAAGTTATTTATCAACAACTTAATATTATCTTACATTATTATTATTATATTCCACACATACAAAACACCCATGTTAGGAATAATTCCTAACACTATTCCAGCTAAATTGAATATTATAACAAGATCTTAATGAGCAGATTTTGTGCATAGCCATAATAACAATTATATGGTTCCAAATATCAATATGCTCAGAATATTTCTCACAAAGAGTAGTATCATCCTTACCAGTGCAATTTCACATGTTCACGGGGTTTCTTAATTTGATCATTTCCCATAAGGGATTGATTAAGAAGTTTCAGATTTACAATACCCTTTTCCTTCTCAGCCAATTGTGTCCAAACTGAAGTGACCTCTTCAGAAGGCTGGAGATTGTTCTGAGGTAACTACAGAACCTCCTCAACCTCATGACCCTTGAGTTGGATGACCTTACTTATCTCATTGAAGAGCTTCTCAAAAGTCTATCATGCATCCTTAGATGAACCAATGTTATGAATATGACACAACTCATAAGAGACATTAATGTTGATATACCCAATAGTCATATCTGATTTATAAAGCAAATTTATTTCCATGTGTGCATTAATAGGTTCTTTCTCATCACCCTCGATTGAGCCTTACAAACCATGGGTCAGAAGCTATTTCTCCATTTTCTTCTTCTGAAGGTTGTAACCAGGGGCTTATAAGATTGTTAGGAGCAATGGTTGACAGCTAAAACAATGCACTCAATTGATAAAATTCTCTAAAAAATTGGAACACTAGAGACAATGAAAGAAAAATTGTTGGGTCTGAATATTTGTAAGGATTTGGTTTTGAGTGGACACAACTAATGAAAGATTGCATGGAAATAAGAAAAAGGTTTGAAAGCAACCGAGTTCATCCTGTGGGTTTCGACGAGGTGTGGTTTCATTTAGAAACCTCAAGTATATGAAGGTATCGATTGGGATGATTCATTAGTGGCACAACATGAGAGGACACAAGTTTTTCCTAACTAATTATGTTAAGAACAATATGATATCATTGTCAAAGGCCATTTTCAATGGCAAGAGTAGGATAGTTACAAATAAGAGAAAACCACTACAAAAATTCTGTGAATGAAGAATCAAAGTGTAATCGTTCTGAACAGATCATTTACCTCTGTAAGTTTTTCATAATGAGTTACTTGGTCCGCTAATGGAAGGTAAACCATTTCTATTCATTAAAAATTAACTTGTCCTCAATAGCAAGAGGAGCAGTACAGCTCCCATTTTCTGCCCACATTTTGTAAGCATAAGTTTAGAGCTTCCTCGAGATATCAGGTGCGGTTGGGGAGTGGCAACCATCCTCCTATGATTGGACGCCCAGCAGGAAAAATAAAACAAAAACAGAAGCTCACATGGTCCAGGTCATTCCATGAGACCATATTACTTTCATGCATTTTTGCAAACAGCTCACATTCCTCAGGCAACAGTTTCGCACAACAGGGAAATTTGGAGACAGGCCTAAACTCTGCCCAAACGCATTTTTAAGGTGTTTTCCAAATATTTGGTGCACCTTGTTTAATCTTCCACATAACAGGGTGCCAAAGCAAAAACAATAGTATCCTGCCATGGCACGGCATGTACTAATAAGCAAATCCTAGTCAACATTATGGCCTAAACCGTAACAGCAATCATCTCATGGAAAAATATTAGGTGAAACATTGACTTTCAGAAATATCTGGATAAAAGGAATAAGATAGGGTTTTAGAGGAGTTGTAAACCTTACACTTTTATTGTTTTATACCCAATTTCTGTAAATTTATACCCAATATCTGGAAATTTGTACCCAATTTCTGTTATTCAATACCCACTTCAACAGGCAAGAGTTTGGGGGTAGTTTATTGATAGAAACTACGTTGCCAGGATACGGATACGAGTATCGGTTTGGATATGGATACGATACGCGGATACGTCAATTTTAAAAAACCCTTGGATACGATACGTCTTGGATACGTCCGTACATATATATTAAAAATAAATAAAATATATATATTTTTATGTACATCTACTCATTTTACTCATTTTTTAGTCCATAAAAAACTGAAATAGTAATACAAAACTTGAATCAATGTTCAAAACATTCAATATACTTAAGACTTTGCATTTTTATTGATCATGTGGCTGCCATACATATGATATACGAATATCATGTTAACATGAATACGAACAAAACTTGAAATTTGAAAAATATACTAGTAACTAGATCCATGTTCAAATTTTCAAAACAAACAATATACTTAAGATTTTACATTTATGATTTCATTGTTCATGTGGCTGCCATACATATGATATAGGAATACAAACAAATCTAGAATATATCATCTAGATTTTCCTCAAAATCAAGTTCATGTGTGCCACTTGCGCTAGCTCCACTCTCATTAACTCCACTCTCCGCTCCTTGCAAACTCCCTAGAGCGTCATCTTCGCCATCAAATAATGAAAGTTGGGCAAGCGTGGCTACGGAGGCATCCAAGTCTGTGGTCTCTGGAATAAGATCCCAAAGTTTGTGAGGCCCTTTAGCATACTCCTCAGACTTGTGTGACAAGAGGCGCAAATTGGAGTGCACATATACCAAATCCTCAGCTTTTTTAGATGCCAACTTGTTTCTTTTAGCTGAGTGGATAAAGCTATAAGTACTCCAATTCCGCTCTGCGGAAGAATTACTAGCCACCTATTACAACAAAGTTAGAAAATTGAAATTCAAAGACAAGTTAGTATCCTAAGTTCTAACCTAATAAAATTTAAAATATTTGAAATGATTCTAAATTTTAAAATTTATAAATGTTATACCTGTGAAAGAACTTTTATAGCAATAGGACGTAAGTACTTGGCATCATGGCCATGTACACGCCACCATGTGGTTGGAGTCAAGCTACTCTTGTCAAAAAGAGCCTCAATCGATCCCATGACGCCTTCTGAACCAGTAAACATGCCCATTTCACTTCTGACCACACTGGCTATAGATGGATCAAGAAAAATTCTCTGAATGTTGCCTTGGTTCCATTTCCAACTTCGGATTCAGAAAATGGTGCTTCCTGTTTGGTAGCCCAAGTACATCAGAGCTATAGTACTTTGGGGTCAGTGCATAAGCAAGGAGATGTAATGGGGTGGTCATTTTATTCCACCTCTTCATGACCACAGTCTTGACCTCACCGTAGAAGGTCTCTTCTGGATCTAGACCTTTCTTTTTGTATTAAATCTCTAATACGCTCAAGCATGGAATCTATGCCATCATATATCTCTCCCAAGCATGCTTCATCGTATCTACATATCGGATCATGGAGAGAATGGGTTCCGTAAAACTCAACAAGTACTCAACCTTGGCCCACCAATCCTCATCAAGGACCCATGATTTTACCCTTGTAGCTTTCTCTGTATTTGATTGCCTCCACACTGACCAAACACTGCTGATCACCATACTAGTTAAAGCCTCTCTCACCTTCACAAGCCGTCTCAAAACAAGCGTGTGAGAGGCAAATCTAGTTTCTGCAACCTTCAACAACTCTAACCTTGAGAATTTCCTAAACATGGCTTGTGACATATGATGGTTTGTGATAAACATTTGAATGTCATTTGCCTCAGAATAAATTTGCTCAATCCATGGGATTTTCCCAATCTTTTGGAGCATCAAGTTAAGGGAGTGGACAGCACAAGGGGTCCAAAAAATGTGCTCATATCTACCCTCTATGATCATTCCTGCTGCTTTACAATTTTTAGCATTGTCCGTGATGACTTGGACAACATTATGGGGGCCCACCGACTCAATTGCCTCTATTAAAATGTCAGCAATAAATTGTGCATCCTTGACTTGCCCTTCACAGTCAATGGCTTTAAGGAACATTGCCCCTTTAGGGCATACTGCAACAACATTTATGAGGGGTCTATTTCTAGCATCTTTCCATCCATCTGAAATGATGGAAACCCCTGTTTCCTTCCATGAGTCTCGATTTGGCTGCAAAGTCTTGTGAATGTGTTCCACTTCCTTTCCCAAGAGTGTGGTTCGAACTTTTTCGTAACCTGGGGATTTGTACCCTTGTGGAGCTTCATTGATACCCTTCACCATTTGATGCCAATATGGAGATCTCAATACATTAAAGGGCAGCCCACATGCATAAATGCATCGAGCAACAACCTCATCAGCAACCTCCCTCTTTTCAATATTAAATGCTTTCTCCAATGCTCCTTTTGGCCTTTTTCGTGAGCTCTCTGGACTCTCTTCATCAAATGGTTCACTTTGAGTTTGAATGAAAGGATGAGAAGTAGGTCTAGGTGTGGGTGGTAGTGATGAAGGCCTTCTTTGCGAAGGAATTGTTCTAGTTCTATTTCTTTCAACTTGTTTATCAGCCTCCTCTTGCTCTCTTAGGTACTCTGCCATTTTTTCATTTGATATTTTTGGGCACCTCTTTATCCCCACACCTTATGGATTTTCACTCGACTATATGAGGATCTGTACTGAGTTTGACAACCATGACATATCCATACCCGACACCCACCACCAGCAATGTTGTCTACCACTGTCACATGTCTCCAAAGAGGGGAATTAGGATCATGTCTCACAGGAACTGATGTGTTTTCAGCTTGGCCTTGCACTCCACCCGAAGCAGAACTTGATGCCATCCTAATCTGTTTTTGATCACCAAGATCACCATAATGGCGCGAGGTGAGAGCATACACAGAGTTAGGATGTTTAAAAAATTAAAAACATTTTGCCTTAACATAAATAAATTAGTTATGCCATCCTAATCTGTTTTTGATCACCAAGATCACCATAACGGCGCGAGGTGAGAGCATACACAGAGTTAGGATGTTTAAAAAATTAAAAACATTTTGCCTTAACATAAATAAATTAGTTATGCGGATGCCATCCTAATCTGTTTTTGATCACCAAGATCACCATAAAGGCGCGAGGTGAGAGCATACACAGGTTTAGGATGTTTAAAAAATTAAAATACAATTTGCCTTAACATAAATAAATTACTAATTAGTTATGTCATCCTAATCATTTTTGATCACCAAGATCGCCATAAAGGCGCGAGGTGAGAGCATACACAGATTTAGGAAGCTAAAAAAAAAAAAAATACATTAACATTGAACAATGCATTTAAAATAAAAAAATGATTTTTTACCAATTAATAAATTAAATACCCCTAAACTATGCCATCCTAATCTGTTTTTGATCACCAAGATCGCCATAAAGGCGTGAGGTGAGAGCATACACAGATTTAGGATGTGTTTAAATTATAAAATTTAAAAAAAATGCAACATAATAAATAAATAAATAACCGTAAAAAAATAAAACGAAAGGATGAATTAAAAATAAAATTAAAATTAAAATACGGTATACCTGTAGAGTGTAGTGTAGAATCGTAGATCCTGGTTGCCTCTAAAATTTTAAAACAATCTCTTCCTCTCAAGTCTCAACAATGGCTTCTTCTCCTTCAAAGTTCTCCTCCTTGCAATGATGGACTCCAAACAATAGAAGCAATCGCTGCCCCTCCTTCAAATCTTTGCCTCCTCTAAGCTCTTTGCAAAACCTCCTTCCAATCTTTGCCTCCACTAAGCTCTTCACAACTCTTCTTTGGCTCTTTGCTCATTCACTTGCAAAAAGACAATGAAATTGTTTGTGTGATTTCAAATGAGAGGGATGGGTGCTTTTTATAACTTTTTGTGGGGAGAGGGTGTATTATTTTATTCATTTAGTGTTTAGGGTTCGGTTTTAGGGAGTAGAAAAGTCAAACATTTAAAAAAAATGAAATAGAACTTTAAAAAACGTTTTTGAAGGCGGATACGGCCCGGATCCGCGCGGGATACTCCAGGATACGCGGCGGATACGTACATGTACGTATCCGCCGCGTATCCTGGAGTATCCGGCGCGGATCCGGGCCGTATCCGAATCGTATCCTCAGCGTATCCGGATCCGATACGTCTCAGGCAGGATTCGGCGGGGGTTTTGAGGTATCCGTGCAACGTAGGATAGAAACAATGGCGGAGGTTTTCAGAGAAAAACACACGGGGTTCATGTTCACATTGGAAGCATAGTTTGCAAAAGAGGTAATAAACACAACAGCAGACACATTTTTTTAATGCAGAGGCACCCGGTAAAGGAAACAAATTGATGAGCATCAATTCCTACTCTATGTAATGGGATAAACAAATAAAAAAGCTCCACAGCTGAATAATACAAGTGAACAAAGGAAGGCAGAGAGGAAAGCCTGCCTGACCGCAATCCGCCGCCACATCCGCTGCCCTGTCAACAAAACGAATATGTCTCAGACCCCTGCAAGCATGCATAGAAGCTAAAAGAATAATACATGGACAAACCAAGCGAATAAACCTAACAGTAGGCAAGGAGAGCACATGCATACAGCCACCTGTCGACAGCACACGCGAACAGGAGTTGCCGAAAACAAATAAACAGGCAATAAAATATAAGGCTGGCAATGAAGGAAAACTCAAGCACCAATCACAAGCACGAGGCCCACTTGGCTGCAGCTATAGTTTTTATCTGACTTTGTCCCTATTTTATTGTTTTCGGGTTCTATATGGGGTTTGTTCAATTGCAATTTTCGTATCCATCTATATAATCGCTTGTTTTTGCAACCATAGTTTCAGCATCTCTGCACTTGTTTGCTGTCTAAACAGCATCCGGCAACAAATATAACCGTATCCCTTTGTTAATATGGCGAAATTTCTTACCCATATCCACTGATGCAGCACTAGTTCTGGCATTGTCTCTAAAGACACAACCCCTTTTGCAATCATCAATCATTTTGTTCCTTGTTCTGAAATTTGCAGCACGCCTACTAGTTTGTTTGTTTAACAGTATCAACTGCTTTATTTTTGTTTCTCTATGTTGCTTTCTGCAAGCTGTGCATCATTGAAATAAAATAAATTCCCATAATTGCAATAGGTAACCTTGCAATAATTGACATATAACAGCCAGTTTATGGAAGAATATTCTAGATCAATACAAAATCCAATATCGTCATTCCTAACATTCGGAGGATTATTTTTCTGGGCTCAACCATGTACAGATTTCTATATTCAAATACAATACATTCAAAAAAATAGGCATCTAAATGCCTAGGTCCTCAACGACCACAGCAACGCCCTTTCCCAAAACGCGCAGGCCTTTTGGCCCCTGCTGCCCTACGTTCAGCATGAAAATGTCACATTGTTGCTTTTTGCTGCTCCTTTTACCTTCAAGTTCAGACATTTAGCTTTGATTTTGTTGCTTCTTTACCTGTACTGCCCTTGTAGCATTTCTGATTTCTCCAATACCTTGCATGAGCAGACAACTTTTTGGAAAAACAATCTACACTCCGGATTGTAAAGGGCTGGTAGCTCATTGCTAGAGCAGCCTGGCAGCAAATCGAAGGACCTGGGTTTGAGTCCTAGCTGGTGCATGGAAATCTAATATGGTATCAGAGGTAGCTATAATCTCCGGGTACCAAAGTGTGGCTCAATGTGGAGCAGCCCAGCAGCAGATGGGAGGTTCCTGGTTTGAGTCCTAGCTGGTCCATGGAAACCTGATATAAAATCTTCTTTTTGGGAAGATCTTTGTTACTCTTTTCGAGGCCTTTTACTTTGCCTAGAGTCCAACATTATTTTAGCAGAATATCACCATTAATGTTGGAATGAGATGTATCACGACTCATTATCTTTCAAGAGTTTGGCTTCCCCTCTCAGATTTGGTTAGATCGTAAGTCGTAACTATGCAAGAGCCATCTTAATGGGTGTTTCCATGATTTGCATGCAAACCTCCCATGATATTGGTACTTTATTCACTGGTTGATTAATTTGAATTTTTCTTCAATTTTAAATAGGGAAATCAATTTCTGAGCTTTTAGTCCTTTCTTTGAAATTGACTTAACAACTAAATTTGAAACTGTGTCCTCATTACTCATCCAGTCCAATATTCAGCCCACTATTCACTCACTGCTATAAACAGATGCTGAATGCCTAAACAGTACTACTCATTGAGTCTCCTTCAGATCTACCTTGGTTCCCTTTTGAGGAGTCATCCATGTTCAACTTCCAAACTTCTCCAAATTTTTTTGCAGATCTCAGTTGAGCCTTTTGAGGTCCCAGGGGTGTTCCTTAATGGGAGTTTTTTTGGCTGTTACCATGTTAATCAGCAATGCTATTATGCACTTAACTACACAATAAAGTACCAAAATTTTCCCACACGCCATGTTGGATTTGTGGTACCTCAAATCTCTAGCTAGTGTATCTGGAGTTGTGGCCACCCAATTTGATTTGATAACTTCTTTGTATGGTAGTGGCTTGTAAATTGATTACTAGTATGTCAAAATATACCATACGTGAGATTTAGTTTACAATTTATAAATAGTTGTAATCCTCAAATTAGGGGTAGAAAGTGGGTTGATATTTGGTAAGTAAGCACTTTTTGGTGTCACACAATTGCAAATATTTTATAATAATGGCATGGCCTGCAAAACATCAACTTCCCTTGTACACTAGAATGAGTGCTCCATATATTTGGCCTGGACCTTAGTTGTATGCAACGCTGAGCTAAAAATTGTGGGGGACGAGTTTTAGGTACTTGCTCTAAAATATCTATTTTTTTTTTGCAATGAAATAAAAATCCTGCCTCCATCTTTGTGGGTTCGGGGAAGTATTCCGAAAAAGGATTTTTATCCATAGTGCCCAATGTTTTGAATTCAATGGAGTCATTATGTGGTATAAATTACCATGCTAATTTCTCATTTTAAATGTTCTGCTCTAAAGCAAAACCATAACTCGATAGATGATAATGAATATTGCGACGCTAATAGTAGTAATGAGACAAATTTATTTTTGACATCATTTTGTTTTTTTGACTCGTTAATGAGGATTGTAGGGAACTTGTTGTCCTCTCATAATTTCCCCTCTTTTGAAAGTCAAAAAATTGAAAATTTTGAGTTGACACCCTTTAGTGATGTTCTAGTGAAGTGAAAAGTTGAGGAGATAGTAAAATTCGCGTTTTTTGGAGTCATTTTGGTGATTTGCGGGTCTATCGGACATTTTTGTCCCTCATGTCCCAAGTCCACTGGGCCTTTTGTTCCCGATCGGCCGCATTCCCCGAAAATCTGTTAACTTTCGGTTCTGTCGGAACTTTTCGGTCCGTATGTTCCAAGTTCGTCCGGGCTTTTTGTTCCCCGATCGCCCGTGTCGGCCGAATCGGGTCCTTCGCGTACTTTTGTCCCAGCTGTCCCAAAAGCGTCTGTGCCTTCTGTCCCTGATTTTCCCACATCGCGAGCGTCGGCCAAATCGCATCCTCGCGTCCCTCGCGTTTCCAAGTTCTGGACCGCTTGTGCTCATTTGGCCCGCTTTACCCACATCGCCCGTGTCGGCCGGATCGCGTCTTCGCATCCCTCATGTCCCAAATGTACCAAAGACCATCCGGGCCAGTTTTTTCCGCTCTTCCCAATTCTTGCCTTTTTAAGTCGGTGCAATATGAATTTAATGCACATTTATGACCTTCTCTCTCCTAAACGGCTATTTAATGGGACTACCCTCTACGCATTTGACACATTGCTCATCATTCGCTCGAATCCCTACAATTAAGATCATCTGCTCGTGCTCCGTTCCCTTTGCATTTTTCATTGCGGATTCGATCTGTGAAGGTTGTTTCTCTGTACGTTGCAAACATGAAGATTAAGTTCCAAGGTCAAGAACACATTTCACCTCTTGAGTCCTCTGTTCTCGATATCAGGGATAGTGAGGTTCGGCACCTGGATTTTGGCGATTTCTGGACAGATTGACTAGCCCTAATCCTTCTCCCATGGCGCAGATGATCAATGACAGTGGTCTTGCGTATGCAGCGGGCTTCCCTATCTCAGTACAATGTGCCGACACCGTGCTTCCTGTGGGGCTCACTTTAACCCTAGACACCAAGGAATTGTCTAATGTGCACGGGGAGCTGATTGCTAAACTGGATGTTGCTGCCATTACTGCTGCTCTACGGATTCCAGAAGTTGAAGACTCCATTGTTATCACTCAGGCTCAAGCTCAGACTCTATTCGAGCAGGACAGTGATAAATATAAGGCGAGGATAGCAAAATCATGGTTGAAGAACCCTAAGAAGGGAGCATCCGACTTTCTAAGGCATTATTTAGGGCCGATTTCAATGAAGAGTTGTCTGATTTCATTATCTTGCTAGCTCGTGTCATGGGATTGCCCTCTACCAATGAATTTCACTTTTGGATGTGCCCACTCATCAACATCGTCTGCGAAGGTAGTCAGAACATAAATTGGGCGAAATCATTTGCATGAATTTAACTGAGCAATTGTCCAATGTGCAACAGACTAAGAAGTTCTATATGACTTCTTATCTCATGTATTCCCTAAAAGCATCCCGGCAGTGGTTTGGATTCACATACATGGAGGGCCAGAAGGATGAACCCATTTATGCATACTGCCCTCAATTCACTCTTGAAACTAGCAACCACAACTTCAGGAGGGTTAATGATGCCTTTACCATGTATATTGTAAGGCTCTTAGAAGGTGATACTGCCAGGAGATTTTCTGATGAGGCCATGAACCTGATAGCAAAGTATGGAGCTTTCTTCATTCAGTTCAAGAGGTTTTCATATATCAGGTTGGTTGGTTATGAGAACACACCTCTCAAGCTCCCCATGTTTTGTAATGACAAGATGGCTTTGATTGAAGTGTGCAGGCAATTGGATAAATTGCATAGAACCTGCAGGGACAAGAAAATCTCTAGTCTACATTTCCCTATTTCCTTGGGTAATTATACATGCAAAACAGCCTTGGATGCTCAAAATATAGAAAGGGCCCTTGCTCCCATCACTGTCCACTTTTTCAGGCCTAGGACCTGTTTTGATTTGAAGAAGTTCATTGAGCAAAACCTTAGAATTAATTATCATCGCGGTCGATCATCGAGAACTCTTTCGGGCCAATTGTGCAGATGACTTTGAAGCAAGGCGGAGGCACTATGGCAGATTCTCTGTGCAGCTAAGAAAGGAGCTCAATCTCTACCAGATTCCTGAAGGGTTCCAGGATGATAATGAAGATTGGTTGTCTTATGAATATGAGACATTAATCAAGCATACTCCTTTGGAGGATCTGGACTGGTACAAGAAGGAGAAGGATGACTTGGTTGAGATTTTGGCCCCTGTCCTTGTAAGAACCAAGGTTTGGTTTGACAGAAAGGTTCGAGAGCTTAGGAAGAATCAAAGTGGATCTTCTTCCAGAGATACTTCAACACCTAGGAAGGAATCACATACACCCAAAGCACGGAGGTACCTGCACAAACCCCTCCTCCTTCCTCAAATAAAGAACCTGAATCATCTACTCCCTCTTCTTCCACTCAAGTGTATCAAAAGAAGGTAAAAGAGGTTAAACAAGAGCCAATTGAGGAAGAACCCCTTTCAAGGCATTCAGAACTACCTTCAGGGCTAGAGAACGTTATTGTTCTCAGTGAAAGTGATGATGGTGAGGTACCAGACCCTACAGGAACTTCAGAAGTTACAACAAAAAAAGAGAAGGAAGTGCCTAGCACTGAACCTCCAAGTACCACTGATTCCTCTGCTCAAGAAGCTCCAGATGCCTCACTCACATCTCTACTGGAAGCAACAGTGGTGAATACTTTAAGTGTCATGAGCTCACTTGCTCTTGGACCTCTTGTTCCTTCTTCTCCCTCTACTTTTGCATGGGTGCAACCCTTGGTTGACAGTAGGAAGAGGAAACCTTCTTCCCGTTTGTCAGGACCAAACTTTGATGTTGTGGCAGCCTTGTTAGGCACTACTCCTCCTCCAACAAAGAGAGCCAAAGCAACTTCAAGAATAGTGACAGATGCTCAGGGCCAACAATTTCTAGAGGTTGCAAAGCCTAAAGTTGATAAGGCAGAGCAAGATCTATTAGCCTCTAACTGGAGCTTTCTAGGATTCCAATGGGAGAATCCACTCCTGAGAGTGAGGTGCATAACCTCCAGGAAACAATAACCAAGGTTATTGAGAGAGTGGAGAAGGGTAAACAGACTATAGAACAGTTGGAAGAACAAAATCAAGTTCTTTCTAGCTTCATCAAATCATTGTTGACTAAAGATAAAGTTTTGGATCCTGCTCCACTAACTGCCCTTCCACCTCCTATGATTCTCAGTCAAGATGAGGTTCAGAGTATCAAGGATATACACAGGTATTCCACTTATGGAAGGGCTATGGAAGCCATGGTTGATGACATGATCATTGCAGGCTTGAATTTCATTGTAGAAGCCTTCAAACTCAATGAGAAGGTGGCCAACCTGCAACAAAAACTCTCCTCCTCTATTGGAACCATGGACAAAGAACTGAAGCTTTGGAGTAGTTGCATCATAGATCTTCTCCTGATGGAACAGGCCGATGAAAAGATATTGATGGCCAATAAAGTTTTTGATGATGCCAAGGACAATTTGTCAAGGTCATGGGTTTTCAGTGTTGAATGGAAAATAAAAGTTCTGGAAGAAGCCTTGGGAGAATTGAGGAACAGTTGGCAGAAGGGAGAATCCTTCAAAACTTGTGTTGTGTCTGCCTTCAAAGATATTCACTGTCATCTTCATGATGAAACTTCAGGTGTTCCTTTCTCTCTCCAAGAGATTAAAACTCAGTTCAGGGCATTTGTTAAAGAAAACCTGTTCAAGGAGGAATTGATTACCAAAGAGAAGATAAAGGAGATTTGCTCTCTTCAATTTGCTATTGAAGAGGCTAATAAAGAATACCTTGAGCATACCGAGTTTGATAAGGACATGGAGAAATGCCTAGGCACTTGGTCTCAAGCCACTGCCAACACATCAGTCCCACGAGGCAGAGAGATAGCTGAAGCATTGAAAAGATTTAGGCAACATGATTCTCAAGTCGGTGGGCCCCAACAATAAGCAGATGTTTTCTCTTCTAGCTTCTCCTCTCCTCCTTTTCGAAATCGAGCTCATTGTAAACTAATTAAGGATCTTGTGTCAAGCACTTCCTTAATTAACATTTTAGTTAAAAGAAATGGTTATCAAGTGTAACCAATTTGTAAGTTATATAATGGGCCCTCTGCGCCATTTTCAGGGGCTGGAACTCTGTTGATTTTTGAAAGTGTAAAGGAGTTAAAAGCTATCAATACAAGAAGATCTCTCTTTCTGTTTCCATCTACTCTTGTTCTTTCATTGCTATCTGTTAAAAGTTATTGGATCATTAGTCTGTTTTACTTCAAGAAGCTTTGTATTCTTGTGGATGTCATCTCTGGAACTTTGTGTCTATGAAATAACATCTTGTGGTTTTAAATGCAAATGATTCTATTCTATATGATTCCCTTATGGCATGAGTAAGGAATTATTTTGTTATCTATATTTCCTGAGAGTGTTATTCTACCCCCTCCCATTCCTTAATTCTTCTATCTTTTGTATTGATGATCTGTTATATCAAACACTTTCATAATATCAGAGTTCCTCATTAAAGCTAAACATTGTACATTTGTAAATAGGTTTTGCCTTTAAATAAGGGAACCTCTCCCATTAAAGAGGAGGGACTTTTTGTCCCCTGACTGTTGCTTTCAATAAAGTCCTTATTTGACAACCAACGGGTACCCTTTCCGATATATTCAACAAGCAAAAAGTTTTTACATACTTGCTGTAGCACGATTTCAACACATATGAAAACTTGGATCAGATCCTAAAAGAAACATTAAGGAGGCAGCCCAAGTTTGACTTTTCCAATGCATAAATTTATGGTCAATCAGTCTCTTGTTATTCTATTTCACAGTTTTCATGTATATAATATAGTGTGACTGAAAAATGACATGTACTGAAACTAGAAGTGTAACGATTTGAAGAAAACCTTATGCCAAATTCTGTTTTCGCTATTGCACAGGTTGAAGGGACATTGACCATTGCAAAGGCTTATTCCAATCCATTTGAGCCTATATGTAAAAACTGCAACTGTGCTATTGAGCGTTTCACACCATTGCATGCAGACATAGCATATTGCAGTGGTTGTCAACAAGAATGTCAATATGCTTATTGCCATCACCTTCTATGCAACGTTAAAAGTAGAGACTAAACATCCATACAATGCATAGCTAAAAACAAGCTCTTAACTGAATTGATACCTTCTCTCACTGCAATAACATATGCACAATACATTGAAGATAAACAAGCCGTTATAGAACAACTATCGAAATTTTCATTGCATGGCATCTTTACAGTTGACAAAAATAATATTATCAGAGAAATGACAACAACTCCAGATGAAGGTATGTTACTTTCTTCCACTGTTCAATTTTCAGAAACATTGCAGTTACTCAACGCTATATTCATATTAATAGTCACTCTAATTCTCTTGCAGGCACCCCAACCCAATTTCAGTCCCAAGAAAGCAGCTACACATCCTCAAGCCATACAATGTCAGCCCCATCATTTTAAGGTAAACCACTTTTGCCATGCACTCACACGTTCCAGCTATTCCATTTTAAATACAAATGAAAAACCATTTCTAATACTACTCCATATTGCTTTTGCAGATCTTTAATTGACATTCCACTTGCCGCATTCCAACATTTGTGTACAGCCACTTCCTCCTTGTATAAACTTTTACTGTGGCTACTGTCTATGGTCAGAGTTTGTTAGAAACAGCAGAGTTCCACCTTCGCACTTGCTGTGAGGTTCCTGCATAGATGATAGAAATTACTGTGGCTGGGTATGGATAGAAGAATAGAATCGTAGCTCTTGCTGCATAAATACCTTAAACCTTAGAACTTATATTATTTTATTAATGTTTCGAATCAAGACAATAAGCTATATGATTATGTTTATACTTCTCACCTACAAAAGTTTCATGCACTTCCAGGCATTACATTTGTGGGCTAATACGTAAGCAATTGCATTTTCATTATTTATAACATTTACATTACTGTGAACTACAGATTTTTGCCCCATTCTTCACAGTGCAATCTTTATTGATAATGACGGAAATATCTGATAAAACTGAAACTTCTGAAATGCTCCTTGCCACAATATGGACCATATGTACATGCTTGGGAAAAGAATCTATGTTGTACCAAATTGTAATTGTACTATTGTCTACCTCTATGCTAAAATGAAACATTTTATTTTCTTTCCCCATAATGGTCCTAACTTTGACTTTCGAAAAAATGAGGAAACAAATTGCCTATCTCACAAAAATGAAACATATTCCGCAATCAACTTAAACAGCTACGTCACCTGTAATGTTACATGACAACCTCCTTCAAAAGCTACTTCAATATTCCCTGATAAGGGGGTTGGAGTGCAAAGAAAAGGAAAAGTTCAAATAAAATGGTGTCATCCCCCTAAGAATTTCATCAAATTCAACTTTGATGGCACTTCTAAGGCAAACCGGGAAACGTTGGAGCAGGTGGCTTATTCAGAAATTCCAACGGAGAGCCTATTCTTGGTTTTTTGAAGCCTTGGGTGTATGTTCTAATAATTTTGCCGAAGCTAAAGCCCTTTGGCGTGGACTTCAAATTGCTAGAGATAGACAATGGGACAACCTTGGTGGAAGGAGACTCGCTATTGATAGTAAATGTTGTCAAAAAAGGAAGTGCCAATCATTGGAATTTAAATTACATTGTCAAAGAATGCTCTCAGTTTCTAAAGGAAAAAAAGCTTATCCCATATACCCAGGGTGGCGAATAAAGCCACTGATAAGTTGGCTAACATGGGGGTGGAAATCAATGATAATAGGCCCCTAAAGCTAATTAACTCACTTGAAATAATGGAAAGATTAGGTGACATTATTAGGCTTGATGGGCTATCCTCGCCAACACAAGTGGCTGATGCGGAGGATCCCACATCCTCTTAACTCACTTAATGATGGATCATTCCCCACAAATTGCCTTGATTATAAAATCTGCAGGACGCGTGTGGGGTGATTGCATTAGCTGACAAAAAAGCTTATATAGCCTTGAGTATAGCGAGTCATTTTCATCCTGTTGGCTTGCGAATACCATGGAAAGGGGTGACAATAGTGGTAAAATGGAAAAGAAATCATGGGCGGGTAAGGGCAAATCCACTGCCAATGTAATATTGTAAAAGAAATGCAGGATAAATTGGTTCATAGCTATAGCATTGAGGACGTGCATTACTCCTTTCTCGAGCTCGTCAACGATTTGAAGCTCAGGCAGCTTCTCAATGCGGGGCACTTGATAGATAAAGGCACAAGGGTTACTGCGAAAGAAGCAATGGACTGCGCGCAAGTTTTAATTGACGGGGTCAAGGACCCCAAGCTTCTGAGGTGGATGGCCACCAATCTGCTTAGGGCCCAGCTTTCAACCAAGCTTGGCGACACTACAGACCATTGAGGAGGTGGTCAAGGCAGTGAACGATCCTAGACAATCAAACCCTCGTTTAGATACACTCAAGGTTGCCCAAATCATTGGGGTCCAGACTGTTCTTTTAGGTGTCAGTAATGCATATGTCATTCATGAAGATATGGAGCAGTTGGGCTTTGATGTTGGGCTTAGACTGGATCAATTGTGGCAGCTTGTTAAAGATTTGGCAATTGAAAGTGTGCAACAGGGAAAAAAGATAGATGTCATATGCTCTGCTCTCCAGGTACCTGTCGATCAGTTCGAGGCTTCTAATCTGGCCAGCTCCCTGGCGGCTTTAATGGTGGAAGAGGATGTTCGGAAGAATGAAAATGATAATGTAATGGTGACTAGCTCTTCGATGAAGAGAATAAATAGCTTTAGATATATAGGTTTTATATAGTTTGTTAATAGATATAGCTCTGTCGACTACTCCATCTATGATGGTTTTGTAAACTCAAAGCTGCCCCTAATTTTTGGGGTTTTTATTATATAATATATTATAAATAGTGAGGCCTTGAGCCTCTTTTTTGATCGATAAAAAAAAAAAAGCTACTTCAATATTACCTACTCATAATTTCTTGTTGGATTAACCGGATACAAATTATGCTTTCTTCCCTTTTCCTAATGCAATAAACCTTATCAGCAAGTATTGTTCTTTGCACCGCACCCTTGTTTAATGTCTTTAGTCTTATTTGTAAGTGATTTATGGTTTTAAGATTTTATGATAAGTGGAATCCTTTTTAGGTTTGGTTTTTCATAATACGTGGTTTTAAGTTTAGTTTTTATTATATTTTCATTTAATTATATATTTGTTTTTACAGTTTAATTAAAGTTTTCATATCATTTGTTAAGATATGTTTTAGGTTTATTATTTTTTAATTGTTTAGTGATGTTTATTTATTTATTTATTTATTTTTGGTGGTTTATTATGTGTTATAGTAGTTTTGGTTATAGTTTGCGGGTTCTTGGTGTCTTAAGTCTTTTGTTAATATAAATTCTGTCATTTTATCTTGAAAAATATTCAAGTATAAAAAGTTGTTAAATATTACTTTTTAATTGTTGTTTCAATCGTATCGTTTAAAAATTTAAGTTGTGTCTAATTTAAATCAAAATATTGTAAAAAAATTGCCTTACGAACGTATTTTCAGTGTATCCTAATGTCTAATAAAATAAATGATTTCACACTCTGGGGGAGAATAATAAACAATGTGGAAATCATTGAGCATCATGATCGCATTTGCTAAGTAGCACATCAACCGGAGGATGGAGGCAATGGAGGAAGGAGGTCATTTAGCGACCTCTCGTCACACATCGCTAACGATGGGGCCGCATTCTACTATGGTAACATCTATTTTTCAGTTGTTTGTGTGTGAATAAGAACACAAGCTATTTCATGTTTACATGAGTGTAATTCCAACATTTTTCCTTGATGTGTTGTGATATGGCGTGGAAGGTGCAAAACTGTAAAAATAGTTGTATAAGAGGGCAGTTGACCACGGTGATCCTCGATTGTGTAGATCCTCGACTATTGTACTTAGTTGGAAGTTGGTCGGCCGGTGAATACGTTCAACTAGAAGTGAAAGCGAGATAAGTTCTCGTATGTAGATGATCATGTGCAGTAAGATCCGGACAACAAGATTCAAACATCAGTATGCAGACCTAAAAGTATGAATTGGCATATGATTTTGTTTTCTCCATCCTCTCACCAATCGGTAACTAATGCAGTTTGGCTTTGAGTTGAGCCCCTCTAGTTTTTCAAGCTTCCTCAATTTTAAGTTTGTGTCGGACACCGAGAAGCTTGATTTTCCAAGTGAATATTAAGCGGTGAGTTGTCAAGCTCCTAAAAATACTTTGGAATTCATGGTAAGAAACCTCGTGCGCCCGTTACTGTAGATGAAGCCTTGCTTGCCATAGATTTTGTGGAAGGTGGTAGTCATCTGAATAGCATCAGACCACCACTCAACCCAACCATTGTCCCCTATAAGTTTGGAAACAAGATCCCAAATCTGCTTGATGTGCCTCATGGTCCTTACATAAATATTACATTTATTTAATAAAATATCTGCCAAAGTGTAACATTTGGCCCTCTATTGAAAATTATATTTATTCGGCTGCTTTTCAAAATTGACGTGTAGTTTCTAATTTAAATTTTCTTCTGAAATTTAATTTTTGCAAAGCCATTTATCAACGAAATGGGATGCATTTGAAGGGCATTATGACTTTACCCTGATGGGGAGAGCGATCACTAACTTTTTATTGCTCATAATTATGTTGATAAAAAAGCACAAGTCAGTCACAAATCTGGCAGCCACTAAATCTGAACGTATTACAGACAGATTGCAAACAGATTGCAAACTCATTCCAGCAGAAATCCTAGTTGCTGGTTGAATTTAGATAGTGACACCGGATCGATTTTATTGTCAAATAAAAATATACAATTTGAGCAACCTTGCATGACAAGTAGACAAATGTTTCAAACCAGACAACCAATCATGCAGAAGGACATCCAAAGAAACAAAAGAAATGCTAAAAGTCTAATAAAATGTTTACCCAGCAATTAAGAGCACAAGGATTCTTCCACAAAAAATGCTGCATTAGCATCACTTTGTACTATTATACTTAATGATGGAACATTAACTGAAACAAATTTTCTTCCTACAAACTGAGAAACATGTGAAAATAAGCCACTCAAATGAAAGTCTTAGAGAGTACTGAATTCAAGCACTAGGAATCTTTTGCAAACACAATACATTAGCATTATTTTCATGTATCATAGTAAATTGAGCATCAGCTGAAACAACTTACACGTATAACTGGTCAAGAGAGGCGATGCTAATTTGCCAAGAGAATAATCTGTACCCCTGCTGATTGCAGCTTTTCTCTAAATTCCACTTGAGCATAAATGCCCAACAAGAAGACCCCGATTAAGCCTGAATGCAGTCATCATTCTAATCACATTTTTGCCACTGGAATAAGAGCCTAGGATAGTCACTACCATGTTGTTGTGTACGAACTTCAATCATAGATGTAATGTTGAGGGAGTAGGGCGTTACGCGTATATCACAAATCCAAGGACATCCAAGTAACATATTGATTATTTCATTGGAAACAACTAAAGAACCCAATTAGTTGTCCTCTCAGGTTCAACCTGTACTGGAAAAACTATATCCCAAGTGAAAGACAATAATACCTCATCAATTTCTAACATCTCGAGCTATGGCATGTGGTTCGCGGGAACAATACCATATAAGCACATTGATAAACGTTTAGCTGATGGTGACTAATTCACAGATATTGTTGAAACTGTCAGACTGATGTAGTAACAGTGTGCATACACAATAACATTGAAATAGCAAGTTATTATTATGCATTGGATTTCACAAGTACATTTTATTTGAAAGTTGAATCAAGGTAACCGCTATATTATGCCTGCTCATTCAAGCTCAGCAATCTAGCAGTTACACAACACAATCACCAGTAATCCCCACAAGAACAGATCCCGTGCCTGAAATTATGAAAACCGTTTACATCCCTCAGGATAATTTCTCGGCTTGCGATCTTGGAGATGAATTTTATAGCAGTGTGGCAGTCACCACACACACGTAGATTTTTAGTGACCCGGATGGGTGTCCCAGGGCTTGTATTAATAAGCCCAAAGGCAATGGCCAGCTTCTCACTGTGGCTGCAGATGGCATTCTTCTTCTCTTCCTCGTCCACATCATGCAACACAAAGCTTGTGTCAGCTATATATCCTTCACCTTTCATCTGCTTTTCCAGGCTCCCCAACACTGCATAGATTTCCTCTGATTGTGGGTGCAATCTGTCTGCAGCGACAAAAGCATGAACCTTGTTCTTAATCTCAATCCAGCTACAACCTGTGCTTTTTTCATTCCCCTGTCCTTCATCATTGTTCTCACCTTTGCGACATCACTCCACCGTCCAGCTGCAGCGTAGATGTTTGAGAGCATCACATAATTTCCAGCATTATCTGGCTCGAACTCCAGAAGCCACTCCAACACCTGTTCTCCTAATTCAATATTGCCATGAGCCCGACAGGCAAAAAGCAAGGCTCCTAACACACAAGCATCAGGTTCAAACGGCATCATTTTGATCAAATCATATGCTTCATTCAGATGCCCAGTTCGACCGAGAAGGTGAATCATGCAAGTATAATGTTCCACCCTGGGAGGAATACAATAATCCTCACTCATCAAATCAAAATACTGCCACCCCGCATCCAGCAAGCCCACATTACTGCAGGCAGACAACACACCAACAAAGGTGATATGATCAGGCTTCAAGTCTTTGAGCTGCCGCATTCGAGAAAAAAGTGCAAGGGCAGCTTCCCCCTGCCCATGCATTGCATACCCTGCAATTATTGCATTCCATGACACCACATCTCTCTGAGACATTTCGTCAAATACCTTGCGTGCAATCTTTATACTCCCACATTTGGCGTACATATCAACAAGAGCATTCCCCACGTTGCCGTAGCTCTCAAATCCATTCCTTATGACATAGTCATGGATCTCCTTACCCTCTTGAAGAGCTGCCAGATCTGCACAAGCTGGAAGAACAGTCACAACGGATGCTCGGCTCAATTTCACACCCCCTTCTGCATTTGGTAAAAAGTCCTCAAGGCTTCATTGGCACATCCATTATGAGCATACCCTGCAATCATTGAATTCCATGAGACAACATCTCGTTTAGACATTTTTTCAAACACTTGGCGTGCATCGTCAACACTCCCACATTTGCTATACATATCCACTAGAGCAGCACCCACATAAACATCAGACTCTAAACCATTCGTAATTACATTAAAATGGATATTTCTGCCTTCTTGTAGAGCCAGTAAACCTGCACATGCCTTGAGTACAAAGGGGTATGTGAAATTATTTGGTTTTATGCCTACCTCTCGCATTTTGTAATACAGTACAAGGGACTCCTTTTGTGGACCATTCCATGCATATCCTCTAATGATGGCATTCCAAGCAAAAACATTGGGTTTCTGTATTTTATCAAAAACAAGGCGTGCATTGTCCAGGCTTCCGCACATAGCGTACATTGTGAGCAATTTGACTTGTAGACATGCATTTTGGTGAAACCCAGTAAAAACGAGCATGTGGGCATGGACACTCTTGCCTTGTGCAAATGCTTTCAGTTGGGCACATGTGTTTAAGAGTGAGGAATAGGCAGTAAAGTCCAGAGGAATGCATTGCTGTTCTGCTGCGTGTAAAATTTGCAGAGCTTCTTTCAATCGGCCTCCCCTGCATAGTGTGTTGATGGGATTGAGTTGGTTTTCAGCCTTTGATTTTGGGCAATGGAGTGAAGGATTCACAGCAGCAGATTTGAGTCTGTTGATGGCCATTCATCACTACAACCAATCTGATCCATAATAACTAACAACCCAATTTGCAGTTTGTGTTGCCCTGCAATTATATTTGTAGTTCGAATTTAACCGCGCGCATGAGGATTGGACTTTGACGATGCCAATAGGTTTCCTTTAAGGGATTACTTAACTAGTAATTGCACGCAAGTTGCAAATTACGCAGAAAGAATCCAAATATTTATATATTTATTTTAACATATAGGAGAAAATAATATTGTCGGAAAAAGTTTAGTGGGAAAACATTACGGGATTTTGACACTTTCGAGCAAAGGCAACTTCAAAGGTGGACGCCTACCCGTGAATTACCTATAAAAAGTGCTAGTGTATACATGTTTTTATTGATCGTTGTTTTAAGTTAGGTTCACATAGGCCTTTATTTATTTATTTTTGCTTTAGGTGTTGTTTGACTTTTCATTTGTTGTGTTTTTATGTATTATTGGTTTTATTTTTGTAGGCACTACAAATCTACCACGTTAAAATTCTTCATAAATCATTTTTAAACTGTCTAAAAATTATATAACCGCTCATTAACCATTTTTTCATTGATTAATTAAATTTCCCTTCTGCATATCCACTTCCCATAACATCACATGGGTGATTAATCTCATTTAAAAGTTCCTAATCACAATTAACAAGTTACTAATCTACATTTCTATTATCTCAATCCAAACTTTATATAATAATCCTTCCAAAAATGCAATGACACACTTAATTAAATGCACACTTTTATTTAGAAAAGATAAATTAAATTGAGAAGCTCTTATTGATGTAAGAGGTTACCAAAGTTGGATATTGCTTCCAATTGGGAAAGACTCCTTGCAATCACCCTATTATTTTCTTGCACAAACAATTTGTGAGCATCCACACATTGAAAGTAAGTTAACAAAACAAGTGAGGTTTATATTAACGTTGGTTTTATGCATTTTAATGTTTTCTCCTTTATTGTCTTTATCTTGATGTTATTATAAGGTTATAATTTGGAAATTCTAGGTGTATGTGATTAAGCTAAATGTAAATATATGAGCCTAATCTGCATGCAAGATTACTGTAAAATAAATTAATAATGAAGTACATCAATAACCACTCAAGCAACTAAGCAATAAATAATGGAACCCTAATTACAAAGAGATGGTAACAAGCCTTAGCTAAATCTCGAGTTCTAGAAAGTGCACGAGTTGGAAAACTGGAAAATACAAAGCACTAACCATCGCACTAGAGCACGAGAAAAATACAAATCCGAGAAGATATCTTGGGTGGGGCACTGGAGAGGGACATGGGCGCATGTGGCGCCTAGACTTGTTCTGGGCACTGGGTCTCTGAGAAATGCTAAAAACCTCCTCCGAGGTGTTGTAAGGTGTTTGCCTTTAGTTGCCTTTTGGTCGCTCTGAGGTCTCACCAAGATTGTTGAGGTCATTGTAAACTTGCGCAATGAAATATGCACCCGCAAAACCCTCAAATAGACATCAAATCCCAAAAAGAAAGATGTGGAATGAGGGTCAGATTGTCCTCAGTTGTCACAATGGTGAACTTACGACTGAGCGTTGCACTACATCTCAGACCCAATGTAGTTTTATGTGTGTGTGTGCGGAATTGTGCCCTAGGTTGCTCTTGTGTCAGTCGCACTTGGATAGTGAGCAAGTAGCTAGATGTAGAATGTAGTAAATGTGTGCATGGAATAAAATGAACTTCCCTCCTATGAAGTGTGATGCAGAAAACCAGCCCTCGTGTCCCTTTGTGATGGAGTTAGATGGATGTAATGGAGCTCTTAGATGTCTTGATGGATGCAACCTTAGGTGGTGGTAGATAATGCTTAGTACTTGGTCCTTTATTATGATCACATAACTATATATTTATATGATTCCCTTACTTGAATTTTGTAATTAACCCCGAAAAGGCCGAGTACCAAAAAGATAAGATGCTCAAACGGCTAGAAAGGACCCAAAAGTATGAGTAAAGTACAAAGGGGATAGAAGCGCCCAGAGGGGACAAGGGCACCTGGCACTAGTATTTTGGTTGGGCACTAGTATTTTGGTTGGGCACTAGTGTCTAGGATGACAAATGTTGAAGAGTAAAAAGGCAGACTGAGCAAGTAAGAGTGCAAGAGAAAGTAGTAATAGAAATAAAATAAAGGTGGCCAAAGACATGGGAACTAATTAGTAATTTTCTTACTTAGGATACATATGAATAGTAGTATGCAATCAGGACTATATAATTACCCAAAGTGCATGATTGTGTGTCTACATTTTCCCCCACTTTATGTTGGTGAGTGGAAAGCTTGGTAACATAAAGTAGATAGAGATGTGTACCTGATAACCATGCAGATCGATGGTGAAAGCATGCCGAGGGACTAGACAAAGTGTGGAATAATAGAAAATGTGAAGTGTGGAAGCTAAGGATGAGGAAATGCAAAAATTGATATTGAAAATGAACCTAGGGTAAACGCAAGTGTAGATGTCGTGATGTACTTATAGTTGATGTCGATGTACATGTGATGTTGTTGATGATGTTGGTGTTGACTATCACTTCCCATACAGATGGACCTACAAAAGAGAAGCCAAAAATTAGTCAAATACATAGGTATAAGATCAAAATATGTAAAAATGTGTGTAAGGAAAGTATGTAAAAATGTTGAAAATGAAAAAAAAGGAACATGTGCACTGATCCATGATGAGAAAAGGGGTGTAGAAAGGATCTTGTAGATGATGTTGACTGTAATTTTTTGAGAGATTTCACGCCGAGTGTAATGTAAGAAGTGTAGGGATAATTGTCTGGTATCATCCTCCAACCTTTAACTACTTCCTGTTGTGTAGAACACCACTGCAGATGGTGTGTATAAATGCATGTGCTAAGGAATATATTCCCTGTAAAATTTGTTGTGTATGGAGTTTTCAGACCTGTGTTGAACTACCAATCACTGTATAATTGCCCCCCGGTCTCAGGTATCCAAGAAAGGTCATTGTATTGCCCCCTGGTTTGGGCATCTAGGAAATGCCATTGAGATAAGGACTCAAGTCTGATTTTGAGCCCTATCCAAAACTGAAAACTAAGATGTATCAATCCTGTGTTGTTTATAACATTGTATGGGGTGACTAATTCACCCAAATAATGCCCCCATTTGGGGTGCATGTGACTTCATTGAAGGAGTACGTGGTACAAAGGAGGACCGATGATGTGCTGAAATTGTGCCCCTGCATGGGGGAAGGGAATGTGTTTAGTAAAAACCAAGGCACACACAAATAAGTGGCTAGGAAAACAAGTATTAGTACAAGTAAAGACAGACACTCATGTAAAAGATGAAATGTAAGCTAGGAAGACAATGTGTAAGCTAAGACGTAAGTAAACATGCAAGAAGTCAATGTAGACCATGAAAAGAGGGTTGTAAACATGAGACATCACTTGCAATGTCACAAGATAATGAAGGCCATAGTGCTGTAAGCAAGCAAGTGTGCATATAAGACAAAGGGAAATTCCTGCAAATAAGAGCATAAAACGACAGACAATGTAACAAACAACCATGGAAGCAAATAGTCTTGCAAAACAAATATTGCACATGAAGCACCTGTTAGCATGTTAGAAAGATAAAAAGTATGTCAAGTCATGTATAATTTGGTAAAGTAATGCTTTATGAAACAAAATGAAATAATTGCCCTACAGTAGTGTCTAAAGCAGATGCCCTCGGGAGCCGTATGGGACTGGTAATAGGTATTGCACCAAACATCCATGTTACGTATAATGGACTTGTATAATCTGTGATCATAACTAGAAAGGTAAGTGAATGTGCATGTGTGTATGATAAAGATAATGACATATAAGATATCTATCTAGCATGTGTAATAAGATGAACATGTAACAAGTATAAGTAAGCAAGAGTAAATGCAACCAAGATATGTAGTATGTTGTGGATGAGGTGGAATGGAATGCAGTGTGAATGATAGGGAAACGTGCCCCTCGAGTGGATGTGTATGTATGCAATGAGGTTCATTTATTTATGCCCCCTCAGTAGTCAAGAATGAACCATAAACGAGATTGCGTCATCGGGAAATGGTTTTAACGATGTGTTGTATGTAGAAAAGGGGTGATGAATTGAGTGATGATTGTAGAATGGTAATGCGTTGATGATATTATATGTGACATAGGGATGATGGAGCTTGAATTCGTGATGATTTAGCCTAAAGCGTATATCACTAGATGGACGGTTAGGATGCTAATACACGTGATGTAGATACAAGGCGTATATCACAAAATAAGATTAATGTGATGATGGTCAAAAACATGATGATGTAGCACAAAGCGTGTATCACAAGTTGTATGGATAAGATGCTAGAAAGTGTGATGATATAGCCTAAAAGCATATATCATGATATGTGTGAAAAGAAGGTAACGCCAAAAATGTCGCATAATGTGATATGAAGATTGATTGGTTGATTGTGAAAGTGTAGAATGATATAGGTGTGATGAGGTGAGGTTCACTTTTTTATTTGGACCCTCAAGTTGAGTATGAATCATTGAACTAAAGTGCGTCATCGGGTAGTGAGTGCGGTTTGTATAAGGAAATGAATAAGATGCGTAATATGTGTAGTATATGTAGTGATGAGAAGATGTTGTAAGTATGTGATATGTAAAACGTGTAATGTGTGATGAAGAATGTGCAATGTGTAATGTAAGATGTGTAGATTGAACAATGTATAATAATGTAGTGTGTAGAAGGCGTGCAAAGTATGGGTGTACAAAGCACAAAGTGAGGATGATGCACAGTAGATAGGAGATAAGGATGATGTATATGTACATAATGCGTGATGATGTGTAATGTGTAGTGTGGAATAGTATGTAATGCAAGATGTGTAGAATAAGGTAGTGTGTAGAATGTGTATGATGTATAGGTGCGTAAAGCACAAAGTGTAGATGATGTAAAATAGATGGAAGATTGTATATGTAAAAAAAAAGTGCATGATGTGTGGTGTGGAATGTGTAGTGTATATTATGCAGTGTGTGAGGTTCATGTGTATAATATGCCCTCAACAATCAAGTGTGAACCATAACATAAGAGTGTGTCATAGGGTAATGATGATACTAGAGTGTGGATGGCTATTTATATACTAAATTCTAGGTGTGCGGTGATGTGAATGTAAGATACGTGTGTCGATGCTATGGGGAGAAATAAGCATAATCCCCACAGTGTGTGTTGATGAGGGCGTTCAAGTAATGTCATCTAAGAGGTCATCATTGTCATGATCAAAACCGAATGGTGAGGCATTTGAAACTTGATAAGCAATAGTGTCAAGTTAATCAAGTAAGGAGCCATTAAGGCGTAAGTTATACATGCCCATAACATATTCCTCATTAGTGAAAGGAGGTAATGGGCATTCTATGCGTACTCAACAAGTGAGATTTTGTGTATATCCCGAAATAATCACATAAATGAATAAATGACCAAAGGGCATAGGAAATGAGATATCAATATGATCAGGGTCTAATGTGCCCCTAATGTAATCAAGCCAAGACTATCCCAGTGTTAGTGGAGAAATATGGGGAGAACACGTAAGAAATACTGTGAGATAGAAGACTTTAAGCCCATAAGCAGTGGTGATGCAAATAAACCCAAGACAGAGATGATGATCATAAGGCAGAGGATAAATGTTAATGTAAATCCTTGCCGAGTTAACCTATCATGTGTGCATACAGATTCATATAAAGTAGGATCGAATGGAATATGTTCGCAATAATCATCATTCATGAAAAAGTGTGCATGTAAATGGTGGGTGCTAATGGAGATGACTCATGTGAAGGTGCGGGGATGAATCGATGTCCATGTTGGGTTGTGGAGCTAAATTTCTTCACAAAGGCATACATTTGAGGTTTTCTTGGTTTACACGAAGTAACCGACATCGGTCACCTAGGAGGAACCAGCATCAGTTAGGGAACCAACATCAATCGAGGAACCGACAATAATTACCTATGCATTTATGTTTTATTTTAGATGTGGGATTTGATCTGACGGTTGATTATAAAAGTGATTGGATGGTTGTAAATGCATAGCTAAGGTGCCCTAAGTTTTTATAAGCTTATATAAGCTAGAAAACTAGGGTTAGAACATAAGGATAGAGGAAGAATGTTAATTCTCCTTGGTTGAAGATGAAGAAGAAGAAAAAGAAGAAAATGTTGCATGAAGACAAAGCTTCAATGAAGAGAATCAATGAAAGAAGGAAATAACAGGTAAATCGAATGGTGAGAAGAGTGTTATGTCTTCTATTGTATTTCCTTTGTATTGTCTTGTCTCAATGTAATGGCTTGCATAGTATGCAAAGCACGTAGTCTTCATCTTAAAGATCCACAAATTGTTGTGAGATATTATATCATAGACCCACAAGTTGTTGTGAGATCTTGTATTGTAGATCCATGAGATCATGTTGTATTGTTGGTCCATAGGAGATCTAGTATTGTAGCTCGTTGGAGAGCTTGTGGGTATAGATAGTATCCAGATATAGTAGAGGAGGTTGTCTTCTTGTATGCACAGAGTTGATGCAGTGAGATGGAGGAGAGACTTACTTCTTGGTGCATAGATATGGTTGCACATTGGTAGACCCTTGTGAGAGGTTTTATTTACAGACTCACAGGGAGAGCTTGGTTGCACAGTGGTAGATGCAGATAGTTCCTGGTTATGTGAGATCTTTGGTGGTTTGGAGGCATGGTTGTAGTGCATTCATGTAGATTTGTTTAGAGATTTGGAGGAGAGGAGATACTCTTAAATAGATGCATTATACTATTGTATTGAAGAGTTGGTTTGTACTCTTGTTATATTATATATATGAGATTGTTGACAGAAACTTCGTTCTCACGCTGGTGATGCTGATCTGGAAGCCACCAAGAACCTCGAATAATGCGGGGGCTTAGGACCTCGAGATGCAGATATGAATCTACAGGTGTCGAAGATGGATCGTGATAATATCTCGCAAAACTAAAACATATACGATTAGAAAAAATATGCGGGGTTACCCAGACAATGTTAGTTCAAGAAGTTGTCAACTTCCTTGGAGGATGTCAACCCCGTGTCAAGAAACAAAGGAATAAATGATGAGCAATAGATAACGTGTAGAAGCAAAGAAATGCAATATACCAAGTAAATGGAATGGCGAGGGCACTTAGCTGGTGTTCTTCTTTGGTGATGAAATGGGCATCAGGATGGCAAGATGATGAACAATGTCAAAGATTTCTCCAACACTCCTCACCTCTAACTTCTAACAATGGAAAAGGTTTTCCTTGACCTCAAACTTGCAAAAATTATTTCAGAATTTTCTTATTATTTCTAAAAACTTGATTGAAAGAAGGGAGAAGGCATGTATATATAATCTGGGGAGGGGGTTAACTATAGATAACCCTAGTTTACAAAAGTAACCTTGATTAAAAGACATGATTTGAATTTGATATGAATTGGATTTGATGGAGCGGGGCTCATGATTCAAAAAGAAAGGATGTGATATTGAGTGGGACATGATTGAAAAGGTTAGGTGGAATAATGCATCCCATGAGGATTTTTTTCACTATTATATTTTTGAGTGGGATGTTGGATTGTGAATGTTTTTTTGGGGTTTATAATTATTAAGTTCATAGGTGGGGTTCATGTGGGGTTCATGATGTGGAGGATTAGGTGTAATAGTGGATGTGATGGGAATGAGTGGGGTACATGATGTGGATGATTTTGGAGCATTTTCTTAGTATGTGAGGTGATGTTATTTAGGTTAATAATATTAATTATGATAGAGGCTTACATGGAATCCTTATGTGAGTTGTGTGAGAATGCATTATTTTGATAGAAATTAAGTGAAGAGAATGGAAATGAACCATACATTTATCATAAGGGGCTTCTAGACCAATGTATTCATTCAGATAAGAAAAGCATTACAGAACATAGATCTGAATCATAACAGAAAGGAAATGCATATGGGTTTACACCCACTCATATGAAATATATATAAAACCAATCCATACAGATATAAGTAAAACTAGAACCACATATATCCATATTAAATACGTTTGGTAATCACATTACATTCATTGAGGCTATCACAGATCCATATAATAGTGCAGACCAATGTCATGCATCAAAACTGGACTTAAGCCCTCATAGTACAAAGAAAAATATTCAGACCCATCCCCTTGATACATCATACTCCTATAGATCCTCTAAACCCAACCCATAGAACTCCCATAATATTTTTGCATAGCTTTGCCTCTTTTCCATCTCTCTCTAGGTATATCTCTTTCTTCTACCAAGCGCTTGTATATATAGCCTTAAGAAAGCACCGCCATGCCTTTCTGAAGTTGTAGATCGGTTGCCAAGTGTCCAAGTGGTCCTCCATGGGAGCATGCTCCTTCAGACTCAAGCTCTCCATTCTTTGCCATGATGACCTTCTGGAATCTTCTATCACAAGGTATATTCCTTTCGTGGGCACCAAGTTGCCAGGTTGGCACCTTATCCACTCCGCATGCACAGTCAAGTCATGCTTTCCTCATGTGTTCTACCTAATATGCCAAATATGGCTAAGTCCCAAAACCTTTCTTACTTTTCTTACGTGCACACACCACTGGTTCTACTAAACCCTCCTAAAACCATATCCTACGTGCTTTCACCTTGCGTGCCCTTCTTCAAATAGGCCTCTTGCACGCCCCATGCCTTTTGGACTTAGCCAATATTTTAGGGGCCCAACATCACCCCACACTATGCCTATTCTCCATCCTCCTGGGAACATTTTCTCAATGAATAAAGAATGATTTCCCTGAATAGTTTGGGGAAAGAATAAAGGAATGAAGAATTGGGGAAGAATGAAAGAATGGAGAAACTATGATTACCACTGCAAGAGGAGGGGGAAATATTTCTTCAAGTCTTCCTCCAACTTATTCCAGGCATCAACTTTTTTTGTGCCTATTGACAGAGGTCATCCAACTAGGGTGCTCACCTCTTCAAAGCCTAGCCCTTCTCCTTGGGTATTCATTATTTCCACGATCCCCTCAATTTTTTTCCCAAATCCTTGAGCACGTCCATCCTTCGAGTGATCTGGGGATACAACTCCTTTAGTTGGTTCTTGATTGAGCCCCACAAGGTCTTAATAGCCTTTGATTTCTTCTCAACCTCGGCTAGAATTTTGTCATGTTCCGACTCTATTCCCTTGTTCTTCTCTTGGAACTCCTTGAGCTCTAGTTTCATGAGTGGCAACTAGAATGCTCACCACTTTATCTCTATCGGTGCAGTTGTCATAGGTGGCCTCAACGACTTGGGCGATGGCTTTCACATCAGTGAGGACTTTATTATACTAAGAAACAATTGCCACAACCTTCATCTTATCCTCCTTCTCTTTGTGTCGATGCCTCTTTATGGATTCCAAGGCCAGTGGTCACCTTTCCATTGTGAGGATGTGGGTCAAGTCCTCTAGGCACTCCAAGGTGGATCCATACTTTCTACGTTAGTGGTGTCAGATCTGGATGCTTCAAGACAATGGCATCTGTGATCATCTCTACTTTCTTATAAACCTCAGTACCCTTGCCTTCTCATCTTTTAACTCATGCCTTAGTTGAGTGCTGATTAGTTCTTCTTGCTTCAAGTCCTTGGTTATTTCCTGAGCTCTTCTTCCTTTTTCTCTAGTTCTGCCTCTAGAAACTTTACTCTGTCATTCCTCCCGAAGAGTTCTGGCTTCAACCTCAACCGAAACTTTGTTCAACGCATTACATATTTTTTCATCTGATAGTTGTTAAGTGTTTACCAAGGGGTTGACTCCTTTTAACTGGTACCTTTATTATTTCCCCTTGGCTTACTTCAAACACCATCTCATTGATGTGGGACTCAAATGCCCAAGAAATCATTTTCCTCATCCGAGGGTATGCACCTTCTTCATCAAATGATGTCATAGCCAAGAGTTGCTCCATTAGTATGATGCTTTGAAAGCATGCACGCAACACCTTGTTTGGATCATCAATGTAGCCCATTCCTTACACTTGTGATGCTTTTGCACTCTTTCTCCCCATGCGCATGGCCTTTGGAAAGCTAACAGCCAAACTGGGATCTCCTCCCATGCTGCCATATTCCTTTTCTATGCTCTCCTCCTTAGCTTCCTTCATCACCACATCGCATGTGCATTCCACTTCTTGTTCTACTAGGTCCTTGATGATTTTTTCTACTTCTTTTTCCGGCCTCATCTACTTATTCCTTTGTGAGGCTTGGGGTCCTTTGTTCTTTTGTAACTTCTTCCCTACCTACTCCCTTGCCTTGGGTCTCAGCCTCTTCTTCATCCTCCTTCTCCTCATCTTCTTCGTTATATTCCTCATCTCTTTCTTCTTCAGAATCATGTATTTCATAGATGGGATGGTCTTCACCTCTGGTTCATCTTCTTCATCATCCCTATCACCAATGTAGGCATCTAGGTATTTTGTTTCCTCTGAATCGGCCTCATCCATCACCTTCTTCTTCTTCCTTACAGGGATTCTAGTATAGGGATCCTTCTTTTTCTTTTCCCTTGGCAAGTGATCTCTTCCTTGGAAATTCTTCCGAGTGAGAGGCTCTTCGTGCTCTGACACTTCTTCTTCTGGAGTATTTTCTTTCATTGGGGACTTCTTTCTCCATGCATAAGTACTAGGCTTAGCACTTTTCTCTGGTGCACTTACCGCTTGTCTCCGGCGTGCTTACCACTTGTGTAGTCTGAATACTTGGTGCTTTCTACACCTCTTCTCTTTCCCTCTTCTTTGGCATAGGCTTCCTCCTTCCTATAGGGTCTTCAGGGATGGATACATCATTTTCCAAGTATGCCCTTTTCAAATTTCAGCCTCTTGATGTGTAGATACACTCGCATGTCACGGTCCTTCCTATAATTGGTAAAGTCAGGGGCTTCATCATCTGGACCTCGTGGGATACATAATTTTCCACGTATGTGCACTTTTTGGGGTAGACGAGAGCTTCTACTGTAGCTCTCTGTGGTCTTGATCCACCTCACTAAGGTCAAACCTTAGTCTCTTGGCCTCTTTGAACCTATTCACCCCCACTTGGAAGTATTGTGTGGTGAAGGAGAAGGGAATTTTGCACCAGGGGCTCATTGTTTCATCTATCAATTTGAATCTACCAATGCAAAAGTGTTGGTACACTGCAAACTCTACTTCTCCATCCAAGAGTGTTGGTAGTTGCTCTGGAATTCTCCACTCTACCCCGAACACATCCCTCATTCACTTGTACCACTTTTCCAAGTGCGCTTTGTGAGTGGCCATCATGGTCTCACAAGTATACTTCGCGAACCTCTTCGTGGGTGATAGTTCTTCTTCTGGGTACTCCCAAACAAACCTTTCTGGCCCATCGGGCACTCCGATCTCTGAGAAAACAATTATGAGGAGGACATTTCCAAATAGTATCTTCTCGCCCTCCTACGCATTCGCTAATGATTTCATCCACGATGAAGGCAAAAGTTGTAAATAGTCCCCTCTGATATTTTTGGCATACATTTAACCATGCCTTGTTCACTTGAGTCCATCTTTCTTGATCATTGAGCTTGGTTACCAAGCACGTGGCCATCCTCATCATGGGGTCTGGAATCTCTGTGATGTCAAAGTATCACGATCCTTTCTTGTAGTCATACGTGGCTACTATTTCCTTGATGGCCTCCTTATTGCTCAGATCATCATCTATGCTCTCTCCCTCATAGATAAGGCCTGTGAACTTGGAAATAAATTGGGAGTTATGCGCATCTTGTGCCCCGTGAAATAAAAATGGTCTTTGTGAACACGTGACATCAGCCATTGATAGAGGTGCTCAAGTTTTTTGAAGTAGGGTAATTCATAAAGTTGTAGTAACCCTACCTTCTCCAATTTAACTTTTACTTCATCATTATATATGGGCATGCCCTCCGGTGTCCTCTTGTTTGTTGGGTGAACCAACTCCAAAGCCATTTCTTTCTCTGTCGTGTTGGTGTGATGATTATAGTCACTCACAGTCATTTTTCACAAATGAGACTCCCATTATTTTCCTAGAAATACCCCATCCGGGTATTGCATCTCCACGTACCACTCTTCATTTGTGCTTACAATGAAGAAGCCATTTGCTTCCCCTTGCCCTTGCCCTTGACTTTTTAGGTGAGATGGTTGCTTTATTTGGTGCCATTCTTCTGGTTAGGTTAACACTTTAAACGTCTTCTCCTTTCTCTGCTCTATCACTCTGTCAATCTCAAAGCTCAATCTTGTGAAGAAACCCTTCTAACTCTATGCCCTAGCCCAAACCCTAACTGGAACAATTCTTCCACAAGATGACGCTTCTCAACAATTTCCTCCACGCTCGTGTACTCCTTTCCTACTAGTTTGCATGGATCTATTCTAGTCATGCACTCTTAGATTTCTTTGGTTCTTCTTGCACAAATCACTTCTAGATGCCCTAGTTCATGAGAGCTTCCTTCACTTCGTAATCGCAAGGTAAAATAATGAAGTGTCCGACTTCTTATTTATAGCTTTTCCTTCTTTCCAACATTAAATGCTATATACCTACCACCATACTTTAACATTAAATGTGGATTTTTCCACCAAGCCGACTTTAAGCACCCTTACCCATGTGCCGAATCATGTGCAAAAAACCATTTACAACCTTCTGGCATGTAAAAATTCAATGCAATCGAAGACTCTTACGCGCATGTCCACAACGTACCAAAGGCACTTCTGTCCTTTATTAGATGTTTGTCCTCACCTACCTCATGTTTTCTATGCTTTTCATCCTTTGTACATTTTGTAAGGCCTTCTTGACACTAACCATTCTCATCCACCTTCTCTTCTACGCTTCTTACCCTTACGTGCTTTTCATCCTTCAACCTGGGCTATTCACCGCAACTTCCATTGGCAGCTCAAATTTTTATTTGTAGGCCTATACTTCATATCACTCCACCCCACACTAAAATAGATGTGTGGTCCTCTATGCATACACAACTTAGAGAAAATAATGTGGTTACTAATGCACAAGGTGCAAAATGAGACAAAAGGAAAAAAATGAACAAGCAATGAGAAAGGGAAACACAAGAAAAGAAAAAGCATAAAGGAAATTCTAAGCTAACTAGCAATATCTGCCTTATTACAAACACCAAGAAGACTTATTTATAGTAGGGCTTCAGCCTACTCCCATTGAAGTGACCTGGTAACCTCGTCCCATCAAGGCTTGTAATTGAAAAGCACCCAAATCAAGAATGTACGAGATGATGTAAGGTCCCAACCAATGGAATTTCAACTTCCTAGGATGGCGCAGATACTTGGAATCATACAACAACACCAACTACCCAACCTCAAACTTCTTGTTCTTGATATGATGATCATGCCATGCCTTTTGTCTTGCTTTTTTGTCTTCTGACTCCATCTAGCAAGTGATCACCTTTCATCTAACTGCATCAACTTATCAATTCTTTCTTCCAACGACTTTCTCATCAGCTAACCCTCCTACACGCGCTATATATACGCAATAAAGGTAACATGAATTCCACTAGTAAAATAGCCTCCACACCAAACACCAATTGAAATGGTGTGGCCTTGTTCAACCTTTTGTAGGTTATCTTGTATGCCCATAGAATGGCTGATACCTTATCATCCCAATCTTGTCTTCCAACATCACATAGATCTTAGTTAACGTGTGACTTAGTATTTTTTAAATGCCTCAATAGTTCCATTTTCTTGAGGGTGATATGGGGTAGTCTTATGATGGGCCACCATAAATTCTACTAACAGAATCCTAATTGTTTCATTGAGAAAGTGTGTACCCCTATCACTTGTTAAACTTAAAGGGAAACCATACCTGCTGATTATGTTTTCCCATAAGAATCTAGTAGTTGTCGCCATGGTGCAATCCTTTGTAGGTGTTGCCTCTTCCCACCATGTCAAGTAATCAGTGCAAGTGATGATATACCATAAACCAGTCCTTCACGGCTGGCTTGCACAATTGGTCCTACAAAGTTGATTGCCCATTTCTCAAACGGTTCAACACTAGCTATTGGTCACAAAGGCATTTCATCTCTCTTTCCAAGTTTCCCAAGGCATTGGAAATGGTCACAGGCCTTGCAAAACTCAATACAATCTTTGTAGATGGTTTCCACCAAAGCCCTACTAATAAAATATTCCACGTAGTAGCATTTCCTGCATAGTGTCCTCCTTGCAATCCCACCATGCACTTCTTCCATAATAGCTACGTGCTCATGTTCCAATACATCAGCACAAAACCTTGTCATGACCTAACTTATACAGGTCTCCACTAATAAGCATGTAGGGTGTGGCACATATTGCTAACTGATTTCTTTCCAGGGCCTTCATCCCTTCGATGCCACACCTATTTTTAAGAACACTGTGATATCTTCCAAGTCTGAGGGCGCGTGCACCACAACCTAAATAGTTGTGCATATGGCATGGTATCCTCAATGCTTTGCACATCCTCTCCTAAGTCAATCCTTGATAAATGGTCAAGCCCTAAATTTCTCTTTCCTAGCTTCACCACTACTGTGAACTCAAATTCTTGAAATAGAAGGACCCAATGACATATGTGCCCTTGCAACAATGGGTTTGTTGACCAAATACTTCAATGCCATGTGGTTCGTGTAGAATATAAATGGTGTTTCCAATAGATACTACCTAAAATTATGTAGTGTGTAGATCATAGACAATGCTTCGCGCTCAGTAGTTGTGTAATTCTGCTTTATTGGTGTCAACTTTCTACTTACAAAGCACAAGGGATGATCAACAATTCCCTCTCTAGGTTGTGCTAGTACTACTCCCATAGTTGTTCCTGAGGCATCAACATGCACATGGAAAGGCTTATCCCAAGAAGGAAAATGTAGTATGGGCATCGTGACAAGCCTATCCTTCAAGGTGTCAAATGCCCTTCTACTATGCCTCTCCCTAAAGAAAGGTACTCTTGTGTTTCAATAACTCCTCTAAGGGTGCATGATCTTGGCATATCCCTTGATGAACTTCTATAATACCCCATATGCCCAAGGAATCCATGCACTTTGCGCTTTGACTAGTAGGCTCCCTAATCCTACAATAACTACAACTTTAGTGGGATCTACTAACAAACCTTCTTTGCATATAATGTGTCCTAATAGGTTCCAAATGGAGTAGTAAAGACACATTTCTTAATGTTGAGGGATATCCTCAATTCCGACATCTCTCAAACATCAGCCTTAAGTTGTCACAATGGTCTTTCACCAATCCATACACAGTCCAATCATCTAAGTAAACTTGAAGAAACTTATGGATGAAGTCTTGAAATGCTTGTACCACAATGCGCGAGAACACAACAGGTGCATTCTTTAATCCAAAAGGCATAACCATGTAGGAAAAACTTCCCCATTCAGTGGTGAAAGTTGTCTTTCTCTGGTCTTCCTTTGTAATCTTGACTTGGTGGTACCCTGAGAACCCATCCGTGAAAGAGTAGACTTGTGCACCGGCTACTCCCTCCAAGATTTCTTCAGTAAAGGGGGTTGGGAAAGGATCGATGACACACACTACATTCAAATCCCTGTAGTCAACAAAGATCCTTATCCTCCCATCCTTCTTAATATTGATGACCATTGGGCTTATCCACTCTGACTCTTCTACTACCTCAATGATACCAGATGTTATCATCTTGTCTATTTCTTCCTTGACCCGTACACGCAAGTTTGGATTCATCCGATAAGGCCTCTTCCGAATTAGGCATGCACCTTCCTTCAACTTGATCTTCATCTCCCCTAAGGAATGGTGAATGCCTTTGAGTTCATGGTACCCATGAGGGAAAAAATATTGGAACTCATGCAACAGATCAATGATCTTTGAAACCTCCCTTTCCGACCAATAGTCACCGATGATAGCTTCCTTAGGTTCTGCCTCCATTCCAATGTTAACCTTCTTTGTTTTTAAGGGCTCATGGTAGGTGTGTGCTCATTTATCAATGTTGTCTATGACTTTTTGCATACCTCTCGAATGGTTAATATCCAAAGTCTCCATCTCTTCTTCATCTATTACATAGACCATTTTTCCTTTTTCTTTTTCCATGCATGTGCGCTCAAGTTGTACCTCCTCTAATTCTTCTTCATTGAGGCATGTCTCCAAATAAGGCTCACCTAGAAATTCTAGTAGCCTATCCTCTGCCATAGCGCTATCCCCCATCGTAAGGCACTTGATCACCTATAACACCTTATCCACTGATGGTTTGGTACTCCTATACTCAAAATCTTGAATGAGATCAGCCACCAACTCTTGCCAATTACCCATATCGATGACACATCTCCGAATGAATGTACCAAGTGCGCACACAACCTTGTAAAGTGGAATACAACTTATGCACCCATAATGAAGGTGAAAATGCTTTTGTGCTTCCCATCTATGCCTTCTCACATGCTTGGATATGAAATGAAGCAAGCCTCTTTACCATGGTAGTCTTGTATGATCGTGGGCATGTTGCTCCTAGAAAACCTTTATAGAAAATGTGATCCTTACCTCACGCCACTCTAGGAGGTTTTCCGATGTGTAGCCCACCAGCATGCGCACAGTCCCGAGTAGGTTATAACTGAGCATTCCTCTTCTCTCGTCCTCATTTTTCCACTGAGCTTCCATGTCCCATAAGAAAATTTCAGGGTATGCCCCTCCAAAGTAACTTGGAAACTTCTTTCCTCCTAGGCACTTGACTGAGCATGCCTTTGTAACCTTTTCACAGATCCTCTTAGTTGTCACCCAATTAACTCATAAGTCCCATGCACCCAATTGTCACATGCTATACTAGTGGTATCACTCATGGACTGGCATCTTCAAATTGGATAACTCCCTCCATGGGGTGAATTATCTCAGGATCTCTGATGGAGTGCACATAGATTCTATCAAGGACTTCTTCTCCTAAGGGCTCAGTATAGGCACCGACTTCCCATTTGTCAAAGGAATGACCACCCTTTCCTCCTTGTTCTCAAAACTGATATACCCTTTGTTAAACCATAGGTCAACATTGTTCTTATAACACCATGGGCACCCAAGCAATGCTGGAAAGTTTCTTGCCTGGTGAGCGCCAAGACTTGAAGTCTCTAGTGAACTTGGCTCCCTGAATGGTGATAATTTCATCCTTGAGGACTCCAATGGGCATTTGCCTTAGTTTTTTTTCCATATACAACACATTCGAAGATGGTTGTAATGCGGGCCTCCCCATTTGATGCCGACATCTAAAGTAAGAACATTGACCTCTGCTCCATGTCGATGAGAATATTACTCAGAAGCCACCCATCAACAACTACATTCAAAGTAATCTCCTTGTCATATTCAAGGCTATGAGGAGGAAGGTTTGCATGCAAAACTTACCTTTCGCTCTACCCCGGTGCATGGTACCTTCTCTCTCAGCCATTCTCCTAGCAAGGGAATAATATTCTCTTGCCTTAACATTTTTAGACTTCTTTGACTTCATCAAGGTCCTTCTACGGAGCCTCAACATTCCTTCTCTTTCTCATGTTGCTTGACACTGATACTCCTTAGACATTAGATCTCCCTTGTAAACTTTGAATGACATCCATAGTCTCCTGATACACTTCTTTCTGATGAGCAGGGTCCGATACTTTCCATTTACTACTTCCTCTCTTGAAACTAGTGTCCTTGGTCTTGGCATCTCTCCTAGGCACATGCCTCTTCCCACATCATCACCAACATAGGTTCTAGCCCTGACTCATGCCACTCATGGCATCCACTGTGAATCAGCCTTCTTGATGCTTACCATCCCTAGTGCCTTTGTCCTTTGGTTCTGTTCTGGTTCATATGCTCATAAAGTTCTAGACACTCTTCATACTTATGTTTCTTTCCACACCATGAGCATTATAACAGATCAGGACACTCACATTTATAATGTTATGTAGATCCACAATTATAACATGTTCCTCATGGGAACTCACTCCATCCTCCACCATGGTTATTATGACCACAAAATCCTCCATGAAAACCTCTTCCACACACCCTCCATCTCACCCTTCATAACGATGATCATCATCCTTTGAACTACTTGCAAGGCTAGTCTGGCACACACCCAGATCAATAGCATCATGGATTTGATCAATCAATCTGTAATCCTTGGTATCATGGGTCGTAGAGGTGCAGATATTGCAATAGCAAGAAACATTCTTGTGGATTACGCATTGGAGTAATGGGCATCTACTTGCATCATGATCCCCATGGAAAATCTTCAGTCTACCACCATAGTGTGCACCAAATTTCAGGGAAATTATCCTTTGCATGTCCCTCCACTTCATAGTTTATACACCAAAGCCCACTACAAACCTCATGCGTTGAGTTTATAGATAGATTTTCCAAATGCTTGGCCATTGCAGAAATTTGAGCCTCTAGAAAAGGGCTAATGTCAATGTCAATGCTTCCTAATGCTTTGTGCAAGACAGGGCATCTTCAATGCCTCTCATGCGGGTCTATGTGAAAGTCTTGTGTGACAAATCCCTTCTAAATGGTGTTATCAATCCTCTAACAAACCATTGAGCATGTTGGGAAGGATGAATGTCATAGGAGAGCTTTGACAAGAGAGTCTTAAAACATGCATCATACTCCCACACACTCTCTTCATTCCCTGTTGGATCTCCTTCAGAGTGCTAATGCTCTTCTGCTCAAACTCTAGAATATGGAACTCTTCTAGGAAGGCAATTCTTCAACATGGTGTAGTCTACCACCTATCTGATGGGGGTCATACTTCCTATACCAACTATATGCGTGCCCTTGCAATGTTGTTGCAAACTAACTTGCCTTCCACTCCTGGGGTAGTGATCCCCTTCGCGTGCCATAGCAACTCACATTTGTGCACATGCTCTGTAACATCTTCAATACCCTATAGTCTGGTAGGTGCAAAGACATCTCAAAAACACTTGGGAGGTGGTTGGGTCCTTTTCCTCCCAATCCAGAGCCTTGGTTCCTCGGTGTTTCCTCTCTCCTCCACCAATCCACTGGATCCACTAGGTCTTGTGCCTCCCAGATCCACTAGTTCCACCTCCAGATCCTCTTGTACCTGGAAATGGGCCTAAAGTGGTTATGCCTAGTGTCCCCAACATCCACCACTGTGTGCACCATGGTACATGAGATTACTCCACTATAGAAGTGTATCCCATGCCACTCCCAGATGCATTTCCCAAACCTTATGTACTTGCACTTTGCCCAAAAATTCCTCCAAACACTAGAATGGTATGTGTAACCATGGATGTTCCAAATAAAAATTATATCTCTCTGGGCACCGGTCACTCCCACCGATACCAACTAGGTTATCAATACTTCTCCCTTGATTTGGAAAACCAAGCACCAGGGGTTGGTTCTAGGTGGGTTCAGATGCATGCCGACAACTCTTCTTTCTCCATGTGATGAACTCTCATTAGAAGCTAAAGGGGCCTCTCTCTTGTGCTTTCCAAGATGGGGTAGCATAGATTCTCAAGCTCCACATCCTCCACGTGAATCTCAACTCCTTCCCACAATGTCTGCCTCCATAGATCCATCACACTTGTAACCTCATGTTGTCTAGTCATCTCCCTTTCATGAGCTTCACTATACTTGAGTCGTCTCTCCTCCCTTTCCTTTTTAGCCACAATTTTCGCCATCTTCCTCCACCCTAGCTTCCTCTCCCAATGCTCAGAGAAGCTTTAGCTGGCCATGGGAAATGCTTCTAAACTCAAAGTAATGACCAAGATCTTCATAGCCAATGGAATAACACACAAAATGATCCTCTAGGCTCCTCAGAAACTCAAACTCAACAACTTCTGGGAAAGAATACATCGAAATGGTATATTCTAAAGTGTAATCGGTGCACTCCCTTCCACTAGTGATCAACAACACGCATCCAAGTCAGATCTACATCTGCAACCTTTGATAGTCATCTTGGGTCCACACTTGAGATATATAATACTAACTTGATCTAGATGCATATGCTGAAAGCCATTCATATAACTCTATTGGGAAGAAACAAAATAATGTCTCATACAACTCATGGTATAGGTTCTCTTCTACCCATCTATGCACATTTCAAACTTAGGTCCAATGTTGAATCTTTGAGAAAACTCATCCTCCGTGCTCTTGAACCATGTTTCAACACTTTCTAAGGTCGAGAGCTGCTCATCACACATCATAGGGACAAAGATGCATGCCATTTCTCACAACAACTTTGAAAAGAGGTCTCGGAAATGGAACCAAGATGTAGTCATTTTTATGCCTTTCAAAGAACAAGGAAATCCCATGCGCATGTGGCCTATCACCCAATGGGCATGGGTGCTCACCTAAGGCACGTGTGGGTGTCAAGCCCCTCCTTTATGTGAGTTGTGTGAGAATGCATTATTTATGACATAAACTTAAGTGAAGAGAATGGAAATGAACCATACATTTATCTTAGAATCAACGGGCTTCTAGACCAATGTATTCATTCAGATAAGAAAAGCATTACAAAACATAGATCTAAATCATAACAAAAGGAAATGCATAGGGTTTACACCCACTCATATGAAATATATATAAAACTGATCCATATAGATATAAGTAAAAACTAGAACCACATATATCCATATTAAATACGTTTGGTAATCACATTACATTCATTGAGGCTATCACAGATCCATATAATAGTGCAGAACCAATGTCATGCATCAAAACTAGACTTAAGCCCCTCATAGTACAAAGAAAATATTCAGACCCATCCCTTGATACATCATACTCCTACATATCCTCTAAACCCAACCCATAGAACTCCCACAATATTTTTGTATAGCTTGCCTCTTTTCCATCCTCTCTAGGTATATCTCTTTCTTCTATCGGGCACTTGTATATATAGCCTTAACAAGCACCGCCATGCCTTTCTGAAGTTGTAGATTGGTTGCCAAGTGTCCAAGTGGTCCTCCATGGGAGCATTCTCCTTCAAACTTGAGCTCTCCATTCTTCGCCATGATGACCTTCTAGAATCTTTTATCACAAGGTATATTCCTTTCAAGGCACCAAGTTGCGGGTTGACACCTTATCCACTCCACATGCACAGTCGGGTCATGCTTTCCTCGTGTTCTTCCCAATATGCCAAATATGGCTAAGTCCCAAAACCTTTTCTCTACCTTGTGCGTGCGTGCATGCCACTGGTTCTACTAAACCCTCCTAAAACCCTATCTTTCGCACCCACGCGCCTTCTTGTACTTAGCCAATATTTTAAGGGCCCAACAATACTTCCACCGTTGTAGATTTTTGGGAATTGTTTAGATCCTGTGTGCATGATTTTGTTTGTTATTAAATCATATCACTATTCCGTAGATGAGACAATATCTATCATGTAAATAACAACTTCAAGCAAAGTGGAAAATAAGGCAGAGTATCCATAGGTTGTGGTTCATCAGTAGTATCCATTCTAGGAGTGGGAAATGTATTATTAGGGTCATGGTTGTAATATTTGTAGGGATGATGGTCATAAAAATAGTATACTCAATACCCTCTTGTAGGAATTTAACATGGTGATGTACGGTGAGAGGAACTGGTTGCATGACATGAAGTCATAACCTACCAAATAAACAGATTGTATAAAACAAGGAAGTCGATGACAAAGAAAATTGTGTTAAGAGTTTTTGGTCCAACGGTGATGGGTAGAGTGATATGACCTAAGCATGGACGAACAAAGCCATCATATGCATGAAGAGAAAGACTTGATGGACTAACATTAGCAGCCAAAAGACCAATCTTTTCAAGGAATGACATGGGACAAAGATTAAGTTCAAATCCATTATCAATTAAAGTACGCTTGACACCCACATTATAAATGTGAATCATGATGTGCAATATTGGGTCATTGTCAAAAATAACAAGGTCAGCACAAGGATTAAACGGGAAAGTAATATGGTGAGAGAAGGAATCTACAAATTTTTGATAGACTGAATTTGGATGCATATTAGCAGGAATGTGAGTGGTAGTTAGGAGATTTTTACTCTTTCTCTTAATTTAGGATTGATAAGAAAGAATCATTAATGGAGATACTCATGATGATAAGATGCTAGAAAGATGAGCAATGAAAGAATGAGGAACCTAGGAGTGCGATGATCGAGTTTGGGTTCACCAAAATGATTAAGCTAAATATGTAAATATATGAGCCTAATCTGAATGCAAGATTGTGGTAAAATAAATAAATAATGAAGTACAACAATAACCACTCAAGCAACTAAGCAATAAATAATGAAACCCTAATTGCAAAGAGAGGGTAAGAAGCCTTAGTTGATTTGTAGAGTTCTGGAAAGTGCATAGAGTTAGAAAATTGGAAAATACGAAGCACTGACCATCACATCGAAGCACAGAAAAATACAAATCCGTGGAGATATCTTTGGACTGGGGTGCCTAGAGAGGGATAGGGGAACCCGCGGGCGCCATAGACCTATTTTTGGGCACCTAGGCCTACGGAATCACTCGAGAAAACCTCCTATTAGGTGTTGCAGAAGTTGTTCGCCTTTAGTATCCTTTGGTCACTTTGAGGGTGCACCAAGATCACCAAGGTCATTGTAAACCTGCAATGAAATATGCACCTACAAAACCCTCAAATAAACATCAAATCCTAAAAAAGAAATATGTAGAATGAGGGGTCATACTGTCCTCAGCTATCACAATGGTGAACTTATGACTAAGCATTGCACTACATCTCAGACCCAATGTATGTCTATGTGTATGCGTGTGGAATTGTGCCCTCGGTTGCTCTTGTGCATGTCGCACTTGGATAGTGAGAAAATATCTAGATGTAGAATGTAGTAAATGTGTGAACAGAATAGAATGAACTTCCCTCCTATAAAGTGTGATGTAGAAAACCAGCCCTTGTGTCCCTTTGTGATAGAGCTAGATGGATGCAATGGAGCTCTTAAATTCCTTAATGGATGCAACCTTAGGTGGTGGTAGATAGTGCTTAGTGCTTGGTCCTTTATTATGATCACATAACTATATATTTATATGATTCCCTTGCTTGAATTTCATAATTAACCTTGGAAAGGTTGACTACCAAAAAGATAAGATTCTCAAATGGCTAGAAAGGACCCAAAAAGTATGAGTAAAGTACAAAGGGGATAGGAGCACCTAGAGGGGACAAGGGTGCACGATAATGGCATCATGGTGGGTGCTAGTGTCTCAGGATGAAAAGTGCCAAAGAGTAAATGTTATCACAAAAGTAGCACCCGAGATTTGGCAATGCGGATCTCTAATTTTTGCTAACATGGGATCACCTCTCAAGTTGTGGTACTTGTGGGCTTGAGGTGAACCTCTGAAGAAGGTCGACTCCTCTTCCTAATCCTAATACTACATTACTCCTAATGCAAGAGAAACTACTAATTACACCTACACTAAAACTTCCAAGGGGACAAGGATAGAGAGACTGCATGGAATAAAAGAAATTCCTACATTAGAAGTGGTGATACCACTAAGAGAAGGGGTTGTTGGACAAACTTGATGCCTCAAAATAGAGGAAGGTGAGTATGGAGAGGATGGACATGCATCATAGGCCAAGATAATACACACAACATAACATTTTCAAGTTAGCATAAACTCATCTAAAAATTCAATGAGAACAAAATATGTACATTCACCTACGGGAATGAAGAAAGGCAAAAAAAAAGACGATAAGATCAATGCGAGGGTAGAGAAATAGTCACAAACACCAATTCTTATTGCTTCAAGAGTATTCACAATGCATCATTTTAGTAGAGAGCGGTAAGATTCTTCATTTCGATTCCCAAACATGGAAGCTAGAGTCTCCACAACATTCTTGTAGAGAATAAGGGAGAGTAACACTAAAAAATGTCTAACCACTTTACAAATGTGCCCCCTTTTACAATTTATAGAATGAGAGGAGAGAGAGAATGAAAACTCAGATTTCCCCTTCCAACCACTTTTAAGGTACCAAAAGTGGGTGTAAATGATAATTGGAAACTTGAAAAATCCATCCCATATTGTCTCATAACTTACAACAAAAGGAAAATGGCTGCCCATGCTCATTAAATGTCATTTCAACCACCTAGAAGTTGCCATTTTAACATGTGATCATTTTCTTCAATTTTCACCCTAAAAACTCCATCAATCCTTCAATTTTTAATTTTTGAGTGTAGACCTCAGATCCACGATTCCAACGAGTCTAATTTTGTGTGATTTCATTGAGAAATGCGAAGTTATGGCCTTCGAGTTTGGGCGGCTCTCTATCATTTCCTAAGCTTATCTTCCTTCTTACGGGACTATGTATTAAATTGGTATCCGGGAGTGATACTTTTATTTTTCTCTTCTCGAATGTTTTTGCATGATTTTAATAACTAGGAATTTAAATTTTTATAGTGGGACCCATCACTTCTTGCATTTTTAAATGAAAAGGGGGTGGAGTGCTTTAATGTTTGTTTTGAGGGCCACCACGGCTCGTCGGTGGCTCACCGAGATGGCACCCTATTTACCTCATCGATCCCCTTTGTATCCACACCAGGATATATTTTTCATGTATCAGGATATTCCTTACTTACCCCGACAAACCATTACTTTAACCAGCTCGACACTCACAATGACCTCATTTTATTTCCCGAGATCCACATTCGTCTTTGTTGGCACCTCGATGGGATCCTTGTTTGCATTGGTAGGTTCCACGTTGCATCCCATCAACCACTTCATCCAAAACCAGCTTAAAAATATCGATCAAGTCACCTAATGTTGTGTGGGCTTATGCTTTATGTGAGGAACCTACCTCGAGTTGACTCGGTCCTCCTCACCACTTAGTACCCGCGCCTCGGTCGTTGGATGCAACACGTTCCTCACTCCCCTCACACAAGCTGAAGCATGTTCCGTGAGCCAATGTCGAGGCCCACACTATTCCTCCTACCTTGATCATAATCTTAGTTTTCCCATGAACCCTTGATCGTCCGCATTGCATTGGAATTGGTAAAGTCGAGCTATGAGGAACTCGAGGCACGGGTTCCTTTGGGCCCTCGGGATCCGCAGTTCCACTTCGGCCAAAATGGCCCACTCGGGAACTTGTCATTTTTTCTAAGTGTTATCTATTAAAGCCCTTTCTTCATTTCAATGCCTCATTGCATATCCTGGTTTGAGCTCGACGCATCTAATGAACTCAATTCACCATCATTTGCCTAAGGCGCGACAACTCACCCCTATATTGCTTCGTGTTGCTCAAGCCTTGTCCTAACCTTGGCCCCATGCAATGGCTCACCCGCGCTACCTATATCTCAAGCTAACCTTCCACCTAGAACTTGATCATGGTGATTTCACCGCCATTGTGTAACTCAACCTTGCGATCTCTGGCTGACTTACCCTATAGTGGACGAGTTAGTGAGTTCCACAAATAGCTCGACAATTCTAGAACAGCTCAACCTACCTGAATATAGCTCAACTTGACCATGCCATTAGCTTGTCCACAGTGTGACATGCCAACTTAGTCTCTAATCTAGAGCTCGTTTCACCATTATCAACATGGAACCGGCCTGGCCCTCACGATCAACTCGGTTTGCTATAAAACACAAGTAACTCACCCCACCTGCGATGTTGAACCATCTCACTCCTCTTACTCCAAACAACTCACTATCACCCCTGCAATGGCTCATTGTTACCTTCAACACCTTAGTCTGCCATGGTTGACAACTCAATGCAAGCTCAACTCACCGAGACAGAGCCAACTTGCCCACCAACTCGGCAAGTTGGCTAGAGACTAAGGACCAAATTTTTAACTTCTTTACTTCCTTCCAAATATTTTGCAAATTTTTGGATTCCTCAAGGCCCCAAGGTGTGTATTAATTTTAGAGAGTGTCACAAACTACAACGCCATATTTTTTTCCATTTTTGCTACATTTGGGCCCTGCAACTTGTTTCTACAACCCGAGTAAACTTTGAACTTCGTGAAAACACAGAAGAGAAAAAAATTTCTCTACTAGCTTCCAACCTTCCTAGAGACCTTGATGATGCCCCCAACATTGAAAATTGTATGTGTTCTCTAGATTGGCATGTGGCCCCCCCTGATTGAATGCAAGACTCCCCACGTTTTCCATTTTCACCTGGGGGTGAAAATGGATAACAATAAAAAGGAAGACCGAGCAAGTAAGAGTACACGATGAAAATAGTAATAACAAGCAAATAAGGGTGGCTAAAGACATGGGTTACTTTGTACTTTTATTACTTAGGAATCATATGAAGAGTAATATGTGATCAAGACTATATAGTTACCCAAAGTGCGTGATTGTGTGTCTATAATATGTTCTTTGTTATAATAGATATAACTAACACATACATACATATGGCATGCCCAAAGTGTGAAACCCCCTTGTCTCATTTGCACTTTTATTTGTTTTTGTGTAAGATTTTGTAGGATTTAGTTCTTCTTGTAGGTTTATCGGTAGCATTACTTTGTCAAAATTCAATCTTTGCTTCCAAATTTACAAGTTTTCAACTTTTTTTTTCATATTTCATTACTCTACATTATAGCGCATCCACTTAACGTATCAACACATCCACTCACCGAATCATCTTATTTTCTCACAATCAAGATATCTCTGCTTTGAAGTATCCGGTTTGACAATTTATAACACCTCTTTCCACATTTTAAACATTTTTACTTTATCAATAGTGCATTTTATTATAGTACAAACACGTATGCTTTCACTAGCAATTTGTTGTAGGTTTTACATTTTTACTTTTATTGAGATGTTTTTTTGTACTCTACGAAATCCCAATTGCGCATAGTAGAGACATTTTCACTCTAGCCATTGATTTTTAGCATGGTTTGTATTTCTAACATACTTGAAAATATTTGTTTTTTGTGCATGAATGCCTTCGATCACGATCAATACGCCTTTACTTTTGTTTGGCATATTTCGTCATCAATGCCTCTCCTCATAAAAGTAACACTTTTACTTTGTTGTAGCACCTACACTCATGCTTGCAACATCTCTTCTTTTTTATTGTTTTTATTAGATTCATCACGCGTACTTATAATTTAAACATTTTTCTTATGTGCATGTTGGTGAGAAAATTTGTTGATATGGAAAATTAGGTGTCTCCACCAACATTCATGGGGTTATGCCCTCTACATTGAATGGTGCACCTCCCATTATTGAAAGCAAAATAATCCTAATCCTATCTAAATGTTGTGGTTGGCCAAATTGGTCAGGGATCACACATGAAAACTCCACTGAACTTGTGGCAAAGTGCTTGTACGAGGTATAAGGGAGAAAATACAAACGATGAGGGGAAAGGAGGGAAATTAGGCAAGGAAGGTTACTGCCGTGAGTAGATTGCAAAGCTCACACCTAGTAACCAGAGTAGTTCAACATTCAATATAGAGGAAAGCACAATGAATCTATCTAGTGAGATGGACAATATTAGACACCAAGTTCTCAGATTCATCTATCAAAGATACAAAGCTCTTGCATCACTATACTTGCAAAGTGCATGAAAGAGGGAAGTGGAAGAAACACAAGATGCTTATAACAACTATGTTTATTTTGTCAATGATGAGAGGAAACCATGTATACAAATCTACACACATTCATACATCTTGGAAAGCAGAAACTCTATTCCTTGATTGGCATTTACACAAGTTGTACAAAGTAAGGGAAAAGAAAGAAAGCATGTAGAAGAAATGTAGCTTTATTTCATGTATATGGATGACACAAAGTCCAACAACATATTACAATCCATTATTTCTACAAAGTACAAAATTTTTAGAATACAATTTTTAGGATCCTTTGGAATGGAGAAGCCATCCCAATTTATAGCAATGTGAATTGACTCTTCACCTACCCCCACATGACTCTTTGTTGTCTCATTCAACTCGTGACTTTTCACCTTCCTATAATCTAGGAAATTAAGTCCCCTTTTTATAAATCAAAGGGAATTTTACAATTCAACTTTATAAAGTCACTTTAATGAATAAGATAAACTATCATGATTACACACAATAGAGATTTAGAAGAGGGAGAAAAGAAAGGGGGTAGAGAAGAGGAGAAATAATGAGAGAAGATAAGGAATGATGAATAAGATGATGCCTTGTTATCTTCACCTTATTGCCGATTGATATGATGTAATCTCCCAATGTGTTGAACTCTAGATCTCTGAAATTTTTTACACCATGAGAAACCTCCTTCAAATGATGCATGAACACCTTGAACTAAGTGTTTAGAAACACTGTCGAATGATCACCTTGGTGACTATAGGTGTTGCTCACTGAGGTCCACTCGAAGAAGCTTGAGGATTGAAACCGATCTCTGATGACTTCGCTACATAGCCACATTGTTGTACTCATCAGGAAGCTTTGATGAAGTGCATTTTGAACACTTTTTCCCACTAATGATGATCACAATTCCTCCCTGGTACATGATGCACAAACATCTCGGTCACGAAATGAGTGTTGAGAAACACTATTTTAGGACTTCCCAATGTGAGCTTGGGATGGACACATGCACTACTCATGACGATACTCTTTGATGCTTAATTTATGAACCAATTCAACTCATTTAGCTTTTCATGACCAACTCATTTCGAATCACCCGAATCCCCGAGTGATGAAGATGGATCCACCTGCTACGTACTGCGATGCCCCGCCTTGCTACGAGACATAATTGGACTTAAGATGATGCTTTCAGGATCCTTGTGGAGTTCTCATTTGTTTTTTTGAACCATGAAACCATATTAAAACCTTGTGGAGAGCCCAAAAAGTAGAAACATGATTGAAAATGAAGCCTTATGCAACTTTCTACACGTGGGCGAAAGCTGCTATTTTGGAAACTAGGTCTCAAGAGCTACTATTTTGGGCAGTGTCACTTTTTGCCTTGTTGCTTGCACTAAGGTTTTTCCTTCATGTTCTAGGCTTGTTAAAAAATCCTTGGGTCAATTCTAATCATTTTCTATTTTTTAAAAGTTACTATTTTGCTTTTTGCTTTTTTAACTTTTGACCCACGTACCCTAGTTTTCTATTTGCATGATTTTCACTATTCCTTCTTCTGAAGGGAGTTTTCCGTTTTCGAAACTTACTAAAAATGGAAAGTGTGAACAGATGGACTTTCTATTTTTAGAATCTAAAATTTTGAGTGTCGGATTGACGGAAATATTTTGGATTTGTTTGGGGTTTTTGCTCTGCAATCTCTATTTGATTTTCAAGTTAAATCGCTTCCGAATCGATTGACAAATGAAGGAAGAACAACCTAGGGCACAAAATTTCAAATGGATTACATAAAGAAATGAATGAAATATTTATAATTTATGTTTCTTTCAGCTTCAATGCATTTGGATAAGGACTATTTTCTCAAAATTTCATGAGGATCCGATGCACGGTTAGGGAGATATGAGCAATTTTTTGTTTTTTGGCTTTAAGGTTTCTAAAACTCACATTCATGGTTTTTTCTTAGATATCTTGATTTATTCACATTGTAGAAGTGTGGAATGATGGAAGAAAGATGTTTAAGGTGGTAGAAAGGTTGTAGAAGTAGCATAAATGGTAGGATGAAGAAATTCGACAATTGGAGCTTTCATGGACGTGCTGCAGGAAGTAGTGGAAGTAGGTAGAAACAACATGACAATGATTTTTTTGCATATTTTTAAATTTGGGAAGGGTCACACTTTTACGCACCAATTACACCAAGGGATTGGTGCAAAAATTTCACCCCATCCCTATTAGCCACATGTCGCGAAGTTATTTGCAATTAAGGATGAGAGGGGGGCTAGGAAAAAGCATTTAAAACACCTTCCTGGGTCGCATGGGTGATCGAGGAATTAGAGGGAGTGGGGCACATTTTATTACACCATCAACAACAAGGATTTTATGCAATTGGTTCAAAAAAGTGTGCCACTCTCCCATTGGCTCAAATTTCAAGGCGAAATTTGACTAATCATTAGAGTCATACCGATCGAAAATGGTACTAATATTTTCTTAGAAAATTCTTAGATTTAAAAATTGATAATTGACTAAGAGTATTAGCAATTTTGGGAATTCTTGAAACCCAAATCCTTGAACTCTTCCAGATAAATCAATTATCCTTAATTTTCAACTTAAGTGAATATATTGAATCTATTACAAATCCATTTAAAAATTCACAGTTGATTTTAGAATGCACTCAAATTGAATTCTTGATTCCAAATCTGAAATGTGCAATTCCCTTTCTGTTGTGGGTTATGGATACTTGAAATTGTGACTTCAATCCAAATAATCCAATTTTATGCTTGCTTAAATAATTAATCAAATAAACTAACTTGAATGTTTTTATCTGATCAAAAGCTTCTAAACAAACTGAAATCAAATCCACAACACAAGAACTTGATAACGGAGTTCACCCGAAGGCTACGTCTCCGATTCTCGTAATGAGAATCGATCTATTATTTCCCAATGAAGTATAATATCCCTTCACTATTGACTTAACAAACCTTTATACCTGCAATTGAGCTGATTCAGACCTCTTGGAACTCTACAATTTACTAGAAACATTCCCAAGTCCATCCATGGCCCCTACAATATTTTCACTGATAGTTTCATGTGCAATTACGTTCAAAAAAAATCTACAACTTTAAATGTAAAACACCTACATAAAAGAGGTTTACATTTATGGAAACTAGAGGAAATTCTAAAAACTTCCCTTTTTACTCCATGGCTTGATTCAAACCCGAAGTGGTTGGAAAATGCATATCTCTTCCTACTCCTAGTGCTCGTTTTGTGCAATTACGTCTAAAAACGTCTACACTAGAAAATCTATAGCACTTCATGAGACAAGAAGACCACCATCGTCTTCGTCTCAAAATTTTGAGCTACTTATTGAGGCCATATCTTGATTTTCTGGAGGAGGTTTTGTTGAGAGTGTGGAGCTAAATTGCTTCACGAAGGATCTTATTTACAATTTGCAGGAGTTTACACATCCACCGACATTGTCGGTGGTGATCGACGTCGTCACCTAGCATACTAACCGGTATTGGTTAGGGTAACCGGCATTAGTTACATGTGTGTAATTGTTTATATTTAAGTCACAAGAATTAGATCTAATATTTGCTATAAAGTTTATCTCGATGGTTGTAAATGAATGGAAAAAGTGCCCTAAGTTTGTATAGGCTTATATAAGCTAGGAAACTAGGGTTAGAGGTTAGATTGGGAGAATTGTAAGAAGGAATTCTTGGAGAGAGCTTAGAGAATCTTGTGAGAGGAAAATTATTGTACATCATGTAAGGTGTGGAAGATTGCAGATCTTCAATTGTACAACCTCTGGAATAATATATTGGTTGTTTCTTGGTGGACATAGCCCACATTGGGTAAACCGTTATATCTTGTGTATTTTCTTTTGTTGGTTATTTTCATGTTTATTTCTTATATGATTTAATCTGATATATATCTATACAACCGGTTTGGTCTAACCCCAACAACTAGTATCAGAGCTTTGTTTGAGGGTTGTGTGTGTTGATAGATTTACTCACAAGGATTTGATTGAGTGGGAGCACAACAATGGTAAAAGATAGTAAATACAAAGTAGAGAAATTTGAAGGCCGTAATTATCAGCTATGGAAGATGTAGGTGGAGGATTATCTGTATCAGAGAGATCTATATTTACCGTTGGATGAGAAGGCAAGGCCTACAAAGATGACTAATGAAGAATGGAAGATTCTTGATAGAAAGGCTCTGGGATCTATAAGATTGAGTCTGCTATAAGATTGAGTCGACAACATATGTGGCTTGGAATATAATAGAAAGCTAAAGTGGCCATGGTATAATTAATAAACACTTTAGCTAATTTATATGAAAAACTAAGTGCATCAAATAAAGTTTATTTGATGAAGAAATTGTTTAATTCTAAAATGCAAGAAGGTGGATCTGTGTCTAATCATTTGAATGATTTATGTTCTATTGTAAATAAATTAAAATCGGTTAATATCCCTTTTGAGGATGAAGTGAAAGCATTGTTATTCTTGTGTTCTTTTCCAGATAGTTGGGATAATTTGGTAATGGTTGTTAGTAATAAAACATCTGCTACTAATATTTTGAAGTTTGATGATGTGATTGGTATAATTCTAAATGAAGAAATACGTAGGAAAAGTTTAGGAGAATCATCATCTGGGAATGCTTTGAATGTAGAAAGTAGAGGAAGGAAAAAGGAGAGATCCAAGAGAAAGAGTAATGGGAAATCAAAGTCTAAGAGTGGCAAATCTAAATCCAAAGGTAGAGGAATAACCTGCTAGAATTGTGGAAAGAAAGGACATGTAAAGAAGGATTGTTGGTTTAAGGAAAACAAAGAGAATATACCAGAGAAAGGTAAAGAGGAAAATGTATCATCATAGGTAATACAATATGCCCTTATTCTCTCCTTGGATAATAAAATTGAATCATGGGTTTTAGATTCAAGAGCTTATTTCCATGCTACCCCTAATAAGGGTTATTTCGAAATTATGTCCAAGGTAATTTTGGGCATGTTTATTTAGGAGATGATGAACCATGCAATATTATTGGTAAAGGTGAAGTTCATCTTAAATTGTAGAATGGAAATACATGGATATTGAAAGATGTGAGGCATGTGCCAAGCCTCGGGAGAAATCTTATTTCTGCAGGATAATTAGGTGAAGATGGATGCATGGTTACATTCACAACCGATTCTTGGAAAGTTTCCAAGGGAGCTCTTGTTGTAGCAAGAGGCAAGAAGGTAGGAACATTATATTTGTCTACTTGTATTATTGATTCCTTTTCTATGTTATCTACTTCAGATTTAGATGTAAACATGTGGCATAATCGAGCTAGGCCATATGAGTAAGAAGGGAATGTAGATCTTAAAGGCAAAGGGTAAGTTATCAGATTTGAAAGATGTAGATCTTGATTTTTATGAGCATTGCATATTTAGAAAGCAAAAGAAAGTGAGGTTTCTTAAAGTTAGGGCAACAAAGAAGGAGCAAAAATTGGAGCTTGTGCACTTAGATGTGTGGGGACCAGCCCAGGTAGCTTCTCATGGAGGATCCCAATACTATGTGACTTTCATTGATGATGCCACAAGAAAGGTATGAGTTTATTGTATTAAACGTAAATCTGATGTTTTTGAAACATTTAAAAGATGGAAAGACCTTGTAGAAAATCAAACTAATTTGAAGTTGAAGTGCCTTAGATTTGACAATGGTGGTGAGTACTGCAATAAGGTTTTCAATGATTATTGTTTAGTGAATGGAATACACGAGAGAAAGAACAGTTCCTAGAACTCCATAGGAGAATGGAGTGGCAGAAAGAATGAACAAAACTATTATGGAACATGCTAGAAGCATGAGGATACATGCTAGATTACCCTTGCAGTTTTGGGCAGAAAAAGTAGATACAATGGTATATTTGATCAACCGTGGCCCCTCAAGTGCATTGAATGGTGGAATACCAAAAGAAGCATGGACTAGAAAAGAGGTAGATCTTTATTTTCTTAGAGTATTTGGTTTAGAAGATTTTGTGCATGTTGATAAAGAAAATAGGAAGAAGTTGGATGCTAAATCTAAGAGATGCACTTTCATTGGTTATGGTTCTGGTGATTTTGGATTTTAGATTCTGGTTTTGGGATTTAGAAGATGCTAAGATTGTTAGGAGTCGTAACATTGATTGGAATGAAAAGAGAATGTATAGGGATCAGGTTTTGGTACCCAAGAATGAATTGGGTGAAGAGTTTGTTGAGAAAAGTGCATTCTTGAATTTAAAACAAAATTCCACAGACACCGATGTCGGTCAAAGGCCGGTGTCGGTTAGAGCAAGACCGACATCGGCATTATTATAGAGGAACCAACATCGGTTATAGGTGACCGTGTACATCACATCGTCGATTTGGACACAAATGTCCAGGAGGTCCAGAATGAGCCTTAGGCACCCCAAATTTCTGTAATAAGGTCTCAAAGAGTAAGTAAACCTCCTAGAAAGATTTACTCCATTATTTTATCTTTTATTGACTGATAGTGGTGAACCAGAAAGTTTTGAAGAAGCAATGCAAAGAAAGATACCCACGTTGAGTGGGAACATGACATGGATGAGGAGATGGATTCCTTGAAACAGAACCAAACATGGGATTTGGTCAAGTTTCCAATAGGTAAGAGGACATTGCAGAACAAGTGGGTTTACAGGATCAAGGAGGAAGAGGGTGGAAAATACAAAGCAAGGCTTGTGGTAAAAGGATTTACACAAAAACCAGGTATTGATTTTGGTGAGATATTTTCTCTGTTGTTAAAATGACTTCCATCTGTATTGTTTTGAGTTTAGTTGTAGTAGAATATTTGCATTTAGAAAAACTTGATGTTAAGACAACTTTCCTTCATGGTGATTTGGAGGAGGAGATCTATATGAATCAACCGCTTGGTTATGAAGTCAAGGGTAAGGAGAAACATGTGTGCTAGGTTGAAAAAGAGCTTGTATGGGCTCAAACAAGCTCCAAGGAAATGGTATATGAGGTTTGACAATTTTATGCATGATCATGGTTATATGAGATGTGGATATGACCATTGTGTTTATTTCAAGAAGCTTGAAAATGGAAGCTATATATTTTTTTACTGTATGTGGATGATATGCTTATTGTAGGATCTAATATGTAGGACATTGGTGAGCTTAAGGAAAAATTATCTCACACATTTTCAATGAAGGATTTGGGAGTAGCAAAGAAAATCCTTGGCATGTAAATTCATAGAGATAAGAAGAACATGAAATTGTATTTGTCTCAAAAGGATTATATCAATAAGGTGTTGAAAAGCTTTAAAATGCAGGATGCAAAACCTGTAAGTACACCTATGGCTAAACACATTAAATTGAGAAAATATCGTGTCCTACATCACACGAGGATTTCATGTACATGGCACGGGTTCCATGTGATTCAGCAATTAGAAGTCTTATGTATGCCATGGTTTGTACCAGACCAAACATTACACATGCAATTAGAGTTGTGAGAATATTTATGGCCAATCTAGGTAAAGAGCATTGGAAAGTAGTCCAATGGATTCTTAGGTATTTAAGAGGGACATCCAACATGCAATTATGTTATGGAGGGTCAGATACTACTTTACGGGGCTATGTTGATTCAAATATGGCTGGAGATTTGGATGGTAGGAGAAGCACCACTGGATATGTATTCACAGTAGGTGGGATGACAATTAGTTGGATTTCGAGATTGCAGAAGGTTGTGGCCTTGTCTACTACAGAGGCCGAGTATGTTGTCAGCTACAGAAGCTAACAAAGAGATGATATGGATGAGCAGGTTCATGGAAGAGTTGGGAAAGGAGCAAGAGGATTGCAGATTGTACAATGATAGTCAAAGTGTAATTCATTTGGCAAAGAACTCAACGTTTCATTCAAGAACGAAACACATTTAGTTGAGATATCACTTCATATGGAAAGTTTTCAAGGATGGGAAGCTAAAGTTAGAGAAAATTCATATGAATGAGAACCTGCGAATATGCTAACAAAGTCGTTGGAAAGGGAGAAGTTGGAGCTACACTCCATTTCTGTTGGTCTTCGAGTTTGAGACTTGAAGATGAAGAAAAAAATCTAAGAGAGGAACCAAAGATGGAGTTGTACAGGATATTGTAACAAATTATCTCCAAGTGGGATATTGTTGAGATTGTGGAGCTGAATTGTTTCACGAAGGATATTATTTACAACTTGCATGTTTACATAGTAAGAATCGGCATCGATTAGATGACTGACGTCGGTCACCTAGCATACTAACCGACATCGGTTAGGGTAACGGAATCGATTACATGTGCGTGATTATTTATATTTAAGTCACAGGAATTAGATCTAATCTTTGTTATAAAGTTGATCTAATGATTGTAAATGAATGGAAAAATAAACCCTAAGTTTTTATAGGCTTATATAAGCTAGGAAACTAGGGTTAGAGGTTAGATTGGGAGAATTGTAAGAAGGAATTCTTGGAGACAGTTTAGAGAAGCTTGTGAGAGGAAAAGTATTGTACATCGTGTAAGGTGTGGAAGATTGCAGATCTTCAATTGTACAACCTCTAGAATAATATATTGGTTGTTTCTTGGTGGACGTATCCCACATTGGGTGAACCATGTTATATCTTGTGTATTTTCTTCTGTTGGTTATTTATGTGTTTATTGCTTTAATATACTTTAATCGATATATATCTATACAACCAGTTTGGTCTAACCCCAACAAGTTTTTGATGAAAATTTATATGATTTTGGATGAAAATTTCCTTATGAACCAATGGTTGGGGTCTTAGCTCTTGATTATGACATTTACTCCATGAAAAATAAGATTTTTGTTCTGGCTTCAAGGTTGTGCACGCCAAAAATAGGTTGTAGACAAAGTAATAATAGGTGTTGTGAAAAATATGAAATCACCATCTTGTAGGGCTTTGAATTATATTTCTAACGATATATTTTTTGACTCCTAACTCCTTACGGAGCTCTCGAAATCATTTCCCAAAGCTCAGAAGCAGTTTGCACTTCGTGCACCGCTTAAGCCTCAAAGACCCACTTTTGTAAAAAGTGCTCCACAACTTCTTGAACTTCACATAATCTTCCAAAAATAATTACAAAACATTCCTAACTATCTAATACACCTCCTAGATGAGGTTATTCCTTTCATTTCACTCTAGGGGGTGTGCACCACCTCGAGAAGGGTAGAGAATAACCTTTCCAAAACTTGTCAAAAAGCATGTCTTGATAGATCTTTCCTTGTAAGTACTTGAAATGACTGAATACCTCTAAATCACTTATGGGTACACTAACATGACACATTGGAATGCTTTAGAGAGATAGGATATGACTGACTCGGGGATTAGGGTGATATGAAGGAGGGCTCAGAATGACCTTTGAGTAAAAATTTTCGGGTAGGGTATGGTTGTCATGCTTGAAAATTGGGAATTTTCTTTCTACACGTTTGCATGACAATAGTTATGTATATCTTGGGGACATATTTTGGATCGAGCCCAGTGATGACATGACATAAGAACTCTAGAATCTCAATACATAACATTGACCAGTGCCTTATCCATTAGGTTTTAGAGTCACTAAAAAGATATACTACACAATTTGTTTTATTGAGCGCGCACACACACACACACACACAAACACAAACATAAGGGAAACACACCAAATGGGAAAAAAACACACAACGGAAGAGAGGAGTATGTTATAGGGGAGGGATATTTATAGAGGTGGTGAAATAATGTACACATACCCGACAAAGGGTTGAGAGAAATATGTGCCATCATGAAACACCAGATTGAAGTTTGATCTTTAAAGCACAAAAACTGTTATTTGATCAAACAATGATTTTGTGATGGCTTTGCATGGCTTGAGAAGAAGAAGGCTGGCCATAATTCCATCTTCGTACTCATACTACATAAAGAATGTTCTTGCATCCAATGAAAACTTTGTCACTTTCTCAAAAATCTTGTACCTTGATGCTTCCACTTGATGCCTTACAATCATGAGACATTGTTCTTCTATGTCTTCAAGAGTGGGAAAATATTATCCCTCTTTGAATTATAACTTCAAATCATCTCCTACATCAGCAAGGTACTCGGAAGGAGTGAGAACAAACTAATTTTCTTCCCATTCAAAAACTTCTTTGGATGTCCCACTTTGTTGCTCTGAGTGGATGCTTTCTAGAACATGTGCCACATCATTGACACAGAGACCCTCATCATCTTTGAGGGCTTGATGAAGCATGGAAACATTTTCAAGACACATTGGAGCTTGGGAGGTGAGTGTAATCCGATTTTGAATCTTTTCACAAGAGTCATGCACATTTTCACTTTGTTGTCTAGAATAATTCTCTTTGATGCAAGCCCACTCAACATTTTCCCTGCTATCTTCCTCCATGACAGGATGTTGTCTTCAAGATTGAGAATATTCAAAGAATATTCCATAACCTTCCTTCTTTTGCACTCACGAACCTCTTCGCATTGTGTGAAAGAAAAATACATGCTTTCATATTCGCTCTTGCCAAGGAAGACACCAAGTTCATTCATTGGCTTTGTCTCGGTATCAAACATTGGTGTGTCAAAAAGAGTAGTAAAAATTGATTCATACTTATCTTGCATCTCCATAGACCGAATCAAGAGTTCAAGACTGAGTTGAGGATCTTCAGTTTATTCTGCAACCTTCAAGATGTCTTACACCAATGGTTCTTCCGAGTTTTCCATAGACTCGTCTTCATCCTCATTGGAATAATCTTAATGTTGTGCCTCTAGGAGATGGTTAAAAATCTGATCCATACGGGCCCATGATTCATTTAAAACATCCTCTCTCACTTCATCCATGCCTTATGTTGCCAAAGATTTACTCTCTTACAAGCACAGACATACTTGACTCACCATACCTTCTAACAAGGAGAAGAGGTATAAGCTTTGTGGGAAGGGCACTCCTTCAAGCTCAAAATCCATATCATCCTCCTCTTGGTAGGAAGTAGAGAACCATGTTGGGGCAAAAATATGGGAATAATTTTCAGCTACATCTTGATCATCCATTATTAAATCATCTTACTCATATAGACAATGAAAGACTTTGTGCTCACCGCGATGATCATTATGCTCTTTAGGTGAGAAGAGGTTGAGCTCGAGCTATTCATTCTCCTCGACTTGAAAAAGGAAGTGGGCCCATTTGATTTGATCATCCATGATTGAATCGGGAAGGGAATTTAATTCTTCAAATGTCTTTATTTCTTCATTTAACATTTCTACCTCGCTTGAAGAATCGAAATAGGAAAGTAAACTGTCCATGACCATTTCAAATTCATCCTCTTGAGTCTGGGATACATGATGACTTTCTTGCACTCCTTTGCATATCTCCATTCCATCATTAATTGGAAGATCAAAATTTGAAAGGAGATTTTCCATGATTGCCTCGAACTAGTCATTTTGTGATTCTCCATTGTTGATGGAATCTTTAGAAAGCATTGAATAATCCATCATGCAATAAGATCCTTCCTTTGAATCCATTTCTCCTCAAATGGGTTGTGCCTCAAGCCAAAAAGAATTGATGAATGGCGGTTCCATCTCCATGTCTTCTATTTCATCCTCCATGATGTTGCTTTGGTTCTTGTCAGAAGGTTGAAGGAAAAGATATTCTTCAGGAGCATCCAAGAATCTTCTGGGATGAACACCTTGTAGTGTGGATAATCATTAGGATATTCTTGAGTTTATTCATCCTTATCAACATGAGGTGATTTGAGGTGTTCATACCTTTTTTGCAGAGCTAAAGCGTACCTCCAAATTTAGTGATAGGGTTAGAATTTCCTTCTATTATGCTCTGGAGCCTTTCCACATACTCTCTTTTCAATATGTTCATTTCTTCATCACCATATGTAATGAAGTCATCTAGAGAGTGGCAAAAAGGGTAATGTTCTCAATTTTATAGTGAGTTGTGCGAGATTGCAAAAATCTTCTCAGTGTATCCTTCATCACCTTGTCCATCATCTTCCATAGTGTTGATTTGATCTTCATTGGAAGGCTCAAGGATAGGATTTTCTTCACTTCATTCAAAACCTTTTAGGGATGAACACCCTGTGGTATGAACGATCCTCGGGATCTTCCTCCATAGGAAAAATCTCCTCTTCTTCTTCCTTGTTATGGGCTTCTTCAAGTTGCTTGTACATATCTTGCAAGGATTCAACATATTTCAGAATTTTGAGGTAGATTTGGGGACTAGAATTTCCTTGCATAGTGCTTATGATTATTTCCATATACTCAATTTTTAAGGCTGTCATTTTGTCATTTCTATATGCAAGGAAAAAATCCCAAGGGAGGGTGATGAAAGACATGGCCCCAAGATTTTCATTTAGTTGTGCATGATTGAAAGTATTACATTTGACATATTATTGGCATTTACACATTGTATTGTATTTTCTTTAAATCTTCTTCAACAATTCCACGCTTTCTTCTTCATCGGCAAGTTCCTTTCTCTTTCCTTTGTTTAACAACATATTTTTTCTTAGAGTAGGAGACCCTTTTACTATTCTTGAATTTTCCTTTTTTAATGACTAGTATGGAACCCAACAATATTAATTTCTGGAAACCATCTTCTTATTATTCTTCATTGTCACTCATTGGTACTTCAATCCAATCTGGAAATTTATTCATCGTGCATGAGAAACAAATGTGCAGGATTCCTTTCTTGTGCAATCACCTTGAAAAATGATTTTCTTTTGAAATATGATTTTTTTAATATATATGTTTTTTTATTTTTGTATTTTTAGGTTGAGATATTTTTGGGTGCACTTGGGAAAATCTCTCCTCAAAGAGAGTCGCCAAAAACTGTTGGTGAGAAAATTTTTCAATATGGAAAATTAGGTGCCTCTACCAATGTTCATGGGGCTATGCCCCTCTGCATTGAATAGTGCAGTTCCCATTATTGAAAGTAAACTAATCCAAATCCTATCTAAATGTTTTGGTTGGCCAAATTGGTTGGGGATCACACAGGACACTCCACTGAACCTGTGGAAAAGTGCTTGTATGAGGTACAAGGGAGGAAATTACAATGATGAGGGGAAAGGAAGGAAATTAGACAAGGAAGATTACTTTCGTGAGTAGATTTCAGAGCTCACACCTAGTAATCGAGTAGTTAAACATTCAATATAGAAGAAATCATAATGAATCTATCTAGTGAGATGGACAACCCGAGACACCAAGTTCTTAGATTCATCTATTGAAGATACAAAGCTCTTGCATCACTATACTTGCAAAGTGCATGAAATAGGGAAGTGGAAGAAACACAAGATGCTTATAACAACTATGTTTATTTTGTCAATGATGAGAGGAAACCATGTATACAAATTTGCACACATTCATACATCTTGGAAAGCAGAAACTATATTCCTTGATTGACATTTACACAAGTTGTACAAAGTAAGGGAAAAGAAGAAAGCATGTAGAAGAAATGTAGCTTTATTTCATGTATATGGATGACACAAAGTCCAACAACATATTACAATCCACTATTGCTATAAAGTACAAAATTTTCAGGATCCTTTAGAATGGAGAAGCCATCCCAATTTATAGAAATGTGAATTGACTCTTCACCTACCCCCCACATGACTCTTTGTTGTCTCATTCAACTCGTGACTTTTCACCTTCCTAGGATCTAGGAAATTAAGTTCCCTTTTATAAATCAAAGGGAATTTTACAATTCAAATTTATAAAGTCACTTTAATGAATAAGACAAACTATCATGATTACACACAATGAAGAATTAGAAGAGGGAGAAAATAAAGGGGGTATAGAAGAGGAGAAATAATGAGAGAAGTGAAGGAAGAAGGAATGTCAAGCACGACGATGCCTTCCCGACTTCGCCTTGTTGCTCAACCGATATGATGAAATATCCCAATGCATTGAACTCTAGATCTCTGACCTTTTTACACCATGAGAAACCTCCTTTGAATGATGCACAAACACCTTGAATTAAGTGTTTATAAACAATGTCGAATGATCACCTTGGTGATCGCTAACCATTTCTCACTGAGGTCCACTCCGAAGAAGCTTGAGGATTCAAACGGATCTCTAACGACTTCTCGATACATATACACATTGTTGTACTCATCGGGAAGCTTTGATGAAGTGTATTTTGAACACTTTGTCCCACTAAAGAAGGTCACAATTCCTCCTTGGTACATGATGCCCAAACATCTCGGTCACAGAATGAGTGTTGAGAAACACTGTTTCAGGACTTCCCAATGTGAGCTTGGGATGGATACATGCACTACTCACGACGATCCTATTTGATACTTGATTGATGAACCAATTCAACTCATTGATCTTTTTGTGATCAACTCATTTTGAATCACCCGAATCCTTGAGTGATGAAGATGGATCCACCTGTTGCGTACTGCGACACCCCGCCTTATTTTGAGACACAATTGGACTCAAGATGATGCTTTCAGGATCGTCGTGGAGTTCTCATTTCTCTGTTTGAACCATGAAACCATCATATAACCCCATGAAGAGCCTAAAAAGTGGAAAGATGAGTGAAAATGAAGTCTTCGTAACTTTACGCACTTGAACCGAAAAGCGCTATTTTGGGAGTGTCACTTTTTTCCTTGTTTCTTGCATAGAGGTTTTTACTTCACATTGTAGGCTTGTCACAAATGTCTTGGGGAAAATTCTAAGAACTTTCCATTTTTTGAAAGTTACTTTTTTGTTTTTTGATTTTTTGACTTTTTGACCCACGTGCCCTAGTTTTCTGTTTGCCTGATTTTAGCTATTCTTTCTTCCGGAGGAGTTTTTCGTTTTTGGAAACTTAATAAAAATAGAAAGTGTGTACCAATTGAAATTTCTATTTTTAGAAGGTAAAATTCGAGTGTCAGATTGACGAAAATATTTTTGATTTGTCATGGGTTTTTGCTTTGTAGTCTTTATTCAAATTTTCAAGTCAAACTGCTTCCTAAATTGACAACAAATGAAGGAAGAACACCATAGGGAAAAAAATTTCAAATGTTTTCCACAAAAAATTAGGGAAATATTTAGAATTTATGTTTCAAGGCAGAAATTTGACTAACTGTTGGAGCCGTACCTTAGGGAGCTGCTTGTCGAGGCCATATCTTGAGTTTCTAAAGGAGTTTTCTAATGAAAATTTATATAATTTTACACGAACATGGCCTTCTAAATCGAATGGTGGGGTATAAAATCTTGATTATAATATTTAATCCATGAAAAATAGGATTTTTTTGTTTTGGCTCCAAGGTTGTGCACGATAAAAATAGGTTGTAGACAAAGTGCTCCTAGGTGTTATGAAAAATCTGAAATCACCATCTTATAGGTCTCTGAATTAGATTTCTGATGATATTTTATTAGACTCCTAACTCCTTATGGACCTTGCAAAATCACTTCTTGAAGCTCAGAAGCAGTTTTTGCACTGTGCACTGCTTAAGCCTCCAAGACCCACTTTTGTTGAAACTGCTCCAAAACTTTTGGAACTTCACATAATCTTGCAAAACTTATTTCACAATGTTCTTGACTCTCTGATACAACTCTTGCATTAGTTTATTCCTTTCATTCCACTCGGGGGGTGTACCAACCTCGAGAAGGCTAGAGAATGACCTTTCCCAAGCTTGTTAAAATCTCTGTTTTGATAGATCTTTCCTTGGAAGTTAATAGGAATGACTTGGTGATTAGGGTGATATAAGAAGGGCTCAAAATGACCTTCGAGAAATTTTTTTGGTAGGGTATGGTTGTCATGCTTGAAAATTGGGATTATTATTATTTCACATTTGCATGACAACAATTGGCTCTAGCTTAGGGACATGTTTTGGATTGAGCACAGTGAGGACATGACATGAGAACTCAAGAATCTCAATACATAACATTGACTAGTGCCTTATCCATTAGGCTTTAGAGTCACCATAAAGATATACTACACAATTTTCTTTATTGAACACACACACACAAACACACAAACAGAAGGGAAACACACCAAAAGGGAAAAAACAAGCAACTTTAGAGAGGAGACTATGTTACATGGGAGGGATACCTAACAATGGGTTGAGAGAAGTACATACCATCATGAAACAATGAATTGACGTCGACATTTAATGCACAAAAATTGTTATTTGATCAAACCATACTTTTTGATGGCTTTGTATGGCTTGAGAACAAGAAGGCTAGCCATAATTCCATCTTCGTACTCGTCTTGCGCACAGAGAACGTTCTTTCATCCAATGAAAACTTTGTCACTTCCTCAAAAATCTTATACCTTGATGCTTCTGCTTGATGGCATGCAATTATGAGACATCGTTCTTCCATGTCTTCAAGAGTGGGAAAATATTCATCCTCTTTGAATTGCAACTTCAAATCATATCCTACATCAACAAGGTACTTAGAAGGAGTGAGAACAAACTGATTTTCTTCCCATTCAACAACTTCTTTTGATGTCCCACTTTGTTGCTCTGAGCATATGCTTTCTAGAACATGTGCCACATCATTGACATAGAGGTCCTCATCATCTTCGAGGGCTTGATGCAACATGGAAACATGTTCAAGACACATTGGAGCTTGGGAGGTGAGTGCAATCTGATTTTGAATCTTTTCACAAGAATCATGCACCTTTTCACTTTGTTGTTTGGAACAATTCTCTTTGATGAAAGCCCACTCAAAATTTTCCCTACTATCTTCCTCAATGACAGGGATGTTGTCTTCAAGATTAAGAATATTCAAAGAAGATTTCAGAACCTTCATTCTTTTGCATTCATGAACCTCTTCACACTGTGTGAAAGAAAAATACATGCTTTCGTATTCACTCTTGCGAAGGAAGACATCAAGTTCATTCATTGACTTTGTCTTGGTATCAAACATTGGTGTATCAAAAAGAGGAGCACAAATTGATTTGTACTTATCTTGCATCTCCATAGCCTGAGTCAAGAGTTCAAGACTCGAGTTTCATTCATTTGTGCACGATTGAGAGTATTACGTTCAACATATTCTTGGCATTTGCACATTGTCTTGTATTTTCTTTTAATCTTCTTTAGCAACTCCCGCTTTCTTCTTCATCGCAAGTTCCTTTCTATTTCCTCTCTCTGTCTAACCGCAGATTGTTGCTTAGAGTAGGAGACCTTTTACTGCTTTTAAATTTTCCTTTTTGTAAGGAATGGTCCTGGAACCATGGTTGATCAACAATCTTAATTTCTGGTAACCATCTTCTTCTTCTTCACTGTCACTCATTGGTACTTCACTCCACTCTAGAAATTTCTTCATCGTGCATGGGAAATGAATGTGATAGGGATTCGTTTCTTAATGGAGTCACCTTCAAAAATGATTTTTTTTGAAATATGATTTTTTATCACATTTTTTTATTGTTCATTCAATTTATATTCTTATTGGATTATTTATTCAATTAATTTTCTTTTCACCTTTGAAAGGTGATCTTGGGTATCGAAACAATTTAGACATTTTTTTCCTTTCATAAGGTTTAATGACTTGCAGTTATTACCAATTGATTTAGACAAAGCCCATGTACATGTTGGCTATATAAATTTGTGGAAGAAAGCTGTTATTTTGGCTAAATAGGAGTTCAATTTTACACGACTTTTATGAATTAAGGCATGTATTTAACACCAATACCCGGACATCAAACAACACTCCATGGGGTAGAACCGTTGTTTTTGGCGAAGCTCCATTGAATTGGTTAGAGTGAATGTAAGGGGTATATGATTCTTTCTACTACACCATTATACAACACTCACCAATCTCGTAGAATTTGGCTTTATGTACCACTAAGTATATTGAGGATCCCTATCAACTTTATTAAGACTATCATAGTTAGCCATCTTGAATAACATAGGTTGTGCTTGCTTGACTTACATTATACTTGTATTTGAAAAACTCAAAACGTGATAATATATTCAAGTCAAAGTGTGGTTTTTCTAAACATTAAAATGTGAAACTATATTTGAGTCAAAATATAATCTTCGAGAATATGAAACTTTGTATGAGTCAAAGCCTATTTTTTCGAAACATCAAAACATGAAACTCTATCCAAGCCAAAACAATTTTTTTTAAAACATTAACCTAAAACTCTATCCAAGTCAAAACTATTTTTCAAAGAAAACAATTTGAAACTCTGTTAAAATTAAACCAACACTTCTAAACATAAAATTTTGAAACTCTAGTCAAATTTCAAACACAATGACTCTATAACGCGACAAATTTTTAAACGTTGAGAGGCCAATAATTTTAAAAACCTCTTGCAACTAGTCTAATGATGAGACTAGCTTAGTGGAAAAAAGTGAAAATGATGAGGCCCATGACTTGTTTAAGGAAATCGTGCCTAAATAAACCAATTCCTATTCCAAAACAGGGATGATGTTTTCCTTTGACTAATCAAATTGGGATCCAAATTCCATGTAGATTTTGATCCAAAACACATAACCAATATCATTGGTGAGCAAGAAACATTAAACATGGAGCTTCCATGTACACATGAGGATCCTTTAAACATAAATGAACCCCGAACGTGAAAAGAAAAATAAAAAGACAAATCATAATCTAACAAAAAAAGCCTCCCAAAAATGCCCACATCAAGACCAACAATAAAAAAGGAGAATATTTCCTTGACCAACAAAAACCTCCTCATAATAAAAATCACATGATACATGATCAAATTCAACAAATACAACCATTAACTAGTCCTTTCAATACCAATCCATTCATATAATCATCAAATAACCCTTTCATGAACAATCCATTCTCCCATTAGAACGATGATAATCATGACCATACCCAAATCAACGGACCCAAAAACATCAAAACTTCAAACCTAAATCAAAATTTTAAAAGTAAGACCCTTGCATTGACCAATCCTACTTCATCCTACCACCTCACTCCACTCTCCCTTGGGGGAAACCTAAGTAGGAAACTAATACAAGACAATACACCGCCTTAAGTAAATATTTGACCATCATCTAAAAATAGTAAACATGATCACATATTTAAAAACAAAACCATTTGATGAGAACGTCCATAAACCATCTTAGTATTGGAAAGATGAGCATTGTGATTACCATAAAATCTAATGACACTTGAAAAATAGATGCATGAAACTAAAAAAATACATCGAAGACCTCATCGAAAAAGAGGACATCCATCTTGAGAATAATGCCCCCAAATCACTCAATTGGCAACAAGGTCATATTCATAGGCACAATCAAACTATTTTTCCTCTAAATCTAAATCAAACGAATAATAACAATCAAAATGCCCTCATTTGCTCCATCCACCTTACATATTATCTAGCAAATCCACCAAAAAATCCAAATCACACAAAGAACATCAATAATGATGCCTTTATTGGCCTCATCAATCCTATGAAAACTCAAAAACAAACATAAAAACCAAATCCCTATATTATGCCACCACAACAAGGAAAATGAGAATACTCCCATATAGATTTCCATCTTAGATCTTCTCAAAACATCCATTATTCATAAGGACATCCTAAATAAGGCCCTTCATAAGTTAAAAGTCCCCTAAGCCATTGACCCATCAAAATTTTACTCATTGGTTGAAAGTATATCCGCAACCCATGCTGCATTTACCTCTCAAAATAATGATCTCCAAGCTAAATCATGTATACCTAGGCTTGGATCATCTATATTATGTGTTATTCAATATAAACACTCCAAATTGGTGCTACTTAAATAAATGGAATTACACTACAACCATTGAAAATGAGAGGGACAATCACAAGTTCTTTCACTAAATAAAGTGGGATAAATCTTCCAGATATGAGTCTAAAGTTTGCGTGAAAACAATTGGAAAAAAATTAGTTATTTTTTGTGCTTAGGGGACCTACCTCATATACTAAACACTTTTTAGGACAAAAGAGACGTTTTTTTGCTAAAAATGACCAAAAATCATTAAAATAAATGATATACCCGACTCGGTCACAAACCAGTCTCGATGTGATTCACTTTGAAAATAACAAGAAGGTTGTAAGCTAGTCGTGGGTGCGAATAACACTGTGTTTAAATTTTGTTTAAACAACAATGTCACAGACTATAACAGTCCTTTGTGATGCACCATCTTCTCTCCAAAACCTACAATATTTAAATGTGCTAGAAAAGAAGCACAAACCATGGTATGGGCTCAAATGCACAAAGAGTCAAGGGGTGAGTGATGTTTTATATTTTTTAAGTGCATAGAAGGTTGTGACACATATGGGTGCAATGCACATAGAAGAGTGAGATGATAAGATTCCATAGTGCATTGGGCATGCAAATGGGTAGGTGGTGGATAAAATTAAATGTGAGTGGATGAGGGTTAGTAAATGCGTGATGAGGTTCCTTTTATCACCTTTTTGTGGGGTTTTATATTCTTTATTTTATTCAGTAAGGTTATTTGATTTTTTTGGGAGTATTATGTTTTATAATGTTTTTGGTATTTTTAGATTAGGAGACCTTGTATGCAAAGGTGTTTTTTTGGTTCTACATTTTCCCCTTTTTTGGGTTGCATGTTGCAACAAGAAGGATGTAGTGTAAAAAATGAAGATGAGATGGGGTCATCTAACCCTATGAAGATGGTTGTCACACATGTGGGCTTACGTGACTGATTAGATAAACAAGAACCTAGAAATGTGATCGATGGGCCACTTCAATCGGAGTCTATGAAGGGATTGATATGTTGATTTCACAAGGTAGAGAATATTACATCAATTCATTATGATGAATGATAATTGGATTTCATAATATCTATGAGAAGGGTATGATGTGATATTCCCCTCGGTGAAATATTTTTGGCTACCCTAGGATGCCTCAACAGAAAAAATGGCGGGATTAATAGATGGAAGAGGTGATTAAGAGTGGTAAAAATTGACAAAGGAGTGGAAAATAAGAATGGTCGAGGGTAACACATATAGAATGTGTGGTGAGAAAATTGGGATGAAACAAGTGTGAGTTAGAGCATGTATAAAGGGCAGAGAAAGAGTGAATAGGGAAGAGTGTAGGTGGAGGTGGGTGAAGAGTGTATAGGGGAAAACTAGAGAGAGAGTGAGGTGAAATGTGCACGAAGGTGGACTAGAGAGTGCGTGAGGTGGAGTGTGCATGAGGGTGGACCAAAGAGTGTGGGGGTGGAATAGAGAATGGATGCGGAAGAGTGTGTGCGGGGTGGACTAGAGAGTGGGAGGGTGAAGCACACTCAAGGGCACATCAAAGAAAGCATGTGTGCAAAGTGCGTGTGAGGAGAAGGTAAGATGTAATGGAAAATGGTTGAGAGGTTGGTGGCCTTGGAACACATTCGAGCATGTTTATGATGGGAAAGATGTGAAAATTTGGCTTAAGCCTCGACATTAGGAGATAATGTTAGGGACATATTTTCTTAGTCTATTTTTGTGGTTCCTTTGTTTTTGGGTTTGTGATGTAATGGGGCAAACTATTACAAGGTCCTTAGTGCGAATGGGAACTATTTTGGGTTTTTATGTCATATGTTGGCCAAGACCATGAACGAAAAGAGGTTTATTGGGGCTCATCTCATTCAAAACAATGAACAAGCACTTATGGTGTTTTTTTGTTGTGTTGGATTTTTTGTGAACTTAAATGAGAAGTTGGTTGCACCCACGAATAGAAAGGGGCTTATATGTTGTGACCGGTAGCAATCATGACTAGGCTAGGTATTTGTTTTTTCATTTTTATTTTGTTTTAAAGGGGGATATAGGAACGTTCACGCTTGTGAATGGTCCCATACTAATAGGAAGCAGAGATGTGAGCTGCCAAGTTGTGAGGAGTGGAAGGAGGCACCGAGTAGTGGAAGAAGTTTTTAGAGGGGGCAAGAGTTACAAACATGATGGTGATGGGTTGTGAGAATTGGTGGTGGTGAGTGGAAAGTTAGGGTAGAGAGGAAGTTTGTGATCCATGTGGGTGACAACAAGTCACCGATGTGACTCACATAATAAGGCGTAGGTCATAACCATGATCCACAATGTGGTGGAAATAGTAGGGGAGACAACAAAGGCATGTGAAGAACAAGAGTGGTGATGCATAGAATAAGGAGGGGTAGTGATGCAGGGGTGAGATTTGGTGATGGAGGAGTGCGTAATGAGGGTTAGTGAAGCATTGGAGTGAGGTCATGCAAGTTGTGGTTGCGACACAAAAGTAGTGATTGAGCGATGAAGTGTCGGAAGTGGTGAAGTTGTGGTGAGGTAAATTCATTGGGCGTGGTGAGAGTAGAGGGTAGGGTGTAAAGTGACAAGTGGGTAGGAATAACAACATGGGTTGAGTGGAAGGTAGGAGGTGACGTAACATGTTAGTATCAAGTTTGGTGTGTTTTCCTTAATGAGGAGTGAGTGAGTTAAGGTAGTGAAGCTCATGACTAGGACATATTGGAGGATGGATCTAAGTGGGTGTGGGAAGTGTTGAAGAAGCGAGGAGGGGTAGAGGAATTAGGCGTTGGTTATAAGAACATATGAGGTGTGGATCAAGTAGTGATGTGTGAGATGAAGGATGAGCTGAGTGGGTTGATAGGAAGTATGAAGATGCACTAGAGTGGGACCAAAAAGGTAACCTCCATGATGAGGAAGTAACATAAGGGGAATTAAGTGAGTTGGACCTATAAATGAGGGGTTTACTCTAGTCGTAAGCATGACCGGGAGGAGGTGGTAAGGTTTAGGATAGGGTGTGAAGGAGTTTCTTAGGATTCAATCCAATAGAGAATGCATTAAACCGGTTGAAGACATGACCGGGTGAGGGCAAAGTGGCCCTAGCCAATGATTGAAATTGGGTGCAACTAGTCTAAGTGTGGAGATTCCCGGTTGCGGCAGTGCAACCGAGAAGATGGATGTTGAGACCAGATCTATGCACAAGTGAGACCATGTGAGGTGAGTTAGGTGTGTAGCTGGGAAGATTGATTTTTCCCAATAAAGGAGGTCAGAGAGGAGCTCGGGGTGTAGGGTGAGTTGAAGCTGCAATGGGTGAAGATCGATGGGTGGCATGATTGTAGGTATGAAGCATATGTAGGGTCCGAAGGTAGTAGAGGGACCCATTGTGACACATGAGTACCATAGAGAGCATAGAGGTAAGAGATGAAAACCCATGCAATAGATTAACACCAAGGTAGAGGGATGCCTAGTTAGATGTAGACTTATTTTTGGTCTTTTTCAAGATGTCTAAGTATTTTGATTTGTTGATGAGTTATTATGACCATGTTCATGTTGAATCGGTGCCGCAACCTTACCGCAACTACACTACAACCTAGTAACAATTGTTGGATGCAAAATTTTGGAGGGTGATTTTATGGAGTATGAGACTAATGAACATGTGTTTTTGTGGATGCAGTGGTCTACTTTTAGTGACATTATGACGCTATTTTTTAGGTTTTATGTATAAATTACATCAGGAGATGACTCAAGAAAATATGGAGATGATTCAAGGTGCTAGAATTTTTATATCACATGGCTTGAGAAAGTGTGTGGATGAACAACTTCTTATTGAGTGCACTCTTGGAGATGTGGGACAACAACAAGAATACTTTTCATATGGCAGCTAGTAAGATGACTATCGCATTGGAGGACATATGGAGGATATTCCACATATTGATTGAGGGTGAGCAAGTGGTGTTAGTAGCATATCCGACCATGCATGATGGGATATTAGGGTTACTATATGGGTTGGTGGCAAAAGGGATTGAGATTGATAGTGGGGGATTTAGATATCACGATCTTAATGAGCAAAGAGAATACACTCGAGTGATGGCCTTTCCATGCAGTATTATTTATAGTATTATTTTTCTAGATTCATAGTGTTATATGTTCTCTTGGGGCTTGGTGAGGTGTTGGCATAGGTCATCATGTGAGGTTTGATGTATGTATCGGGACAAGCACTGCTAGCACAAACATATGTAGAGCTACACTAGTATACCAATTGATTGCGGGTTGGTATGAGCATGGGGTATTGTTGCTTGGTGTGGGCATGAGAGCATATAGTAGTAAGAAAACCACATGGATACCCATATTCTATCCATAAGAATCCCTAACCGAAGGAACCATTATATTTGTGATAAAGGTTATAATGAGATCTTGTTATGCGCATGCCATATGAGGCAAGATGGATCACTATTAGTATATGGTATCTAATTTAGAGTTGAGTGACATATACGGAAGACATAGAGGGAGGTGGATGAATTTATAGGGTTGTTGGAGGATGTAGTCTAATGATGAAGGGTACATAGGCTTAGGTGGGTGATTGGACTATGGGCACGAGAGATAACTTTTTTCCCGATACAATTCAGGTTACGATAGGGATTACCACTAGATCTAGTCGATACACATGGATGAGTGGAGATGGTTGACCACTACCAATGTATGAGGTGATAGATGACAAGGATGACCACCAACACATCTCACCATAGGGTATAATTTGGTCACTACACGAGATTTTGACACATGGTGGGAAGTGTATGGGCTATGGGGGCATGAATTAGGGGTATCCCCAAAGATGAGAGAGTCATGAGATGATAGTAATATAAATGAAGATGAGGAGGGGTAGAGATGGGAGAGATAGAGGATGATGAAACTCTTGTGCGGAATTAGTGGTACATAATAGAGAGATCGATGGAGGATATTGGTGAGGATGTTGGTGAGGCTATAGTACAAGACATGCCATCAAATATGGAGGTTGGGGATGGAGGGAGGGAAGAGGATCCAATATCAAATATAGAGGGTGTGGGAGCGAGAACATGGGGACAAAGGTAGTGGAGGGATCCAATGTCATATGTGGAGATATGGAAAACAAGTGGGCAACAAACAATGAAAAGATAACCTCATTGAGAGAGAGGTTGAGACATTAAGAGCATGGTAGACTTAGTATTGACATCCTTAGATGAGGTGACAATAGAGTGTGATAGGCTATGGATAGAGGTGATAAAGCTTTGTAGGGGTAAAGAGGTGGATCAAGCTTGGATTAAGGAGTTAGAGGGTCATATGATAGTGCAATTAGATGTCGTGAAATGTATCCATGATCTAGGGGTGATAGTGGTTGAGCAAGAGTGAGATCACATATGGGTTACTTAGTTAGAGGTAGTTGTGGTGATGCATGAACACACGTGAGGCCATCAAGATCTCATAGAGGATATATTAGCCCATGTGTGTCACACCCATAAATATCTTGTGTTCATGGATAAATTAGATATGCTATGGAAATGAAGTTAAAACCTATAACCTCAAAGCATGAAGCTAATCTACACTAAACCATCATGATAAGAGATAAACAAGACTAACATATATCATTGTATGAACTAGATTAAATCTAAACTAACGTGATAAAGTTACTCTCTACTCTTTAGATCACTTAATTAAACATTGAACCTAAGAAGATCAACTTAGCAATCAAAGGTGTGATTAGTTGTTTTATGGTTCTCAAGCTTTCAAGAATGGAGTCTCACCATTAATGGCTTCAAGGCCAATGGTTCTATCTATTTACTCAAAACTTGGATTATGGATGCAAATAGAGGTTATTAGCTCAAGATCAATGAAGGGAGTAAGTTTAAGATCAAATGTCTTATAGCTTAAAGCTAATACAAATGGAATCCCAAAACTAGGTGTTCTTAGTGTTAATAAGATATCATAGGTGTGAAGGTGTCATGAATGGGCATCTAAGAATAGAGCGAAGAAGGGTTGATTAACGAAATGTCGTCAATCGGTTGAATTTGATGAAATGCTAAGTGTAAGCATGTTTTAGGTGTCTACATTTTCCCCTCTTTGGGGTGACGTAAGTGATGTCACTTCAAAGAAAGTAGACAAGCATAAACAAGTATAAATTTTTGAAGGGATAGAAGAAAAATGAGTAGAATGGAGGATGCCCCCTCGATTATTGATGGGGTGATAGAAGAACTCGATTGACGATTGAAAAGATAATAGAAGAAAGAATAATGTTGAGGAGAAGAAATGAGATATAGAAGAAAAAAGGAATATGAGGAAGAGGGAATGAGCTAACATCCATCCAAAGTGCATCTTAAACAACTTTATCTTTCATCATATTGCTAGTGATCTTCATCATCAGTTCTCATTTAAAGAATGAAAAAAGTGTAGTATGACATGGAAAGCCATATACAAACAAATGTCCATTGCTAAAAACACTAACTCCATGCAACATACAAAATGCAATGCAATACGAGAAAGTAAAAGATGCCTAACTCCATGCAACATACATAATGCAATGCAATACGAGAAAGTAAACAAGCTAACCTAATAGAGAAACATAATGTAATGTTTTTGTTATCAAGATTTAGTTCGACCTGTGTGAATTAACGACAAGGGTTGACGATGGTTCCCCAAGCAAGGATACATGCAAGGGGAAAAACAGAGGACACTTGGGTCCAATGAAAAAGCAATGTGCACTACAAAATAATACCAGGCAACTTGTTGTGCCCAGAGTACAGATGAAGTAAGCAGCCTAGATTTTTTTGATGGAGGTAGATCAAGATGATCCACGAGTCATGCACAATCTTAGGAGATAACCAAAGAATGATGTTTTGTAGGATGATTTTTAATTTTTAGAAGTTTTCTTAAATATATTTGAATGTTTTTTATTTTTCTAACATATTTGAATGTTTTTATTTTTCTAACATATTTTAATGTTTTTTATTTTTCTAACATATTGGAATGTTTTGATTTTTCTAACATATTTGAATGTTTTGATTTTTCTAACATATTTAAATGTTTTTTATTTTGAAAGTTTTCTAAAACTATGTACAAGAAGACGAGGAAGCGTGGATGCCCCTAGCGATAGATGGGATGTACAAGGGCATAAGGCCACATGCGTACGAGAAAGGTGAAGATGCAAAAATTCCCCAATGATTAGGTAGGAGTATTCAAAGACAAAATCTTCACATGTAGAAGTGGGACATAAGGCCATTATGGATAGGTTCAACATGATGATGAACGCAAACCAATGAAGTGCTAGGAAGAAGTAAGGATGCCCCTAGCGTAATTTGGCCTAAAAGCACATGATAAAAAGGAAGGAGAAGATTGTTTTTGTGAAAGGGGACAAAGGTGTCCAAAAACATGGCAAAAAGTAATCGGATGTTAAGAATGAAGTAGAAGAACAATGTGAATGATATGAATGTAGCTTAGAATCCTCACAATGAATTAGTGATTAGTCAAAGGCACATATCGTGAGATGAGATAAGGACTAAAGTAAGAGTTTGAACAAGGTCCAAAAATGACACTTGGTAACATACTAATCCTATTTACTCATAGAGATCTAGTGTGTGCATGTGGAATTTATTACCTCTTGAAGGAAATATTTAATGGACAACAAGTGAAGACACCCTAGCCAATATGTAGGAATGTTTTATTTTGACAGGTGATAGGTGATTTGGATGGTGGAAGGATAACCGTACATTGCTCCATTGCCATCAGGCATCCATAGCCTCGATGGAGATGCATTTGATTCTAATCGCAACATTGTTTCTATCGCTGATCAAAGCGCCCATAGCCCCGATAGAGATTATTGGAAATACCCCAAGAGAGAGTTATATATCAATTTTCTTTTGCTTTTAGCTTTTAGCTTTTGATTTTTGATTGATTTTGATTCTTTTGCTTTCTGAAAACTTATTTCAGCTCTCTTGTTTGACAAGGGGTTAAGAACCACAGATGGCTTGATGGAAGGAGGTGGAAGTGGTTGTGACGATGATTTGGATTTGGACCTATGTCATTTTTCTAGAAGACGATGTAATGTAGGAGAGAAAATAGGATCACATAGCCATCCGTTAAGTTGCGATGTAGGAGTCGAATTAGATGATTGACTAGAGGGAATCGAGTCGTGGAACTCTTCGATGGAGGAAGAGGTCGTTGAGATGACTGATGAAGGAGGTCTTGTGAAGAAAGGGAGGACCGTGACTCAAGACCTGAATTAGATGTTTGATCGATGGAACTTGGAGTCACACAAGTCTTCAAAGGAGGAAGACATCATTGAGGTGAGTTGGAATAAAGGTCCTGCGAAGGAAGGGAGGACTGTGATTCAAGATTTGATCTAGGGGTATCCGAACAATAGTTGGGATCTAAGTCTTCAGAAGAAGAGTGGAAGCCAAATGGTAGTTTGGATCTGAATTAGAAGAAGAAGAGTGGGGGAACTGAATAATAATTTGGATCAGAAGCATCCAAACCATACCACCGACTATGAGCTAAAGGTGGGGAACAGGGTACCCGTATGGGCCCTCTAACACGAAGAACCAAACGAGGTTTAGTTGTAATGGGAATCTTTTGATTTGAATTGCTAAACCTAGGTTCTATATTGTTGTAAATGTGAGAAACCACGCGATAGTTAGTCATTATTGGTGTTGTTTAAACACAAATGTCTAGATCTAGATAATGTGATGGAACTCCTTCAAAGGGAAGGAAGTGACATGTTGATTCAAGTAGCATAATGACATCCAACTAGACATTGCATAATTATGGAGATGTGTGCGTGATTTTCCGAAGAAGGTCTAAGGAAAATAGACATTGTGGTGACGCAATCTCAACAAGATCAAAAAGGATTTATCCTAGAAAAAAATTTCTAGATGAATAATCACAAGGAATAATCAAGCAAGTGTGAAACACAAAGCCAATCAAAAGGAAATACACCCTATGCAAATGCATGTGCAAAGTGAGTTCAATGCAAAGATGATCAACACAATGTCAATATTTATGTCAAGCTCAAAATGAACAAGGCGTAAATATTAACAAAGGGTAGATGTGAATCCCAATCAAAGGATACAATGACACGTTCAACAACCAACAAGGCCAAAATGTTAAAGGGTGAGGTTTACAAATGTAAGCCATGTAACCACACCAATTGGACACGTCTATCAAGCTTTGTGGAGAAGCGAGATATTAGTGTCAAAGTGGTATCGAAACGACACAAACAAAGTAAGCGACACTCTTCAAGATTTTGGAAAATGTTTGAAGTAAAACTAAGTCAAGGTATACTGAGGATGTGTTAAAATGTGCACAGCGTAACACCACAATGCGGATACTTAGATCACGTTTATGAAAAACATGACATAAGTATCTTAATTATGTTGAGACAATGCGAACAAGGTAACACATCAAAGGGAGATTAAATGATGAATTAATCCGAACTATGATGATGATCTTGAAATCAAGATCAAGTGGCCATCAAAGATATAAGGACGCATCCACACACTTTAGATGTTTAACAACTCAGCCGCAAACATGGATGAGCGTAAATGGATAAAAAGTAGTGAATACTATCTATGACAACACTCTCGAAAGATGTCTTCTATTGCCCCAAATGGGAAACAAGAACAAAAAGGTGTAGATCAAAGTATGGAAATGAACTAAGTGCCACTTGGGCATAGCTTTTCCTTGTCCAGAAGGTGAGAAAGAAGCTAAGCTAAGTGAAAACGTTGTCTAATTTTTGTGATGAAAGGCACTTAGATCCAACTTAAGTGGATTCTTTTCCTTGTTCGAAAAACAAGGTTCTAAATCCAAACAATTTATCACTTTGTGATGGCCAAGACACGACAAAGGACTAGTAAAGTGGGCCTCAAGAAAAAATGGCCTCCCTAATAAGATCTCTCAACTAGGTGTTACAAAGTTGTCTTAAGCGAGCGTGATTTACCCAAATAGTCCCTTGCCTATCTTGGAGTATCTCAGATTTACTTTACCCCTTTCAAGCACAATGGGTAATAAATGCGTCCATGTGCACTCTCTACTCTAACATGATAAAGAGATAAACAAGACTAACATCTATCATTGTATGAACTAGATTAAATCTAAACTAACATGATAAAGCTACTCTCTACTCTTTAGATCACTTAATTAAACATTGAACCTAAGAAGATCAACTTAGCAATCAAAGGTGTGATTAGTTGTTTTATGGTTCTCAAGCTTTCAAGAATGGAGTCTCACCATTAATGGCTTCAAGGCCAATGGTTCTCTCTATTTACTCAAAACTTGGATTATGGATGCAAATGGAGGTTATTAGCTCAAGATCAATGAAGGGAGTAAGTTTAAGATCAAATGTCTTATAGCTTAAAGCTAATACAAATGGAATCCCAAAACTAGGTTTTCTTAGTATTAATAAGATATCCTCGGTGTGAAAGTGTCATGAATGGGCTTCCGAGAATGGAGCGAAGAAGGGTTGATTAACGAAATGTCGTCAATTGGTTGAATTTGATGAAATGCTAAGTGTCGTCATATCCTACCTATGTTTTGGAGACACTCAAATGCTTAGGTGGTTGTTGTCACATATGATATAGTAATTATATTAATTTAATTTGTTTTAATTAATATATAAAATATTTTGGGAATAAAACATTCTTATTAGTTGATTTTTCTTTAAAAATCTAATATCATGGATTTACATTACAATGTGGATTATTGTTTACATATGTTGTTTCATTTGATTTGTTTTTATGAAATGGATAATGCATTGGGTATTATTGTGTGCATGTGTTTTCGAAGTGAGAAAGGGTATCATCGAGGAGAGACGAGAAGATGCAGATAATGGGTTCAGATAGAGAGGTGCCTTGTGTGATTCAGTACACGTGAATTCGTGTTTGAAGCCACACATTCCCTCTCGATGTGATTCAATACATTTTATGTGTCAATGTGTGTGATGGTTTAGCTAGCTGTGTTGTGACAACGAGATAGGGCTGACCTCTCACGAGTGGCAAGGAACACGACATCACTATATGCATTAACAAAGTGGTGCATTGTCACTTTATGACAATGACTCGTTTGTGCTTCATCGTTATGTCATATGTCATTTATAACATTTTTGATAACGTTATTATGGTGAATAGTGAGAAGAATATTAATAAATGGCATTATTATTAAAAAAGAACTAAAATAAGGATATTTGCAATAAAAAGGTTTTGGTATTATATCCCTAATAATATTTGGTTGATTTTTATAGCTAACTCGCTTTGCGTTTTGATAGTCAAGTTACATTGGAGAATGAGTTGTGCTAACTCGTTGAATAATGACTTGTTTAGACAATGACCTGTTTTGCTAAACATTTCATACTAAGCTTGAGCTATTGAGTTGAGCTATATTATTAAACCAAGCCAGTTAACCGATCTCATGTCTCTTGAGCTAAGTCAACTCATCTAAATTGCCATTCTTCCTCCTTGTCAGGAGCTCCACCCACCACCCAATGAAGGCTCAACACTTTGTATAAGAGACATCAATTATAAATAAATTTTTTGTATTTATATTGGAGGTGAGATTAGAAAGAATATGAAGAAGGCGTCTAAGATATAAAATTTAAGAGGACATTTTTATATTGAAAGAGAACTTTTATTATTAACAAATAAATGAAAGGAAAAAATATATATATATATATATATATATATATATATATATATATAAAAGAGATTTTTATTTATAAAATGTAAAGAAAAATACTTTAGCTAAAAACTCTTTGCACGAGAAGATTATATTTTGCATGATGAGTTTAAGGAAAGAATGAAATTTAATTAAAAAGAAATAAATAGGCCATGCTAAACTTTTGTTTATTTGTTTGGAAACCAATGATTACATAGATATTGACATCTTTACCAATGACAAATCGGAGATTACATATAGTTGATTTACACTTGTTGATTAAGCGTGTATCTATATCGAATCCTTCTTTTAGCTAAGTAGCCACAACTAGGGGGCATCCAATTTGTCAAAATCACCCATGGAATGATCTTGACCCTATCCACTTTTTGACTCTCCGTGTCGGGTATCTCTAGGCCTTGCACTCAACAAGACTTGATCCCTGGTGGGCTCATTCTAAGCCAATCAACTTCACCAAGAGACCAAGGGCCCTTTGATAGCCATGTTAAACTTTAAAACATGAGTTTTTACATTTAGAAAGGAGAGCATGTTTATTTATCTAAAAAAACTTTCGTGCATTAAATGAGCCATTAAACGCATTGAGAGCCTTGTATAGAAAGGAAAAGAAAAAGAAGTGGTCTTGTCAATTAATGAAATATGTGTATGGAATTTCTAAAATAAACTAGCAATCATAAGTTTAATGTACGATGTGAATGTCGAAAGCGTCTTATGTGAAAAAGGGAAACCAGATCAAGAGGAACAAAGGGAAAGGAAGAGGATTGTAGAAAATGACATTCGAGGGTGGAGAAGTGAAAGGGAAATGAATGAGGAAACATGGATCCACGAAACTATATTGTCTATGAACTGCATGACTTCTATGTCAATCGAATGATGGAAAAACTCATGTTGTGGAAGACGACGATGACACCGTAGAGGGAGATATCTGAAAATGCAAGTAGCCAATACTTGTTTGAATTTGTAGATCTTGACTTTAATGGGTAGTTAGAAAAATGTAAATGTAAGAGGAATTTGAATGCATGTTTCACTGGACACGTCAGGGACAAGAAGATGTGGATTTTACTTAGAATGCTAAGGTGGCAATTTCATGCAAAATTAAGGGTTGTGTTTATCTCCAACTATCATTCTAACGATCTCAACCCTATCTGTTTTGACTCTCCATCTTAAATATCTAGAGGGACTTGTACTTTGGTGAATAGCTTAACAAACCATCATCCTAACTACTAAACTATAACTCTTGTAAAAATAAAAAATAATTTAACAAAACATCAAAATTTATCTACAAAACATTGAAATTTAATAGATATGTAAATGTACATATATACAAAATTCAATAAATATGTACTTGTATGTATATAATGTTTATATGGACAATACAAAAGAACATATACATCTAATTATGAAGAATCGACATTGATACCAACAACATCCTTTGTTATAACTCTGAACACATAGTAAAATGTTTCCGTAATGGATATGAATTATTCAATTAGATATAACTATTGAAAACTAGATACAAATTAAAAAATAAATGCCATTGCTTTGTGGGTGGAGATCATTTTCAGCAGGAAATTGTAGGACAATGGATGCACGCGGTGTCGTGTTGTCATTTTCAAATTCAACAAAAGCTTAGTTGTTCATGTGTGACACATCTATTGGTTCCCGTCCCGACTTTTCCAACAACCTCTACCACAACAAGTACTATTGTAGAAGCAAAGTGCATTGGTTGTTGGAGGTGCCTCTGGGAGTGCATTTCTTCACTTTTGGCTCGTTTTGGAGGCCTTTAGACTCCATGTCGAGGTGTGGTTAGCACCCCAATCGCTTATAGTCAACTGATAACCAACCACACAATTTCCACGACATCACATTTCAATGGACTCCAATTGATAGATTAGATTCGTTAGATGACATTGATACACTCCTTCATATATACAACTGTATTTTCTGCAACTTGACTCTATCGGGGGGCAACAAGCTTTCCATTTGTAAAATACCTTTCAATATAAAAAGACAAAATTTAGTCAAATTTTGGAAATGATTTTTGTATTTCTTAGATGAGAGTCGAAAATGAAATATACACACGGAATTTGTTCCTTTCCCGATTACGATTTTCCTCAACAAGGCCTTCTAGATACCTATATATGTTGGTTCAGTGTGAGCCTCCACAATTAGATCATAGATATATAGGAAAAGCTTCAAATAAATATTGACTTGGCACGTGTCAGTTATGTTTTTGAATTACAAACCGCGTCACTCTCTGCGAAATTCTTTACATGCGTAAGATGTTTGAAATGCATGCCAACTATCCCACGCGCAATCTTCTGTTGGAATTACGCACTTTAAATACCAACACTACATCGACCTGCAATGTCATCCCAATTTCATCTAGGCACTCGACATTAACACATAAACCAAACTATATTTGTTTGTACACAACTTCCCCTAAGCCAATTAAGCCAAAGTATGAGTGTTTTCTTGGGCATATTCAAGCCCGACGAGGGTAGGATTCATTTTTGTATGTAATGCCTTGCATGGGAGTGGCAGTGAGAATGGGAGTGGGAGTGGGAGTGGGAGTGTGAAGTCGTGAATGAGATGAGAAAGAAGGTGGTGCTAGTGGTGGATGGATCTCCATAGTTGAAGACAACAATGTCATGGCCTCTGTCATACCTTGTGAATAAGGTGGACACACTCATATTGTTGCATGTTCTGGACACCAAGTCTGAGTGCTTCTTCCTCTGTAAATGAAAACCTGAGCACCTCTACCTTCGCGGGTAGGCTTCATTTTTGTATGCAATGCCTCACATGGGAGTGGCGGTGGGAATGGGAGTGGGAGTGGGAATGGGAGTGTGAAGTCATGAATGAGATGAGGAAGAAGGTGGTGGTAGTGGTGGATGGTTGTCCACAATCGAAGACAACAATGTTGTGGGCTCTATCATACCTTGTGAATAAGGTGGACACGCTCATATTGTTGCATGTTCTGGACACTAAATTTGAGTGCCTCTCCCCTATAAATGCAAACTTGAACACCTCTACCTTCGCAAGTGCCACATTCTTGACTCCATGCGAGCCCTATACAGGTTGCACAACCCTTAGGTGGTCATAACCAACGATTTCTCCAATGCATGTCAGTGGAAAGAGGTGTCAATCCCTTTTAGTGTAATAAAATATATTTTTTCGTAACTAAAGTAGCCTTCAATTGTGGTTACAATTTGTTGTCTTAGTATTGTTGTGGAGGGTTAAATTGGTTTGGTGATTCCAAACATTTCCAAGGACACTTTAAATCTGTGCCGCACACAACCAAAAATCTTCCTATCATTTTTTTGTGATATATATGTCAAAAGCAGGGATAAAAACCCCAATGTATTTTCATCCTTTGTTTTGAAATCGATGCAGTTGTAGCACCCCTTGAGATTTAAGATAATTGCAAGAAGTCCAGGAAGATTCTCATAGAGAGTTTACCTACAAACTTTGATCTTTGTATCAACTCCATCTCTGTAACTTGTTGAGTTGATTTACACTTGCAATTCCAGCACAAAATGATGAGGAAATCTGTAAAGAATAAGATCATTTGTTCGCCTTGACCTCACATGCTTACAAAAACCATTTCAAGGGCTTGTCTAACACACTCCCTCTTCACATGGTGATTATTTTGTTCTGATCTACTGGTTCTTTACATTTATTAACCGACGACGGTATCAAAGTTTGATCCAATGACCTTCACTTATTTATCCATATTTTCTTCTCCATACCAGAAACCAAACCTGGAAATGTTGCGACAAAATACTATAATTCCTCTCTCCACCTTTTGAAGTTAAATTACTTTTCTCTACGTTGATTGTTTGTGGAACTTTGCAGCCTTCAAAATGATTCCACCCACGAAGTTTTTAATCATTATAAATGAAAAGCTCATTATCGAAATTATCAATTTTTCTTAGTTTTTAGTGATCTATTCATTTAAACCTGTGAAGATCAAAATGTTACAGTATCACAAAAGATTAAATTTAAAGCTTTCAAGTTTATGTTTCGTTTTCCTCAAGCATTTAAGAATTGTATACAAATTTCAAAAGTAAAGCGAAATCTAAACATCTTGTATGTTTTACAGTCTTTGTCAAATAACATTACAAGAAATTTTATTTTCAAATTTATTAATTAAGGAGCTAGTAGAAAGTCCTCTCCGAGTCATTCACATCAAAACGCTTCTACAAAAATGACGGTGAAGATACATTTGTGTGACGACGATGTACGTTATATTCATAGCTCTCTATTTCTTTGACGCGTGCGCAGTGGCAAGAGGTGTCAATCCCTTTTGGAAAATGCTTGTCGGCGTAATTATCCATGTGCCAAGTATCAAACCAATGACCAAGCAAAGCACCCTCATGCATGAATCAAAGGTGGAAAAACTAACCAATAAATGCTGCCACATGGAGTCTTCTCTCATCCCTAGGCGATAGGCCCCACGTGTTCTAATTTTCCCCTGATCGACCTCCCTTCACACGGCCACCGACCATGTTTATAATTTTTATCATGTATTCATGGTGATGTAAAGGTTACCAATAACCAAGAAAAACACCCTCATGCATGAATCAAAGGCGGAAAAACTAACCAATAAATGTTTCCACGTGGAGTCTTCTCTCCTCCCTAGCTGACAGGCCCCACATGGCCTAACTGTCCCCTAACTGACCTCCCTCCACCTAGCCATGGGCCATGTTTTATTTTATTTGTTATGGGACTTTTATCCCACATTCATGGTGCTGCAAAGGTTACAATGCACATAGGACAAGTGCTCAGAAGTAGAAGAAGAAAAATCAATACAGCTAGACATTGCACCCGAATCAAGCATCTCCTAATCCTCAATTTTCTTCTTCTTCTGCATACAACAATCAAAACAGTGACAAACAGTAGTTTCCTCTTAGAGACAATTGAACCCGCTTCAGATACAAATACAAATCCAAATCAATTAATTTCTATATAGTAAAATGAGGAGATATGAGGGTTACAGATTTATCTGTGTGCAGGCCTGATTTTACCCATACTGACACTGATTTTTAGGATGACTATCAGCGAGAGCTCCATTTACCACAGTTTCCTAAACATTATGTTTATTAATTTACAAGAGTACAAAACCCTGCAAAACTGTTTCTACAAAAAGGCTGGTGAAGAACCCTGCAAAACCACTTCCACAAAATTGACGGCGAAGATGCGTCTGTGCGACGACGATGCACGTTAAATTCATAGTTGTCGATTGATTTGACGCATGTCAGCGACATGAGGTGCGAAGCCCATTTGGAAAATGACTTTCGGGGTATAAATTAAATAAGACTTTGTATGCCAGTCTATAAGTTTGAGGCAGCTCAGTTCAGACGACATGAATATAAAAATTCATAATTAAAGTAAATTAAGTCGGGGTGGGGAGAAAAATAAAAAATACGTTAGGGAGCTCACTAAAGCCATAATCCCAAGGATGTAAGGCTGGATACGTTGGAACTCAACAAAACATAGCGTATCTAGACATGAGATTATTAACGTAGGTATGAGGGATAACGGAAGAGAACAAATATTGGAAAAATACAAAGAAAGTTTGAAAGAAACTACGTAGGATAAGTAAGGCTATCAAGATCATAGAGGAGTTAGCTGAGCATCAACTACAGGTTCCATTCTATTGGATTTAAATAATATTTAGTTAATTAATTTTATGTTTATGATAAGTGGATTATCATTAAAACCATTAGGCTTGAAGTCTTTAGATCTTGAGTTTAAGTTTACAAACCTTATTATTATTATCGGGAAGTGAAGTCACGTTTGCATAATAATGTGGATTATGAGATATTATGCTTTCACAAATTTGAAACTGATTGTATATTGTTTGTATCGCTTGTAACACTATATGAACTAGTGATGAAAACTTGAAACATGTATAACTAGAAAAAGTATATGGAAACTATTACAGACATATTATAGTCCTTTGTATGTGATGGAAAATCAGTTTATAATTCTTACAATAACGACTTCCTTTGGTGGTATGGGACATCTAAGAAGGTTGTGATTGTTTGTGTTCTACTCATGGTTTATAATTACTTGTTGGGACATTCGAAAGGGTTAGGGTTAATTATGTTTTGTTCTAGTTTTCTCATTTTTGATGTCATGGAGATAGAGATATCTTGTTGTGAATTGCCAGTGGGAAAAGGGTACATGTTGAGAGATGTGTTTTGGACTAGGGAGTGACCTGTATGGATAGGGATAGACAACCTAATATAGTGGTTCACACTTAACAAGTACGTAAAGGGGGAAATTGGGGTTGAATGCGAATGAAATTGAGGTATTCCCTCATGATTGGTCGGTTGATGAGATTATTTCATGCCCTGGGTTTACCCACATGATTTGGGATTATTTCGTGCCCTGGTACTTTTTCATATTTTAGTAAGGAGTGCCTTCTGTTATCCTAAGTCTATTGGCCAATAACATGATCATTATTGTTATGATTTTTAGGTCGTTTCATATTTCTACCATTCTCGCGGGATGTGTTATATTCCTACCATGTCTTATGTCTACCAGTTGATTAGGTGATTTTTTTACACATATGACTCTCTCTTTCCTCATTGATTACCACATATTCCTTCTCGTGAATGGTAGGGCCACTCTCAGGTGGAGAGGTGTGCAGGGAACCGTAAGGATCGTGTTGGAGGAAAAACATCTCAATGATACTCTTTTTCTCATAACATATTTCTACAACAAGACGAGTCTCTCACGATAGGTGACATTTGTATCGCAACGATATAATGATGTATTTTATATATGTGGATATCTATTGTATTATTATGGAAACAAATGGATTGAAAACTTGTATACTTGTAACCTATTGTAAATTTGAACTACATATCATGATGTAATTGATTATAAAGAATACAATATTGAGACTCATGTGAATTGATACATCTAAATGTAACATTGTATATTGAATACATGTAAATTACAATGTTTTGGAAATCATGTAAATGGAATCACACATATGTTTGTAATTAATTACAAGTAGGATACTTGAAATGTAAAATTGAGAAATGTTGAAACCACATGGAATCGTCATTGAATGGAACTATTTATTTTGGTATCACTTATAATGATCTTGGAGTTACAAAGGAATCTTTATGTTAACCATGGATGAATTATGAACTATTTTACGAAATGATTCAGATGGGTGAAATTATTACTTGTCATGTTATTTAATTGATTATTGAAATGAATTAGAATGGAATGCACATGTTAGTGAATTGACTGCAATGCCTTATATAATTGGATGTTCCATTATATGCAGAAACTAATAGGATCTATCACTTATTATTTACACACAATTTATTCACGTATGTATTATAGTAATAGATAACTCTAATTACTTGTATTTATTATGTTTTTCTTCTTGCATGTGTTGTGTGTTAAGCATAGGACTACGAAATTGAGAGGCATCAATTTCCATTCTCGGTTGTTGGGTGATTCGAAAATCCGTGTGTGTTTTTCGATATCCCACCGAGAGGTTACTACAAAGTGTGAGTTAGGGTATTGTTAGAGAGGGTAAAAAATATGCTACTATGAGGAACTATTATGAGTTCATGCCCTACATGTTGTAGTGCATCCATTGTCAAGATCATTGAGCTCTATGTGTAGGACAAATAGGACCAAACTCGGGTCATCTTAGGACTAGGCCAGTGCATCTCGGCCGAATCTCACATAGGTGATAACATGACATGGATCGATGTAGGCCCTACACCATGATTACATTGGCATGTGGCCATGATTTTGTATCTATAAATGATGAATATATATATGAGACAATGACCTCACCCTTTTTGGGAAATATGGTTCATCTTGATTTGTTTTTTATGTGTGTGTGATTTTGAGTTTTATTGTGAAATGAATATGTATAATAAATAACCAAAACAATTATTTTGGGGGATTTGTGTGATTGTACATGTGTATTACTACGTGTTGCACATTATGAAATGGTGTTCCTTAACATATTTATTGACGAGGTGGGTATGTGATACAATAATTCCAAGTACATTAGGAACCCAAATAAGGACACAAATGTGTGTGACAAAAACATAGAGAGTATTGGTGATTTGAACAAAGTCTAACAACTATAAGGTGGCATACTAGCCCTTTATTCCATTGAGATATTATGTGTGTTTATGTGAGTAAATTACTATGTGGTGAAAACCATTAGGAAGAAATAGATGTGAACATGCTAGCCAATGTATGGGTATGTAGTGGAAACATATTTTGTGGATTGCAAGTAACAAAAGGAAATTTTAATTCATGCACCTTTGATCCACTTCCATCCAAACATCTATATCCCTAATGGATATACATTTGATTCTAGTGGCAATGTCTCTCTACTTCCATCAAGGTGTCTATTGTCCAAAATTACATCCCGTAGACACTTGTTTTCAGTACCCTACATCGTCTATCCACACTCCTCACATTCACACTCAAAAATAAAAACTATCATATTATCCCCTAAATTACATCCTTAGCCCCGTAAAATCACATTCTACCTCCCCATAAATCTTATTTACACATCCTAAACCTCCCTAACCACCTATAACCCATCCTAACCCATTTTAATCCTAACCATCTAACCTCCTAACTCCCTTAACATCCTCATAACCATTTTAACTCATCCCCATACCCAAATCTACCCATTTGGAAGTGGTTGAAACCACTTCTAAGCGAGTTTACCCACTTTTCTTGGATTTCCAAAGTGATTCTAACCGATTGTCGATGATTCTATATAAGTAACATCAAACCACATAAAACAGATCCTCAAGCATCAAGCGAAGATCTATTTCATTGGAGACTTAGACGACATCACTATGATCATCTTGATACCTTCAACATCCTTGTCATGTCCATGTAAGATATGCAAATGTTGTAAGGCTCCCATAATACCGTTTCTTAATGTTTCTCATCCAAGGTAAGAACACTGTCACTTATTTTCATATTCTAGCTTATCAACGAACCATATTAAATTTTATATTAGCCCTCAAATCATCCATTTCATATCTAATTTTCATTTTATCAAAGAATCAATATTTTACACAAGTAATCACCGATGATTTATTGGAATTAACGATTACTCTAAATTTCCAGCAATCCCTGTCATTTTAGCATTTTGATCATATTTCTCATATTTGTCATCAAATATGAATTTGTTTTCTATCTAATCTGCATGTTTCCAAGTTGTTTCTCTCTGTAGATGATTGTACTAGGTCAGAACATCCAATCACAAGCATATACGACCTTCCTATCATCCAACAACCCTTCATCTGGGAATAATTTCATGCACGGACTCAACCCTCGTGCCATCACATTAACAATAAATGGTTAAGACATCAAAGATCAACTCGAAGTCATACAAGAAGAACGAGATGTTGATGAATAGTCTTGGTTCGATTACTTCGAGGAGTTAGAGCTTGTTGTATCCCTTGCTTGGGCCTCCAATCACGTGAAACATGATCTCTTTATCCCTCTGGAATTCTAATCTCTCTTTCATTGTCAATTTACTTTTATATCATTATCACTTAATGGTAAAATGAGTTAATAGCATTCGACGAAGCCCATTGGTTCTCGGATTGGACTTCGTCGAGCAACATGTCATCCCATTTTCTAATATCTATCTTGTTTAGCTATATTTGCATGCAAGTTATCTCATTTGTTGGAAGAAGGAGCCCTACATACGTATTGTAACCATTCATTCTAATACTGCATTTGTTGGTGCGGGTATTGTTAAACCCTGTTGTCTTCCAAGTTTTTGGTATTTATCATACAATTGACAAATCGAAATCCACCATAAACATTTTGGCACGCCCAGTGGGACCCTTAGTCCCTTTTTAATCATATTTTATATCTTCTTGTTTTCTTTCTTGTCAAATTATCTAACTTTTCAACTTGGAGTGATTTTCCATTGCTTCTTCAAAAACATGTAAAATTGAAAAAGAAAAAAATAATAATGAACACAAGTACATTATCTTTCCTTCATTTTCCTTTCAATATCATGCTTTTGTTTGATTTTTCTTCATCAAAATCAACCATTCTTTTGGGTCTTAAAACGAACCTTCATTCTTCTTGCTCACATAGTTTAATTAGGGGTTAAACCATTGCATTCAAAAATTCCCCTCACACAACCAAACCACATCATAAATCAAACTTACATCTAAACACTTCCTTCTAGGTCTACCTACTTGGATTTCATCACCAAGGGGGAAGCCAATTCATTGTTCGACCTAGTATAAATAATTGGTGGGTGGTATATCAGCTAAGCACCCAACACCCTTATCAATGTAGGACCATGAAGTAAGGGGGTATGGCCCCATATCACGCCTCGTACTAACACCAACACAGACTCAAGCCTCATGTACCTTTGGGTATATCGAGTACTCTAGCCTTAACTCACTCAAAATCAACGTTATGTAGCCTCTTTTATAGTTCCTTTTTCAACCATTTTTTATTTCACACTTTTCTTAAGTTAATCAAGATAATCTAAAAATGTTCTTGTAATTTTTTTGTTTTTGTTTCTCTTCAAAACCATCTTTATTTTATTTATTACTTGTTTGTTCAGTTCATGGTTCGACTAAATTTTAGTCTCGCCTTCAAAACATCTCAAATATGACAGATTCACTTCAACAATCCTTAAAATCAACCTAGTATCATATTCAAAACATACGAAGCATGTCATATCCATTATAAACACCATTAGAAATAGATTAATAACCTTTGCATTCTCCTAGTACTCAATCTGCAACATCAGAAGATCCTTTTCTTGATCCTCTGTAGTTCTTCTAGAGTGGTGACCCGAGTCTTTGTAGAACTCTTAGACTCCAACCCAATTTCCCTTTGTAGTTACCTTACTTCCAAAGGTATTCGTATCAATTATCCCCTATCTGAAATATTGTCCATCTTCTTCTATCAACACTTGTGACTATTCCAAGATTTACGACCTTGACTATCAACTTGTTATTGAGAAAATAACTCCTTACCCTCTACTAGTGATGCAGGGACATCAACACCCACTTCATCCACTCTTTTTCTAGTTGTAAACTTAATGCCATATCCTCACATAACATGACTAGTCAATGAGCACATGTGTCATCATCTTCCTCACGTATCTCGCAGGTTATATAAATTCATACTACTACCTCCCCACCCTCATACAATCACATAGCTTCTTCTGCTCCTCCTCCTCTTTCTAGTTCATATGGTGTCCCTCTCCAAAAAAATCCTTTAATCATGTCTCAATGTGTTTCTTCACATCAACCTACATCTTCGATTCAAAATCTAGTCATATCCATCCCTACATCTATCCCACCTATCAACACAATTTCCATTATTAGTACTATGCCCTTTTCACAATGAGAATCCATCATGTCTACGTCTCACAATATAGCTAGATCTCTTCTCAAAACATCTCACAACCATCAAAATCCCTTGTCAACATTTTTATTCCTTTTCCCTATCAATACATCCAATATTTAGAACCATTAGTCTCTAATACACTCATCATATCCCAACAAGTATTCCTTCTTCTAAAAATATTCCATTACCATATCACTTGTATTAACAATCAAACCCTTACACCTGTAATCAAACCACTCTTTCTTCAAACATACAAGTACCTTAGAATGATCCCATGCAAGCATTATTAAATAGAATAGTCAGCCTTAAATCTGCCACTATGTGACCCAAGAATAACCTTTCATACGAACAAATTTGTGAACCTATCAACCCATCCGTGCCTTTCAAGGCCTATCCTCCACACTGGGAACTCCCAAAATTCATCAAATTCTATAGTAAGGAGGACCCACAACAACATATTAGGGCCTTCCATCATGTGTGTTATCTTATCACTCATGACCAGGATCTCATGTTGAGGACATTTCCCATATCCTTAGCTAGCCCTGCCCTTGATTGGTACAATAGTATTCCACAACACTCTCTTTTCTCATTCGCATAACTCGCGTGTTTTTCTTAGAACACTTCTCCATCAATATCACTTGTAAAATCTCCATCATAGATATCTATGCCATCAAACAATTTGAGGATGAGTCCATTGCTGATTTCATCACTAGATGGCAAGGAATTATCAACCAACTATCCTTCTCTCTTCCACAAACCGATCCGATTAAATTGTTTACTCGATCCTATATAAAACACATATCATCAACTCTTCAAACTCAATCCTTCCAAAACTTGACTAGGCCTTTACCATGGCTTAGAAACTAGAAATTTGTGCCCTCGAGGTGGTAACTTTAAACTGTGATTCAAGAAACCAAAACACGTGTCCTCTTTTAAACCTTCTTCCATAAAAAAAATATAAAGGGTCAAAAAATGTGGTTGTTTTGAAAACTGTATCCAAAGGTCATTCGAACTCCGAATTATCCAAGCCTCAACACAAATACACACATGTAGGGGATTCATATAGCACTATATTTGATAAACTTCTAGCCGCTTGTATGATCAAGCTCCCTCCTATCGACCCGTCGACATATCCACATCCAAACCATCAAGGTATATAGGAATGATGATTATTGTAAATGTTGGGGTTAGCACACCGGTTGTATAGACAATATATTAGATCTAAGCATACATAAAAATAAAAGCGGATGTTCTACCAAAATAAATATACAAAACAAGAGATATAAATCAACACCAGATTTAACGTGGTTCACCTAATGTGGGCTACATCCACCAAGAAACAAGCCAATCTATTATCCAAATCTTTGACAAGATATACAATGAAGATTTACAATATTCCACACCTCTCATATGTTCATCACCAAGAATTCTCTCTTACCAAACTTTTCAAGTTCTTTCTAATTGTTGTTAATCATTCTTACTTCTAAACCCTAGATTTTATGCTTATATAGTTGTTTATAGACTTAGGACATTTAGCCATGTAATTACAAGCAATAGAACCGCTTTAATGCTAAAAATAGATCTAATTCCCGAGAGTTAATTAAAACATCGTCGCACAGGTAACCGACGCCGATTAGACCTAACAACTGCCGATTCCTCACTTGCCTGACCGATGCCGGTCATACATGACCGATGCTGGTCTGGGTGACCGATCTTTGGTTCCCCTTAACCGATGCGATTCTTGTATTTTCTAGCAAGTTTCCATTGCATGCTAAACTAAAGTAATTGAGCTCCACAACTTAACAATCTCCCACCTGGATATTAATTACTACACCATATCTTGTACATCGTCATTCTTGGATCCTTCCTTAGCTTTGTTTCTTCCTCTTCAAGTCTCAAACTCGAAGACCAACAAAAGTGGAGTGTAGCTCTAACTTCTCCTTTGCTAATGGCTTCGTTAGCATATCCGTAGGGTTCTTGCTTGTATGAATCTTTTCCAAATTCAATTGTCCATCCTCCAATACCTACCGTATGAAGTGATACCTCAACTGAATGTGTTTCGTTCTCAAATGAAACACTGAGTTCTTTTCCAAATGAATTACACTATGACTGTCACTGAACAATTTACAATTACTTTGCTCCTTTCCAAACTCTTCCATGAACTTACTCATATATATCATCTCCTTGCTAGCCTCTGTAGTTGTAACATACTCTACCTCTGTAGTAGACAAAGCCACAACCTTATGTAATCTTGAAATCCAGCTAATGTTCCGTTCCACCTACTGTGAAAATATATCCAGTAGTGCTCCTCCTACCATCCAGATCTCCAACCATATCCGAATCAACATAGCCACATAATGAAATATCCAAACCTCCATAGCATAACTGCATGCTAGATGTCCCTTTCAAATACCTGAGTATCCATTGGACTACTTTCTAATGCTCTTTACCTGGATTAGCCATATATCTACTCACAACTCCCATTGCCTGTGTAATTTTGGTCTGGTATAAACCATAACATACATGAGACTTCCAACTGCTGAATCATATGGTACTTATGTCATGTATTTGACCTCCTCATGTGATGATGGACACTGATCTTTGCTCAATTTGAAGTGTCTAGCCATAGGTGTACTAATAGGTTTTGCATTTTGCATGTTGAACCTTTCTAACACCTTGTAGATATAATCCTCCTGAGACAAATACAATTTCTTGTTTTTCTGTCTCTATGTATTTGCATGCCAAGAATTCTTTTGCAGCTCCTAAATCCTTCATAGCAAATGTGTGAGCTAGCTTTCTCTTAAGCTCACCAATGTCCTGCATACTAGATCCTGCAATAAACATATCATCCACATACAATAACAAAATAATATAGCTCCCATTTTCAAGCTTCTTGAAATAAACACAATGGTCAGATTCACATCTCAAGTAACCATGCTCATGCATAAAACTATCAAACCTTGTGTACCATTGCCTTGGAGCTTGCTTGAGCCTATATAGGCTCTATTTCAACCCGCACACTAATTTCTCCTCACCCTTGACTTTATACCCAAGAAGTTGTTGCATATAAATCTCTTCATCCAAATCACCATGAAGGAAAGCCATCTTCACATCTAGTTTCTCTAAATGCAAATCTTCTACTGCAACTAAACTCAATACAGTATGAATAGAATTCATCTTAACAATAGGATAAAATATTTCACCAAAGTCAATACCTAATTTCTGTGTAAATCCCTTTACTACAAGCCTTGCCTTGTACCTTTTCTGTCCACCCTCTTCTTCCTTAATCCTGTAAACCCACTTGTTCTGCAATGTTCTCTTACCTACTGAAAACTTAACCAAATCCCAAGTCTGGTTCTGTTCCAAGGAGTCCATCTCCTCATCCATGCCATGCTCCCACTGAACATGAGTCTTATCCTGCATTGCTTCTTCAAAGCTCTCTGGTTCACCATTATTAGTCAACAATAAATAAAATAGAGAAGGTGTAAATATTTTTGGAAGTTTACTTACCCTTTGTGACCTTCTCACAGGAGTTTGGGGTACCAGAGGCTCAATCTGGACCTCCTAGAAATTCCTATCCAAATATGACAGTGACCGACGTCGATCCTACTAATTGATGCGGTTTGGATCCTCTGTAACTAATACCGGTTCGTTTGACCGGTGCCGGTTAGTGGTCAACCGACATCGGTTATTGTGTAACCCTATCGGTAATTCTTTTAAATTCGAGAGCTCATTTTCATTCACAAACTTCTCAACCGGTTCATCATTGGGTACCAAAATTTGATCCTCAGTATATGTTAGGAAATAAGAGATAAAATATGTGGAAAAATCCCTCACGTAATCACAACAAAGAGAAACTAATATGCGAGAAAATATTACAGATCTCAAATAAAAGTGCAGAATAAAATAACACAACACAAAAAGAAAATATTTAACGTGGTTCACCCAATTTGGGCTACGCCCACCAAGAATCACTTGCTTAGATTTTATTACAAGCCACCACTCTCTCAATACAATACCTGATTTGTTTGGAGCTATCTTTGAACAAACTCTGCTGTAATTCACACCGAATTCAAAGCACATATGCAATGTTTTTCATACATCTATCATATGTGTACAACCATATAAATAGAAAATCGCTTAAGTAGTTTTACAAAACCATGGGAAAAAACCGTCCCATAAACCTATGGGTCAAAATCCCGCCCATATGAGAAAATCACGTTTCTCGATATATTGGGCACGTTTTCATACAATTCTCTTAGTGTACAGTCTTCAACACTTTCACACATGAAAATAGGCTCCACAACCTAACAGTACATTCTCTTTTCATTCCATTCAACATAACAACTCCTAATAATTTTAGAATTCTCTAAATCCCAACCGATGAAAGTGCACCTCTTACATTTTGCATCCAATTTCTTTCTATTTTCCTTATCAACATGCACAAAAACTTCTGAACCAAAAATTTAAGAAAATAAAGATCTACCTCTTTTTTGGTCCAAGCTTCCTCTGGTATTCCTCCATCTAGTGAACTTGAAGGCCCACAGTTAATCAAATAAACCGTTGTATCAATCAAGCCGCCCAAAATCGCAAGAGCAATCCGAATGTATCCTCATACTTCTAACACGTTCCATGATTGTCCTGTTCATTCTTTCTACAACACCATTCTCCTGTGGTGTTCTTGGAACCATTCTTTCTCTACGTATCCCATTCACTAAACAATAATAATTGAAAGCCTTGCTACAATATTCACCACCATTGTTAGATCTAAGGCACTTTAACTTAGAATTTGATTCATTCTCAACAAGGGATTTCTATCTTTTAAAAGTCTCAAAAACATCAGATTTACGTTTAATACAATAAACACATACCTTTCTTGTAGCATCATTAATAAAAGTAACATAATACTGGGATCCTCCATGAGAAGCTACCTAAGTTGGTCCCCACACATCTGAGTGTACAAGCTCCAATTTATGCTCCTTCTTAGTTGCCCCAACTTTGAGAAATCTCACTCTCTTTTGCTTTCCAAAGATACAATGCTCACATAAATCAAGATCTAAATCTTTCAAATCTGATAACTTACCCTTAGCCTTTAAGATCTGCATTCCTTTTTGACTCATATGACCCAACCGGTTATGCCACATGCATGCATCTGAATCTGAAGTAGATAATGCAAAAAATGAATCAATAATACATGTAGATAAATATAATGTTTCTACCTTCTTACCTCTTGCCACAACAAAATCACCCTCGGTGACTTTCCAAGAGTCTCTGTAAAAGTAACCATGCAACAGATTCACTTAGTTGCCCCGCAGAAATAAGTTTCCTCCCGAGGCTTGGCACATGCCTCACATCTTTTAATACACATGCATTTCCATTATGCAATTTTAGATGAACTTCCCCTTTACCAGTAATACTGCAAGGTTCATCATCACCCAAATAAACATGCCCAAAATTACCCTGGACATAATTTCTAAAATAACCCTTATTAGGGGTTGCATGGAAAGAAGCTCCTGAATCTAAAACCCATGATTCAATTCTACTATCTAAAGAAAGAATAAGAGCATCTTGCATTACCTTTGATGCAAAGCAAGATTTGCTTCTTTACCTTTGTCTAGTTTTTGGTTCTCTTTATCCTTTGACCAACAATATTTCTTTGCATGTCCTTTATTTCCACATTTCCAACAAGTAATTCCCTTACTTATGGATTTAGATTTGCTATCCCTTGACTTTGATTTCCCATTACTCTTACTCTTGGATCTCTCCTTCTTCTTGCCCTTACTTTCTACATTCAAAGCATTTCCAGATGATGATTCTTTTGTACTCTTCTGCGAATTTCTTCATTCAAGATTATACTAACCACATCATCAAACTTCAAAATATTATTAGCAGATGTTGTATTACTAACAGCCATTACCAAGTTGTCCCAACTATCAGGCAAAGAACATAAGAATAAAAGTGCTTTTACTTCATCATCAAATGGTATAACAACCGATTTTAACTAATTTACAATAGATCGAAAATCATTCAAATGACTAGATGCATATCCACCTTCATGCATCTTAGAACTAAATAGTTTCTTCATCAAATAAACTTTATTTAAAGCACTAGTTTTTTCATATAAATTAGCAAGAGATTTCATTAAGTCTACCGTAGAATTTGCTTCTATAATATTGGAAGCCACGGATGCTGCCAAGCTCAATCTTATAGATCCCAAAGCCTTTCTGTCAAGAATATTCCATTCTTCATCAGTCATCTTCGTAGGTCTAGACTTCTCATCCAATGGTAAATACAAATCTCTTTGATACAGATAATCCTCAATCTGCATCTTCCATAATTGATAATTTCAGCCGTCAAATTTCTCTACCTTGTATTTGTTTTCTTCTGCCATTGCTATAGCTCCCACTCAATCAGAAAACCCTCTGTGAGTAAATCTGTCAACACACAAAACCCTCAAACAAAGCTTTGATACCAGTTGTTGGGTTAGCACACCAATTGATACAGATAATATATCAGATCTAAGCATACATGCAAATAAAAGTGGATATTCTACTAGAAGAAATATACAAAACAAGAGACATAAATCAACAATAGATTTAACGTGGTTCACCCAGTGTGGGCTACGTCCACCAATAAATAAGCCAATCTATTATCCAAAGCTTTGACAAGATATACAATGAAGATTTACAATCTTCCACACCTCTCAGATGTTCAATACTTTTTTTTCTCAAGCTTTTGCTTCATCACCAAGAATTCTCTCTCTCACCAACCTTTTCAAGTTCTTTCTAATTCTTGTTAATCATTCTTACTTCTAAACCCTAGATTTTATGCTTATATAGTTGTTTATAGACTTAGGGCACTTAGCCATGCAATTACAATCAATATAAATACTTTAATGTTAAAAATATATCTAATTCCCGATAGTTAATTAAAACATCCTCGCACTTGCAATCGACGCCGATTAGACCTAATCACTTGCCGGGTTCCTCACTTGCTGGACGATGCGGTCATACTCGACTAATGCTGGTTCCCCTTAACCGATGCCTGCTACCGTATTTTTACAAAGTTTCCATTGCATGCTAAACTGAAGTAATTGAGCTCCACAACTCAACAATAAATACCATCAAGTTTGGGGACATGAAATTGAGAAATTTCCTTCAAGACATTATTTACCATGGTGAATTACAACTTGAAAATCAAACGCACCTCCAAATCAAAATTTGGATGTGTTTAAACAACCCTTCCCGAATCATCCCCAATTGGTAATCAACCTCGCCTAATGTCGTAGGGTCTCATTATACCATGGCTACTGTAAACAAGACCTCACCCACATTTCGGCAAAGATCATCTATTTCCATAATGGGAGTGTCGAACGAATAACATCACTCCTAGGATTTCCCCACCACCGAGATCCCAAGCTCATCTACATCACAACATTCAAACCCCACCACATCCACTAGCACAAAAACTACCCATGTTATTCCTTCGGAATCACTAGAAAATAAACATGTCATCGAAATATTAAATAGCTCTTTCCAACACCATGTCACCCAACACCGATCCCAAAGTCTTCGTAACCCAACACAAAAATGTACACATCACCCACCTAGAAAAATACAAATCTTACAAGACACTTTCCATACAAACACACCATAGGATAACACATCCTTACCTTTCATTTTGGGGTTGCATCCTTCATCCAAATTTATAGTCACAATCACAAAGTATAAACCCATTCTCGCAACTAGCACCTAAATGTTCCTCACATGACATAACTCTATCATCTCATGCTCCTAAACTATCAAACGACATCACCCATCCTTCATCCTCATCATCAGGGTATTACACTAACATCCTTGAAAAACTCATCTAATCATCATTCATAACACTATCACCTATTAAGTCCTATGATTTTCGGGGTGGAAACCTTCCTGGTATAACTATGAGGCATTATGTAATTATCATCAAATACCGAAAACTACACAGAGGAATACAAAGCCCTCCATGCCATAATCCAAAGTCTCGCTAGCAAAGGGCTTCTCACCACAGATAAAAATCATCCATTCACCAACCTCAATGCAACCAAATCCCAACATCAAAGAAAACTGACTCCACAAGTCCCTAAACATGTAAATTCCAAACCATCACTTGATATCATATCTAGTAAAAACAAGGATTCCTCTAGTAATTCCCTCGCTTCCAGATAGATGTTGTTCATATAACCATAAGAGCACATGCACAAGATTTGAAAGACTGACCTAAAGTTTCTATCTCCATCGCTCCTTCCGAGTCACCCAACCCATCAACTTCTAAAACCAAGGTGTCCATTCTCGCGGCACCTAAAACTCAATCCACTACATCCATACAAAACATGGTCCTTAAACATTTACATCAAGATTTCTCTTCATGAGCTTGTTCAAAACTCTCCTCAACATTGAAAAGTAATTATCAAAGCCCTTTAGGCCATTTTAGTACCATTAGACAACCCCTTGCAATTTTCCAACCTCATTGGCACACTTAAAATGTCTGCCGCTATCGCATTTGATGACTTTGAAATCTCGTCCTTACAACTTGATGATCATGGCCTTCCTCTCTTCATCACCGCTTAAATCAATGACATTCTCATCAAGAGAGTAATGATCGAAAATGGTGTTAGTATCAACATCATATTGCCTCATGCATTCAAACAACTTCAATTACCGACACCATAATTGTTCAATCACCTGTCGTGGTTCGTGTTTTCAACAACATTATCACCCCCACATTAGGCACAATCATTCTACCTATCAAAATAAGTGTTAAAATCCTTCACGATCTCTTCTATCTTGTAGAATGAGAGTTTTAATATAAGATACTACTAGGTCATCCATGGATACACACTATGTGCCGTGTCAAATAAACACTACATCGATGTCTAAAATATGAACACGAGGGTAAAATATTTATAGTTTATGCTGGTCAAAATCCATTAAAATATTGTCACATGACCTACATGCCTAACAACGTACTGCTTCCACTACAAGGTTCCATGTCTTCGCACCAAGCTTCTAAAAGCTCTTCCATCACCTCATCCAAACTGCCAGATGATTGATCCTTCGAAGACATCATGTAACATATTTTGCTAGGGGAGTATCGTCTCCTAACCCTCAATACACTCCCTATGCCTAAAACATATGGGAGACTTGACAAACAAACTCTCATTTCCTTTTGTCCCCCTTACCTTCGAACACAACTTGTTTACAGAGGTATCAAATGCCCTTAATCTCATCTCGATGATCAACCAAACGCAAAACTCTTCTCATCAGAATTTTCATTCTTAGGAAAACCACAGTTCACCCAAACTTACCTCTACCATTGTGCATGGAAAGGCTTCGGTTTTGGTAGATATGAACAGGTCCACATGACTTACCCTTTGAAAACTGGAAGATGCCTCATGAAAAATATGGCCTTGGCTTCAAAGCATCTCCTTTTGAACCACCCTTATCAACATCCGAATCTCAAGTGCTAGTGTCACCATTTTTAGACTCACCCTTTGATGACGATGACATCGTATCTATTCCCCCTAACTTTTTTTTAGTCAATGTTATTACACTTGGACCGCTAACTTATCAAGCTAATGGTAAGACCAAAACCCTTTCCCTAACATTTCCACATATGATAAAGGAAGATTCCCCTACCATCGACATTCTTCATTACCACGACAATGATGTTATATCAAGTTATATGGGTGTTGAAGATCACCATTTTCAAAAGACCTTACCTTCGACATGTCTACAATTATCAATGAGTCAATCACCAATGTTAATATCGACACACCGCAAAAGCCGCACATTTTTAAAATCGGTCAAGCCTTAGAATTGAATGAAATCCATCAATTCATCACTTTATTATCTAGATACGCTCAAGCCTTCACACAGTCCTATAATGACATGCCGGTATCAAACCTAACATCATTATCCATAACATCATCACCGCCCCGGATGCTAAGCATGTGAAGAAAAAAACTTCGACGAATGCATCCTTGTGCCGCACTACTCATCGTGAGAATAACTTCAACGTCTTCTTTCAACCAACTTCATATTGCCTATTGATTATCCACAATGGTTTTCCAACATTGTACCCCAGAACTAAATCCATTAGAAAATTGCGCATTTACACATGACTCCGAGACTCGAATCTCACTTTCCCCAAAGACTATTTTCCTCTATCCAACATCGACAAGCTTTTCGATTTAATAGTAGGTGGGAGATGCTATCCCTTATGGATGGTTTCTCTTGTTACAATCAAATCTTTATCATACCAGAAGATCAACACAAGACATCGTTTATCACCTCGTGGGATACCTTCTGCTATAGAGTAATGAATTTTGGCTTGAAAAATGCAGGAGCCACTTACCAACGTGCCATGACCTACATCTTTCATGATATCATCCAAAAACCATAGAGGACTATGTTGATGATATCTTAGGTAAATCCAAACACTGAAGAGACCACTTAGTTATTCTTGACATGATCTTTGCACATATTTTACGGTTCTTTCTCTGTCTTAATCCTGATAAGTGAATTTTCGGAGTTTCATACGAAAAATACTTGGGTTCATAGTGTTTATCAAGGGAATTGATGTTGACCCGGTAAAAGTCAAGGCCATCACCAAAATGCCTCCACCATCTAATCTCAAACAGCTTCGTAGCCTTCAAGGAAATCTTTATTCTATTTGTCATTTCATCTCTCAATTAAAGATTGTTGTCAACCTTTCCATCACCTTATCAAAAAATACACCCACTTTAAGTGGGACGATAATTGTCAACAAGACTTCGATGCCATAAAACAATATATTTTATCCCCACCAGTTCTTATACCTCAACATGAGGGGGAGTCGTTATATCTTTATATCTTTCAGAATCGACCATGCCTTAGGAGCCATGTTGGCACATCAAGATGAACAAGGTAAGGAGCAGCTATCTATTACATTAGCTACACACTTCATGATTACAAAATTCGCTATTCGGAAGTCAAAAATTTGTGTCATGCCTTGTACTTCACAACTTCTAAACTCCGTCACTACCTCCTCAATCACAAAACCTATGTTGTCAAAAAATTTAATCCACTCAAATCTATGCATTCTAAGTCATATCACAATGACCGTATTACTAGATGGCTCATGCTCATGATTGAGTTTGACTTAGAATTCATCTCTCAAAAATCCATTAAGGGGAAGGTCATCGCCGATCAGCTCATAAAAGCTCCTCTTCCTACCAATTAATTGCCTTGTGAACACTTTTAGATTTAATCTATCAACACTCTGTATCATGACAACACCCCTTTTAAAATGACCTTTTTCTTCAATGGGTCCAAATGTAGGCAGGTGGAGGTGTATGCAAGGGAAATTAACAGACAACAACAGTAAATGAAATAAACAAATAACTTATACCTTCTCTGTAATCTTTTGCAAACCTTGAGTAAGATCGCAAAAGCTTTAAACTTGTTAGATCTTGTTGAAGATTGGATTGTGGGTGCTATTCGATATTACTCTCCAAAGGTGTTTGTAGATGCTACGAGAAGATTTCAAAAGCATGTGGGATCACATTCAATAGAATTTTGATGCAATTTTCTCAAAGCTCCAAGGATGGATTGTAAAGGAAAATGGTCTCCTCTTATAGCTGAGGGTAGAGCCATGAGAAGTGGATCTTGGTTTGAATTGGCTCAAGGGTAATAATTATAATTACCTGAAATAGTAAGATGACCATGTTTGTGCAGTTGTAGCTTTGCAGAGGCAATCATTATTTTGAAATTCATCCGAGAAGTGGTGACGGGCGTTATTTTGCCGCCACCACCATCAGAGGCTTCGGAAGTGGATAAAAGAATTAATTAAATAATTTAATTAGTATTTAATTGTGAGAGAATAATTAACCATTTATTTAATTAAATGTTTAATTATATTAGCTAGAAGGTGTTAGGAATTAATTTAATTAATTCCAAAGGTATAGTTAGAATTAAATTATTTAATTCTAAAGGGTGGGAATGTGACTTAGGAAATAGAATTAATTTAATTAATTCTAGAAGGGGGTATTTAATTGATGGAATTAATTTAATTAATTCTAAAGGGGTATGTTGCGGCAATATATAATTAATTTAATTAATTCTAAAGGGATATGTCGGCAATATAAAATTAATTTAAATTATTATTTTTACTTTCATTTACTTGATACAACTATGCGACACCATATAGGCTCACAAGAGATTGCTCAACACCACATGCAACGTTTACACCAACATGAAGAACATGTAAATATCAAGATGACACAAGATGCAAATCAATGTCATGCTTTTATAAACGAACAAGTATGAAACCACAACCCAACCACAATATGAACATCACGAATAGGAACCTTCCACAATATCACATTTTCATGGTTACATCTTTATCATAAACATATTACATTATTAGCCTTAATGATTTAAAGAGTACTTAACATGAAAACACACATTTTCCTTTTTCTAGACTACATTTCTTTTATTTCGTTTAACACTTAACTTAAGATGGTTCCATCTTAACTACCATTTAAACTCCCTTATTTAACCTTATAGGTCTCAGAAATCATTTATCATGTAAGCATATATTCTCATTCACAACGATACATATTATTTATTCCATTTCAGATTTAACTTATAACAAGTACACTTATTTGAGTTCTTTTCTCTACTACTATAATTTCCATATCTCAATATTAGATTGAAACATTTTAACGCACATGTGAGAGTCTCCTAGCTCTCGGTCTCAACTAGAGTTTCTGTTCCTTGATGAAATCATATTTTCTTGGCATTTTTATTTCACTTCTATTACAAAAACAAAGGAAATTCACAAGAAGTTAAGAAGGGGGAAAAATTAAGTCTAAGGGTGGATAGATTTCCCTTTTTTGGTAGTTTCTATGATTCAATAATTGTTAGATTCCATTTAACATCGACTCGACATGCATTTTGTCTTCCAAATAAGAAATCATGTTCTCCCCAAAGCTTAAACTCACATGGAGCAATTCATCCCATCATTAATCACATGAAAAGAGTTAACATTGGTTAAAGGGAATGGATTCCATATTTTTTTACTCAAAAAGTCAACATCTTAGGGACAACTTTTTGATAGACAAAGTTGACATTAGGTATCAAACACCAAGCCAAGAACAATCTGTAACATCCCCTCGCAATTGACAAAATCCCCAAGAGTCAAAATTCCAGAAAATCCTCTCACGCATGCCCAAAAATTGCATTAAAAACATGCTCACATTAACCAAAAATACTATTATTTCTTTTCGGAAATGGGGTGTACAAGCTCTAAACGAGTTAGAGGAATTTAGGAATGTTTTAAGTTTTAATTGTATTCATACATATATTCATTGTTTAAATGTTTAATATTAAATTGTTTCATTTATTAAATTTTGAGTTCTATTTTGAATTTATTTATCATTTATAATGGTGTTTTGATATTGATGGTTCGAACACACCCTGAAACATCATCGAGGGCCTTTGGAAAAGGGTTTTAACTACTTTTAATCAAAGAAAACGAGGGAGTTATCCTTAACTCCATGGGGCACATGGGGGTTAATAACCAAAATGAACACAAAATGACATTCCTAATTAATTTAAAAGGACCGTAAGAAAAAAAAAGATTCACTACGAACTAGAGGGGCACTACATTATCCCTCCCTTATAAAAGCATCATCCACAATGTGACACATTCCAAGCATTAAGAGGGATGAGAAGCACTGGGAGTCAAAAGCGACAAATTCGGATTAACGAAAAGGGCTTTGTTGCTTAAGATGCAACCACTGGTAAACTTAAGTATATTTTTAAATTTCCTTGATTTCTTAATGTTCTGTGAAGATTGACATTAATCTTTATCTTATTTCTCAATTAATATTTTCATTAATATCCTTTCTTAGTTTCAAAGCTCATAATAATTCATTGTTCAATAGTTCAAATCCATACTGGATTCAAATCCAAAATCTTGATAATCGTTTTGGAAACACTCTCGCATGTGTTTCCTCAAAAGGGTAATCACCATTTATTAGTTGTACCGATTGTACCATTTACTTGTTCAATGTTCATAATGTTATTAATTGTTAAGGATTTCAATTTCTATCTTCCAATAGGTTGCCAAAAACAATTGACATCACAATGTATGACAAGGTCAAAGCACAATACTAATAACCCGCAAAACACATGTTATTAGTATCACATTACAAGAAATGATCAATTTACGAATAAAATACGAACATAGAAAAATCACATTACAAGCACTACATGGCCTTTCTGTGGCCACCAAAGGGGTACTCATTGAATTGCTGACACTTGGATATCGAGCCTCACCGCAACATATATATAACTAGAACAAGCATAACTCCATATATATCTAAAGCACACATATGAGGATCCACATAGTCAGTATCACATAGGATTGTTCAATAGAAAACCCAAATAGGAGAGAGTAGGGACTCTAGTTTGCATAAGCTGAGCCTAAGGTGGTGTACATCCACAATATACTAAGCAAGCTTGAGGTATACCAAACGGATAGAAGTGGATTTTCAGTCTACATGAGACTCCACTTTCAAACTTGTACTTTGGATCAAGGTTATGGTCACCTAGTTCACACCTTCTCTCTCCACACATACACTTTTGGATGTTACCTGTAGGGATCACTAGTGTAGGGTACACAACATAACACACACTAACATTATTATCACACGATGATTTACGCACAATAACCATAGTGTCTTACGCATGGAAAAATTATGGAGGTATATCATAACAATATTCCATGGCTTATAACAGTACATTTCCACATAATGCACAAAGAGTGCGAGTACAATACATTAGGGGTCATGAAATCACCATATGCCCCCAATTCACGATATGAATTTATCACATAATGTATGAATACATATATATAATGAATATAATGTTTTAACATCATGACATACGTTTAAATGCCACACAACATGGTGATATAACACCATAATATAACACAACATGGTGACACTTTACACTATATGACATATTTCATTACGAAACACTTTGTCATACACAATGTTCCACATATACAATATCACTAGAAAATTAAACATCACAAAACATTCTTTCACACACAAGGTGGTAATACACATGAATTTCACGTTGAATTCACAAGGGAGAGAAATTACTCCCATCGAGAAACACATCAACATCATAACAAGTCCACACCAAGTGGTATGCACAACAAGTGCATTCATATAATCACAAGTACCATGTTTGTCACATCACAACAAAATGACACAATACTCTTCCAACTCCTCCACTATCATGCATAATCCATCACAACACCCAAATGTCTCAGAGGTTTGAGAGTATGAACCTTCGCTCCGATACCAACTATGCAGTGTCCACCCATGTGGGACCCAAACACAAGACCAAATATACCAGGATAATTTTTTTACTTTCATTTACTTGATACAACTATGCGACACCATTTAGGCTCACAAGAGATTGCTCAACACCACATGCAACGTTTACACCAACATGAAGAACATACAAATATCAAGATGACACAAGATGCAAATCAATGCCACACTTATATAAACGAACAAGTATGAAACCACGACCCAACCACAACATGAACATCACGAATAAGCACCTTCCACAATATCACATTTTCATGGTTACATCTTTATTATAATCATATTTCATTATTAGCCTTAATGATTTGAAGAGTACTTAACATGAAAACACACATTTTCCTTTTTCTAGACTACATTTCTTTTAGTTCGTTTAACACTTAACTTAAGATGGTTCCATCTTAACTACCATTTAAACTCCCTTATTTAACCTTATAGGTCTCGTAATCATTTATCATGAAGCATATATTCTCATTCACAACGCTACATATTATTTATTCCATTTCAGATTTAACTTATAACAAGTACACTTAATTGAGTTCTTTTCTCTACTACTATAATTTCCATATCTCAATATTAGATTGAAACATTTTAACGCACATGTGAGTCTCCTAGCTCTCGGTCTCAACTAGAGTTTTTGTTCCAACTAAAATCATATTTTCTTGGCATTTTTATTTCACTTCTATTACAAAAAGGAGGAAATTCACAAGAAGTTAAGAAGGGGGAAAAATTAAGTCTAAGGGTGGATAGATTTCCCCTTTTTTGTAGTTGCTATGATTCAATAATTGGTTAGAGTCCATTTAACATCTACGCGACATGAGTTTCATCTTCCAAATAAGAAATCATGTTCTCCCCAAAGCTTAAACTCACATGGAGCAATTCATCCCATCATTAATCACACGAAAAGAGTTAACATTGGTTAAAGGGAATGGATTCCATATTTTGTTTACTCAAAAATCAACATCTTAGGGACACCTTTTTGATAGACAAAGTTGACATTAGGAATCAAACACGAAGCCAAAAATAGTCTCAAACATCCCACGGGAATTGACAAAATCCCCAAGAGTCAAAATTCCAAAAATCCTCTCACACATGCCCAAAATTGCATTAAAAACATCCTCACCTTAACCAAAAATCATATTATTTCCTTTCTTGAAATAGGTTTGGCACAAGCCCCAAGCAAGTTAGAGGAATTTAGTAATGTTTTAAGTTTTAATTGTATCATATATATATATATATATATATGTGTGTGTGTGTGTGTGTGTGTGTGTGTGTGTGTGTGTGTGTGTGTGTGTGTGTGTGTGCATACACACACACACACACACACACACACACACACAGAGAGTTTAAATGTTTAATATTAAATTGTTTCATTTATTAAATTTTGAGTTCTATTTTGAATTTATTTATCATCTATAATGGTGTTTTGAGATTGATGGTTCGAACACAACCCGAAATGTCACCGAGGGCCTTTGGAAAAGGGTTTTAACTACTTTTAATCAAATAAAACAAAGGAGTTATCCTTAACTCCACTGGGGCACACGGGCTAACAACCAAAACAAACACAAAAAAACATTCCTAATTAATCAAAAATGCCCGTAAGAAAAGAAAATTTACTACGAATAGGAGGGGGCACTACAAAGGGTTACATGAACCTATGTTGCAACTATTAAGTGATAAAGCCAACAAGATGTCTACAAATGAAAAGAAATAAAATAGGGTTGCAAACAAGGAACGAATGGGAAGAAAAATGAGAGGAAGCAAGCAAATGCATTTGGGAAGCAAAAAAAAAGTTGGGATGATGGAACAACCATGGGATTGGGAAGAAGGCATCAAGATTTTCACAAGCCTTTACGATCGTATATGGTTGTGAATTATAGCATTTACGATCTCGTATATGGTTGTGAATTATTTATATTTGAGGTTAGTTTTCTATTTCTCCCAAAAATGCTCGATAGTTAGGAAATAATTATATATGGTGTATTAGGTGTGGAGTTTGATTCCAATTCTCTTGTAATTACCATTAAGCTTACAAGAAAATTCCAAAGAGCTTCTATCATTATTGATTAATTTAATTTGGAAAACAACATCCATCTATTAATAAATTTAATTTGGAAACTAGAATCCTTATACCTTGTGATTATTGAGCCAAATAGGATTTTCCTTGCCTAAGATAAACAAGCTAAAGTATTAGGGGAGAATGTGTGTCAAGAGTTAATGTCCCCTATGTTTTGATCTAGTTATCGAATTTATTGTAGTCTCATGAGTGTGCTCATTGATAGACTTGCATGTCTCTCTTGCATTTACATTTGAGTGCTACAAACATGTCCAAAGTATTTGCAGGAAATAATAAAGAGAGGTGCTTGCATTTCAAAAGTACTTCTTCTCCATCTCCAAAATATATAACTAAATGTATATACCGAGATTGTCATATCACCTACTATATAATAATACATTTCCATATAAACATTGCATTTACATCCCATCTGGCGTTACTTGCACCTCAAGTGCAATTGCTAGTTAGGTAACATTCTCTAGTGGAGTAGGTTTTGCCTTGACTCATATTTTGAAAATTGATGCAGTTTAGTATAAGACAGTGCTTCATATACAGTAGAGAGAAAAGATCATATGAATTCCCTTCCAGAATTCCTCCTCTGCTGCTGGACTAATCCCATTTTCGCATAAATCAAGTTCCCTCACATAGTTGTTCCATGGTTTAGCTGGGTTTGTCTCAGGAAAATTTTGTATTCACTTGGTATTCATTTAGACAATTTTGCACTCCATGAAGTGCACAATGTGGCAATGCTCAAGTTAAATCAACCAAGAAAACAGAGGATCCAGAGGTATGCATAGAGACAGGTCAATATCAAAGCTTTAAACATCGTCTTACTTTTGTTCATGCCAAAAACAAAACAAAAAAAGACTTTAAGTGTGGCAGTATCATTTACTTGTTATCACAAAGTCGTTAGGGTTTTTAGGCACTGGACCGTTGTGGAGAGTAAGATGAACTTAATCATCCAAGCCATTGTCTAGGAGATTACTACCAGGACTGTAACTAAGTGTGCAGCAGTATCATTTACTTGTTATCACAAAGTCATTAGGGTTTTTAGGCACTGGACCGTTGAGGAGAGTAAGAGGAACTTAGTCATCCAAGCCATTGTCTAGGAGAGATTACTACCAGGACTGTAAGCACTCATTCCCATCCCCTTCAGTTGGTTATCAGGCTTAGAGCAGGGAACAAGACGTTCCATATCTCTTATGTGCTCTGCTGGTTTGTTGCCTACTTAAAAACAACTAGTCTATCCAGTTTCAACAACTTTTACAACAATGCATTTACCACGGGTTAAAATATCACCATGGCATCAATGCAGCACGCTGGTGATGCTGTTTGAGACCTGACCATCACCAGCTCAAAATCAAAAAAATGTTTCCTCCCTTTATTGCGTAACTGGACTGCCTTGAGTGTCAATCAGCCTCAACCTGGTCCCAACCAAACTTCCTATTGTGCTGCAACTGGACTTTGCACTTTTTACTGTTTTCCCTCATATTTCCATGGGATGCATACAGCACCATCCTTGCTGCATGCAAAGTTGTTTTTCTTTATACATACAAAAATCTCTAATAAGGAGAAGAAACAAGTGAGGGTCATAACTCTTTTCTGTTCTACATCTAAAATTTTGCTATAGTTATGCCAGAGTTGCAAATTTCATAATTTTAGTCCAACTAGTAACGTTTTAGTCTGTACAGTTGCACTCTCCAGAAACTTTGGTCATCCCTCCATTACCTGCAAGTGCATATGCATGCCATATGAGAATTGCATGGTGATAAGTTGTATAGCATCGAATTGCTGAACAGTGAACTATACGAAAAAATACACGACTGACTAGTCTCTGTGTAAGCCCAAGTTTATATGGTATGAACTCTGAAAATAATTTTATTGAGGCAATTTTAAAGCATTGACCTCTAACTTCGTGCTGAATTTAACAATAATCAATAATGTGAGGCAATAAGAGGACTTGTACCTAAAATAATTCGCTAAATAATTATTTATGTTATCATATCCATTTCACATCCTGCCAAATATGGATTTTGATACCTTAGAATCTGTGGACCTCCTAAAATGAAGATTAAGATAGGATCTCTTCAAAAGAGATCTTCTCTTACTTGAGTTGAAATTTTTGCGTTGAGAAATTCCACACCAGGTTCCATTTTCTCAGCAGAATTTTTCCTGTGGTGAATCCATTAATTCAATAGGCTTGTATATTTAAAAGCTCATGTCTTTGAAAAGCTAAGTGAAAGAAAGTAAGGGTGAGTGGGAAATTAAATGAAAACATTTGATTTAAAATTGAGAGAACAAGCTACCTAGTTTTATGTAAGAGCTTTTATATTTGAAGGAGCAACTACGGGTAGATAAAGAGCCCATCAAACACCTATTTAGGGCATGATTGATTTGCAGAGATTTCTTGAGCCACAAAAACCTGAACAAGTATGGACAAAATCATAAGCTTTTCCATTACATTCTCCTCCACTTTTGGCAGAGGGCAGCTGAAATTGAATTATTTCCTTCTATTTTCCTCTCTTCCTCATTCTACTTATAAAGGGCCGAGTTCCCTTATTTTAAAAGTTGTTGCTAGCTCTCTTCTTGGACCCACTTGGGCCTCATTTTATTTCATGGTGCCATGGCCCTAGTTTTATCTATGTACGGAAGACAAACCCTTGCATAGCAAATTGCAGTCGTGCATAACTTCAGTAACCAATAAAAACTTTGCGGTTCTACCTTGTGTATTCCTGTCTTTCTTCTTACAATGGTAGCTCCATTCTCATATTTGAGCTATTCTTACCCCCTACATTTGATTTTGCATTGAGTTTTCATCTATCTTGCATATTAATAAGTTCTATGTTGTATTCAGGCAAAGGAGAAACTCATATCCATCCATTTCATTTCTAGTGCATCATTGCCATTTCCTTTTTATGCATCCCTCTAACTCTTTTCCCAAACAAGCTTCCCTTCATGCATTTAGAGTAGGTAGGTTAACATTAGGATAGGAACATAGCCGGCTGACTCCAGAGGTTGCTCTACAAGTTCAGTCCCACATTGGTAGGGCATCCCATGTTGTGACTGAAACGTAGGCTGCATTCAATCGAACATTTCAGACCACTGACAGCTTCAAAATCAATTGTGGTAAAATTAGACCTGCATAACCAACAGGCATTAGTAAGACTTGGATGCAAAGAAATGCTAGAGCAACACTAGATCATAATAATGCTTAGATAAGAATAAGGAATAAAAACATCATCAAGAGCTTTACCATTAGACGAAGACCAATTTCTGGAACAGTAAATCAAAATAAACATTCTAAATTCTATACCGAACTCGAAGGATAAAGAATGGTTAACAAGTGATAAGATTCAAAAAAATTGGTTAAGTTCCTTGCATAACATGAGGGTTTGACAGACTCCATAATTTAATATCAAAGATATAAGCCAATTGTGTGCATAAAGAAAAACTTGACATATATCTTAAAACTAAGGTGAATGATACAAATCTAACTCGGAAAATTTCCGAACAGCTTCAAGCTCCAAACTCCATCCAAATTCAGGTAATCATGCTGACTAAGAATTAGAGTCCATGTTCAACATTCTCCCAACATTATCATGATAAATAAGATGCAGATACAACTTGCATCATTTTGCTACATTAATCCAAGGAAATGCATTCCTTAACATGTATGCCATGATTTAGTGACATGTTTTAATTCATTGAACCACCTAGAGCGTGGTATAAGGATATGTCATGATGTAACCGTGCATACACACACAAACTTGAATGGTATCAACAAATCACAGGGGCCTCATATAAAATCTCACCGGGAAAATTTCTGAACAGCTTCAATCTCCAAACTCTGTCCAAATACAGGTATTGCCCTGGATGAAAATCAGGGTCCAAGTTCATCATTCTCCCAACATTGTCATGATAAATAAGATGCAGATACTACTTGCATCATTCTGTTCCACAAATTCAAGAAATCAAATGCCATAGCATGTGGTTGATTTTATACTGACATGTTTTTAATCATCTAACCCCCTAGAGTGTGGTATAAGGATATGCCACAATGTTCTGTGTATACACAACTCATGAATTGTTTTACTCTTGCTTTGTAGTTTGTACAATGTTTTATCAACTCTCAAGGCAATACAAACCTTGTTGATCTGGCATACTAGTTGCTATGGTTCTGGAATGTTGCAGGGAGAACTCGGCTGCAGTGGTCTATTTAGAAAATGTTTTGTCATTTGCTGATACAAGTAGCATCACCAGTAATCTCCACAGGAACAAAATCCATCCTTAAAATGATGAAAACGATTGATATCCCTCACAAGAATCTCTCTTCTGACTATCTTGGAGATGAACTTGGTGGCAGTGTGGCAGTCCCCACAAACACGGAGGTTCTTGGTTATTTGAATAGTTGTCCCAGGAGCCGTGTTAATAATCCCAAAAGCAATTGCCAGCCTCTCACTATGAGTAGAAAGGGCAAATTCTTTCTCTTCCTCTGCCACATCATGGAGTGCAATACTTGTATCAGGTACATACCCTGCCTTCTTCATTTCCTTGCTCAAGTTCTCCAATAATTTATAGATTTCCTTTGATTGTGCATGTGATCTGTCTCCTCCGATGAAAGCATGGACCTTGTTACTTATTTCAATCCAGCTACATCCAGGACTCTTTTTCAAACCCCTTTCTTTTAGCATTATTCTCAACTTTGTAACATTGTCCCATCTTCCAGCTTCAGCATAAATGTTTGACAGCAATACATAATTTCCAATATTATATGGTTCTATCTCCAAAAGGCGTTCTGCAATATGTTCTCCTAACTCAATGTTGCCATGAATTCTACAACCACCGAGCAAAGCCCCCAACACACTAGGCGAAGGCTCAAAAGGCATTTTTGCAATAAGGTCTTGGGCTTCATCTAGATGCCCGGCACGACTAAGAAGGTCAACCATGCAAGCATAGTGCTCCAGTTTAGGTTTGAGGCAATACTCTTGACTCATATAATGAAAGTATTGCCAGCCCTTATCCACCAGGCCTGCATGACTACATGCAGATAAAACACCTATAAAAGTAACGTCATCTGGTTTCACTCTAGCTTGTTGCATTTGGAGAAAAAGAGCATCAGCTTCCTCTCCAAGTCCATGCATTCCATACCCTGCAATCATCGCATTCCATGTAATCACATCTTTTCGACGCATTTTGTCAAACATTTCACGAGCAACAACTATTCTTCCACACTTGGCATACATATTTATCAGAGCAGTTACAACAGAAACATCAGATTCAAATCCACTCCTAGTTACATAATCATGGATTTCTTTTCCTTTCTCCAGAGCTGCTAAATGAGCACAGGCAGGTAGCACACTCACCAAAGTAACCCGATTGGGTTTGGTTTCTGTCTCTTGCATTTGATCAAAGAGCATTAGGGCTTCATGGAAGAGCCCATTTTGCACATATCCCCCAATCATTGTAGTCCATGAGATCACATTTCTTTGAGGCATTTTGTTAAACAAGTGGCATGCTACCTGTATTCTTCCACCCTTCAAATACCCGGAAATTAAAACATTCCATGAAACCACATCTCTTGTAGGCATTCTGTCAAACACTTGGCGTGCATCGTCTACATTCCCACATTTTGCATACATATCTATCAGAGCTGCTGCAATAAAAATATCAGTTTCGAGCCCAACTCTCACAATGTGATAATGAATCTCCTTACCCTCTTCCAGAGCTAATAGACTAGCACATGCTTTGAGTACCACCGGAAACGTATAATTGTCTGGAGCTACCCCTTCCTGTTGCATTTGATAATAGAGCTGAATGGCTTTTTCATAAGGTCCATCCCTGGCGTACCCTCTAATCAAGGCATTCCATAAGAGGTTATTTCGTTGAGGCGTTTTATCAAACACTTGGTGTGCATTCTCCATGCGTCCGTTTGCAGCGTACATACCAACAAGATGAGTTGCCAAAAGAGGAATTGATGACAACCATTTCTGAGCAGTTGGGCATGCAGCTGCTTACCCTGTGAAAGTGATTTGGAGTTTTGACACGCATTCAACAGATATGCAATGCTTTGAGGGTTATGTGGAGTACTTTTGTGGTCTGAATTATTATTGTACAATGTGCTATGCAATACTGCCTTCACCTGGGTTTCGTTGCGTACTGTGCTACGACGCAGTGAGGTTGTAGTTGAAAGAGAGTGAATAAATCTTCGATCAATATGAAGATAACCCATTTTAAGCTCCTACCATTAGGCAATGAAACTTCTGATTTAGAATTTCTTCTTCTTTGTTAGCAGGTAAGTATGTAGCTCTGCAACTGTTTGATGTCGTCTATTTCATGGAGTCTGGAGAGTTTGGGTTTGAGTTTATCACTTGCTGGAATGCATGTATCTTCGGCTCCCAAATAAACATTTTTATTGTTCGGCTAGGTTTCATTCGCAGCAAGCATATCCCAGACTTATTATTTGAGGTAACCACTCTGTTATTTTAGACAACTTGCAAACCCGACTCAGCCATCAGTTTTTAGGTTGCACACACTCATGGTTTTATACCTTGGCACCTTAGCGTGGCTGCAATTCTTCGCGCGTGTTCTCGCACGCTCTTCCTGCTCCTTGTGCATTTCTCTTCCCGCTTCCCTCCGCGCGCTGCCGCCCTTCCTCCCTTATTCCTCTATCTCCTTCCATTGCCCCTCTGCAGTGCGCCGACGTTCATTCCAACAGCAGTGCGCACCCATTCGCACGCACCTGCTGATTTGCCTTCCATTTTGGTTAAAACCCCTGACATGTTTTCCTGCATGCGCTTCTTTCATGAGCCCCGCGCAATCCCTCGTGCGCACTCATTTCCCCTTCGCTTTCCGCCATGTGCATTTCCTTCGCGCAATCGTTTCCACGCATCCTTTTTTCGCTTGCATACCTTTGTAGATATGCACCTTTTCTTCCCACTCCTCACCTGCACCCAGGGTTGGAAATTGACAAGTTGTAGGCCGTTTTTATGATTACGCCGAAGGCATTCCCCCTATGGTAAAGGGCCTCCGGACGTTTCTACAACGATGTTAAATTTGACGGTCGCTTGGACATTTTTTGACCTTTGACGGGAAGAATGACGGTTATGACGGTCTTGTTGACGTTCTCAGTTTTTCGTCTATTTTCAGCAGTTCTACTTTTTCTTTTTTGCATGCTGAATGCGGGCCTGTTGTTTTTTTAGGTTTTGGATGGTTGTAGCCAGTGCAGAAGTTAGAGCTTTACAATAATTGTCCGCATTATAAAAAGTCCTGAAGTTAATTTGCAACGTTTGGTGGTGGTTGGACGTTTCTGCTGTAAAGTGGAGTTTAAGGAATTTATTTAATTTATTTATTCCGGCCCTGTTTTGCATGCACTCAAGTAGTTTATCTGGGTGTTCCTTCTCCAGATCTATCGATTGCATCAGAAGATTCAAAGATAGGAGATGAGTCGCATAATTCTTCTTCTTCTTCAAAGCGAATGAGTGCGGTCAGAAGGCTGGGATTGTTGTTGGTGTAATGTTGTTGTTGGGGATATTGTGAGTAGGGGAATCTCGAGCAACTCCATGACCGACCCTTCTCGTATTTACAGTGCCAACATTGTGGAAAATTCCTAACATGGGAGGGCAAACCACGGTGGCGCTTTTACCACCGCCTTTACGGTCTTAGAGGGAGGAGATCCGTCCCACAAATACCTCTTTGAGTCACAAGTTGGACCTATTATTATGGCCCAGGTATATGTTTCTGTGTATACAATGTTGTGATGAATCTGTGTCATAGGTAATGGTTTCAGTCACTAATCTCACATAAATGTAGTAAAAAGAGTTCGAAGTATTTTGCGTGCGTCTGTATGACAGTAATGATTTCTCACCCTTATGCCGGCTCTTCTCCTTGCAGATAGAGAATGAATACAAACCTAGGGCTTCATACATGAATTGGGCTGCACAGATGGCCGTGGGAATGGATACAGGTGTGCCCTGGGTCATGTGCAAACAGGATGACGCACCAGATCCTGTTGTGAGTTCTTTTATTTAACTTTGCCCTAATTGTGTGTACATTAAACCTGTTTTGTCTTAGATAATTGTTTTTGTGGGATTTTTCTTGTGTGTTTTAGTCATTGCCCAAATAACCTCCATGAATGGTGTAGTGTGCCCAGGTTTTTTGAATTTATTTTTAAATACTAAAATGTGTTACATTTGTTAAGTAATTGAAAGGCTGGTAGTTGATGCAATGTAAATTTCAGGTCTCTCAGCTGTCTGCATGTTATGTCTTGTACGTAACAGCCTACTCTGAGTAGGCTGACTTTGTATGGTATCTAGATTACTGGGGTTTGAACATATAAAGGATTATGTGTATATAGATGCATTTCTTCTAGATGAATGCCTAGTAAGTCAATTGACGGATGTGTTGGCAATGCATGTTCTGTCTTATTTGTAACAACCTACTCTGAGTAGGCAGCGTTGTATGGTATCTAGATTATTGGGGTTTGAACATATTTAAGATTGTGTATATAGATGAATTTCTTCGAGATGAATGCCCAGTAAGTCAATTGAGGGATGTGTTGACAGTGCACAATGAAATGCAGTTGTTCACGGGTCTGCATGTTATTCTCTGTTTTGTAGTAAAAAATTTTGAGTGAGCTTTCGCTGTTTGACATCTTTTCTTGTCGAACATTCTTGACAGATAAACACTTGCAATGGTTTGTACTGTGACAACTTCGTACCTAACAAACCCTATAAACCAACATTATGGACTGAAGCATGGAGTGGCTGGTATAGAACTTAATCCTTGCTTCTTAATGTTGTTGTTTGAACTCTGAATATTACTTAGAGGGTTATTTTTGTAAGAATGAGCTAGCTGAAGGCAACCGACACTTCCTTAGATCAACTGATTTGTTTTTGTTTAGCAATGCATACTCACTCAGATTTTTAATTTTTTAAAAATTTCATGCAGGGTTCTATTCATATAGGTCCTGCTTTGACACATGTTGAAGTTCGATTGCAATCCATGGAATTGATCCAGAAAAAGATAGGATACCTTTGAAGAAGGTATGCAAAATTGATTTTTATGATTGTTTATGGCTTTGTTGATTTAGTTTTATCTGACAATTCAAAATACTAAATCATTGCTTGCTTCACAGCTTGTGGTTGCAAGGTCGAAGCCTGCTGAATGCTGGGTAAAATTTTTGGTGAGAATATTACCTTGTTAACTTTTGCTTTCATCAGTTGTAAATGACAAACCGAGCTGGCAGCAAATGTCGGTTAACCTATGTATGGAGAAGGTTTTTTTATTTACCAACTGTTATTTACTGTCAAAAGTCACTTAAAATTGCCTAATATCAAATAATATCAAATACTAATCCCACTATCATATCTCATACATGAATCAAGAGCTTAAGCTAGGAGAAACTGGCCACATTGATTTTTTAAAAGTTGATGTTTTGTTGCATACATTCCTTCTGCAAACAAGAAAGCTTTCAGGTTTGGTCTTGCTTGTAATGTTGTGTTGGCTCTGATTTTTTTTCCAGGAACAAGCTTGATAATTAGCCTTAAAAAGTGCTTAGGTTTGTAATGAATATTAGAACTCTAACATGCCGCATTTGCTAAGATTCAGTAAGAGAACATGCCAAATACAATCAGAATCCCTTTGCCTTTTACATCATCATGTTGGGGACTATGTTTCTTAGGGATCCCATGCTCACCATCTACAGACTATCAGGAGTATAAACAGACTTTTCATATTGTTATTCAGTACATAATCTCATCTGCTCTATTGTTCTTGTTGTGTTCTTTGATCACATGCTTGTTTTCTAAACATAAAATCTTTAAATAAGTTCTTCTATCCTAAGCATAGTTGTTATATATGTGTATTAATGTCGCATTCTTTGTTGTTGGTAGTATATTGATATTAAAAGGTTGATATGTGGTTACTGGCTAAATATTTTCATGCTTTGATATTTAGGAGGCTAAATATTTGTTTTGACACTTTAGGTTGTCGAAATTAGCAAAAGAAGTAAAGTGAAGTATTAACTCGACAAAAAAACTGGTCTGATCAAGGTAAGCTTTGTTTATTTTTTGTCTTTGAAAAATTACATTTCTTCTAATTGCCCTTTTCTTTACACTGTTGCTTTGAGTGGGCTCTATTCCATTCTGGGGTTCACAATTTTTATTGTGTGATTTATATGCAGGTTGATCGGATTTTGTACTCATCAGTTGTTTATCCTCATAATTATGGGTTCATTCCACGAACATTGTGTGAGGATAACGATCCATTAGATGTATTGGTTCTCATGCAGGTAATGTAGCCTAAAATAGTATCACTCATGTATGCTCTCTCTCTCTCTCTCCCCTCTCCCTCTCTCTCTCTCTCTCATACAGTATTAGGCAGATGCTTTCATATTTCTCAATTGCCTTTAAGATGTTCTAACACTGCCCACCGCCCTGCCCCCTCTTAGAAATTTGGAACCACTTTTTGTGTTAGTTGTTAATGCATATTGTGTACGCACTCTAGATGTATTTTTTGACCGAAAATTTTCACTTTTTAGATGTTTGTGATTAAGAAAATATTGTTTTCGAAAATCAACAGGAACCTGTTCTTCCGGTGCTTTCTTCGGGCTAGAGCAATTGGCCTGATGCCTATGATTGATCAGGTATGCATCTATAATTTGGTGTATTGGAAATGATCCTAAGTAGGCATCTTTAGTACCTCTATTTTTTAAAATGCTGGAACATAGATGCCCTAGGTTTTTAAGGTGAATTTTTGTGCTTTGTTTAATCTATAAACCATTAGTACTTGGTAAAATTATATAGAGGATAAATACAACTAACATGCTGGCTATTTTGAAATTCAAGATTTTTCATATATGCTTTAAGCCTTTAACCTGAAGTCTATATTCAGAGTAATACCTGCTTTTTATTTTGACAGAGAGAAAAGGATGACAAGATAATTGTTGTTTGTGCTGATGATCCCGAGTTTCGTCATTACAAGAACATCTCAGAGCTTCCTCCTCATCGCTTACAAGAAATTAGGCGTTTCTTTGAAGATTGTATCCTTTGTTTAATAAGAAAGTTACTCCACTGAATATGTTTTGTTACAATTATTTCTAATATTATAGTGCGCTATCAAGGTTATCTTTGTACACATTCTATATGCAGATTCTTAGTTTTTCTTAACAGCATAAAGACGAGAAGAACGAGAACAAAGAAGTTGTTGTGAATGAGTTCCTGCCGGCATCTACTGCTTGTGAAGTTATAAATCACTCAATGTAAATAAAGCTTTACACCATAATTTTATGTTTATGAATATGGTATTTAGAACTAGCTCAAGAGGTGGAAGGACTAAGCTTGAGTTTTGATTTATGATTTTGCAGGGACTTGTATGCCACGTACATTGTGGAGAGCTTGCGAAGATGAGAAGTGTATCTCTGGGTTTCTAAAGTAAATTCAAGTTAACTTAGTGGTGATATTGTTCCATTTAAGGACTGGTGATAGAGATTTGCTACCTATCACCACAGTGTTTTGAAAATTGTTAAGAGTGCAGGAAAACTTGTCTAATAGGTTCCTTATATTTTTGTAGCTTATGGGTGTATGTAGTATATCAGTATGGCAAAGTTTTTGTATGTTGCAACGTAACATGGCCAACATGCTTTATTGTATTGTGCCTTTGATAATGGTTATAAAACATATTATATGTAATTTGGATAATTTGTTTATAATTTTTTCTTTCTGGATTATTGCCTAGGCAGAAATTTTTGGGCATCTGGTATTTGTTTAGTAGTATAGGGTCCTTATGTGTTACAATAATTGAAACTTGTCTGACATGGCCATGAGTGCAGAAAAAATTATTTTAAATTGACCCAAACTATTATAAAATGAAACAACAATATTAATTGCTGCAGTTAAATATGTCGAATTGTCCTAATTTGTGTTTTAATGATGTCTCATTACTATCAATTACCATATTTGAAAAGCAAATGAATGTTTTATGTTTGAATAACACAAAAATTTAGTGACTCGACAACTTTTTCTTGGCATTTACCTATCATGGATTTCCTTTCGTCATAGTCGTATATCACTTAGGTTGTAACACGGGACTACAAAATTTAAAAGTTAGATAGGTTGTAACTCAGTTTTTGTTGAGTATTAGTCTAGATTAGGTTGTATTGGCACACTATTGCTTGTGTTTTGGGCTGTTATAGGTCATGTTCACCTTTGTATTTCTCTCGTCTCTTCCCTCCTTTACCCCTTCCAGTGTTTCTATGGATTTTCTTAGAAATGTACAATGTGCATTTTTTTGGTGGTAGGCCCTTTTGACCCACTTTTGGTTTTGGTTTTAGTTTTGGTTATGATTCAGTGTTGTAAGGTTTTTTCTTGGTTCGGGTGAATTGTTTTTTGGCTTGGAAGCTCTGAAGCTCTGGGATTTGGTGTCACTTTGGGGAGTCACAACCTGCGAGAGGAGAAAGCCTATTTTTGATCATATGTCGGTAAATCATACATTTAATATAGAATAAGACATATTTTTGTTATTTTATTTGTAAGTCTTACTAATATTATGATAGGTTAGGGAGAAATTATATTTCCATCACTGGAAGGACATTCATATTGTTTAATTTATAGAAGCTAGAGTTTTTGGGTCCTTTTTGATCTTAACAAATGCTTTGCTGAATTTTGGATTTCAAGTGTCTATTCTGGGCTTTCTCAAGATGTACGCTAAGGGTTTGTCCCAAACACGCCCAGGTTACGCCAAACTCCAGCATACCATGACATGTACCTATTTATGAATCCTGTCAAGGCGTACCTAGCTACCTGGTAAAAATTTTTATCTGACAATTGAAAATACTAAATCATTGCTTGCTTCACAACTTGTGGTTGCAAGGTCGAAGCCTGCTGCATGCTGGGTAAATTCTTTGGTGAGAATATTACCTTGTTAATTTTTGCTTTCATCAGTTGTAAATGACAAACCGAGTTGGCGGAAAATGTAGGTTAACATATGTATGGAGAAGGTTTTTTATTTACCAACTGCTATTTATTGTCAAAAATCACTTAAAATTGCCCACAAGAATATGCCTCTTACTTCTGGGAAGTGAAAGGGAAAATCGTAGCTTTTTACATTGCATCATTCAGTGCAATGTCTGTATGTAATTTGCATTGAGTTAGATCATTGTTGTCACGAGCGGTTGGATATCTTTATACAATACAACATTTTCTCTTATTAAATGTGTTAAACAAGCAGTTACTAAATGCTCACATACTATAAATTCCCACCAATTAGAACCCCTTATTGGTAAATTTTCACCTCCTCAATGGATTCCAGCAGAGCTTGTGTCAAAATAAGAACCTCATTGTTGAAGTTCTTGTTAAGCTTAAAATTGAGTATGAGTTGAGTTCCACAACAATGATTGCATAGTACTGACTCATACACTAACACACACACGTTGCATAGGGAGACTTGTTCCAGTGACTCAAATGGGTGGGGGGCTCTAAATGTTTGTTTCTGCATTCCATGTTTTTAGACAATCTGTCCACAGAGCACTCGTTGCAGATGTTTTTCCTTCCAATTGCACTTCCTTCCAGAATAAATGATTGGAAGACTTGGGACCCAATGCAACTAATTTCTCTTACGAATTTGTAACAAATTTGATATGTACAAATAGAACCTTTCAATGTAATGCTTCATCTATATTCATACACTTACAAAATCAATCACACCCATTATCAATCGACTACAAAAGTAATAACTATCCCTCCAAATCAAATAACATATACCATTCGGCGTTCACATTGCATTGTACACATGCGATCGCTAGTTTTAATCGTATTTTATAGGGGAAATTTTTTAAAAACCGTAGATAGTGACAAGGCTAAATTTTTGAAAACGTAAATTTTTTAAAGTGGTTTATATAAAAACATAATACCCATTTATATATCTATGAACAAATTATAGATATATCTATAAAAATTACTGGAAATTACAGCCAGTTGAAAGAGCTAAGCCATCAATAAATTTTGATTTGACAGGCACAAATAATTTGAAATTCTAGGCTGCGTGCACCTCTCTGCACTCGCTCACAAATCTCTTCATTCTTTTCCTTTCGCGTCATTGTTTCCATGCTTTGCACCAAGTGTCCAACCTTCTGCGCCGCTTATGGTGTGTCACATGTCAACTGTTAGATGAAGTGTACAACACACAACCTATAAGAACATCCTAAGCGTACGTCGAATCGTCACAACAAATGAAGGCATGACACATATCGAAGCGACAAAAAACTCAAACAATCAGCCGTATCTTTCGCTTAATAAGCACACGCCATGTGTCATTGTGTGTTTAGTTTGCACTATAGACTTCAAATTGTCATAACTTTTTCTACAAAGCTTAGATCCGCTTGCTCTTGGTCTTGTTAGAAAGTTGCTAACGTGGGCCATGCTCGGGGTATTCAAAATTAGATTTTGGTGGGATTTGGTAGGTGTAAAACAAGAAAACATCAGTTGGGTCATTAATGCACAAATTCAATTAGCTCAACCACCCAGATTTGATCCGATTTGGTCTCCTTCTTCCAAAACCTAAACAAACATGGGGAAGCGAGATCTAATAGTTTTGTAGACATTTATTGTTGGTGGTTAGTGGTTGGATGTTTGAATATGAGTTTCCCTTTTCTTTCTTGTCTTCTCCTCTTCTTTCTTCTATAAATAGTAGAACATTGCTCATTGAAAAATGTTGGACCCTCTTAGTTTACCAAGTGTATTGTTCAAAGCTCTGTTATTTATCATTTTGAGTTGCAGGCCTCAAATCTGAGTCATTTGCATGGAGATCCTTGCCTCTCTCACCATTGTAATTGATTGTGCATCACTTGGAAGCAATAAAAGTTGTATTTTGTGGCTATTCTCTCTGTCTAGTTCGAGTTTTATTGCATCTTCTTGCCTTCTTTTACATTGTTGACCTACTATGCATATTTTATATCTCTTGTAGGGTTTTTTTGTTTGTTGTGCCCTTGAAAATGGATGTGTATGTGCATTTCGGACCATGGCACACGTGTTTTCCTTCTCGCATGCGTTTTCCTTCATTTTCACTCAAAGTTGAGTGTGTTCATCCCCCTCTTTCTAGTGCTATCACCTCCCCTTAGCATAGGTTTCCCTTTCATGCATCTCCTTCTCACCCTGGTCCCTTAGAATTATAGAACTAGCTTAATTTCCCTTCATATGAGTAGTTTTTAGCCGTATAAATAGGTATATGGAGTTGGCCTTCTTCGGAGGTCTATCTCGATTCGCAAGGTCCACAACTTGGAGACAGGTCCCACATTACCTTAAAGCCCCAATTCATCTTGATGGGACGGATGCAAAGTTGAGCTCCAACAATTATGATTACTATGTTTCAATCTTTAGAATTTGGTATTGTGTTTGCCAACGCGAATGCAAACAACCCACTCCTCTTAATTTATTTTTTTGTTTTTATGTTGTGACAATCATATGTGAAATGTACAATGGAAACGTCAAAAGGTATCTTGTGAAGAAGTGAAAGTGGAGGGAGATAACAATGGGAGAGGAAGAGGGACAAAGAAGGAGTTTGAGGGTGGGGAAGTGCAAGGGCAGGGGAAATTGGAATGGGGAAGCAATTCGAAACTCCACACTCCAACCACCACATGAGATTTTGTTAATCATTTGAAGTAGAAAAGGCATTTTGTAGAAGACATGGATGCAAATGTTTGTGGAGATATCTCATAATGTAAAGATTGGACGAAGAATACTGATCAAATGGAAAATTGTTTGAAACTCTAGCTCTTGCATATATTCGTTAGTTAGAAATCACATAAATGTAATGGAAATCGAGTGCACGTTTCATGGGACACAACATAGACATGAAGACGTGTAGTGGGTGTAACATCGAAAGGTAGCAATTGCATGTAGTTTTAGGATAAGGGGTTTCTCTCTATGTCAGTGAACAAGTATCAGTAATATTGATGAAGATTGTTTGTACCCAAATAATATCTACTATCTGGTGTTCCAATTTACAAGCATACTTTTCGATTGTAAGTTCGATTAATTGGAGAAAAATTAGGCGACGTAGGACCACCCATCAATAATTGATCCCTTCAGGGATTGGACATAGGAACGAAAGGAAGATTTTGTCTATCGATTGAGCTTTTCTATCTTACTATATTACTTTTTATGGCAAAGGCATGAACGGAAAGTCGAAAATAAAAATTGCCATTAAGTCATGCTTGAACAACCAAAGTAATAATTGTGGTCCACACTATGCTACTTATCATAATTTTATAATCACATTTCTTACTTGGAGTGGAAACACCAAGAGAATGTGTCAAAAAGTACAACTTAAGGGAGCCAAACATCGGAGAAGGCATCATCGATATAAACCCCACAACCTCGATGATTGTGCCTCCATTATTATCGCTACTCCTTCTCTCTCCAGGAGATCAAACACTACATTTAACCATTAATAACTAACCTATTTAAAAGACTACATAAAAAGACTAAACTATTTAATAATAAAGGTCATAATTCATTTTCAAAACTTAATAACTAAAGTGGTATTTAAAAGACTAGATAAAAATTCCATGCAAAACAAAATCGAAGTAGGAGTGAAATGGCAATGGATGGTAAGAAGAAATTACCCACCATGGACTTGCAAAAGAGCATGAAGACGTTAGTATTGGACGAAAGCGAAAAATTGTTCTTTTAAGTCGAAACCCTCTTCCGCACAAGGATCTTGCAGGTCAGCTGAATGGTAGCTAGGCTTTCTGTGGCAGGATACGTGTTACAAAAAATAGATCAAGTTTCGTCAAACAAAGAAGAACGTCTGCAGCTCCTCGCGTACATGTCAAGCAATATACGATGAGCTACCTAAGGAAAAGTTGGAGGAGGTCGTTCAATTCATCGTCAAGGGATCCATTTTGTGTGTTTCACAATTAAAATCTAACGTAATCTAGTGCAGGTGTTGATCATCGCAAGGCATGGTGTTGATCATCAAATTCCCTTGCTGGCATAGTTGTTTCTCATAGAACAAACGCCTTTCGGCGTAAGAAACTTACAAATCTCCGTGTACGCTCCGGCTGGAACTGAGAAGAATAAGAAGACAATTTGCCCAGCTTCAAAGTTAGAAAACCTAATTTGTATTGTTTTACACATTTGTAAGTACTGTATCAATGACCAAAAATTGTTTAGATCGCGCGCTCTTAAAAATCCCACGGATTAATGGAGTTTTGTGAATTAAATGTCGATTTTCAGAAAAATTGCGAATCTGTTGAGACTGTAAATCAGATGTTGCTGGAAGCAACTAATCTGAGATTCCTGATTTTCCCACGATTTCTGTTTCTATCCTGTGTCGTAGTAGGAAAACACAACTGATCTCGTTCCCTAGCAAGTGAAAGTGCAACTGTATTCCATGCCCTAGTAGGGAAAATGCGATTGTATCCATGCCGTAGAAAGGAAAATGTGATTGTATCCAGTGCTTTAGAAGTGAAAATACGGATGTAACTCTGTGTCCCTTGAAAATCCTCTGAGACAGATTGAAATTTGGGATTGTTAAATTCGTTTTCACTCACAATCTGGCTTGAACATACTACCTTCAAGAATCCACGGATTTTGTCTCTCAAATGACTAAAACTCATCGATTAGTGACTGAAAATTCATCGCCCTCGAACCCTTCAAAACACGACTGAAACTCTGCGTTTTCGCTGTAAATTCGGAACCGTTTAGATGGTAGTCGATGCAGAGTTTTTGGACCGTTGGACGTTGTCCGTAGGGGATTTTCTCATATAGAAAACACATTTCGGCATAACTAGCAATCACACATTGAATGTGCAATGGGTACGCCGACGGAGAAATGTTATTATCGTAAATGTTAGAATAGTGAAATCTATTTAGAAATAGAACAAAACTTGTGCACTGAGGAAGTGAGAAAGATATAGAAGGGGGATGAAGAAGAAATGAGAAGGGATTTTTTTGGTGTAGCGAGCAATATAAGGTGGGATTAAAAATTAAGTGTAGAAGTAGAATAAAGAAGCCTTAAACTCTATTGTAGGAATCATGGAAGGGCATGTAAAAGAGTGATGGGGAGGTATGGAAAGATGTATATATTAGAAGTCGGAAAATATGGAAGAGAAGTGAGTTTTGCCTCTTCAAATTTCCTAATATTAACATGAGGGACCAATGGCATTTTTGAGAAACACGGAGAGGTGTAGAGGTATTGGGACCATGGAGATAACTATGAATGTAAGCCCCTATCTTTCGGTCTTTGTCAATTTCAATCATCACCTTCTACAAAGTAAGGCCTTGTGATTTATTGATTGTTAAATCCCAAGCCATTTTGAGCGACAATTCCTCGTAGGCACCTCTTAAAATTGGAGGGATTGGAACATGCAATGCATTATTTGTATTCCAACAAAGCCCAATGTGCCTTTCGAGTTTGACCACAACAAACATGGCTAGTTCAAGCGGTGATGTCGAGTTGTTGTAGACGATGTCAATAATTGTCCCAATTACACCATTTATAAGGTCCGTTTCAACCCACAAATTTGTTGTAAGCATAACTTTTTGATGTTTGCAAAGAAGAATTTTATGTTGGAGTTGATCATCACCGACGTCCCCTGGATTGCTATATGTACGGTCACTGTGTTATTGATTGGGCTATAAGAAGGTTCAAATATTTAAGCATATGAAGGTTATAACAATTGACAAACTCATTTTTTGCAAACAAATGGGGGCGATTGAAAACAATGAATCTCTTGTTCTAAAAGGTGTGTACCAATGTGAAACATAAGGCTTTCTCAATCTTCGATTCAAGAAGATGCATCTTGAATGTGTAGAAGGAGTTCATGAAAATGAACTGTCTTAGGTTGGACCCTTGTTTGGAAATATCATTTGTAATGTGACGGATGAGGGAAAGCTCCTCCATAAGTTGGCCCCATATGAGTGACCCACATATAAAGGAATGTCTTTGACCGAAGGCAATCGACCAAGGTCACCAATGAGAATGATAGATCTATTACCAAACACATATGTCTTGAAATGAGGAAAAGTTTCACAAAGGTGGTAGTGCACCATAACAAGTGATTTGGGACCAACGAAGCTCAACTCATCGGTGCGTATATATTGAATATGTTTGAGGGAATCTGAATGGTTGGTAATATCTCGACCATCTAATGGATTTATTTCTTTGGTGGGTATGCATCAAGAAGCATGTATAATAGATGTTGAAATGTTGAAGGTAATGCCAATGGTGCAAGTAATAATAGGGGAATTTTTCTTTCCTTGTATGTGGGTGAGAGTGCTAATTTGATTGCATTAATGAGATCTTGTTCTTGTAATACCTTGAATTATCGGTTTCAATGGAGGAATTTGGTCTCTGTGCATGAAATGATGAATACTAATGTCAAAAGAAAGTTTTGTTCCAACAAAAAGGGGAAGAAGGCATTGTGGTGGATGATTAATTCTTGGTGATATTTCTTGTAACCTTGCTAGCCTCAATGAAAGGACTAATCTCTTGTCAATTAGAATGAATTTTATCCTCCCGGTAGTGGAAGGTTTCAAATTCATGGTGTTCCTATATTTCAAGGCTATCCAAACCCATGTGGCTTTCGGGATGGAGCTTCCCAACAATAGCTCCCATTCATCCAAATGACCAAGGAGACTTGTATTGTCTTCATCACTACATGGATCCTTGCTTGAAAATTGATTGTCATCCGATGGAGTACAATTGACATTCCAAGGTTGGTAATTATTTTGAAGAATTTCCAAGTTAGAAATGATTTGATTAGGAGTGGTGCTTACGTCGGTTGAAATGTTGTGAAATGACTTGTATAGAAGGATTTTAGCCCAATAAAATCTTTCAAAAGATGTTGAATCACGAGCACACAACTAGAAAAATTTGGGCAAGGCCCAAATAATTGTGGGCATAAAATGTGTCTTCCATTTATCCCCATTACATAGCTTGTTGAAAAACCATGTTCTATTTGTTTGATAAATGACAAAGACTCGATGTTATATGTCATTGTTTGTAGGAATCGTAGATAAGATATTATTCCCAACAATGAGGCTTTGATTTAGTGACTTGCCTTAAGACCTTCTTACCAAAATTTAAGGAAACAAAAGAACAAGATACAATTTCTACAACATGTGGCAAGTTTCTTGTGCACCGATATCATGCTCAACGACACTCTCGGTAAGCATTTTCGAAAGGAAATATGCACTAGTTGATTAGGTGTGACAATGGTTGAAATCATGGAGAGCATTTGATGGTAGTTTGAGAACACCTCTCTACTTTCAAGTATATTTTGAAATGTATTTTAGAACCGCATAATGGGAGAGCACAGTGATAGTCAATGTTAGATCTCTATATGGATAACATGTTCGGGTGGGGATGTTAACCTATCATCATTTTTAGAAGGAAGATACATTGCTTTCCCATCTTCCTCAATGAACAATGACAACTCTAGATGCATCTCCGGGTGGGTGCAGAACGACATTACAATCCTACACTCTTTTTCACAAACATGTTTATTTTAAACATTTGGTGTGGTGCTAAACATGATCAAGAAGCTCTTAAAAGATAGAAAGAGGATTGACGGTGAGTATTTTTGTTGTGTCTAAAAGGAAGAGATCATCTTGTATGGGCCGGTGTACATGTTGTGCTCACTAAAAGACACCTTGAGGTTTCCATGCAAAAAATAGCTATCAAAGTCATTTTTCATTGCCTCTATAGAAATTGGGTCACCCTAGTCCAATGTTTCAACATATGGTGCATTATGAAGCCACAAAAATCCATGCACATGTTTGGATCCTCTATGTTGCCTTTCGTATTTGTCGGAGGAAATAAATATGATTAAAAGGAATTAAGTTAAGAGGAGAACAAAAAAGGAAGGAAATATATTACTGTACTAATAGTCACATGCCCCAAGATGATTTTCGAGGACATCCTCATGGAATATTATGATTTTTAGTGAAATTATGCAGAGACACAATGAGGATTGGAAATAATGTTAAGGTTTCTCTAATGTTGAATCTCTTGAGCATCTAATGGGGATTTCTAGCCATAACACTATGAAGGTCTAGCCATTTTGTGTTTGTTGCGATGAGAGTAAAGAACAAAGTTGGGTTACCTAATTGCTTGATCATATAAGAAACCTCAATTCTACTAGGCAACCAAAAGAGTGGGTGCCTTGAAGATTGGTTCCTATTTTCACCCTTTTTGAGTTTGATTAGGGTTTTACAACTATAATCAAACTAGGAATGAAATAAATGTTATAGGGGGTTATTTTGATTAATTAACTTCCAACATTAACCATTCAATATCATAATAATGCATTAATACTTGCAAAAAATGTACATGATACAATACAAACTCACAAATACATGGGATTGAGTGCACTTAACTAATTATAATTGATTTTGGGATGATCTAGGTAATATGAATGTTGAAACAAGAGTTTCTTTACCTGAAAGTTATTTAAAAATGAGACTATGAGTTGAATATCTTTAGGGGTAGGATCATACAAGTAGGGCAAGAAATGTTGAACAATTTTCCCCTTTATGCGGTTTTGTACATGCTCAAAATCCGTAACCCATGAATTTTTGGGTTTTTTGCTTGTTTGATTCACTTCATCGTTGTCTATTAATCACTCTTGATCACACTACGAGGGTCTTTGAATAATCTTCTCAAGCCTTCAAAACCCTAACTTTGAATGATGTCCTAAAAAAACAAACATTAATTGGGTTATGGGTACCCATGTGCACCATTAATGTTGGCACTACTCTAAAGAGGCCTCAAGCCACATGTCGTTCTCTACCTAGCATGTGATATATAGCTGTAGTGCAATAAAATTGGATAGCTTCTCTTTGAAAATGCTTGACTTGAGTTTCTCTCTTGTGAAATATACTTGAGTGGGTAACTTTAAGTGTGTAGAATGTGGGAATCGAGTTCCCTAGATCTAGTGGGAAGCTTCAGGACCTATAGATAGTGCTTCTCTAATGAGTGTGCAAAGGTATTTTTGGAATGTAGGGATCTTTGGGTGCCTTTTGTGATAGGTTTTACAACATGAGTCCATAAAAATGCTTGAGTGCTAGGTACTAAATAAAGTGAGTTTCACTTACTTATATATATTTTTGAAGGTGATTTAAGTTAGAAAGGATGATTGAGGGGAAGTAAATTATCCAAAGAATAACATGTAACATGAATTTAGGGACCAAAGTAAGTTGGGTCAAGACCATACAATAGGGTCAAAACCACATGATGTTCCTACCCATGTTGTACATTTTAAACCCAAGAGTGCAAACCTGCAATGTGAAGTTTTGAAGCTAACAATTATAGTTTTTAATGTGTTTCATACAATCAATTCTAAAAAATTCAATAGTTGAGTATATAAGATCAAGCAAACCAAACAAGAGACCCTAGGATATAGCATACAAGAATGTGTGAAGTGCATTTGTTTGAGCAAGAGAGCAATGTCAAAAATAGTATTTTTAATGAGTATAATTAACAAATTTAAGTGTCTATAGTTCCAAATTGCATCAAACTATTAGGAAGACCATCATTGGGGAAGTCTCAAGAAGAATTTGGCAAAGATCTCCTACAGTTGATGGGAGTCCATGCTTGAGATATTGTTTTATGAATATTAATGTTGTTTCCTAAATATTGTGACACATTATGAGGATTGCGAAAAAATATTTGAATTATGGATGGGAGCTAAAGCACCATCATTGTAGTGCATGACTAATATAGAGTGTACTTATGAAGCTGAAATTCTTTCATGCATGGTTCTTTAAATATGGATTTCCCTATTGAAAACAAAGTTAGGAATTCCATCAAGAATATTCCTTCCGTGTTGTTCTAATTTACAGGGGAAAGTCCAATTTTTGACCCAGCCAATGCGATTGAAGACTCTTGGTCAAACACAAGTAAAAATCGGTGAATTTCCTCTTATTCAATACATGTATTTTGAATGGACAACATAAAAGATGATATAAGGCTAGCCATATCAAATGAGGTATATGATTTTGGGTTAGTAACCTCCGAGTCATTTTCATGTGATTTAGGAATATCTAGTGTAATATTGTTTAGTAAGGATGAAACATGTGTTGAGTCAAAAGGAAAAGAGGCAAGATCATAATTATCAATCAAAACATATTTGTACTATGGATCATGTGCTATTTTAAATTGTAGTGCATTCCAAACATGTGACTTGCTAACATAAAAATTAAAACTGTGTATTGTGTATAAGTATTGTCCACTTCACCAAGGCGACATGGAAGATATTTGGAAATGGAGGAGATGTTTTGAGGGAAATTGATGGTATGTCTTGTGTATTTAAGTTAATCTCCACGAGCTTTCTTCGACCTATAAAATAGGATTAACTCTTGAAATCAACATTTATTCAACCTATGTCAAGGACTATATAAAAATTGGTTGACAACCCAGGTCCATGTTGTTCCATGAGGTGAAGCAATGTCCATTTATTTTAAGATTGCATCTACGAAAAGTATGTATGACTCAGTAATTTCTTGTTTTCATGGTGGGTAGTTCTCTAAATAGATAGAAAAGGTGTTAATCTTAGACAAAATATATATTATTTTTGAACATTCATTGAGCTTCAAAGGAGGATGGGGAGGCTTAGTAGGAGGGTGGTTGTGGAGAATAGGAAATAACATGAGAGGACCATTGTGGTTCTTGTGAAAGATGAAAGTTAAATTTATAAATTCTAGGAATTATGTATTGGATGGAGTTATTCTTGTGATTGATAAAGAAGTATTGTTGCAAGGTAGGACTTCCTATAGATTGTTCTACATTAGGAATGATGTGGTAAAAATTATAATTTTTGGATGTTATTTACAATTTGTGGAGTGTTTAATGAAGATTCTGACAACTGAAGTAACCGGGATTGGGAAATCCATCTAATAAATTTGTTTATTGATGTACTATATCTGAAATACGATGAGTTGGTGTGTTTAAGATTGTGCTACAACTACATTTCTGGGAGTGTAGAGTGTTTCCACGATTTGCACCTATTATCATAAGTGGTTTCTTTATGAGCACAATACCAATGACATTGTTTCTCATTTATGCTTGCTCCATTGTAAGCATAATGTTAGCACCTTTGTGCCCTTATTTCAAGGGTTGACATTTTAGATCTACAAATTTTTGAAACATGACCCCAAAAAGGGAAACATGATGCATAAAAATTGTGGCTTGTTAAAAGAACACACAAACATAAGAAAGTTGTAAACATATGAACAAAGATAATTCTGTTAAACTTTAGATAAGAATGAAAATTTTTAGTGTTAAGATTTTTGTAATGTTGTGTAATTAAAATCCATTTCATAAGTGAAATTCATCAAATCATTGAAAAATGTTGAGTAGAAAGATATTTCCTTTTAGATATTAGAGGTAATACACGTTTTAGTAACATACATTGCAAAATGTTGTACAAGAGAGACAATTTTGTTTACTATACATAACAGCTTTGTTTCCATAGTCAACGAGGCCAAAGAAGGAAGCCATTTGTTTTTATCATACATGATGCAAATCCCTAAAGGAAAAAGAGTGAAAAATCCATATAGTTTCATGTCATGTACATGATAAAATCATAAAAAATTCCAAAAGGATGAGGAATATGAGACATGTAAAAAGTACGTACATGAAAAGGCATGAAACATTATGGAAACCAAGGCAACGAAGAGGTTGCAGAAGATCTAGATTTCACATAATTTAAAATGACACGTTTCAAATATTTCTTTCCTCAATATGTATCTTTCTTGATGGAAAGGCGAATGTGAACTCGTGCCCAATGACATGGCCTATGATGTGACGCCGTAAATTAAAAAACACAAAAATAACTAAGTTTAGAGGTGAAAATTATGGAATATATTTTTTGTTTCATTTTAGAAAGAATTAATGAGAAGTGACAACAAGATTCCATTATTTGAAATATTGACACATTGTTGTGCGGATGACAAACCATCTTGTTTGACTTAACACACGATGTGATAGTGTCAAGGTATGGCGATTACATATCAGCGAAGACAATAACCATGCGGATGTTTTAGTTCCACGGGTAGCCTCTAAGGCTACATATAATTTATTACACTAATATTTATATACGTCATATAAATATAATTACACTTATATTCATGGAATAAGCTATACTAAATCTCACTTAAGTGCACATGACCCCTAACATTCATAACGTTATATATCAACATTTTAGTCACTTAAATCGGCTTTACAATTAATCTAACTAGAATATCTTAATCTACCCATATATTTTCCCCATTATTTGATTAAAATCAAAGGGTTTAAATGATTTTCTAAGTTCAAAAAGACTATATAACCTACATGGATGCAAAAATTAGATAGTATATTATAATTATAGAGGTAAACCATATTATAAATTAAACTCTAGGCTCCTAATAATCACAACCCTAAGTTATAAAAATGATAACAATTATATTATATTGGAACTCGTTTTTTCCATATTGGGACCCATGTTCCTTAAAGCAATTAAAAACATTATGTTAATAAGCATGGATGTGACCTATTTTTAAACTTGGTAAACTTGAATCCAAGTGGAGAGGAGGATGCAATATGAGTCCTTTGATTGGGAAAACCATCTCCCTTATATCTAGGGATCCTAGGAACCCTAATCTTCCTAAAGAATTTTTTTCCCTTTATCTCCCTCATTTCATTTTACCTCTCTTGTTTTTATTTCCGTTTTTCACTTTCTATTTTTATTTATCGCAGGTATAAGGGATAAGCTTCAAACAAGGGGAGGATGTGTATATATTCACATATACAAGGGTATATGTAATTGAATATGCCATATAGATATATACATACATACATATATGTATGTATGTATATATATACATACATATAGATATAAAACATACATATAAATACACACACACACACACACATACATACATACATATACATATATACATATATCTATATATACACATATATATATAAATATATAAATATATATACATACATACATACATACATACATACATATACTCTTGTGTGTGTGTATTCATATATATGCTTAGAATAGGCCCTACGGTGGCCAAATAGAGGGTTGAATATGTATTACATAGTTGACCATGGTGTGAAGGGGCCACAAGGGTGAAGGGCGTGACAAGGATGTGTGGCAAGACGACATGGTCGTGGATGAAAACGGCATAGGGAATGGGTGTGGGTAACGGCTTCGGCCATCCCCATAGGCCATATGGAGAGTGGGGGGTTGTGTGTCATGTATAGGCCGTGGCCCTCCTCACCCATATATATATATATATATATATATATATATATATATATATATATATATATATATATGTATGTATGTATGTATGTATGTATGTAGACACACAATCATGCACTTCAAGTAATTATCTAGTCTCGATCACATACTACTATTCATATGATTCCCAAGTACGAAGAGTAATGATTAACCCATGTCTTTGGCCACTTTTCTTTGCTTTATGCTTTTGATTTCAGTCTTACACTTGTACTTTCTCAGTCTATCTTTTCACCTATCGACATGTGTCACTCACTGACACCAACGCCCAGCCTAGGACGTCGCGTTGCAAGCGCCCTCGTCCCCTTTGGGCGCCCTTGTCCTCTTTATACTTTGTTCACACTTTTTGGGTCCTTTATAGCCATTTGAGCATCTTATATTTTTGGTAGTCAGCCTTTTTGGGGTTAATTATGAAATTCAAGAAAAGGAATCATATAAATATAAAGTTATGTGATCATAATAAGGGACCAAACACTAAGCATCTACTATCTCCACCTAAGGTTGCATCCATCAAGGCATCTAAGAGCTCCATTACATCCATCTAGCTCCATCACAAGGGAAAATGATGGTTCATCTACATCACACTTCATAGGAGGGGAGTTTATTATTTCCACACACACATTATTTACATTCTACATATAGTTACTTGCTTGCTACTTCAAGTGCGACATGCACAAGAGTAACCTAGGGCACAATTCCACACACACACACAAAACTACATTGAGTCTGAGATGTAGTACAACACTCAATTGTAAGTCCACCATTGTGGCGGATAAGGACAATCTGACTCCTCATTTTGCATCTTTCTTTTTTAGGATTTGATGTCTATTTAAGGGTTTTGTGGGTGCTTTCTTCATTGCAGGTTTACAAAGTGGCCTCAACGATATTACAATGATATACTCGCAACAAAAGGTGAACAAGTGTGAACCTCTTACAACATCTTAGAGGATTTTTTATGAGTATCTATGCAGACCAAGGCACCCACAGGCACCCCTATCACTCTCAGGCACCCCAATCTAGTCAAATCTGTCGGATCTGCATTTTTCCAAGATTATGTGTGAGAATTCTTCATCTCTGTTCGAGTTAGTCATCTTTTCGAAACAGTTTAAAAATCACCATGACTCAGCTAAGGCTATTCTAACCCTCTTTATAATTAGGGTTTCATATTTTCATTGCTTAGTTCCTTAGGTATTATTTTAGTATTCATTTATTTACTACAAACTTGCATTAGATTAGGCTATTATTTTACATTTTAGCATAATCATTTTGGTGAACCCGAACTCAATATTCACGCTCCTAGGATCCTCATGCTTTTTATTACTCATCTTCCTAGGGTCTCATCATCATGAGTATCTCAATTAATGACTTCTTGCTGGCCAATCCGAATTAAGACATAAAGTACAACATCTCCTTGCTACTACTCACATTCCTACTGATATGCATCCAGAATCCATATATAACTCTTTTGTTGATGCATTTTCTCAACATATAGCTTTCCCATCTAATCCTCATGTTGATCTTTCTATTTTTGATAACAATCCACCTCTACACATCATGATTCACATTTACAATATGGGTATCAAACATACTTTAATTGATAATGGATCTAAGCTCAATCTATGTCCCATGTCATTCCTTGAAAAGATTGGTCTTTCGGCTGCTAATGTTAGTCCATCATGTCTCTCTCTTCATGCATATGATGGCTCTATTCATCCATGTGTAGGTCACATTGTTTTACCTATCACTATAGGGCCAAAAAAATCTCAACACAGTCTTCTTTGTCATTGACTTTCCGGTTTCATATAATTGTTTACTTGGTAGGCCATGGCTCCATGCCATGCAAGTTGTTTCCTCTACAATGCATCATTGTGTCAAATTTCTACATGAGGGTGTCGAGTATACTATTCTTCGTGACCATCATCCATACAAATATTGTGACCATGATCCAAATACTACACTTCCTATTCCACGAGTGACACTATTGATGACCCACAACCTATAGATGAGATACCTAATTTACCACCACTTAAAGGTGCTATTTGCATGATAGATTTCATGCCAACTACATCTACGCCTCCCCCTGATTCTACCACTACTATGATTTTTTATCAGGGGTTTGTCCATACAACGGATGTCACTCTAGCTACTCCACCTTCTCATGTACCACCTCCATCAATATGACCTCCTTTCACATGTACACTTTTCATGAATGATTCTTATTGGGAGCACATTCCATTTGATCCTACTCATGATGTCATTATATGTTCACATGATGATTTGACTTGACTCATCTTTACTTTTAAGGATCTGTATCCTCCAACTCATGACCCTCATCTCTATCATGGGTTCATCACTATCACTACCACTTATGGTCTACGTGTATTTGGTCTCACCATATACCTTGTGCGAGTCCCTAGATCTTCTCCACTTAAATTAGAACAATGTTGGCTTGCTTACATCGGGGGTACATTAGACTCGATCACACTGATATATCATTTCCTATGCCATTTGGTCACGTTTTCATTTACAATGACTCATTCCTTGGTTATTCACCTAATATGACTTAGTGGTACACACATGGGTGTCCATTAACTCCTTTCACGCGATGATAAATATGCTATGGGCATGTACAAATTACAATAAATGGTGGTTTACGTGATCAACCCAACACTATTGCTTACCAAGTCTCTGATGCTTGTTCATTTGGTTTTGACCATGACAATGAAGACCTCTTAGATGATATTACATGATTGTGTTCTACATCATATGCACTTGGGGGCATCACACTTATCCCCTCCTAACATTAACAAATATCTAATTCTCTCATCGCCACACATCTAGACCTATACACACGACACACACATCCTATCACACACCCTAGTATCATCACACTACCGATGACGCACTCTTGTGCTTTAGTTCACACTTGACTATTGAGGGCATCTTATACACATGAACCACACACACTGCACATTAGACACTGTACATTACACATCTTCATACATTTTTCTCTATTGTACATACACATCATATTACATCTTACATACACATCTTCATACATTTTTCTCTATTGTACATACACATCTTCATACATTTTTCTCTATTGTACATACACATCATATTACATCTTACATCTTATGTCTTACATCTACTATGCATCCACACATCTTATCTCATCTACACATCTTGCATTATATATTATACATCCTACATTACACACTACACATTACACATCACATGGTGATTTCTCATCACCACATCTACTACACATATTACACATCCTACTCATCTACTTATACACGTTGCACTCACTACCCTATGACGCACTTTAGTCCCTCGGTCCATACTTGACTGTTGAGGGTATACAAATCAAATGGACCTCATCACACTCACACATTTAACCATTTAACCTTTTTCTCATGCAACATTCCTAGATTAGTGATATACACTATAGGCTACATCATCACTTTTACTTGCATCATTTAGTGATATACGTCATAGGCTACATCATCACTTCCTCTAGCATCATCTAGTGATATACGCTTTAGGCTAAAAATCACTTCTTATATCATCCTTTAGTGATATACGCTTTAGGCTAAATCATCACACATTCTCACACTTCATCTCTATGTCATATATCATCACTACACATTCATCACATCACGCTACATATAACACATAGTTCGACTATTTCCCGATGATGCACTCTCGTTTACGGTTCATTCTTGACTATGTAGAGGGCATAAATAAATGAACCTCACTTGCATACAATTACATTCACTCGAGGGGCATGTTACTCCTATAATTCACTTTGCTTTCCAATCCATTCATCCACAACATACTTGCGTTATATCTTGGTTGCATTTACTTATTTACGTGTTCACGTTATTACACATGATAGATAGATATCTTGTATGTCATTATATTTATCATACACACATGCATGTGTTACACTTTCCTTTCTAGTTGTGATTGTAGATTATACATGTCCATTACTCACATCATGGATTTTGGTGCAAGATACATAGTACTAGTCCCACAACGGATCCTAGGGGCATTCACTTTCGTACACTACATGTGTTATTGTTTCATTTTGTTTCATAACATACTACTTTATCATATTATACACACTTTGACATACTTTTTATCTTTCTAACATGCTAATGGGTGCTTCATGTGTAACATTTGTTTTACAGGACTATTTGCCACCATAGTTATCTGTTATATTTCTTACACTTGCTTGTTATTACATGCTATTGTTTGTGGGATTTTCCCTTTGTCTTGTGTGCACACTTGTATGTTTTTAGATTTGTTGGCCTTGATTTTCTTGCAACATCATGAGTGATATCCCATGTTTATAACCCACTTTTCATAGTCTACATTATCTTCTTGCGTGTTTACTTGCATCTTAGCATATACATTCTTTGCTTAGCTTACATGAGTGTTTGTCTTTCCTTGTACTAACACTTGTTTTTCCTAAAAATTTATTTGTGTGTGCCTTGGTTTATACTAAGCACATTCCCTTCCCCCTGCAGGGAACATTTTTAGCGGTCAGTCCTCTTTTGGGCCGCATTCTCCTTTAGCGATGTCACATACACACCCCAAACAAGGGAGCATCACATGGGTGAATCAGTCACCCCATACGGTTTTACATATAGTACCGATACATCATAGTTTTAGTTTAGACAGGGCTTAGAATCATACTTGGGTGCTTAGTACATGTAACGTCCTTCCTTGAGTGTGAGTAATAGGGGTAATATAACGGTCTTTCTGGAGTGCCAAGAACAGAGACAAGTACACAATTATTTAACATGTCACGATGCTTTGAAAATGTAGAGAGTCCTTTAGCATTGGGAATTTACACAATGGATTTTATAGGGTAGAGAGTCATTATCACGGTATACACCATATGCGGTGGTGTTTTATAAAGCGGGGAATAGTTAAAGGTTAGAGGATGACACCAAATAATTTCTCCCTACACTTCTTCCATTACATTAGCGTGAGATCACCCTAAAAAATCATGCACATTGACAACATTTATAGGATCATTTCTACACTCTTTTCTCATCACGAATCAGGTGCACATGTTCCTTTTTCACATTTTCAGCATTTTTTTACATACTTCCTTACATGCTTTTTATACATATACATGCGTATTTGACTACT